>WNGS01113158.1:40849892-40881826 GCA_020271785.1 Procambarus virginalis
ATGTCTTTCTTAGGTGGGCTGTGCATTCCTTCGTTGATGTTCCTGGGCCTTGTCGGGCCTGTATGGCCTTGGGTTGGCAGTTGCAGTGTTTTGTCTCTGCTTCGCGTTGAGGTATGTGCGACTTCGTCTCCTGGGTTAGGTCCTTCTTGTTTTTGTCTTTGGGTAGGTAGCTCCGGGGAGCCGACGGGGCATCCCCCAGAAAACCAGTGTTGAATGTAATGAAATGCCATTTTCTGAGTGTGACCTGGAGGCTCCCCGGCAACCCTGCTCCCTCCGGTCGGCGTTTTTTCGTGTGTTTTTGATATCCAGCCTCAGAACTGTGGTGTGGATGGCCGGCGCGAGGGTCTGGGCTCCCCCTTCGCCCTCCCGACGAGGGGGGAGCTGCGCAGACGGCGGCGCGGCGACATGTGACATCATACCTGTTTGCTTGTTTCTGTTTGGGGAGTTCTATCTACTTGTTCGGCTATTTGTAGCAATTTTCACCAGAATGGGTTTATTTTGGACGCCTACCTTTCTGGGTGCCTAACCAGGTCGATGGCAGACATGGAATGCTTCCAACCCCACAGGGTTTCTATAGGCCATTGCTCCTCGTGCCTCTGAGGGGGGGGGCCTCGTGGCTCTGGCTTGTGGTCCCCGGTAGACCCAGAGAACTCCATACACATGAGCAGGCGATGAGTCACAATAACGTGGCTAAAGTATGTTGACCAGACCACACACTAGAAGGTGAAGGGACGACAACGTTTCGGTCCGTCCTGGACCATTCTCAAGTCGATTGTGATGAGGAAGTAGAGAGACAGGCAATAAATAGGCAAGAGAGAGCTGAGGAGCAAAGTAAGGTGTAGTAGAGGGGATAGTATTAGTAATAAGAGCTGCAGAAGGCCTATTGGCCCATACGAGGCAGCTCCTATTATAACCACCGAATGAGAAGGAGATTGGATTTCGTCCTCTTGACATTAAACTCGCCTTTCGACAAACTAACACCCTTCGTAGCAATCTAGTTCACACTGCTCCTTCTGCTTCTAATGCTGCTGGTGTCTACTCTATTTCCTGTTCGTCTTGTCCTCTCCAATACTTTGGCGAAACTGGCCATACACTGAATGACAGACTTAAAGAACACAAGAGAAGTGTTAAGTCTGCAGACACTAACAATGCTCTCTTCTGCCATGTAAGGGATTCTAATCATCCCATTGATTGGTCTTCCTCCAAAATAATCTTTCCTGCCTCTACTCTACACAGACACCGTCTTGTGGAATCGGCTCTAATACACAATGTACCCAACATGAACTTGAGTCCTGGCTTTGTTGCTGTGGACTCTTCCCTTTCACAGTATATACTCAAATGCTCTAATCTTTCTAACAAACGTGACCTAACATAAGCCTACCCCTTCTATTTTCTTTCTTTCTCTTTCCTTTTCTTTCTCTCTTCTCCCACGCTCCCTTGCTATCCTCTTCTTATTCCTATCTCCTTCTCATTCGGTGGTTATAATAGGAGCTGCCTCGTATGGGCCAATAGGCCTTCTGCAGCTCTTATTACTAATACTATCCCCTCTACTACACCTTACTTTGCTCCTCAGCTCTCTCTTGCCTATTTATTGCCTGTCTCTCTACTTCCTCATCACAATCGACTTGAGAATGGTCCAGGACGGACCGAAACGTTGTCGTCCCTTCACCTTCTAGTGTGTGGTCTGGTCTCCATACACATGACTGATGCCAAAGTCTGTTATTAGCATATCAGCCTGGATAGCTCTGGGGAGCCTCTGGGTTTCACCCAGAAAATGGCATTTCATTACATTCAAGACTGGTTTTTTTCATCTTGCAACAGGTGCATCTTCCGCAAATACAGCAAGAGCTTAAGAGGGTCGAGAGCAAGGCCAATGGATTCGAGGAAGCTCATGACAAACTAAAACGAATAAATGCTCACTTGGAGGATGACCTTCATGTGTTACAGGAGCAACACAGAATACTTCTAAAAAAAGTGGTTGATGAAGAAGAAATGAAAGAGAAAGCCTTGAAGGAAAATGCTAGTATTTAAAGTTTTTCATGTCATGATTTTAAAATCTTTGCCTTGTTTTCTTCAGCATTTTAGGTGATGTAGAGTGAATATAGAGGCATATTCTTTATTGCCTGTTCACGATTGAGCATGATGTAGTGAATTTAGTTTAATTTGGAATGCAAGGTGGTTGCATTACAGGTTTTTTATGTCTGTCCACACCTAAGAATAGAACAAACTTTAGACAGGTCATTAAAGTGCATACATGTGACCTCAATTGAATTCCCATTAGATTGGATTAAATTAAAGTACAGTTGCAGCACATCAACCCATGTTTAAAGGAAGTGGCTGAGAATTCACCAAGAAGGAAGTGAGGAAATTAAATAAATAATTAGATGCATGGAAAAAGGATCATTTAGAGTTTTATAAATGAACTAGCTGTACCCAGCCACGTGTTGCTGTGGCTCAGCAACGCATGTGCGTTGCTGAGTCACAGCAAACTTTCCCTGTCTCCCAGTCCTCTCCACCATTACCACTTCCCCCTTCCCTTCGTCTTGCCAACCATTCCTCACTCCCCTGTCCCCTTGTCCTCCCAACCATTACCCATTCAACCGTCCCCTCGTCCTCCCCACCATCCCCCACTCCAGCATCCCCTCATCCTCCTAACCATTCCCCACTTAACTGTTCCCTTGTCCTCCCCACCATCTCCAACTCCCCCCGTCCCCTCGTCTTCCCTACTATTTTCCCCTCCCGCGACCCCTCACCCTCCCCACCATCCCCCGCTCCCCTATTTCCTTGTCCTCCCTACCATTCTCCATTCACTTGTCCTGCTCGTTCCACCATCCCCCAACTCTCCCTTCCCCTCGTCCTCCTCACCATTACCCCCTCCTGTCCCCCTCATCCTCTCCACCATACCCCCACTCTCATCACACGTCCTCCCCCACCTTTCCCCACTCCCTCGTCTGATCATTCATTCCCAAATGATCTGATGTTCCCATCAAAAAATTGGGAACATCAAATGATCTGATGTTCCTGTCATTGAAATATCAGAAAAAGTTAAAAAAAATGGAAAAACAATAAAGTAAACAAATAAACTATACTCACAAAATGAACAGTATGGTAAACAACACGGCTCAATTCCAACGCAGTGTTACACAAAATAATTAAATAAAAATGATAATAAATCGAAATCTATGAAAATTCAAATTATTAATGAAATCGGAAACATTAAAATGGAATCGTAGCATATTTAGTATAGTGTGTGTTGCTCTTACATGCAACAGATGGCACTGTTTTTAAAAAAAAAAAATGTTTATACCTGTCACAGGTGTGGCATCAATACATATACTTAGGAAATTAATGGTATGGTAAACAACACAGCTCAATTTCAATGCAATCTCACACAAAATAATTAAATCAAAATGAAAATAAATAGAAATCTATAAAAATTCAATTTATCAATGCAATTGGAAACATTAAAATGGAATCATAACATATTTAATATAGCGTATATTGCTATTACAGGCAACAGATGGTGCTGTTTTTTCAAAAAGCGTTTTTACCTGTCACAGGTGTGGCATCTATATAGTAGGTACAGTTTATAAAAACACGTGCATATTCGAATGGAACGTTTAGTAAAAATTTCAAAGCATTTGGTTAAGAACTTTCGGAGATTACAGCATGTGATGCTTTTACATCCAACAGATGGCGTTGTTTTTCGAAAAAAGCATGTTTTTCTGTGGGGAGCCCCTACGGCTCCCTAGAGCTTATCGGGCTAATGTATGTTATATTAGACCGGGACATTAGCTAAGGAGTTCAGACCTACCAGGGACCAGCGCCAGAACTTGGCCCCTTCAGAGAGGTTTCAGGGAGCAATGGCCCTGGAAAACCCCTTTGTGGTTGGGGTTTTCCTTATCTGCCATTGACCGAGGTTAGGCACCCAGAAAGGTAAGCATAACAAAACAAACCCCACATAGTAAAAGACTAAAACAAAAAACCAAACAGAGAGGTAGAAACTCCCTACAATCCCAAGCAAACAAGTAAACATCAAACTTTACTGCCACGCCGATCGTCCGCGCAGCCCTCCCCACCCCGAGAGGGGGAGGGGGGAACCCCGGATCTACCGCGCCGGCTGCCTAGCTTCAGTTCGTAAGCTAATTTCAACCGAGATAGACGCTTCTCTGGCCTCGGTTTCCTAGGCAGTGTTTGCCTTGTGTGGTGTTCACTGCCGTGTGTTGTGTTGTGCGGTGGCCAAGAGTACCTCATCAGTGCCGGGGCTGCATGTGTTTAAGGGCTTCCTTCCCTAAGCGCTCTGTGAGTACTGCCCCTGCGTGATAGGGTTATCTTCCCTGGGGCGTTCAGGAACCATTCCCGTAGAGGTTCTTGCTGCTCGGCATTTACCTCGCCCTTGGGGCCAGCTGGGGCTTGGGGCCTTTGTTTGGCCCTGGGTAGGGACTGATATTGTGCTGGTTAGGGCGTCAAGGTGTTGCGTGGCCTGTCACCTAAGCGGCGACTGGTTCCTGTTGCCTCTGGAGACAGTGTACTTTTGCAGGGTTTTTCTTTTGTTTTTATTTTCAATTGCCTGGTGGGGGTCTGCCTCATGTGGCTATAGTTCCACTGGTAATGTTTGGTGGCCCTCTGCTAGGCACCCGTGATTGAACACATCGCAGGGGTTTTCAGTTCTATTCTCTACCCTCTTGTTATTTTTGGGTTTCTTAACCGGTTAGCAACACCTTGCCCGGGGCTTCCCATAGCAGTCAGCCTACGGGCCCTGGAAACCCCTGTCTGGGCTCGGTGGACCATTGAATGTGTCTTCCGGGTTCCAACCCGTCTTGTACGGGATCGTTGGTTGCTGTGCCCTTGTCTCCGGGTGACAGTTGCCACTTTTACCGCCGTCAGGTTGCTTGTTGGGTCACTGACACCTTGACCCGGAGTCGTGCGAGAGAGATTCTCTGCTTCTTCTCCAGTATTTTCCTACTGTTCAGAGTACAGGCTGCATCCGTGTTGCAAGTTAGGTTGGGCTGCTGCAACACGCTAGGTTGGCTTCCCACTCGTATGCCCCGAGGCCGCCCTGTTTTGGTTAGGTGCTGTTCGTCCCCTTTCCCTCCATGTTCCCGGCTCCGGACCATCTGCGGGTTTCGGGGTTGGGGCGGGGTTTAGTTGGGGCCGGGACTCGGCCGGTTTTCGGGGGCTGCCCCGTTCGGGTTGGGGACCGAGGTTTTCAAGCCTGTTCCTCCTGCCAAGGCTTGTGGGTCTTACTAGCGGCCCTTTCTTGCTGCCTTTTCCATGGACTCTTGCTTTTCTTTAAGGGCGGAGGGCTTGGAGGACGGCTCTGCCCCGGGGCCTCTGTTGTTTGTTCCCAGGGCTGTGGGGGATGCCTGCTAGCAGTTCTGGGGCGGTTTGCCCCTGCCTGGGTTTTCTGCTTTTGGGCGGAGTTTTTCGCCCATAGAGTCTGCTTGCTTCCCACTTTTGCTGGCATGTTTTCGTATCTTTTGCGTCAGTCACAGCCCTCTGTTCTGGTGGCCATTTTCTTTTGCCGGTTTCCCGGCCTGGCCATGAGGGTGGCGTTGCGGTTTGTTTACATGCGCCTAGGTGTGCGAGCGAGCGTCTGGGGTGAGTGTTCACCTTTTTTCAGGGGTTTTGTTCTCCTGTTGTCGTTTCTTTGCTTTTCTGGTGTTTTCTGCCCGTTTCCTGTTCCTCTGGGAATGTTTGAGTGTTGACTTTACACTGGGTTTTCCATTTTGTCTGTTTTGGGTCTGGGCCCTTGAGTTTGGGATCAGTGTCCCTGGCTGTTATGCTTGCTCCCACACCTTGTCCCTTGGTTTTCGGTCTGTTTTGACCGTTTCCCTGGGGGTTCTGTCTGGGGGCTGTGCTTTGCCTTTCTGTGGTGTATCTCCGGCGGCAAATGTGGTGGTTTGGGCTCCCCCCTGGTTCAATTCCGGGTTCCTTTGTGTTCTTGGGTTTCGTTCCGGAGGTTTCTTCCTCTTGGGCCCCCTTTGTGGGTTCCGGGGGCTTTGTTTCCTCGTGTGTGACCCGGTTCTGTCTTCTGGAGTTCCGGGGTCTTCCTGGCTTGCAGACTGATCTTTTTGGGTCTTGGCACGTGTTGTGGTCGTGCTGGGACTTTGAGGTTTTGTTGTCGAGGTGGGCCTTTTGATGCAGCTTTGTGCCTCCTTCGCCTGGCTGGCATGGTGTTCTGTGCCCACTAGTCGGCGGCTTGTAATTTTCTTTTCACATGTATGTGTGTGTACACATGTACATGTGTACACTGTGTGTGTGTAATTACCTAAGTGTAATTACCTAAGTGTAGTTACAGGATGAGAGCTACGCTCGTGGTGTCCCGTCTTCCCAGCACTCTTTGTCATATAACGCTTTGAAACTACTGACGGTCTTGGCCTCCACCACCTTCTCCCCTAACTTGTTCCAACCGTCTACCACTCTGTTTGCGAAAGTGAATTTTCTTATATTTCTTCGGCATCTGTGTTTAGCCAGTTTATATCTATGACCTCTTGTTCTTGAAGTTCCAGGTCTCAGGAATCTTTCCTGTCGATTTTATCAATTCCTGTTACTATTTTGTATGTAGTGATCATATCACCTCTTTTTCTTCTGTCTTCTAGTTTTGGCATATTTAATGCTTCTAACCTTTCCTCGTAGCTCTTACCCTTCAGTTCTGGGAGCCACTTAGTAGCATGTCTTTGCACCTTTTCCAGTTTGTTGATGTGCTTCTTAAGATATGGGCACCAACAACAGCTGCATATTCTAGCTTTGGCCTAACAAAAGTCATGAACAATTTCTTTAGTATATCCCCATCCATGTATTTAAAAGCAATTCTGAAGTTAGAAAGCATAGCATAGGCTCCTTGCACAATATTCTTTATGTGGTCTTCAGGTGATAGTTTTCTATCTAGAACCACCCCTAGATCTCTTTCTTTATCAGAGTTCTTTAAAGATTTCTCACATAATATATAGGTTGTGTGGGGTCTATGTTCTCCTATTCCACATTCCATAACATGACATTTATTAACATTAAATTCCATTTGCCAAGTGGTGCTCCATATACTTATTTTATCCAGGTCTTCTTGAAGGGCATGACAATCATCTAAATTTCTTATCCTTCCTATTATCTTAGCATCATCAGCAAACATGTTCATATAATTCTGTATACCAACTGGTAGATCATTTATGTAGACAATAAACATCACTGGTGCAAGAACTGAACCCTGTGGTACTCCACTTGTGACATTTCTCCAGTCCGATACATTGCCTCTGATCACAGCCCTCATTTTTCTATCAGTCAGAAAGTTTTTCATCCATGTTAGAAGCGTACCTGTCACTCCTCCAATATTTTCCAGTTTCCAGAACAACCTCTTATGTGGAACTCTGTCGAAAGCCTTTTTTAGGTCCAGATAGATGCAGTCAGCCCAACCATCTCTTTCCTGTAATATCTCTGTTGCTCGATCATAAAACTGAGTAAATTCGATACACAGGATCTACCAGATCGAAAACCATACTGTCTGTCTGATATTATATCATTTCTCTCCAGGTGTGCTACCCATTTAGTTTTAATTATTTTTTCCAATATTTTGACTATTACACTTGTCAATGATACCGGTCTATAATTAAGGGGGTCTTCCCTGCTTCCACTCTGTAAATTGGAACTATGTTAGCCTTTTTCCACACATCAGCTACAACTCCTGTAAACAGGGATGCCTGAAAGATCAGTTGAAGAGGATGCTGAGCTCAGGTGCACATTCTCTCAGAACCCATGGTGAAACTCCATCTGGACCAACTGCTTTGTTCTTATTTAGCTCTTTGAGCATTTTTCCACTTCGTCTCTAGACACCTCTATGTGCTCTATGTTGTTCTCTGGAATTCTTATTGTATCTGGTTCCCTGAAGATTTCATTTTGTACAAACACACTTTGGAACTTTTCGTTAATGTTTCACACATTTCCTTTTCATTTTCCGTGAACACNCTGGAATTTGCAAACTGGAAAATTCCGAACCATGGAATCCACTGTTCGAGACCCATACAGCCAGGTGAATGGAATGTTTATTTCCACGAAAGTGTGGATGACAATTTGTAGTTTAGTATACCAAAAGTATGTTGAGTTTGTATGATAGGTTTTAGAGTTGGAAAAGGGAAGAAATTTATCTAAAACTTGCTCATAAACCCTCGTTATTATTTTTTAGCAATGGTTGTTTGATGTGAAATGTAATCTCTTCAGTGCTCAATGACCACATACTAAACATGCCAACAATCCTTAAATAAGATCCAGGTTCTCTTGTTTTGCACAATAATTTAAGCAATGAGTGTGGATTGAAAAATTACCCTAGTGACTTTCAAATTAAAAAAAAATCATACCCGCATTAAAATCATATGATTCTAGAGAACACTTTCTTAACTTAGTGTTGGCCACTGTCCTACAGACATTGACATCAACAAAACCAGTAACTTGACGAATATTTCTAAAATCATATTGAAATCTATACCATAAGGAATTGTATAGGAACCACCTGTTATAAATATTTTAACATTATATGTACTTGATTTAGTACATGGTTCTTATAATATTAATTCATTGTGTTGGGGGACATGCAGCCAGTTTATACAAGCAGTATGGTTGGGCTTATATTGAGGCCCCTTCCCCCCATATTCAAATTACTGCCCTCCCCAGGATGCAACCCTACAACAAGCTGACTTAACTCCTGGGTACAAGTTTAAAGCTAGGTGAACAGAGGAATAGGTGATAGGAAACATGCCCAACCATTCATGTCCCACCTTGGATTCGAACCAGGAATTCTCGATTGTGAGTGGAGAACTAATCCGGTTGCACTACCGAGACCCTTTTCCAGTAGTACGTACAGTGGCAATCGATAGTGAAAATCATGGGTTTTAAGTCACATTGAAGGAATTATACAAGATTTAATTTGTTTCGGTGTTGTAAAGTGATTGTACCATACTCAAACTGCAGGATGATGCCGAGGTAGATACAGTACAGTACCTAGAAATGGGTGTTACTGGTAATAAAAGCTATCTGTAGACCTGTCCTGAAATCAGCCATTTCTGCACTCTAGACACCAAAACAAAGTACAGTACTGTAAAGTATCTCTTAAATAAAATTAAAAAAAGGTTACCAATGCAAACCAACCACACCATACTACTGTGCATATTAAATACAAGACCTTAAGGTCAGTGGTTTGGAAGTCTCTGAACATGGGAATCTGGCTTGAGTGTCCGGTCACATGGGAAAAAGGGGTGGGGGGGGGAATGATGGCAAACTATGAAAACATCACTGAAGAGTGTTTACATATTGTTTCCTGTTGTTGAGGACTGAGAACAGGAGCTCTTTCACCCACAGGGTTATAAACCCATGGAACTGCCAACCCGCTGAAGCCATAAATGCCAAAACTTTGTTAAATTTTAAAATCCAACTGGAAAAGATTAAGGCAAATAGGGGGACCTTTAATAAGCTGCTGGCTTTCTGTCCTCGTCGAGGCCACTAATGTTAGTGACCCTCGGGTAAATAATATGACTCGTTGGTTCCCTTCAAACAAACTGCCAAACATTTGGATTCCTGGCACCTCTTTCAAGACTAATACACCCACACTAGGTCAAACAACCTGAAACCAGGTCTGTTGTTCTAGGTGTGTTATTTAATAGTGTGGAAGCGATGAAAGTTATATAATGATAATGCTGGTGAATTTCCTTACAAATGGGTGATGTGATGCCTTGCCATCTGGAGTTTGGCACTAGGATATTCAGGGGTTTTGTTAGGAATTTTTGGGTGCCACTTCTTTTTGTTAATACAATACTATAGCATATCTCTGGGTTTTGCATATACAGAGTCCATTCTAGTGTTATTTTATAAAATAATGTCTTTAATAATTATTAAATTAATATAGCAAATTTTTAGTGAACCAGGATAGTAAATAATTTAGTGTTTTGGGACTGGTGACTTTACCCAGTGTGGTTCCCAGTGCCAAAATCCAATCAATCAATTGGCACGCCTATGGACCTGTATACAATTTATCCACAATCTGTAGGATAAACAAGAGATTTTTTTTGGTACTATTCTTTAATTGTTTCCTGGGATTATTGCACTTATAGTTTGGTACAAAAATATGCAAAACAAAATTACAAAGTGTAATTTTACTATTTAAGAGCATAAAAGTTAAACAGGCTAGGGAATGTTATCCATATCCAGATGGTCACTGGTCTCGAGACATTGCTAGTTTAAAAAAAATATGTTCTCTTCATTGTTTGGAGAAAAAAAAATACCAGAGCATCTCCATACATTACACAACTATTGTATATACAGTACAGCACATTAATATGATAATATATTATCATTAAAAAAAATTGTGACCAAGATTTTTGATGTCCTGGTGCACAAGGAAAATATTTTGATTGCCTAAATGATGACGTTTAAAATTAAATATTCAATATGGGTTTGTAGTCTTTTTCAGGTAGATATAGGAACCCCATAGTTTTGACCGATAGTGGTAGACACCTAGAAAGGGTAATACAGTACTAAGTATAATATAATGTCTGGAAAGATCCCACAAAAAATGACAGTGTCAATCTTGGGATGGGATAATAAACTCCAAATCACCAGGGAAGGCCACTGATTTAAAAGTGAAATGTAATACTGTACTACAGCACATGGCATGTAAAAATTGGATAGTAACACTCACTGGTTCCTAGGATATGACACTGAACATGAGGGGGGGCATCTGCTGCTGGCCTCTACATATTGGTCATTGTACAATATGTAGTTCATCTATATGAACTACATACAGTAGTTCATCTGTATGAACTACTGTATGTTCTACTGGCACGAACATACAGTAGTTCATACCACAGTCTTAGCTCCTGTTGTGCCAAATATCTCTATAATTTTAGTAATAAATTTTGCATGTACTGTACAAACTGCTATGCCTAATGGGTGTTTCAGTACTGTACATGTATATCCTCATTAGCAAATCAATACAACATCAGCAATACAGTATGGAAAAAAATGAAAATATGGTCACCTTAGGGATCGGTAACTTTGTGTAGGTAAAGTGAGAATACACATGCATTTATGTAACTTGTGCTCTTGCATTTTGGTTTAATTGGAAGAGGATTTCTTTGAATGCCGTATTTGTTCAGAGTTGACGAAAATGCTAAAAACTATCTACAATCTCTTTATTATAACTTGCACAACGTTCTGAACCTACAAGGTTCATTCTCAAGTGAGGAGTGACAAGACATGAAGAAACATCTGATTTATAACACTGGGAAGTCAGTTACATACAAATTGTCAGGTGAATGGCAAAAGACATAAGAGTAGAGGTACAGTGAGATGATGGGCCAATAAACTAAGTTTACAAATTTAAGTTTATTGGCATATTGCTTCACTTTCCCTCTACTCTTATTTCTTTTGCCATTCACCTGACATAATTTAATGCAACTGACTTTCTAATGTTATAAATCAGATGATTCCTCATGTCTTGGCCATTTCTCACTTGAGAATGAACCGTGTAGATTTGAAACGTTGTGTAAATTATAATAAGTAGAATATATTATTTAGTTTTCATTCTTTTCATCAACCTTGAACAAATTACATTCAAAGAAATCCTCTTCCAATTAAACCAGGATGTAAGAGTACAAATTAGAGGGATAGAAGTCCTAAACAATAAAATAACAAACACTGAACATGGAGTCATATTCAGTGAAATGGGTCTAAATGAAACCTACTGCCAGTATACACAAACTAAAACTTTAATGAATAAAATACAATATGCAATAAAATTATACAGTACAGCACAGGTTATCTTGAGATGATTTCAGGGCTTTAGTGTCCCCGCGGCCCGGTCCTCGACCAGGCCTCCACCCCCAGGAAGCAGCTCGTGACAGCTGACTAGCACCCAGGTACCTATTTTACTGCTAGGTAACAGGGGCATAGGGTGAAAGAAACTCTGCCCATTGTTTCTCGCCGGCGCCCGGGATCGAACCCGGGACCACAGGATCACAAGTCCAGCGTGCTGTCCCCTCAGCCGACCGGCTCCCTCCCTCCCTCCCTTCAGGTATATGAAGGGGGAAAATCAGGCTTTAAGTTGAATACTGACCTCGCTCACATACTTTCTTTTTAAATGTAAATACGTAATGTAATGTATTTCTCATTTACCAGGTGCAGCAGTGGACTCCAGAAGCAGGAATCTCAACTAACAGGAGTTGAATAATTGCATTCCTGCACTATCTACTTATACAATAAAATTTATCTTGCAGAAACAAAAAATTAATAAAGCAAGATAAAAAGTATACATGATTGAAGAATTTTGTTGAGGGATACAAATTATTTGCAAGATGGATGTTGAATCTCACGATGGAGAAGATTTCTTATCAACTGCCAGCCAGCAACTGGATTTGTCACAGAGCAGTGGAGTAATGTCTCTTCCGTCAGGAAACAAGCTAGCAAACATCAGTATAACCTCAGACATCACAGATTCAGAGCTTGAAAATGAAGAGACAGTGCTTGATTCAAGTACTCAAAGTAAAGTGAAAACTGATTTGCATTTTACTAGAGAGAGGGGTACAGCTGTATCCACAGCTGCTGCTGCTAGTGTACCTTCTAGGTCCTCAACCCCTCCTAGATCAACTGATATTGATGACAGAAAACCAAATGTTAAGGACACGTATCGAGACTATATGCACAATGACAGAGTTCCAGTCAGCACTACAGATTCATCTAGTCTAAAAGCAAATAATGCAAACATGCAGATGATACCTGGTGTTTCTTATTCTACAGTGCCTGTTGTCGAGCATGAAGAACCGTTTACTGTAACTAGCCTGTCCCTTGATGATGTTAGGTTTGCACTACAGAAAAACTGCAATCTTTTAAGTGACAGGCATTTATTAAATGATCTGCTGAAGTCTTTGGATGAAGAAATTGGCCACGATTCTGCAGCATGTACCTCTTCTGGCATCTTTGCTTCTCAGAAGTATCCAAAATATTTTGTGCCACCCAACAGAGATCCAGGACCCAGCCTTGGTTGGAAATCATCAAACAAGGCTAATGTAGGGATCATGACACAAAACGCTGCAACATCTGATAGTTCATACGTACAATTAACACACGATCCATATTATGTACAAAATAATAAAAGCTCTTCGTGTTACAATCCTGCTTCATCCATTCCTGGTACGAGCAGTAGTCAAGGGCACCTAACAAATGATAATTTGAGATACATAGAGCAAGATTCTCAGAAACCTCAGGCAGGCAGT
Source organism: Procambarus virginalis (assembly GCA_020271785.1). Lineage (NCBI taxonomy): Eukaryota > Metazoa > Arthropoda > Malacostraca > Decapoda > Cambaridae > Procambarus > Procambarus virginalis. The sequence goes on from WNGS01113158.1 coordinate 40,863,146, forward strand.
AATAATGAAGGAGATCATGATAACCTGGAAATAATACCTCACCAAGTGAGTAATGATGTATTTAGTTCACATTTATTCAAGTTTGCTACTACCACTCCCTTTATAGAAGAATTGGGTTGTGATAAGAATCCAGAGAGACATGTTCAATTTCAGCACACACCAGCAGAAGTGAATCCCAGTAGTATATCCACAACTGACAAGTGTGTGCCAAGTCAGCTACAGACTGCAAGCTTAATGGAATCTAAGAAATGTGATATAAAAATTAATACAGTTTTGAAGTAAGTTGATTTAAGGTTTATGTTTTAGGTAAATTTTGTAATTTTTTTCATATAAACTTATTGACTATGGTTGATGGAAATTTTTTCCACAGCCTTGTATATGACCATTAATGGGAGTAAGCTGTTGTTGCCTACTTATAGATTTTCTGTGTGTTCAGGCTACTTCTCTGATTCTCTGCCTGTGTTCGTGCTGCTACTCTTGATGCTCTGCCTGTGTTCATGCTGCTACTCTTGATGCTCTGCCTGTGTTCATGCTGCTATTCTTGATGCTCTGCCTGCGTTCATGCTGCTATTCTTGATGCTCTGCCTGTGTTCATGCTGCTATTCTTGATGCTCTTCCTGTGTTCATGCTGCTATTCTTGATGCTCTGCCTGTGTTCATGCTGCTAATTTTGATGCTCCGCGTGTGTTCATGCTTCTATTATTGATGTTCTGCCTGTGTTCATGCTGCTACTCTTGATGCTCTGCCTGTGTTCATGCTGCTACTCTTGATGCTCTGCCTGTGTTCATGCTGCTACTCTTGATGCTCTGCCTGTGTTCGTGCTGCTACTCTTGATGCTCTGCCTGTGTTCGTGCTGCTACTCTTGATGCTCTGCCTGTGTTCGTGCTGCTACTCTTGATGTTCTGCCTGTGTTCGTGCTGCTACTCTTGATGTTCTGCCTGTGTTCGTGCTGCTACTCTTGATGCTCTGCCTGTGTTCGTGCTGCTACTCTTGATGCTCTGCTTGTCTTCGTGCTGCTACTCTTGATGCTCTGCCTGTGTTCATGCTGCTACTGTTGATGCTCTGCCTGTGTTCATTTTGCTACTCTTGATGCTCTGCCTGTGTTCGTGCTGCTACTCTTGATGCTCGGTCCGTCTAATTACCACAGGCTACACAGGCTTCAGAAAGCTTCCTGGTAATACGTTAATAATGAATAAATATGATATATTTACTCATTATAATGTTGGTGCTGAATGTACAACACGAAAAAACATAATTTTAATCTGAAAAAGTATCTTTTTATAAAGAAATTAGACGAAAATAAAAAGCTGGTGACGCCAAATCAAGTCGACGATCCAAGCTTCGGTTAGGTTAGGTTAGGTTTTGTTTGGTTAAGTTAGGTTAGGATAGGTTAGGTTAGGTTAGGTTAGGATAGGTTAGGTTAGGTTATGTCAGCCTAACCTAACATATCATATATATTCATTACTAACGTATTGCCAAGAAGCTTTCTGAAGCCTGTGTAGCCTGTGGTAGCTTGTGGTAATTAGACGGACCCTTGATGCTCTGCCTGTGTTCATGCTGCTACTGTTGATGCTCTGCCTGTGTTCATGCTGCTACTGTTGATGCTCTGCCTGTGTTCATGCTGCTACTGTTGATGCTCTGCCTGTGTTCATGCTGCTACTGTTGATGCTCTGCCTGTGTTCATGCTGCTACTGTTGATGCTCTGCCTGTGTTCATGCTGCTACTGTTGATGCTCTGCCTGTGTTCATGCTGCTACTGTTGATGCTCTGCCTGTGTTCATGCTGCTACTGTTGATGCTCTGCTTGTGTTCGTGCTGCTACTGTTGATGCTCTGCCTGTGTTCATGCTGCTACTGTTGATGCTCTGCCTGTGTTCATGCTGCTACTGTTGATGCTCTGCCTGTGTTCATGCTGCTACTGTTGATGCTCTGCCTGTGTTCGTGCTGCTACTGTTGATGCTCTGCCTGTGTTCATGCTGCTACTGTTGATGCTCTGCCTGTGTTCATGCTGCTACTGTTGATGCTCTGCCTGTGTTCATGCTGCTACTCTTGATGCTCTGCCTGTGTTCATGCTGCTACTGTTGATGCTCTGCCTGTGTTCATGCTGCTACTCTTGATGCTCTGCCTGTGTTCATGCTGCTACTCTTGATGCTCTGCCTGTGTTCATGCTGCTATTCTTGATGCTCTGCCTGCTCCCATGCTGCTATTCTTGATGTTCTGCCTGTGTTCATGCTGCTACTCTTGATGCTCTGCCTGTATTCATTCTGCTATTCTTGATGTTCTGCCTGTGTTCATGCTGCTACTCTTGATGCTTTGCCTGTGTTCATGCTGCTATTCTTGATGCTCTGCCTGTGTTCATGCTGCTATTCTTGATGCTCTGCCTGTGTTCATGCTGCTATTCTTGATGCTCTGCCTGTGTTCATGCTGCTGCTCCCATGCTGCTATTCTTGATGCTCTGCCTGTATACATGCTGCTATTCTTGATGCTCTGCCTGTGTTCATGCTGCTATTCGTGATGTTCTGCCTGTGTTCATGCTGCTACTCTTGATGCTCTGTCTATGTTCATACTTCTGCTCCCATGTTGCTATTCTTGATGCACTGCCTGTGTTCATGCTGCTATTCGTGATGCTCTGCTTGTGTTCATGCTGCTATTCTTGATGCTCTGCCTGTGTTCATGCTGCTACTCTTGATGCTCTGCTTGTGTTCATGCTGCTATTCTTGTGCTCTGCCTGTGTTCGTTCTGCTATTCTTGATGCTCTGCCTGTGTTCATGCTGTTATTCTTGATGCTCTGCCTGTGTTAATGCTGCTATTCTTGATACTCTGCCTGTGTTCATGCTGCTACTCTTGATGCTCTGCCTGTGTTCATGCTGCTAATCTTGATGCTCTGCCTGTGTTCATGCTGCTATTCTTGGTGCTCTGCCTGTGTTCATGCTGCTATTCTTGATGCTCTGCCTGTGTTCATGCTGCTGCTCTGCCTGTGTTCATGCTGCTGCTCCCGTGCTGCAATTCTTGATGTTCTGCGTGTGTTCATGCTGCTATTCTTGATGCTCTGCATGTGTTCTTGCTGCTACTCTTGATGCTCTGCCTGTGTTCATGCTGCTATACTTGATGCTATTCTTGATGCTCTGCCTGTGTTCATTCTGCTATTCTTGATGCTCTGCCTGTTCATGCTGCTATTCTTGATGTTCTGCGTGTGTTCATGCTGCTACTCTTGATGCTCTGCCTGTGTTCATTCTGCTATTCTTGATGCTCTGCCTGTGTTCATGCTGCTATTCTTGATGTTCTGCCTGTGTTCATGCTGCTATTCTTGATGTTCTGCATGTGTTCATGCTGCTATTCTTGATGTTCTGCATGTGTTCATGCTGCTATTCTTGATGTTCTGCATGTGTTCATGCTGCTATTCTTGATGCTCTGCCTGTGTTCATGCTGCTACTGTTGATGCTCTGCCTGTGTTCATGCTGCTACTCTTGATGCTCTGCCTGTGTTCGTGCTGCTATTCTTGATGCTCTGCCTGTGTTCATGCTGCTACTCTTGATGCTCTGCCTCTGTTCATGCTGCTATTCTAGTTGCTCTGCCTGTGCTCATGCTTCTGCTCCCAAGTTGCTATTCTTGATGCTCTGCCTGTGTTCATGCTGCTTCTCTTGATACTCTGCCTGTGTTCATGTTGCTATTCTTGATGCTTTGCCTGCGTTCATGCTGCTATTCATGATTCTCTTCCTGTGTTCATGCTGCTACTCTTGATGCTCTGCCTGTGTTCATGCTTCTGCTCCCATGTTGCTAATCTTGATGCTCTGCCTGATTTCATGCTGCTATTCTTGGTGCCCTGCTTGTGTTCATGCTGCTACTCTTTATGCTGTGCCTGTGTTCATGCTGCTACTCTTGGTGCTCTACCTGTGTTCATGCTGCTGCTCCCATGCTGCTATTCTTGATGCTCTTCCTATGTTCATGCTGTTATTCCTAATGTTCTGCCTGTGTTCGTGCTGCTATTCCTAATGCTCTGCCTGTTTATGCTGATATTCTTGATGCTCTGCCTGTGTTTATGCAGCTATTCTTGATGCTTTGCCTGTGTTTATGCTGCTATTCTTGATGCTCTGCCTGTGTTTATGCTGCTATTCTTGATGCTCTGCCTGTGTTCCTGCTGCTATTCTTGATGCTCTGCATGTGTTCATACTGCTACTCGTGATGCTCGCCTGTGTGTCATGCTGCTACTCTGATGCTCTGCATGTGTTTATGCTATGCTAGTCCTTGATCTCTGTGCATGTGTTCATGCTGCTATTCTTGATGCTCTGCATGTGTTCATGCTGCTACTCTTGATGCTCTGCATGTGTTTATGCTGCTGCTCTTGATGCTCTCCTGTGTTCATGCTGCTGCTCTTGATGCTCTGCCTGTGTTCATGCTGCTACTCTTGATGCTCTGCCTGTGTTCATGCTGCTACTCTTGATGCTCTGCCTGTGTTCATGCTGCTACTCTTAATGCTCTGCATGTGTTCATGCTGCTGCTCTTGATGCTTCTCCTGTGTTCATGCTGCTGCCCTCTGGCACTATCCTAGAGTAACACCAATTCAATACAGAATCAACATCAACATTGAATTAACACCGAGAGGATAAAGTGTTAAACCAATGCCACTCTTGGATATTGTGCCCGGTGGGTCTTGAGGGGTGTCTCTTCATACTATTAATAACAACTTAGTATTCAAGCTCTTTAGAGCATTTATTTGAAATATATAATACATATAGTTTTTCAGAAAATGTATACAGTATTGTACTTTAATTTGTCTTCAATGTACTGAATTAAGTTTGAATTAAGTCAGAATTAAGTAAGTTTTTAAAGATGAAGATTCATGTTTTCTCCTTTCAAATGAAATTTCTCTGTTTTCTGTCATTTAATTATAAATTTACAGTACAGGTACAGTACTTACTTTTGCTTATTAATAATAAATAATAAATAAATAAATGTTTATTTAGGTAAAGTACATACATACAAGAGGTTATACAAAAATTGATAGATTTATAGATAGGGCTAGTACATACAATGCCTAAAGCCACTATTATGCAAAGCGTTTCATTATTGCAAGTTAAGATTCAATAAATTTCCCTCATCAAATTTTTTTACTGTTGACCTGTATTTTAGACTGTACTCATATGTACTCACCTTATTGTACTCTCCTAGTTATGCTTGCAGGGGTTGAACTTTTGCTCTTTGGTCCCGCCTCACGACTGTCAGTTAACTGTTGAGCGTGTCTTTTCTGCCATTACTTATCATATTTCCATAGATTACTGTGTGTCACTTGTGTATTTGAGATGGATGAAACTTTATTGAATGCTGTATACAGAAGACCTTGATCTTATTTGTCTAAGAGATGCATTTTTGGACAACTTTATGCTGAGCAAATTAACACGGAATGAACTTCTGTATTTAGGGGAAAAAAATACAAAGAATTAGAGATACAGTACCTTGTTGCTACTCTTCAGTAATACACCTCTTAAAATTATTGGTAACTGCTCTCCAACTTTTCAGCAATATGAAAAGATATAATTAAGAAAAGAACACTTGAGAAGGGCCAAGTTAAAGAATTTGATTTAGAAAGTGTGTAAAGCATCAGCTTATTTTGAAAGCATGATGCCAGAGTATGGTATTTAGGCATAATGCAACAAAACATAACTGTTTTAATTAAACTACACATGGCAATTTGATTGCTTGTAAATTTACTCTCCAGGCATTATAATTTTTTGTGGAGAGCCTCTCTGGCTTCCCGGAGCTGTACCTGGCTGATGTGAATGTATTAGACCATGCTATCAGTCAATTCGATTGGAGTTCTAGCCTACCAGGGATCATGAGCCAGAACCTGGCCTCCTCAATGAGGCACGAGGAGCAATGGCCTATAGAAACCCGCATGTGGATGGAAGCATTCTATTTCTGCCATCTACCAGGTTAGGCTTCTGCTCTTTCAGTCCTGATGGTCGGTTTGTTCGGTTGCAGCCTTCTCCTTCTTTTCTGGCGAAGAACGAGACAGCTGCTTTCCAGAGGGATCCTTGGGCCATTGATGCTTGGTTGATCAGGCCGGGGGTGTATCATGTGTTGTTTCCAGTTGCGGCTTTCTCAGTTATCCGCACGCTTCGGCTCGATGGCTGGGGATGCGCTTTGGATTGACCCGGTTTCCCCTCGTTCCCTGTTTCAGGGCTCGGTTCTCCCAGGTCGTCCACAGGGTTTTTACGTCTAGCCAGCCTGTGGTCTATCCTCGTGCCCATGACATTAGGAAGTTTGCTACACAGGCTGCCATGTTTGGCAACATATCTTGGGCTGATATTTGGGTGCGGGGATTTTGTAGGTCGAACAGGGTCATGGCCGCCTATTATTTGGTTAACGTTCCTGCTCCTGGGCATTCCTTTGTGTTGCTTTGGGCTGCAGGTTGCGGCCAGTTGTCTCAACTTCATGTTGAGGAGTTTGTGTGGCAGTCACTTCCCAGGTAAGTCCCACTTTTCCTTATCTTTGGGTATGTAGCTCCAGGAAGCCGTAAGGGCTCCCAAAAGAAAACCATTATTGAATGTAATGAAACGCCATTTTCTGGGTGAGCCCCGGAGGCTCCCTGGCAACCCTCCTTCCCTCCCCCCGGTCTGTGGTTTTCACTTTGTTTGATGCTTAGCTTCTGAACTGGAGTGCTAGGTAGCCGGCACAGAGGTCCGTGGCTCCCCCCCCCTCTCACTCTTGGGAAGGGGAGGGCTGAGTGGACGAGCAACAAGGCGGTGGAGTGTGACATTTGCTTGTTTCCTGGGGATTGGAGAGAGTTCTGCCTCTGTTTTTGGGTTTTAGTTGTAATTTTCTTTCCATGTGAAGTTTGTTTTTTTATGCTTACCTTTCTGGGGGCTTGACCCTGGCCGATGGTAGATAAGGAATACCCCCCCCCCCCAACCACGGGTTTTTCAGGGTCATTGCTCCCTACACCTCTCTAAGGGAGCCAGGTTCTGGCTCGTGGTCCCCGGTAGGCTGAACTCCATAGACTAATGCCCGGTCTAATGTATCACATATTAGCCCGATAACTCTAGGTAGCCTCCGGGGCTCGCCCAGAAAATGGTGTTTCATTACATTCAAAGCTGTTTTTTTTTTATAACTTCACTAAGGTACTAGTTCTCATTATTTGAAGTTATGTAGACTGAGTGCCACCTATATAAACAAATTACAGCAATATACTTCTAAATTTAATGTCACTTATACACTCAGTGACAATGGTTTTTGTATAATCTTAATTTATTGTATCCAGGGACATTAAATAAAATGTGTTCTGTTATGTATTTTTAAGCAAAATTGGATCAAACTTCAGTAGGCCGTATAATATGCAATCAATAAAATCATTTTAGACTTGGTAATGGTCTTTTAATGTATTTGCAGACAACTTTCAGGGCTGCGATGGAGACTTCTTGGCTGGGAGGATGTGGGTGCCAGCCCACCAGAAAATGGCAGGAGCTCGATCGCATTTGTTCATCAGCTGTTAAATATGCTCCAGGTTCATCAACTAGAAAAAAAGGTGATTTTTTTTTTTTTACTGGCCAGTAATTTTGTAAATACAGTATACGAAGCTGTTTATAAACACATTGAGGACAGGCGATATAAAAAAAAATCCAGGGTAATTACCTAAGTGTAGTAATAGGATGGGAACTACACTTGTGTTGTCCAGTCAAAAAAAGAAGAGCTGGAACATGTAAATTAACTTGGTGCTGGACCAGATGACCGTGAGAACTCCGGGAGTCGTTCCCACAACCTTGCCATGACTCTTCCTTTAACCCTTAACATGCTCGGGGTCTAATATACTGCCATCCGCACAGGCGCATGTCATTTTGAAAAAAAAAAATTTTTTTTTTTGCTAATCTGTTAAGTTTCGTTCACTGATCACGGGAAAAATAACAAAAAATTCTGTTGTACTTACTTTTGTTGCAATAGAGCCGGCAAGTTGAGCGGTGACGTCACACTCTGCATGTTTGCTCATGCAGTACACGCCCCAGAGGCGTTGCGCGGCGTCCCGCAACAGCCAGAGTTGCCACAAATATATTTTCGCGCTATTTATTTACAATGTCTAGGCGCATTTTATCCATTTATTTTGCACTAAATTTGTTTCAAATAATGTTTGAACATATTTTGTATCAATAATTGTTGCATATTTGAGTATACACAGGCGCACACATCTGTTTTCAATTACGGCAATATAATATGTCATTACACTCTATTATGTTGTATGTTCTGCTTATATTTTTTTTATATTTACACACACGCACACGCTAACTGCTTATATGTTTACATATTTACACACTCGCACACGCTGTACACACTTTGCAGCACGCTTAGAAGTTTTCTAGACTGTGGTAGTCATTGAAGCACTTGACAGCACATAATGGGATACCACACGTTTCACACCATGTTTGTACAAGCTTCCGTTTCTGGTCTCTACGTGTCGTTGTTTTACACACCAAGCAATCACGTTGGCCTATTGCACGCTTCTTAGCTGGTGGCAAATACTCGAGTCTGTGAGCTAGGAAGCCTTCAGTGTGAGCGAGGCGTGGAGTACCAGCATGCTGCAACAGTGGGTTTATGATGGGCCGCTGAATCACTGGGACATCTTTTGCAAACTTTCCTAATAACTGTATTGCAGCATCAAATACAAAGTCAGGGAAAGTGGGCTTACGTCCAGTCCTCACAAGGTACATGTTGAAACAGTTCAGCATGCTCATGTCCACAAGATGGAAGAACACTTTTTTCGTCCACCTATATGTCTTCCGCACACACTCTGCAGTGCCAATCATCATGTCTGATTTATCAATCTACCGCATGTTGATATTATAGTCTAAAACACAGTCTGGCTTATATAGTGGTGCGTTTGTTTTATGGCTCACTTTCCCACTGTTCACCATTGTTCCATCATGAATTGTTGTCAACAAGTTCACCTCTCGTTTGTCTTTCCACCGAACTGACAGAATGTTATCACTTTTCCTTCTCTGACACTCACCAACTGCAATGTCGGTGTCAAACACAGGCATTTCCCTTCGTTGTGGCTTTACTGTACCAACCAATCCGGTTCTATTTTCTAGCAAGAACCGAGCTAGCAAGGGACTTGTATAGTAATTATCCGTGTATAAAATGTGTCCCTTGTTCATCCACGGAGCCATGATGGTCTTCACTACACTCCCCGAGAATCCATGTTCGTCGTTACCGGGAATGTCTACATCACTAGCCGAGTACAGAATCATGTGTAACACGTATCCTGTCTCACATCCAAGCCAAAGTGGTTTCGTTTTGAGGGAATGTACTGTTTGAATGGAACACGTTCCTTGAAAAGTACGAGAGATTCATCGACCACCAGCTTCTGTGCTGGTACGTAAAAGTCTCTGAATTTTCCAATAACATCGTTCATGTAGTGCCTCACACGCCACAGTCTATCATCAGCTGTTCGGTCCTGAACACTTCCAAAATGTAGACACCTGAGGAGTATCTGAAACCTGTCTCGTGACATATATTTACCGAATAAAGGTGTTGGCACTGTATGGTCCTTGCTCCAATAGTCACTTATTGCATGTTTGTGACAGTGCTTCATCAACAAACAGAGTGCCAAAAACACGTACATTTCCGCAACTGTGGTATTTTTCCAACGCTGCAGTCGGGAAAATTCTGAGATTTCCCTCTCAATCAGGTAAGCAGCATGCAGGTTCGTTTGGTGTACAATGTATTCCATGAGTGGTTCATCATAGAATGCTGTAAAATATTCCATCTCAGCCATGTCCTCACCTTGATTAGGGAAAAGGTTTGTAATCCCTACATCTGTATCGTCAAAGTGAGGAATATTTGGAATAAAATCGTCACCATCACTCCACTCAAGTACACCAGGCGTCCTGCGAGATGCAGATGAAAGACGGCGAGGAAGTGATGCATACCGGCGACCAGGAGCTGAATACCGTCTGCGAGAAGCACGGCGGCTACGTGCACGTGAGGTGGGTGCACGTAAGGTGGGTTCTGGTGAGGTGGATGCACGTGAGGTGGATGCAGGTGAGGTGGGTGCACGTGAGGTGGGTGCACGTGAGGTGGATGCACGTGAGGTGGATGCATGTGAGGTGGATGCACGTGAACACGAGGGTCTTGGTCCCTCATGTGGTGCCATGCGGTAGCGCTTGGCTGGGCGGGATGCTGCTGGCGCGACAATTTCTCGCCCAGTTACACCACTGGTACCAGCCACAGGCTCAATAAAACTGTGATCTGAGTCACTAAACCCAGAAAAGGAGTCACCTCCCTCTGACTCGTCACCCTCAAACAGGTAATATCCACAGGAACTGTGAGGTCGTGGTAGAATTGGGGTAGAATCTGGGCGAGGAGGCATGGGTGAGCGTAGAGGCCTCGCCTTGGCATGGCTGCTGCTACTATCACCCGACAACTGTGTATAGTCCTCGTCGTTATCTGAATCATCAAACACACTTTCCTCACCTTCAGAAAATAATTCGTGAGCTATTTGCTCTGGGGTGAGGGATTGAGTGGTGCGTGCCCGTGAGGCGTTTGACCGTGCGCTCGCCATGGTGACTCGCTAAACTGAGGCCTCCCACGCCTTCGGTTTGTTGATATGGGGTTTGGAAGGGGAGTCCCCTTCTATTATCACATCAGGCAGTGATGTTTTCTCTAGGGTACACTCTCTCCTACGTTTTGCCTGAATACCACTAGGACCTGGTTGTGGTTCAGTGCTTGTTTGTCTCACTACAAATTTGTCAAGAGACATTTATTTTTCCCTTCGTTTTAACATTTGTCTGTAATGATGCATCACAGTGTCATTGAATAGGTTAAGGCAACGACCTACTGCAGCTTGATTTGGGTGAGTCGTTTCAGCAAAGGTTTGCAATTCTTCCCATGCTGCACACATTTTCTTAATTGTTGAGGAAGAGACATTCTGTACTCTTGTTTCTGCTCTATGGTCATCCTTACATGGGTTTTCATATGTTGAGCCTTACCACTGACTTTCCTGGGACTCATGGCGTGATATATAATAATTACTTTAATGTTCAAAATGCAAAAAATCATCACAAAAGCGGAATTTCTTATAGGCGCGATCGTCACTAAGTGGGCAGCTGTAGTAAACTGAGGCGTTCGGTCGACACGAACGTGTACCAACAAATATCGGAAGTCGACGACACCATCGGATGTCGAGTCACATTTTTCGATGAAATTTACATCGTAACTCGAAATTATTGTAAGTAGGGGCAATCGTATGTCGAGGTGCCACTGTACTGTATGTAAATAGGTAGAAATCGTATCAACAATCACAATTTGTGATTGTTGATACGCTTTTTGCCACTTTAGCACTCAAAATGTCCTTTTTCTTGGCAAGTACAGTGCATATCGTTGACATTGATTTGTTGTATTGCCTAGCTAGTTCAACAACATGAGTACCATTTTCATGTTTACGAATTTTCTTTTGTTTTTCCTCACTGGTCATTCTTACATGTGTTTTCTTGCCTTGAACCTTACCACTGGCTTTCTTGGGACCCATGGCAAGATATATAATAACAACTTTTATGCTCAAATAACCAAAAATATCCCCCCAAAAACTGAAAATCCTTGCAAGGAATTCAGGCGGGATATTCACTAGGCGGGAGGCACTGGGAAACCGAGGAGTGATCGCCGTGCCACCACGCACTAGGTCGGCCATACGCGTATCAACAAACTCGTATCTGGAGGTAAAGTTCGTAACCCGAAAAGTTCGTAAAGAGGAGCATTCGTAAACCGAGGTACCACTGTACAGCAAGTGTAACTTACATTACACTACAGTACTGCATAGTAATTTATGTAGTGAAATATTGTATGCATAAAATAGTTTTTTGTACAATAATTATTGATAACTGTATTTATTGATACTATAATTTGTCAACCAGCATCTAGAGGATGAAGTTTTAACAACAAAGGCACTACTGAAGAAAATGAGCGATGAAGCCCATATTCGACAAAGTATGTATGAGAAAAGGGAAACTCGACTACTTGAGGCCGATAAACAACTTGGTATTATTCAGAAAGAGTGGGTGGAAGCCCAAGAAGCAATACAAATGGAAATGAAGCAGCTTACTGCTCAGTGTAGTCATCTGAAGGAGGTATACGTTGTTTTTGTTGTGTGCTTCCCATGTGCAGCTGATGTCTTCCTGGGGCCAGATTCACGAAGCAGTTATGCAAGTACTTAGGAACGTGTACATCTTTCCTCAACCTTTGACGGCTTTGGTTACATTTATTAAACAGTTTACTAGCATGAAAACTTCCCAATCAACTGTTATTGTTATAAACAGCCTCCTGGTGCTTCAGAGCTCATTAACTGTTTAATAATTGTAAACGAAGCTGGCAAAGAGTGACAAAAGAGGTACAGGTTTGTAAGTGCTTTCGTAACTGCTTCGTGAATCTGGCTCCTGGTTAAGCTTGGCCACAGGTAGCCAGTACAATCTTTATGCTATATATTATTCCAATACAGTACAGTACAGTATGTATCAACTTTTGTATCTTTCTGATAATTATATAACTATTGTTTTGCAAGTGAAAGCTTGCTTAACTGATATCTCTTGGCATATATTATGTCTTTACATTATTTCAGGAGAGAGATATATTGAAAGATAAAGTCACTGCTATGGAAGGGAATATCGATAAGCTGACACAGACTGTGAGGGATTACGAGAAGATGAAGGTACTTTATAGTCTTCTGAGTGAGTTATTGTTTTTTGTCACTGAGTAAATTGAAACACCAAGAGTTGATTATTTGTAACTACAAGTAAAATCTTTGCTCATGATGACATTTCTTTCAATTATAATAAGTTCTATGCATTCTCTTCAGCCATTTTGTCCTTGACTAGATATTGATACACAACATACATGCATACATCTAAACATATTGACCAAATCATCATAGTGCTCCATCTTACTGATCAAAGAACTCTGGCCTAAAACTAACTCTTTTTTTCGGGGGAGCCCCTACGGCTCCCCGGAGCTATCCATGGCTGATATGGATACCCTAACTATTTTGCATCAGTCGATGTGGGTGGAGTTCTAGGCCTACCGGGGACCACGAGCCAGAACCTGGCCCCCTCAGAGAGGCACGGGGAGCAATGGCCCATAGAAATGCACATGTGATTTGGAGCATTCTATATCTGCCATCGACCGGGACAGGCACCCAGAAAGGTAAGCGCCACAAAACAAACCCCTATTCTGGTTAACCACAAAAATTGACAAACGAGTGGACAGAACTCCCCCAGGAAAACGAACTAACAAGCATGACGTCACACGAGCTGCGCCGCATGTCTGCGCAGCTCCCCCCTCCCCGGGAGGGGGAAGGGGGAGCCCCAGACCCCCGCGCCGGCTATCCACACCCCAGTTCCTCGGCTGATGGGATCTTGCACGGTCGTGTGGCTCCAGCTCCGGTCTTGTTTCAGTGCTGTGACTTGTTTTCAGTGCTGCTCTTACGGTGATCGTGTGAGCTGGGAGTAGTATTCTCAGGTACTCGGGCTGCATGTGCTTAGGGTCACCTTCCCTGAGTGCCCTGTAAGTACCGCCCTTGGGGCTTGGGGTTATCTTCCACAAGTCACCTCGGGTCTACCTCTGTTGGCTTTTCGCTGCTTGGCGTTTGGCCGCCCCGAGTGTTTGGGAGTTTTACTCCCTTGTTGCCTTGGGGTAAGTGGTAGTTATAGCGCTGGTGGGGCGCAGGGCACTGCGTAGCTAGTTTTCACCTATGACAGCGGCCGGCTCTGTTCCCTCTGGGTACGTTGTCCACTTGTGTGGTTTTTCTTTTATATTTGTTTGTGCCTGGTAGGGGGGTCTGCCTTGTCCCCATCCCCCTTATGTTAGGTTCGTTTGTGTGGTGGCACCCCCTGCTTCGCCCTCGCGAGTGGACACGTCCCGTGGGTTCAGCTTTAGCAGTTTGCTTGGTAGTTTGGGGCGCCGGTTTGCAGTGCCCTGCCTGGGATAACCCTTAGCAGACCCAGTCTAGGGGCCCTGGAAAACCCTCCAGGGGCTCTCGGGTCCGATTGTGGAGACCCTTGCGTCCCCTCTCGCTTTGTGTGAGTTGAGGGTTGCTCTGTCCCTTTGTCTCAGGGTGACTCTCCTTGTTTTTGCCTCCGTCATGCTGCCTTTGGGTCGGTGACACATTCGACCCTGAGTCCTGCGAGCTTTGTTGCTTGTTCGTGACTCCCGTCACCCAGTCTGCTGATGAATTCTCGTGGGTGCAGGCAGCTCACGCGTTGCAGGGTAGGTTGGTTGGAACGCGCTCAGGTTTGTCGCTTCCCCGGACGCCCTGATGCTGCCCCGCTTGTGTAGGGACCCATTTGGGGGTTTTGGTCATTTTCGGCCTTGGTTCTTCCACGCCCCTTGATTTTCCCCCTCCTGCTTCCGGCCCCTACGCATCTGTAGGCTTTGGGGTCGGGGCGGGGTTCGAGGTTCTGAGACTTGGGCAGTTTCGGGGGTTGCCCCATCCGGGGTGGCTGCGGAGGCATTCGAGTCTGTTCCTCCTGCCGATGCTCCGGGGTCTGACCAGTGGGCCCCTTCTCTTCCAGCTCTCTTGGCTACCCCGGCTTTTTCTTGTGGGGCCGGGGCTTTGGGGGTCGACTCGGCCCCGGGGCCTAGTGTAGAGGCTCCTGGGGTTGGGGAGGAGCGACCTTGGGGGGGCTTTGTGCTCCATTGCGCCCCGCCTGGATTCCGTCCTTCTGAGCGGGGCTTACTGTTGCGAGGAGTGGGGTTTTTCTTTCCCCCCTCTGCGTACGACTTGGGCTTGGGTTCTGCTCCTCCCCGGGTTCGGTTCCGTGTCCCTGTGGTTCCTTCGGTTCCGTCTTTCCGGAGGGGTCCTTTTGGTTGTTGTCTCGACTTCGTGTTGAGGAGTGGTTCACCGACTGCCTCCCGGGTATGTTCCCTTGTTTTCTTAGGTAGTCTTTGGTGAGGTAGCTCCGGGGAGCCGTAGGGGCTCCCCCCAGAAAACCAGCGTTGAATGTAATGAAACGCCATTTTCTGGGTGAGTCCCGGAGGCTCCCCGGCATCCCTCCCGCCCTCCGGTCGGCGGTTTTTCGTGGTTTTTGATATCCAGCCTCGGAACTGGGGTGTGGATAGCCGGCGTGGGGGTCTGGGGCTCCCCCTCCCCCCCCCCCCCCCGGGAGGGGGGAGCTGCGCAGACATGCGGCACGGCTCGTGTGATGTCATGCTTGTTAGTTCGTTTTCCTGGGGAGTTCTGTCCACTCGTTTGTCAATTTTTGTTGTTAACCAGAATAGGGGTTTGTTTTGTGGCGCTTACCTTTCTGGGTGCCTGTCCCGGTCGATGGCAGATATAGAATGCTCCAAATCACATGTGCATTTCTATGGGCCATTGCTCCCCGTGCCTCTCTGAGGAGGCCAGGTTCTGGCTCGTGGTCCCCGGTAGGCCTAGAACTCCACCCACATCGACTGATGCAAAATAGTTAGGGTATCCATATCAGCCATGGATAGCTCTGGGGAGCCTCCGGGACTCACCCAGAAAATGGCGTTTCATTACATTCAACGCTGTTTTTTTTTCAGTTTTGTATAAAACTAAAAAAAAAAAGTGCTTTAAAACTAAAAGAAAAGACCAGTGCTTTACACCAATACATGAAAATGTAAACAGTCACACCTTGCATACTGCCATCTAATTGTCATTCCTTCTTATCCTCCTCATTCTGATTGGCACATTCATTAGTCACCTGCCTTCAGTCATTTCAATCTCGACTTCACTAGCATGAATTTCTATTTTTGATAGTAATATGAATTAACATAATTAAATTCATCTGCACTCATAGATTTTACCATGTGTTGCTTTCATTAATATATTTTTAAGTAAATTGTTTTCTCATAATACAGACAAAAATTTTCCCTTGTCTTGCATATCTTGTATTGTCTTTAATGACTGCTGTCTACATAAATCACATTAGATTTATTATATTTCTTCCATTCATTAAATTAAGTATACACCTTGTTTTAATATTTTCATGTAGGCCCTAGATATCTCTTGACTCACTCTATAAATATATACACTTAATAATCAGACACTTTATGCCGTCAGTTCTTAACATGTGCTCCTCTTCCGATTATAAAAACTCTTCACTCCATTTAATCTTTCCTATGCACTGAAAGCTAGAATAAAATTGTTTTTGCATTTAATACTTTTTCCTCGTGTTCTTTAAGATTGCATTGGAAGAGACTCGGGACCAGTGTGTAGCAAGCCGAAAGCAAACTTCAGAAATGGCAGAAGAAAATCTCATATTAAATCAATGCTTGCAAGAGAAACAAAGATACTTGGAGGAGCTTGAGGAGGTAAAGCTGTGAAAATTTTGTACTGGCTTTAGTGGAGGACCTTATGATAATGTCCTTTATAGAATGACAAGGTCCTTCATAATGCAGTGTTAGAAAAGTGTGGAAGTTAGGTAGGCCTTCATATAAGAATGAAATAAAAATGTTGGGTAAAGAGTTATCAGTTGGAAAAAGGCATATTAAAATTATTTTTGAACAAAGATTCCTCAGATACAGTACTTCTATTGCCAGCTTCTATATGATCCCCTCAGGACTGCTATTGCCTGCTAGGAACTCGTTGATTTTATTTCATTTATTTATTTACAAAAAGGCACAATGGGTTTGTGAGATTACTTAATATTGGTATTTCTGTGAGGAGCCCCATCAGCTTCCTGGAGCTTATTGGACTGATATTAGCTATATTAGTCTGGAGGTTTCAGTCATATGGAGTTGTCATACCTAACGGGAACCACTACCCAGAACATGGTTCCCTCAGAGAGGCGAAGGGAGCAATGGCCTATGAAAATCCACTGTTTGGGAGTATATTCATGTCTGCCATTGATTGGGGTGGGGCACCCAGAATGGTAGGTGCCCCAAACAGACCCCAGCTGGTAGAAAAGTGAGTGCAACTCGAGACTGAAACAGGCTAAAATCTTCCCCCAAGAAAAACAAGGAAACAAGTAAACTGTCATCAATCTGATGTGCTGCTTGCCCACACCCCCACCCCCCAGAAGGGGAGGGGGAAGCACTGCTCCACCCGAGCCCGCTATCTGTCCCCAGTTTGTTGAATGAAGCCAACTGGGGTGGATGTCTACTCTGGTCTTGATTATCTGACAGGATTTTCACCCATGTGGTGGTGCCTGCTGTGTTGGTGCAGTGACCAGGAGTTCCAGTACCCATAGCTACATGTGCTTTGTGTTCTCTTCCCTAAGTGTAAGTACATCTCTTGGGTTTCAGGGTTACCTTCCCTGGGACTTTTGGGTTTCCACTCCCATAGGGGGTAGCAGTCGTTTCGCTTCTGCCTCGCCATTGGGGTCAGCTTAGGTCATGGTGCTTTCGTTTGGCCCTGGGTAGGGAGTGTGTTTTGCTGGTTGGGGCACACTGGGCTGCACAGCTTGCATACCAGCAGCGGCCATGGCTCTCTTTCTGGCCTCCTGTGGTTGTGGAGCTCCTTTGGGGTTCTTCCTCATTCTTTTAGTTTCTGTTCTGCCTGGTGGAGGACAGGATTTTCTTTCTGGCTTCCCATTAGGTACGCCTAGGTTCCGTGGGGTGGTCTTCCACTCAGTTCTCAAGGTTGTTCATTTCACAGGGGTCAGTTTGCCTAGTAAATAAATGGGGTTGAACCAGCTTTGGCAGCATCAGTGCCTGGGCTGTATCCTGGATGTGTTCTCCGAGTCCCATCTTGCCTTCTTCCGAGTTCTTCCGAGTTTCCTTTTCTGTGGGGAGCCCTACGGCTCCCTGGAGCTTATCGGGCTAATGTATGTTATGTTAGACCGGGACACTAGCTATGGAGTTCAGACCTACCAGGGACCAGCGCCAGAACCTGGCCCCTTCAGAGAGGTTTCAGGGAGCAATGGCCCTGGAAAACCCCATATAGTTGGGGGTTTTCCTTATCTGCCATCGACCGGGGTTAGGCACCCAGAAAGGTAGGCGTAACAAAACAAACCCCACATGGTAGAAAACTACAACAAACCGAACAGAAAGGTAGAAAAACTCCCTACAATCACAAGGAAAACAATCAAACAATCACTTTACTGCCGCGCCGGTTGTCCGCGCAGCCCTCCCCTCCCCGGGAGGGGGAGGGGGGGGCCCCGGACCTCACCGCGCCGGCTGCCTTCAGTTCGCAAGCTAGTGTCAACCGGGATACACGCTTCTCTGGCCTCAATTTCCTTAGCGGTTTTTGCCTCGTGTGGCGTTCTCTGCTGTTTTTGTGGTTTGCGGTGGCCAGGAGTACTTCATCAGTGCCGGGGCTGCATGCGTCTAGGGGTTTCCTTCCCTAGGCGCCCTGTGAGTACTGCCCTTGCGTGTCAGGGTTATCTTCTCTGGGGCGTTCGGGAACCGCTCCCGTAGAGGTTCTTGCTGCTCGGCATTTGCCTCGCCCTTGGGGCCAGCTGGGGCTTGGGGCTCTTGTTTGGCCTTGGGTAGGGAGTTGGTGTTGTGCTGGTTAGGGCGCCAAGGTGTTGCGCTGCCTGCCACCTACGCGGCGACCGGTGCCTGTTGCCTCTGGGGACGGTGTACTTTTGCGGGGTTTTTCTTTTGTTTGTTTTACTTTGCCTGGTGGAGGCTCTGCCTTGTGGGCCCATAGTTCCCCTGGTTTTGTTTTGGTGGCCCTCTGCTAGGCCCCCGTGCTTGTACACGTCCCAGGGGTTTTCAGTATAATCTTTACCCTTGTTTTTGGGTTTCT
>WNGS01113158.1:40931040-40948746 GCA_020271785.1 Procambarus virginalis
TCGTCCTACAAGATTAAATTTGGTATCATGTGTTCGCAATAGAATTCTCTACAGCACTAAATGCATATAAACTCCAAAGGGCCGGCTAATTACCCGCAGAAAAACAGAGAAAGTGCGAACGAGTTACCCAGAAGCGCCCAAAAGCGATAAAATGTGTTCACTATTTTCACTCTGGTCACCTCAATTTCGTCCTAGGTCTTTATTTGATATCAATGGGTTCGCAATAGAATTCTCTGCTAGTTTGAAGTTTCAAAAAGTTATTGCCCAACACGGAAAGCCTCCCTGTGGCTTCAAAAACAGTTGTGAACGAATTCTCTACTCGGCAAATTGACATTTCAAAAGTAGTATCCGTCACAACAGATGGTGCCCCAAACATGACTGGTGAGAAGGCAGGATTTGTAAATCTGTTTGCAAAAAGTGTTGGTCATCCACTGATTGGCTTCCATTGCATCATACATGAGGAGGCTTTATGTGCAAAAGCTGGCCTAAAGGAACTGCAAGAAGTGATGCAAACAGTTACCAAGGTTGTTAATTACATTTGTGGTCGGCCTTTAAATAAAAGACAATTTCAAACTCTACTGGATGAGGTAGAATCTGTGTATAAAGGACTGAAAATGTACAACCATGTTCGTTGGCTTAGCAGAGGCTTGGTTCTGAAACGATTTATTGAATGCTTAGATGAGATAAAGCTATTTGAACGACCAACAAGTGTCATACCATGAATTTTCTGACATCGTGTGGGTTTGTAAACTGATGTTTTTTGCAGATTTTTGTGAACATTTAAATGAATTGAATATTAAGTTACAGGGCTCTGGTAAGACACTTGATGTTATGTTTTGTTACATAAAAGCTTTTGAAATGAAGCTTAAAGTTTTTAAGAGGGATGTAGATAATGAGAGATTTAGATACTTTCCAAACCTAAAGAGGTATATCAGTGATCTAAAAGATGACAGAACAGACCACAATTGTCTTCAAAAGCTGTCTGTAAACATTATCGAGTCAACAGTTTGGCAGTTCTCTACAAGATTTGCCAAATTCAGAGAACTGGAAGACACAGTAAAGTTCATCAAGTTTCCAGACAGCATCAAAATGGATGAACTAAACTTGCAAATGTTTTCATGGATAGACATGGATGATTTTGAGATGCAGTTGATTGAATTTCAGAGTAGCTCAATTTGGAAGCAGAAATTTGTTGACCTTAGAGGTCAACAAAAAACTTGGAAAATATTGAAAAAGAGAGATTAGAGATGAAAGTAACAAAGAGAAATGCGGAAAACGAAGTATTGAGGACTTGGAATACTATTCCAGAAAATTATGTCTGTTTAAAAAACCTTGCAACAGCATTGCTAACCATGTTTTTGTCTACATATGCTTGCGAATCTTTGTTCTCAATTATGAACTTGTTAAGTCTCGTAACAGG
The DNA here is from genome assembly GCA_020271785.1 of Procambarus virginalis. Classification (NCBI taxonomy): domain Eukaryota; kingdom Metazoa; phylum Arthropoda; class Malacostraca; order Decapoda; family Cambaridae; genus Procambarus; species Procambarus virginalis. The sequence continues at coordinate 40,932,461 of WNGS01113158.1, forward strand.
AGTAGCATGACAGATGAAACTAGCGCTGCATGCATATCTCTCAATGTTACTAAATATAAACCGATGTAAAATCTCTGTCATCAGTTATGCAGCAGCAGAAGTCTCACTGACAGTATATAAAAGGAGTCAACAAGTTTTTTATCTGTTGCATTCTATTAAAGTCACAAAAGCTTAAAGGCTGTTGAAATGTAATTCTGAAGGTTAAATAAAAAAAAAATCATTTTTTTTATACTATGTTTTACTGCACTGAGGTAATTTATTATTTTTTCGTTTAAAAAGTTCTTAAGAGATACCAAATATGTTCTAAAAAAAATGGTTGGCACGTGGAAAAAGTTTGTGTCAGAGACTTGGCTGATTTTGGCACGCACTCTCAAAAAGGTTGCCCACCCCTGGTCTATAGAATTCCTAACACTGATGTGTCCGAATTCAACTCAAACCTTAGAAATCTAATACTAGATAACAGACTGAACAAAAACCATCTAATTATCGCAGGGGACTTTAATATTGACCTCTGCGAGCCTGAACACCCTACTGCTGTTAGCTTCCTCAGCTGTATATAAATAAATAAATAAATATAAATATGTTTATTCAGGTAAGGTACATACATACAAGTGATGTTACATTAATGGATTGATTTATAGATAGAGCTAGTATATACAATGCCTAAAGCTACTATTACGCAATGCGTTTCGGGCAGGAAGAACATTAATATCTAGAACTTAATACTAATTGAGCATAAAGAATAAAATGTGTTGAGAACAAATACAAATAAAGATAAAAAAAAGGGGGAACAAGACTGAAAAAGCAGCACAAATACAAAAGGTTGACAAACAGCGTTGATTAAAAAAAATAACAGACATGGGTTGACAATAGAGGGGTAAGGTAGGTTACAGGGAATTTATTAGGTAGTGTTTAGTTTTAATCTTAAACTGGTTGAGAGCGGTACAGTCTTTAACATGGTTGGGAAGGTCATTCCACATTCTAGGTAACTTTATTTGTAGAGAATTTCTAGTTTGATTAAGTCGTACTCTTGGAATATCAAAACTGTATTTATTTCTGGTGTGGTGCTCATGGGTTCTGTTACAACCTTCAATGAAGCTTTTGAGTTCAGGATTGGCATTACAGTTCAGCGTTTTATATATGTATGATACACATGAGAGAATGTGCAGTGACTTAATATCTAACATATTCAGAGATTTGAGTAGGGGTACCGAGTGATGTCTGGGGCCAGAGTTGGATATTGTCCTAATAGAAGCTTTGTGTTGAGTAATTAGTGGGCGTAAATGATTTTGGGTAGTAGAACCCCAAGCACAAATACCATAGTTGAGATATGGATAGATGAGGGAGTAATAGAGAGTCACCAGGGCAGGTCGGGGTACATAATATCTGATCTTAGAAAGAATGCCAACAGTTTTTGAAACTTTTTTTGATATATTTAGAATGTGTCCCTGGAAATTCAGCTTGTGGTCAATGAGAACGCCAAGGAACTTACCATCTAATTTGTTACAAATTTGGGTATTGTTAATTTTGAGATTTATTTGATTAGAAGATTTATTGATTATCAATGCCAGGAAACCACACCTTTTCTCGTAGCAGCTGTTTGGTCCTTACAAGACCTTGGTGTCCTTGATGTGCAAGCTTCAGAGCACGTTGCTGGAGAACAGCTGGAATGACGATACGAGTACCTCGCAGCACAGTGTCGCGTTGTTGCGTAACACTTAATTCTGTCTGGATGTGTTCAAGTACTTTGAATACATCTTGGTCAACTCCTGAGGGTTTGATGCATGGAAACTTTTTCTTAGTCAATGCATCCACTGTTGCTTGCAGAGTTGAGTCCTTTAGGGTTGCAGTACGGATTTCATCAAGAGTGAGAGCCTTAGGGACTGCATCACAGGTTACAGAGTGTACATATTTCTCGGCAACTTGCTGATGCTTGGTGATGGTGAAACTGTTGGCAGGATGTCGACTGATATAATCAGCGGGATTGCCTGCACCTGGCTTGTATTTCACAGTAAAGTTGTATGGTTGCAGACGAAGAGCCCATCTCTCAATACGAGCTGGTGGTTTGGACTTTGGATTATTGAAGATGGTCTCCAACGGTTTGTGGTCAGTGACTATCGTGGTGAAGGGTGCACCAAGCAGATACACATTGAAGTGTTCACAGCCCCATACAAGAGCAAGATCGAGCTTCCTTCTCTGTCTGACTGTATCGTTGCTCAACATCTGTGAGAGAACGGCTGGCGTAGGCAATTACTACTCTGGAATCTGGTTGACCAGGTTTCTGTTGGGCTAACACAGCACCTAAACCAACAGGACTAGCATCCACCGTTAACTCAGTGTCCATTGATGGATCAAAGTACGCAGCAGTTGCATTTTCTACTAGTGCATCTTTCACAGCATCAAATGCATTTTGCTCGATATCGCTCCAGTACCACGATGCATTTTTCTTCAGGAGCTCACGTAGAGGCTTCGTAATGGTAGCAAAATCTGGAATGAAGCGAGAACAGTAGTTTGCCATTCCCAGAAAACTATGTACTTCAGTGGATGTTGAAGGAGGTGCAGCATTCTTGATATCTGCAACTTTCTTAGGATCTGGAGACAGACCTTTGTCACTGTAGTAAAAGTGTTATTGTATTATTGTACCCGGATGAATGCTCGCTTGACTGTTTTGTTTGGATGCTCGCTTGATTGTTTTGTTGTTGTCAGACCAGCTGTGTCGTGCCTGTGTACAGGTTAGTTTATGTTCACTCCTAGTTAATTTCTATTTGTTCTAGTGTTAGTCATGTGTACTTTGCTTATTATATTATATATCTTAAGCACTGTTAGTCTTTATAAGTTTTGTATAATATATGGCTTGTGTATTGCAGGATGTAACTGTACTGTAATTATTTGTTCAATAAAGCCACATGTCTGGCAATGCTTCTCCTTTACCTCAATTTATTGAACAAATAATTCAGCCAGTGAACATGGAGCGGTTACTACGGCCCGAGCGGTTTGCTACTGACCCGAACGCCACCAACGCCGCTCAAGAATGGCGTCACTGGCTCAAGACGTTCCAAAACTTCACTCTTGCAGTAGAAGAAAATACTCCCACCGTGGACAAGCTGTGTCTCTTAATAAACTACGTTGCTCCACGTGTGTTCGACTACATAGCTGACTGCACTACGTATGATGCTGCTGAAAAATCCCTAACAGAACTGTTTGTGAAGCCCAAGAATGAAGTATTCGCAAGGTATGTGCTTGCAACACGACGCCAAGAACCCGGTGAGTCACTTGATCAGTTTCTTCAGGCTTTAAAGTTATTAGCTAAAGATTGCCAGTTCAAAGCAGTGACTGCTGTAGAAGCCAGTGATAACTATGTGAGAGATGCTTTCATTAATGGGCTAGGTTCTGCCACAATAAGGCAGCGCTTACTTGAAAATAGAACTTTAGACTTACAGTCAGCCTTTGACCAGGCTCACACTCTAGAAACGGCACAGAAACTTTCTGCCTCTTATGCCCAGCCAGGGGTTACAAATGCTGCCATGGCACTCTCATTAGACCTGGAGGACTTAGGAGGACAAGAAAGTGCAGAAGAAAAAGTTGACACAGTTTCTGCAGCTACAACTAGTGGTTTTAAGTGCTTCTTTTGCGGTTACACTCGACATCCTCGCAGTCGATGTCCAGCTAGAGAGGCTCTGTGTATGAATTGCAAGAAAAAGGGTCATTATGCTAAGGTCTGCCGATCTCTGAAACAGACTAATAGTGCTTCAAACACCCAACATTCCGCTGCTATGCTTGCTACTTTAGCTGGGACTTCGCCCGCATGCCTCAATAAATCAGTGCTTAGCTCTAACGTCAGGTGCGTCAAAGCAAAAATGATCCTCTAGTTGATGAGGTTGAGGTCGTAGATGTGAATCCGGAATATGCCCATGTCAAGTTCCCGGATGGCAGGATTACTACTGTATCATTAAGACACCTCGCACCCATGGCCACAGAGGGCTGCGAGAGTTTGGACCCCAATCTCAACATTCAACAGCAACACCCAGCGATTGTGAAAGATGGGGTAAACCCCAACTCGCCTCATCCTGAACTGCCTCATCCTGAACTACCTCATCCTGAACTACCTCATCCTGAACTGCTTCGTTCCGAACCGCCTAACTTTGAAACACCTAATTGGAAACCTTTCTCTGATGTAACACTCCCTCGAGAAGGTGGTATGCAGAAACCGACTGGAACACTAGAGGCATCCACTTTGCAGGAGTCCCTTCGACGATCTGGAAGGACGCGAAGTACTCCTACTCATCTTCGGGACTATGTTACTTAAAGCTAGAGGGGGTGAATGTAGTAAAAGTGTTATTGTATTATTGTACCCGGATGAATGCTCGCTTGACTGTTTTGTTTGGATGCTCGCTTGATTGTTTTGTTGTTGTCAGACCAGCTGTGTCGTGCCTGTGTACAGGTTAGTTTATGTTCACTCCTAGTTAATTTCTATTTGTTCTAGTGTTAGTCATGTGTACTTTGCTTATTATATTATATATCTTAAGCACTGTTAGTCTTTATAAGTTTTGTATAATATATGGCTTGTGTATTGCAGAATGTAACTGTACTGTAATTATTTGTTCAATAAAGCCACATGTCTGGCAATGCTTCTCCTTTACCTCAGTCACTAAGTACATGTCCAAAGAATTCAATTTTATGTTGATTAAACTCACACTTTGCTCGGCTTAGTTTCAGATTCTTTTCTCGTAAGCGTTGCAATGTTGCACGAAGAGCTTTGTCGTGTTCAGCTTGGGTACGGCCATAAACAATGATGTCATCAGACATGTTGTCAGCATTAGGTATATCTTGCAATACCTGGCTGATGATGTGCTGGAATACCTCAGCAGCACTGTTAATACCAAAACTCAGGCGCTTGTACCTATACAGACCTCGATGTGTCGTAAACGTTGTGATGAATCGACTCTCATCATCAAGTTCAAGCTGATGATAGCCCTTGTTTAAATCTAACTTGCTAGATACAGTTGCACCATTCAAGCGGTAGATCATATCATCTACAGTGGGTGTAGGATGGCGTTCACGCATTATTGCCTTGTTGGGAACACGCATGTCTACACAAATGCGTATCTCATCTGGATTCTTCGGCTTTGGTGGAGTGACAATTGGGCTTACCCATGGTGTTGGGCCTGTTACCGGTTCAATGATATCTAGTTCTATCAGCCAATCCAGTTCGGCATCGACTTTCTTGCGAGTATGGAATGGTTGTCGGCGATGTGGTTGGGCAACTGGAATTACATCTGGGTTGATATGCAGATGTACTTTGCTATCAGTATAACAACCTATGGATTTAAATCGATCAGAAAATTCAGCAACAATAGCATCAACATTGTTTGCAGATTCCACTGCTACAGCATTAGAAAGCTGAAGTAGCCCCAGTTTGGTTGAAGTCTTGTAACTGAGTAAAGACTCCTTTGCATCCCTAACAACATGGAATGTAGTAATGCGCATAGCATTCTTTGACTTAATCTCTGCAGTGAAAGTTCCAATCACTGGTAAGGTTACCTTTGAAGCATAGGCAGTGGCTTTGCCATTGTATTTTTCAAGCTTTGGGAACTGTTTTTTAAATTTCTCATAGTGGCACTCAGCAATGGTGTCAATGTTTGAACCAGTGTCAATGAGAATTTTGAGACAAATACCAGCAATGTATACTATAGTCTCTGGGTTGTTTGGAAGATCATTCCATTCTGTGATTGCTTGTACTCCACAAATGTAATCACATTCACTGTCATCTGAGACTGGTTGTAATGAAATGTTGTCTTGTATATTATTAACATTCTTGATTTGAGGTGCAATATTGTGTTTGCCACCTCGACCCCTATGACCTGATCCTCGTACAGTGCTTTTATTCATTGACTGTGATTTCTTGAGTGCGGAACGACACATATCACCAAAATGACCTAGTTTTACACACTCATAGCACTTCTTACCTTGTGCAGGACAAACATTATCTGGGTGTGGGTAATCTCCTCCACAATTGTAACATTTATTGTTGACAACCTCTGATGTGAGTCGTTGTGACTGCTTGAGTCTTGTTCCATGACTCCAGTTGTGATGTGGTTCTCGGCTCAATTTAATGTTAGGTTTGGCATGATATCTTCTATGATCATGGTGTCCTCCCTGAACCTTACATACCTCATCACTGTTAGTAACAGTGGCAGAACCGTTGTTGGCACTGCACTCCATGACACGAGCATCACGTGCAGCATCTTCCAGTCGAAGATCAATATCCAGTATCTTGGTAAGAGAACTTTCATCATCAACAAGTTCTAGAGCTCTTCGACGGAGACGTGTAGATGTGCATGTTTCAATTATTTACTGTTTGATTTCTTTGTCAACATCAGCAAACTCACAATGGGCTGCTAAACCTTGCAGACGTGTGTGGTATTGATCGACAGTTTCATTAGAGAGTTGTTTCGCTCTCCTGAAATGCATAATTTCCATAGCAGTATTTTGCCTTGGTTTGAAATGCTCAGTTAATTTGGCCTTGGCAATGTCATAATCTTTGGCATCACCAGTGTCTTTCAATGTATCAAAGATGTCACAAACTCTATCACCTGCATAACGAAGTAGAAAGGCACGCTTTCTTTCAGCACTTTTGATATCAGAAACTATCAACAAATTTTCAAACCTTTTAAGCCATTTGGTCCACCTCTGTGACAGGTTTGTCTGGTCACAGTCAGGATCAAATGCAGGAAACTGAGGTATATTTGCAATTTTTACTGAATAAATGTTAACTTATCACTTAAAATGTTCCTCAGAATATATAACACTTACTGCACTGTATATGTTAGTCAAGAATTCACTGTAATTACTTTAATTTTGCAAAGCACACAAGCATTTTAATGCAAAAGTTCACAACAGTGCACAATACAGCAGCAACTGACTTCTTACCTAGCCCTGTATACATGTGTTGTTCCTACTCACAGCAACACAGCAGTTGGTACAGCAGTTGGCACAGCAGTTGTCAGCAGTTGGAACAGCAGTCAGTTCACAGCGTGAAGAATTTTGTAGCACGAAGCGTCGTTTCGTAACCAAAACATCAGGTTTTGTACACATCAAAGCATCGTTTCATACACAGCGTCGGCACACATGGATCGCAGATTCCTCAGTAAACAGCTTGTCAGCACATAGCTTGGGATGCAGACAGCATTGGTTAGCACACAGCAATGGTTAGCACACAGCAATGGTTAGCATACAGCATCGGGTATGGTGCTTACAGACAGCTTAAATTCTCCTTCCTCCTCTGGGCGAGACAGCATGCGTTCCTTCCTTGTGTTTGAAGCTGAACAAATACCTGCGTTCCCAGTTCATCCTCGTCGCCAATGTGGTGTTTGTATATAGCTGAGGAAGTCTTGGTTGTAAGGTTCATGTAAAGTCATTCCTGGTTATTGACTTTAATACTTATAAACGATTACATGTCTATATAGCTTCCAAGCTTGGCAGGCATCCTGTGCGCTCTTGTTTACCTCCTCTACTGGCGTCCCAGCAGCCGCACATAGAAAACAGATGGTACTATTTTCTGTGAACATGACACCTAGAGGACCCAACTCTGCAAGCAACAGTGGATGCATTGACTAAGAAAAAGTTTCCACGCATCCCACCCTCAGGACTTGACCAAGATGCATTCAAAGCACTTGAACGCATCCAGACAGAATTAAGTGTTACGCAACGACACCGTGCTGCGAGGTACTCGTATCGTCATTCCAGCTGTTCTCCAGCAACGTGCTCTGAAGCTTGCACATCAAGGACACCAAGGTCTTGTTACGACCAAACAGCTGCTACGAGAAAAGGTATGATTTCCTGGCATTGATCGACAAGCAAAGGACATGCATGATGCCTGTGTCCCTTGCCAAGCTGCAGTGGATACTTCAAGACCAACACCTCTACAACCTTCACCACTACCTGCTGCACCATGGACGGAAGTATCGATGGGTTTCTGTGGGCTGCTACTAACTGGAGAGTACTTGATGGTAGTCATTGATGATCACTCACGTTATCCAGAAGTAGAAATCATCACTTCCACATCTGCAAAGGCCGTCATTCCGAAACTCGACAAGATCTTTTCAAACGGTCCATTGTCAAGACGGACAATGGACCGCCATTCAATGGAAGAGACTTCGTCAACTTTGCTGAGCATATTGGATTCAAACACCGCCGTGTGATGCCGCTACATCCTCAAGCAAATGGAGAAGTCGAGAGATTCATGCAACCTCTCATGAAAGCTGTACGCTGTGCTCATGCTGAAGGACGATCCTGGAAACAAGCTATGTATGCTTTTCTCAGGAACTACCGTGCAACACCGCATGGAACACTGGGCAAGTCGCCTGGCGAACTTTTATTTGGACGTCCTATGAGGATCGCACTACCTGTCATGCCAGCCAAGGTAACGGATAAACGTCTCACTCAGAAGGATGCACTAGCCAAGGGCAAAATGAAAATTGCTCATGATCAACGTGCAAAGGAACAATTCATAAAGGTTGGAGATACTGTTCTCGTTAAAAAGAAAAAAGAGGGAAAGCTAGATATGCCGTATCATACAAAACCATATAAAGTGATTAGTGTAAAAGGAACTATGGTAACAATGGTACCAATGGTAACTATGGTAACAATGGAACTATGGTAACATGGGAACTATGGAACTAACATGCTTAAAAATAATTAGAACTAGAGACTGCTGTGGGGAGTATATCTTCGCCAGTTTCAGAGTCAAGGGTGCAGACGTCTGTCCTGTCTGTGGGTGCAGTCTATAGAATTCCTATCACTGATGTGTCCGAATTCAATTCAAACCTTAGAAATCTAATACTTGATAACAGACTGAACAAAAACCATCTAATTATCGCAGGGGACTTTAATATTGACCTCTGCGAGATTGAACACCCTACTGCTGTTAGCTTCCTCAACTGTATGAATTCCTGCTTCCTCATACCCTTAATCACTAGACCTACTAGAATCACTGATCGTACTGCCACGACTCCTGATCACATTTGGACCAACATAACCTCTCCGCTTACTTCAGGTATAATCACCGATAGCACTACAGACCATTACCCCACATTTCTCTTAACTAACATTATCAAACCACCTCTTGAGTCAAGGGAGTTAAGCTTTAGGCTGCACAATGAAACTGCTATAGACAATTTTATAACTGCTGCTGATAATGTCAACTGGGAATCCGAGTTAGGTAACATAGGGGACATCAACCTAGCAGTGCAATCTTTTCTTCAAAAAACTCTTAACCTTTATAACACCCACTGTCCTAGGCTTACAAAACAAGTCACAACCAAAAGGCTTAACAATCCTTGGCTTACAAAGGGAATACTTAAATCCATTAATAAAAAACATGACCTTGAGAAGAAGTATAGGTTAGGAACCGTCTCCAAAGAATTTTCAAAGAATTACTCGTTATTGCTATCTAAAATAATTAGACGAGCCAAAGCTAAATACTACGAAGATAAATTTACCCAAATAAAGAGCAACATTAAAAAAACTTGGAGCACAATCTCACGAATATTGGGATCAAAGAAGATTTTAAATAACAAACCAACACTCCTGTCCAATAACGTTGGTCAGCTTTCAGCCTCTGATTCTGCTATTGAGTTCAATAGGTTCTTCTCTTCCATTGGGTCATCCCTTGCAAATGATATTCCATCTTCCAGTACTGATGTTAAGGACTATCTTACAGGTAACTATCCACAGTCTCTGTACCTAAAGCCTACTAATTCCACTGGCGTCAATGAGATAATCCTTTCCCTTAAAACCAAGTCTAGTGCCCTTGATGAGATACCAACTTAAATTTACAAAAAAGCCTCCAGATCTTTAGCCCCTGCTATTGCATTGATCTTCAACAAGTCACTTGAACCCCAAACCTTTCCAGATATTCTAAAGAAAGCGAGAGTAACCCCTGTCCACAAATGTGGTGATCTCACAGATGTTAACAACTACAGACCTATATCAATCCTGCCTAACTTGTCAAAAATATTTGAAAAACTAATCTACAAGCAGCTTTACTCTTATCTAGCCAACCCCCCTCCCCGCTCGGCCCGTTGATGCCGTGAGGGGGGGGGCTTAGTGGGCGGCTGCCGGAGTGTGATGTTCCTTGGGACAGTCCTCTGTCCTTTTCTAGCCTTGTGCTCCTGCTGCCGTCCTCTCCAATTGTGCCGAGCATCTTTTCCTTTTCCTTCTGTTTCGTTTTTCTCCCCCTCTTCTCCTATCTGCTTGTCGTTTCCTGCCGACCTTTGCTTGTTTTGGATCTTTCTTTGGATTTCTTCTATTTTGACGCCCGGGTGCTTGAGGAGGCATACTCTTGCACCCGTAGAACTGTAGTACCCAACGTCTCGAGCGAGGGGAACCTTTTATTGTCAATCCCCCTTTCGTCGCTGAACCCGATCTCGACGGACTGACGGTTCTTAAGGTGGCGTTTGTGGGGCGTATACTCACGACGCACCCCTAGGGGGCCCCGGCATGATCGGCGATAGCTTCCTGTTGGGTGTCCTGCCTCTAATTGTGGCTCCATGGTGGGTATGGGGGCACATTCGTGGATGAAGTTTTTTCTCCTCGTCTTTATGTCGTTGAATGTTCCTGTTATACCCTCTCAGGCTCGTGGGGTGGGCGACCAAGCCCCCGAGTCGGCCTGTATTGGAAGACCAGGCTCCGTAGCTCCCGCTGCGTTGGGCCCCGACCTTGCTCCTCCTTTGACCGTCCTGACTTCTTCCCCCAGCTCCCCTCCCTCCTCTGTGGTTGGGTCGAGCCTCCAGCCCCCAGTGGTGACCACTTCGTCCCCTGGTGCGGCTAAGTCTCTCGTTGTGACTACTGCGCCTTTTGTCCCCTCTCTCTCAGGGGGTTCACCGCCGTCAGCGCCACGGCCGCATTCGCTCGTTTCCTTCCTCTACTGATGCGTATCAGGCCTTGTTTGGTCCTGCTTCATGGGCCAAATACTTTGATCTCCTCCCTCTTGATTCCGCGCCTCCTGACGATTTCTCTCTCCATCGGCATCTCGTTGATTCCGTGGATGCGTCTGTCACCTTCAACCCCACTCGTCTCGGTACACGTGTCGTTGCTGCTCCTTCTCAGGATGCAGCTTCCCGCTTGGCTGCCTTATCCTGCCTTGGTGAGATCCCTGTTCGGGTCTCTAAGAACACTCGGTTGAATGCCAGTGTTGGCACTATTCTCCTCCCGCCCCATGTTGCAACCGGTGTTCGGAATCTGCAGGACTGCCACGATGACATTCGGCATATCCTTGATGCCCAAGGCCATTCTGTCCTCCAGGTTGACTCGTTTACTCGTCCCCCTCGTGGTCGCCGCCGTCAACCCCTTCGAGTTGTGAAGGTCACCTTTGATGGTAGGACCCTTCCATCCTCTGTCATTCTCGCTGGCGCCAGGTGCTCTGTCCAGGAGTATATTCCTTCTCCTCGACTTTGTAACAAGTGCTGGAGGTTTGGGCATGGTGCCCTCCGCTGCTCTGGGACTGTCTCTCTCTGTCCTTTGTGTGGGGGTGAAGGTCACTCTAAGTCGGAGTGCACTTCTCCCCAAGCTCGCTGCCTCAACTGCGGTGAGGCCCATCCTACCTTCTCCCGTGCCTGTATCCATTACAAGCTTGAGGCAGCCGTCCTCAACTTGAAGCACCGGGAGCGTTTATCTTTTCCTGAGGCGAGGCGCCAGGTTCGCCGGCTCCCGCCTTATGCTAACGTCTCTTATGCTCGCGTGTTGCGCTCTTCCTCTCCTCGTCCTTCCCACCTTCCTCAGACTCACAACCGTTTCCGGGCCTTGGACCCTGATACGCCCACTGCTCCCTCCTCTGTTCCTTTGAGTACTGTCCCGAAGGGTCCCCCTCCTGGTTCTCTGTCTGGGGTTCCCCTTCTTTTCGGTCTGTCATGTCTCCTGTGTCTTCTTCCTCGTCTCCCTCCAATCCTCCTTCCCATCCCCCTCCTCCATCTATTGACTCTCCCCGCCGCCTGTCGGTGCAGGCGGATGTCCATCGCTCTCCTACCGGCCGTCGTGTGTGCTCTCGTTCAGCTTCTCCTGTTGAGACACTGGAATCCGTTGCCCGGTACGTAGTTGCTGGGACACCGGTCTCTTTAAGTCAGAAGCGTAAGCCTGGCTCCTCTCCTTCCTCCTCCCCGGCGGGTAAGAAGGCTTCGCTTTCTTCCTCGACCCCTACTACTGGCTCTATTGCTCCTTCCCCTCCCATTTCAGTGGTTGCGCCCCCTGTTCCTGCTATGGAGGTTTCTTTGGCCCCTGCTTCCCTTTCGGTTGCTGCCCTTGCTGAGGTGCGCTCCCCTCTTTCTACTCCCCCTCTTCCTGCTGCTGTCCTTGACTGCTCCTCTCCGTTGTCTCCTCTTCCTCCTCCGGACCCCGCCCGCCCACCTCTGGTCTGTTCTCCCGCTTCCTTCCCTCCGTCTTTGCTCAGTTTACCCATGCCCCCTAACCCTGACTTTGCTGACCCTGATCCCGACCCTGATATTCTTTAACGTGCTGTGTTGCTCTTTCGCCTTTGTTTCTTCTTTGTTTTCTGTTGTTGTCCTTTCTCTTCTCGTCGCTGTCTATTCTTCAATGGAACGTTCGAGGTTATTACGCCAATTTCCTCGAACTCCAACTTCTAATTTCGCGGTTTTCGCCCCTTTGTGTCTGTCTCCAGGAGCCGATGCTTGGTGCTCGTCCTGGTCGTTTTCGTGGCTATTCCTTTCTCTCCCCCCCCCCCCCAGCCGTTGCTGGGGCTCCTAATTCTTCTGCTCTCTTGATTCGCGCTGATGTTCCCTTTGTTCCTTTACTTTTTCCTTTGCCCCTCCATTGTTCTGCTGCTCGTATCTTTGTGGGGAATGGTACACAGTTTGTTCCATTTATCTCCCCCAAGTGTCCCGCTTTCTCTTCCTGATTTGAAACACCTCTTGGACTCCTTGCCGGAGCCTGTGCTCCTGCTGGGTGACTTCAATTGTCGTCACTCTCTTTGGGGTGACGTTTGACAAATACCCGGGGTCGCCTTCTTGAGCCGTTTCTCCTCTCTTCTTCCCTGTCTCTTCTGAATTCTGGTGAGCCCACTCATTTGGACTCTCGGACTCGCACCCTTTCCTGTCTTGATCTTTCTCTCTGCTCTTCTTCTCTTTACTTAGATTTCACGTGGCAGGTTCTTGATGACCTCCATGGTAGTGATCATTTCCCTATCCTTGTTTCCTTTTTCTCTTTTCGCCCTTCCCTCTCTTTTCCTAGGTGGCAGTTTGCTAAAGCGGACTGGAACCTATTTACCCTCAGTGCTGCTCTCTCTGACCTCTCCCTTCTGCCTCTCCCTCGCGCTCTCCTCCTTTTTCATGACACTGTCTTCAACGCTGCCCTCCGCTCTGTTCCTCGCTCTTCCTCTCGGGGTCCACGGAAGTGCGTTCCCTGGTGGAATGCGGACTGTGCTCGGGCTGTCCGCTGTAAGCGTGCAGCCTGGAAGAGGCACCGCCGTCGGCAGACAACCGATTCTTTTCTTTTCTTTCGGAAAGCGAGTGCGGTGGCCCGTAGGGCCATCCGTACGGCTAAACGTGAATGTTGGACTTCTTATGTCTCCACAATTACGTCCGAAACTCCCCTGCCACAGATATGGAAGCGTATCCGCAAGATAGCGGGTAAGTTCGTTCCCGATGTTTCCCCGTCCTTCACCTCCGTGGTACTCTTGTGGCGGACCCGTTGCAGGTCGCTACCGAACTGGGTTCCCACTTTTCTTCTGTTAGCTCTGGTCTTCATCTTCCCCAATCTTTCCTTCTTCGTAAACCTGTTCTTGAGTCTCGTCCTTTAGATTTCTGCACTCATCTTCGACTTTCCTATAACGATCCCTTCTCTCTCTCTGAACTTCGTTCTGCCCTGGCCCTCTGCGGTTCTACGGTGGCGGGCTCCGATGGTATTCATTATGAGATGCTTCGCCATCTCCCTCCGTGCACGTCTCAGTATTTACTGAGTCTGTATAATCGGATCTGGGAGTCGTCGTCAGTCCCTGAGGACTGGCTCGATGCCGTTGTCCTCCCTGTTCGCAAACCAGGGTCTCTGGGAACTCCCCTAAGGACTTTCGCCCTATTGCCCTCACAAGTTGTGTCTGCAAACTCTTTGAACGTATGGTTAACGTTCGTCTGATGTGGTTCCTGGAACACCATCACCTCCTCTCCCCTTCTCAATTTGGTTTCCGCAAGTGCCGCAGCACGACAGATGTCCTGGTGAACTTGGAGGTCTATATTCGTACTGCTTTTGCTGCGAAGACCTCCGTTGTTGCCGTCCTTTTTGACCTGGAAAAGGCTTACGACACCACTTGGCGTTATCATATTCTATCCCAGCTTCATTCTTTGGCCTTCGTGGTCATCTCCCTCTCTTTCTCCGCAGCTTCCTCTCTCGTCGTTCCTTTCGGGTGCGCCTTGGTACCGCTCTCTCTGCCTCTTTTCAGCAATACGAAGGTGTGCCCCAGGGTAGTGTTCTGAGCACTACTCTTTTCTGGTTGCCCTCAATGGTCTTCTTTCCTCTCTTCCTTCAGGTGTCTTCTCCGCTCTCTATGTTGATGATCTTACCCTTTGCTGTCAGGGTGATGATTCGCCTCTCCTTCAGCGCCGGCTTCAACTTGCGATTGATGCCGTGTCGTCTTGGGCCACTGATCATGGCTTCAAGTTCTCTACTTCTAAGACTTGTGCCATGTCTTTTACTCGGAAACGGGTCGTTCTTCGTCCCTCTTTGTCACTTTATGGTCATCCCCTTGAGTACAAAGATTCCGCGAAGCTTTTGGGGATTTGGGGTTTCCTTGACACTCGTTTGTCTTGGTCTCCCCATATTTCTTACCTCCGTGTTGAGTGCTCCAAGGCCCTACCCTCCTTCGAGTATTGTCCCATACTTCTTGGGGAGCGGATAGGCGCACTCTCCTGCTTTGCATTCCTCTCTCGTCCTGTCTAAGCTGATTATGGTTGCCCTGCTTACCTTCTGCTTCTCCTTCTGCTCTTCGCCATCTTGATGCTTTGCACCATACCGGGCTGCGCCTCAGTTCTGGTGCCTTTCGTTTCGTCTCCCGTCCTTAGCTTGTATGTTGACAATGGCTTCCTATCTCTTCAGGACCGCCGTGATCGCTACTGTCTTCGCTATCTTGCGCGGTCCTTGCAACATCCTTCCTCCGCCTCTGTCGGCTTTAACTTTTACCCTCCTGCGGTTCCTGTTCTCTTCACCACCTCCTCTTTCTGTCCAGTTATCTCGCTTACAGGATTCTCTTTCCGCTCGTGTTTCTACTGTTTTCTCTCGTGTTGTTCCTTCTTTGCCCCCGTGGAGAGTCCCCTTCCGCAGTTTTGTACGTCCTTGACCCACGTCACTAAACCTTTGACCCCTCCTAGTTCTAAAACGCCTTTTCCTTGAGCACTTTTCTTCTCACTCCCGCTCCGTTTCTGTCTTCACGATGGGTCTAAGTCTTCGGACGGTGTTGGCTACTCTGTTGTTTTTCCTGATCGCACTTATATGTGTCGCTTACCTCCGGAGACTAGCATCTTTACAGCGGAGCTTTATGCTATTCTCTATGCTCTTCGTCTCCTGCTTTCTCGTTGTCAGTCTTCTTTTGTGGTTGTTGTTGACTCTCGTAGTGCCCTCATGGCTCTCGGTCCTTTAATCCGGTTCATCCAGTAGTTGTCGAGATCCAGCATTGGCTGTTTCTTGTTCACAGTAAGTTTAAGTCGGTTGAGTTTTGTTGGGTTCCCAGCCATATTGGTGTGTCTTTAAATGAGCGTGCGGATGCTGCCGCCAAGGAAGCTGTCCGCTCTTGTCCCATCTCTCGTAAAGGTATTCCTTATTCCGACTTTTACCCGGTTATCCATTCCTCCATCCTTACCCGTTGGCAGGCTTCTTGGTCGTCTGTTACTGGTAACAAACTCCGTACTCTTAATGTTGTGTTTCCTCGTGGCATCCTCCTACCACCGTAACCGGCGGTGGGAAACTGCTCTGGCGAGGTTGCGTATTGGCCATACTCGCTTAACCCATGGTCACTTGATGGAGCGCCGCCCTCCTTATTGTCCTAATTGCATTGTCCCTCTTACGGTCGTGCATGTCCTTCTTGAATGTCCTGACTTCCGGGACGAGCGTATGTCTTGCTTTCCGACCGCCCCTCGCGGTCACTTGTCCCTCAATAGAATTCTTGGTGACTCGGATACTTTTGATATCGTTCGCCTTATGCGTTTTTGTTCTCGTATTGGCATCCTTGGTGATATTTAGCGCCCTCTGATTATTCCGCACATTTGATGGTGCTACATACCTTCCCT
>WNGS01113158.1:40966216-40983302 GCA_020271785.1 Procambarus virginalis
TAAGGAAAAGGAAAAGCGATCCGGCACAATTAGAGAAGACAGCAGCAGGAGTGCAAGGCCATAAAAGGACAGAGGACTGTCCTACGGAGCATCACACTCCGGCAGCCGTCTAGTAAGCCCTCTCACGACGCCAACGGGCCGGATGGGGAGAGGGGGCAAGGTGAAGAGTACTCTCTCTTCTGCAGCAACCTTGGGCTTGGTTTGACGTGTTGACTGGGCGTCCCCTCCTCCTCCTCTCTTACTCTTACTACTCAAGTTATAATTAAGTTCAGTACTCATACCACGTGCCACTCTACGGTTCTAAGTGCAATTCTGTCTGTGTTCCCTCATCATCTTTAGTAGATTATGTTGAACCTCTGCTTGCTTTGATGCCTGAAAGAAAGCTTGGAGGGCTTGACAAATTGCAGAACGAAGCCTTGAGGATAATCCTTGGGTACCCTCGTACCACAAAGATGCTTAACATGAGATAAGAACTTAATATTCCGAGCGTCGACGTTGATCGTGTTACTGAAATTAACTGTCAAATTAGTATAAAAATGTTTAGGCTAACACATCCTAACGCTTGCACAGAAGCCCTCCAGAATTTCTTTATTGAAGGTCAAAATTGTTCCAAATAGATAACTAAAACTGGAATTGAACTTAGAATGTATCAGACTTACAATTTGTACCAAGAAAGAGACAACAACAGCATTTTCCTGCACTGTGGGAGATTACACCCTTTCCAATTTTAACCCCTCCCTTTCCACCCAAGAAGCAAATTAGAGATCAGCCCAAGCTTCGTCTTGAGGCAAAGCTCAACGCCTTAAACCATATTGATGCTCTTTCCACAGAGCATTCTCTCTCTCTCAAATCATATACACTGATGGTTCCCTACGTACACCGCACCACGGGTGCAGCTGGAAGTGCAGTTGTGCTGACAATGGGCGATGGCTTGTACTTTGAATGGGGAGTCCGTATCAACAACTGGGCCTCTATCCTTCAGACCGAACTATTTGCCTTGCTCATTGCACTGAAATGTGTACAAGTCTCGAAAATTGATACATTAATTGTAAGTGACTCTTTATCATACTTATTTGCTCTCAACTCTTTAAGACATAACTGTAACATGCTCGTGTCTGAAGCTAGAAACAAATACAAGAAAATTATTAAGGATGGTAACAGAGTCCATTTCATGTAGTCTCCATCCCATGTTGGCCTCCGAATGCAGATGAGTTAGAATGTAGAGCTGATGAGTTAGCCAAAGAATCTGACTTTAAAGGAGAAATCGAGTATAACCTTGGATTGTCAATGAGCAATCTGAGAGCAATAGTATATCAAGAACTTGAACAAAATCTTGTAGATCTGAGGCAAAGGGAAATCGACACCAGTAATTCCATCTATCATCATACTATCATGCAAGAGGAGCCACACATCTATGGATCATCCAATAAAATCAGCAGACTTCTAGATGTTACTACTGCTCAGCTTAGACTCGGTTACAAGTATCTCTGGGAATTCTCATTATCTGCTGATGTAGACCTCACCAAATGTAAACTGTGTCAACAAAATTATTCGCACACCCTCCGTCACTATGTGATGGAGTGCGAAAAGATCCGTCAATTCAGAGACAACTCTATAACAAATTTTCCAGAGAAGTGTAAATAGTTAATTAAAAATGATCTGCTACCAGAAATCTTAGCGAAATATCCCCAGTTTGCTAACTGTAGGTAGTTACTGGTAGGTAGTAAGTGATTGTAACCTATCCACCGCTGCCCACTGAATGGGGGGGCGGTGTGCAGGACAAACATATCAATTGTGACACTAGCTCTCCACACATGTCAGTTGCTTAATTTAGAAACCGTACTTGTGGTCGGTCTTGATCCCATTCCTGATGTGACGATGTACAACGAATTTGTAACTAGCTCATCAAGATTGTAACTTGCTAACAAGCATATGAATTGTGGGGTTCAATCCCTGAGCCCATTATGTGCCTCTGTAACGTTTTCCACTACCGCCCACAAGATGAGTATGGGGTGCATAATAAGTGAACCAAACTAACTCATCCACAGGGTTTTTTAACTCATGGAATTGCCTACCCGCTGAAGCCGTAACTGCTAAAACTGTGTTGAGTTTTAAATTATACCATCAAAAGATCAGGTAAATGGGGGGACCGACAAGCCACCGGCTCCCTGTCCTCGTCGAGGCCACTAGGGTTAGTGGTCCTCAGGTAAATAACATAAAACAAAGAAAACAAAGATGTGCTATATGGAAATATATCTGACTGGAGAAATGTGGTAAGTGGGGCACCAAAAGGGTCCATTTTGGGACTTACCCTTTTTTGTCATATACATAAATGACATTGATGAGAATATTACAGACCACATCATCAAATTTGCAGATGACACAAAGATTTATGGTAAAGTGGGAAATGATAATGATGTTGAAGTCTTGCAAAGAAATCTACATGAACTCCACAAATGATCTGATGACTGGCAAATGCTTTTTAATATTGACAAATGCAAGACCTTGCATATGGGCCATAACCTACGCCACGACTACCAAATTGTGCTATATGCAACTCTCGCCTAGCTCCTGCCTGTGTGGAGTCAGAGGGGTAACGTAAGGTCGAGGTGGTAAAGTATTCATGTTGTACTTGGGGGGTTTTGGGTTAATAAATTATGTTAAGGTAACACTTCAGGTGCAGTTCCCATCACCCAGATGGTTCAGGGTTAGGTGATCTGCTCAAGACAACAGACCATACTTTTATTATTATACTAGCTGTACCCTGCCACGCGTTGCGGTGGCTCAGCAACGCATATGCGTAGCTGAGCCACAACAACCTGAGCCTTCCCGTCTCCCAGTTCTCCCCACTATTCCCCCCCCCCCCTCCCCAGTTCCCTCGTATTCCCAACCATTCCTCACTCCCCGTCCCCTAGTTCTCCCCAACATTTTCCCCCTCCTCGGTTCCTTTGTCCTCCCCACCATCCCCCACTCCATCGCCCCTACTAACCATTCCCCACTCCACCGTCCCCTCATCCTCCCCACCATCTACCACTCCCTCGTCCCCTCGTACTCCCTTCCATTCACCCCTACCCCCGTCCCCTTGTCCTCCCTACCATCCCCCCACTCCCCTCTCCCCTTGTCCTCCACATCATTCTCCATTCCCCTCTTCCCCTCGTCCCCACCATCTCCAACTCCCTCGTCCCCTCGTTTTCCCCAACATTACCCCTTCCCCTGTCTCCTCGTCCTCTCCTCCATCCCCTACTCCCGCCCCCTCGTCCTCCCCACCATTCCCTGGGGTGTGGGGCACGCTCTCACAGCTGCCATGGTCAGGTTGGGGTGTGGGGCACGCTGTCACTGATGTCATGGCCAGACTGGAGTGTGGGGCACGCTGTCACTGATGTCATAGCCAGGCTGGGGTGTGGGGCACACTGTCAATGTTTTGCAACCCGCTCTCGCACAAGACAGCACATATATGACTTATTTATTTATTTATTTATTTATTTGTTTATTTATTTATATACAAGAAGGTTCATTGGGTTTGTGAGAATACATTGAATAGGACAGTAATTCCAATCTTGTAAAGCCACTAGTACGCACAGCGTTTCGGACAGGTCCTTAATCTAACAGATAATTTTAAGTAGGTAATTTCTATCATAGTTGATAAATGATAACAAATACATTACAAGAGAAAAATGAGATGAGAGAGCTTAGTAAGTATATTAAAGCACATTGTTATATTAAAGCTCTAATTGGTTACATTGAACAGCTTGATTGGTAATTTAACAAGATTAATAGACACCATACAGCAGATTGCCAGCACATATAAGACAGCAATGAACACAATGGTAAAGATGTTCAGATTGGGTACATAAAGATTGGGAGACTGGGTAGCAATATATACAGATAAACAAATAATAATAATAAACAAGTAATAATAATTATTATTAATAATAATAAACAGAATAATAAACACCATACAGCATATTAGCAGCACATATAAGAAGACAGCAATGGTCACAATGGTAAAGATATTCAAATTGGGAACATGAAGGTTGGGAGATTGGGTAGCAGTAGATACAGTGCAATTTTAAGGCAAAAGGTGAAAAACTATGAAGATGAAATTAGGTACTTTTTAGTATTGATTTTGAATGATGTAAAAGACGGACAGCTTTTCAATTCAATAGGGATTGAGTTCCATAAACTGGGTCCCTTTATTTGCATAGAGTGTTTACACAGATTAAGTTTAACTCTGGGGATATCAAAGAGATATTTATTTCTGGTGTGGTGATAATGGGTCCTATTACATCTGTCCAGGGTAAGTTTCAGAGCAGGATTTGCATTTAAGAACAGGGTTTTGTAAATGTAGTTGACACAAGAGAATTTATGGAGTGAGATTATGTTTAGCATGTTTAGGGAGTTAAACAAGGGGGCTGAGTGTTGTCTGAAAGCAGAATTTGATATTATTCTGATAGCAGATTTTTGCTGGGTGATGATGGACTTGAGATGGTTTGTAGTGGTTGAACCCCATGCACAGATACCATAGTTGAGATAGGGATAGATTAGTGCATAATACTGTATAGAGAGATGAGAGCAGAGTTAGGTACATAATATCTGATTTTGGAGAGTATACCAACTGTTTTAGACACTTTCTTAGTTATGTGTTGTATGTGGGTACTGAAGTTGAGTCTCTTGTCTAGGAATAGGCCAAGAAATTTTCCATCATTTTTATTGCTAATGTTTACATTGTCTATCTGAAGCTGAATTGCATTTGTAGATTTGCATCCAAAAAAGATGTAGTAGGTCTTTTCTATGTTAAGTGTTAGTTTGTTGGTTGACATCCATAAGTGGACTTTTTTTAGTTCATTATTAACAACATTATTTAGTGTATGTGGGTTGGGGTTAGAGTAGATGAGGGTAGTATCATCAGCAAACAAAATAGGTTTCAGAATGTTAGAGACATTAGGCAGATCATTGATGTATATAAGAAATAGAAGAGGTCCCAAGATACTGCCCTGTGGCACTCCAACGGTTATTGGTAGAGTGGGAGAGGTTATATTATTGATGGCTACACATTGTTGTCTATCACTAAGATAGGATTGGATATTGCTTATAGTCAATATTTTGCTTATGAATTAGTACATATATTTATTTATTTATTTATTTTATTGATATATTTATATACAAGAAGGTACATTGAGTTTGTGCACTGGGGTGTGGGGTGTGGGTTTGTGAGAATACATAGCATAGTATTTACAATCTTGTAAAGCCACTAGTACGCGCAACGTTTCGGGCAGGTCCTTAATCTAACAGATAATTTTAAGTAGGTAAATTCTAGCAGAACTAATAAAATATAACAAATACATTGGAAGAAAAAAAATGAGATGAGAGAGATTAGTAAGTATATTAAAGCACATTGGAATATTAAAGCTCTGATTGATTACATTGACAGCTTGATTGGTAATTTAAACAAGATTAATAGACACCATACAGCAGATTGATAGCACATGTAAGAAGACAGCAATGATCACAATGGTAAAGATGTTCAGATTGGGTACATAAAGGTTGGGAGATTGCATAGCAATAGATACAGTGCAATTTTAAAGCAAAAGGTAAAAAGCTATGAAGATCAAATTAGGTACTTTTTAGTATTGTTTTTGAATGACGTAAAAGTTGGACAGCTTTTCAATTCAATAGGGAGTGAGTTCCATAGACTGGGTCCCTTTATTTGCATAGAGTGTTTACACAGATTAAGTTTGACTCTGGGGATATCAAAGAGATATTTTATATGTGGAGATATGTGGTATATTCCCAGTTATATTTTTTTCAAGACACAAACTCTTCCTCACTATACCAATTTACGTCTCACAGTACCCATCCATCGCCGTAGACAACAGAATAGTCGTGATTCGTTCAATTATAAAGAAAAATGTAGTTTTCATGTATCACATTTGTTGTGAAATTTACCTACTACATTGTCCATTGTCTACATTGTCCATCTCTTAGAATATTACAGATCAGCTACATACTATTGAAGGCTCGTAGTTTTGTTTTGAGAAATATTAGTTGTTCTTAGGAAATTATAATAAGCACTGTAATTTATTATATAAAATAAAAGTGCTTGACTAATCAACATTATGTACACTAGTTTGTGGTTTAAAAATCTTTAAAGAATGTATTGAAGGAACGTCAACAGAAAACGATGTTACGTTGGAAAGTCTATGGGGTAAACCTATTGCAAACAGGATGGTATGGTGTCTACTACCTACTGTAGGAAGGGTATAGGGTCCAAGGTTGCAGTGATCCTATGCTCCTTGGGCCCGACTATTGGGGCCCATGCCTGGTCGGCGTCGCCCACGTGGCATGGCGCTCCGAGGAGCGCTTTCCCTGGGTTGTGTATCGCTTCCTTCCTGTCGACCTTTTGAGCGCTAAGCCACGCGGATTAGCGGCGTGGCCTTCCCCTGGAGCGGGGGTCTGTCTGCCTTCGTGCCATGCCCGGGCGTGCCCGCTTGTGTGGGCCCACCTCATGCCCACGGGCTGGAGGCATCCACGCCTGGTGGCGGTGCTCCCGGTCGGCAGGCCCTGAGGTTTCTTTGCCTAGGGGCTGCCTCGACGTCAGGTTGGGCTTAGCAAAGTGTCTCCCCGTCCTCTGCTGTTCTTGGCCCAGGCTGTCCCCCGTTCTATGCATGGTCCGTTCTGCTCTATGGTCCCCCGTTTGGGGGGTGTCTTTGTGAGCCAGGGCGCGCTCAGGCGTGCCTGGCGTGTTTTGCGTTCATCAGGTATGCAGGTATGTTTGTATGGTATGTATGGTAACATACATACCATAGCAGGTATGTTTGTTTCCAGACGTTTCATCTGGCTGGGGTAGCCCGTTACATTTGTTCCCAGACATTTCGTCTGGCCGGTGTAGCCCAGTACATTTGTTCCCAGACATTTCGTCTGGCCGGTGTAGCCCAGTACATTTGTTCCCAGACATTTCGTCTGGCCGGTGTAGCCCAGTACATTTGTTCCCAGACATTTCGTCTGGCTGGTGTAGCCTGGCACGTTCGTACCCAGACGTTTTCGTCTGGCTGGTGTAGCCTGGCACGTTCGTACCCAGACGTTTTCGTCTGGCTGGTGTAGCCGGCACGTTTGTACCCAGACGTTTTTGTCTGGCCGGTGTAGCCTGGCACGTCAATTCCACCACGTTTCATACGAACGCTGTAGCACGGTACTCCCGTGGTTTCCTCGGTTGCAGGGTACCAGATGTTGGTCTGCCTGGAGTGCCCGGATATGCGGCTCCTAGTTCTCCATCACAAGTTTTCAGCGTCCAGCCCACGACGCCTGACGCCGTGCGGTCTGCCGCTTGGGCGACTTCTAATTTTTGCGGTCATTTATTATTTATTTTGATAAATTTTAAATACATAATCCTTTATATATTAGACTTTCAGCTATGATTAGTTTCATTACGCTGCAATTTTAGGAAATTTATAGCATTATAAATATATAATATATAATTTATAGCATTATAAATATACGCCTCATGCCTATAAATTTCTATTTTCATAATTAAGAATTCGTATTTTCATGACAATTTAGTGAACGGGAGCCCGCTCCTGTTTTGGTGATTTATGTTCCTCCATCATTAACTATACGCTTACTTAAATAACTTGTTATATTCTTAGTCTTTCAGTCATGACGTGTATTAAGACTTTCAATTTATTCCTCAATTTAGCATTGCGCAAGCCTCTTGCTTTTTATTATTCTTGGACTTGAATTTATGAGTCGATTACCCTCAGCAATTTGTTACTGCAATTTATGCATTTCGTTTGCTCCACGTTTTAATTAACTTTATTGTGCTTCAATTATGTTTGTTTAACTGCCGATTTTGTCATTGAGCTTAAGTTAAGTCAGCTAGGATGTGCTAGTTAGGTTATACTATGGTGTTTTACCCGCCAGTGGCTTCGCAGCGGGTGGTGGTGCCCACGTGGCCGGGCTGTCTGTGGCCCTCTGCCCCTAGGTGCTGGCCCTGGGGGCCCTGGCGCACCCTAGTTAGAGGGCGCCTGGCTCCCTTACGCCTGCGGGCTGCCGTCACCCGCCTCCGGCCATACCTCACCGAGAACACCGGTTCTCCTGTAGTTTCCTTGGTTGCAGTGTACCAGACGTTTGTCCGCCGGTGTAGCCCGGATGTCACTGTGGCCTCCCAGGTCGCTAATTATCCAGACGTGTCGTCTGTCCGGTGTAGCCCGGAAGTCACAGCGGCCTCAAAGGTCGCTGGTTTATCCAGACGTGTTGTTTGCCCGGTGTAGCCCGGAAGATACTGCGGCTTCCTAGCCGACGTCCTTCCTGTGACGAATTAAGCCGGCAATGTTATTCAGATTTTATATTTATTTGGTCATGTAAATATGCGGCCTCCCAGGCCGCAGGTTTATCAAGACGTGTTATCTGCCCGGTGTAGCCCGGAAGTCACAGCGGCCTCCCAGACCGCTGGTTTATCCAGACGTACTCACCTAATTGTGCTTGCAGGGGTTGAGCTTTGGCTCCTTGGTCCCGCCTCTCAACTGTCAATCAACTGGTGTACAGATTCAAGAGCCTATTGGGCCCTATCATATCTACACTTGAAGCTGTGTATGGAGTCAGCCTCCACCACATCACTTCCTAATGCATTCCATTTGGCAACCACTCTGACACTAAAAAAGTTCTTTCTAATATCTCTGTGACTCATTTGGGCACTCAGTTTCCACCTGTGTCCCCTTGTGCGTGTGCCCCTTGTGTTAAATAGCCTGTCTTTATCTACCCTATCAATTCCCTTCAGAATCTTAAATGTGGTGATCATGTCCCCCCCTAACTCTTCTGTCTTCCAGCGAAGTGAGGTTTAATTCCCGTAGTCTCTCCTCGTAGCTCATACCTCTCAGCTCGGGCACTAGTCTGGTGGCAAACCTTTGAAACGTGTTGTCTGCCCGGTGTAGCCCGGGAGTCACAGCTGGTCCCGAAGTTCCAGCTGAAGCGTTCCAGCTGACGTTGTGCCTATTATCACTCCTTTTCAGTTTATTGTATTTGATTGTATTTATTTCGGCTCCATGTGTTAATCCCGTTTTCTCTAACGAGTTATAGTCAAGCATTATTTTGAGCATACTTTGTTTTGCAGTCGCACTTTCCTTACTGCTGCAGTTTCCCCCTTGGCCCGTTGCTGCTAATTTTGTACCTTCAGTAGCTGCTGATGTTCTAGCTGTCGGTGCCCCAGCCGTCGATGTTACAACTGTAGCTGTTTCGTTGTTATTCCAGCTGCTGCCTTGCTAGCTGCTGATATCCCAGCCCCTTTTGGCAGGGGAAGGCTTCAGCTTTCACACTAGTTCGTTCCCGGCGTTCCGGCCCCTTCCCTCCCTGTCATTAGGCACGTTTCTTCCCCAGACGGGGGCTTATTCACAGTGCATTCGGGAGGAGGCTCCCCCCCCCCCTCCCTCCCTGTTTCGGCTATGCTACTAACTTAAGCTTCGAAACCCAGTCGTGTGGCCTGCCCCCGTTTTGGTGCTTTATAATTATTGATTATTTACACCATTTATTTATGATTATTCATAAATATATAATTTATTACATTGTTAGGCTCTTTTCCCACGACGTCGTCCCAGCTGTCGTTGTCCCAGCTGGTGTTGTTACTGCAGAGGATGGGCCAGCTGGCGGCTCAGCCGAAGCTGTTACAGCGGGCGCCCTCCCAGCCGCAGCTCGTTTCAGCAGACGATGTTACAGCTGCTAACGTCCCAGTTCCATGTTATGACTCCCGGCAGCTGATGCCTCAGCTCATGAAGCTCCAGCTGAAGTGTTCCACCCGACGTTGTGCCTATCAATTTATCACTCTTTTCAGTCTTATTGTAATTCTTGTTTTCCCAACTTCGTGAATTGTTCCCGTTATTCTCTAATGACAGGGATATTTATTTATTTATTTATTTATTTATTTATGCATATACAAGAAGGTACATTGGGAATGTGTGGATACATAAAATGGTAATTACAGTCTTGTAAAGCCACTAGTACGCGCAGCGTTTCGGGCAGGTCCTTAATCTAAGAAAATTTTAAGTAGATAAATACTTGCAAAATTTATAAAAAAATGATAACAGATACATGGTGTGACGATAATCTCTTATCAGAGATTTAGCCTGCTATTTCTGTGACTCATCCCGTCCTCATCAATATACAAGATACGTTTTGTAGTGGCTAAACGTACATATTAAGATAGCCACACGTACCAGCAACTCCCTCCTCCCCCCCACTCCAGCACCTGCTGCACCTGGTTTTATCTAATTTTTTTTCTTGCCATTGTGACGGTAACGAGTTGGAAATGGTGGTCGGCAGTCTTCCAACTAGCAGGTGTCAGTGCTGGGCCACATATAATATATAAAAAAAAGAAAAGGGAAAAATGAGAAAAAAAAGAATGACTGCGTGATTGGTAATCTGTGGTAAGGTTGGAAATATAAGACAATAATAAAAAAATGGATTTTAATAACAATAAAAAAACACAAATTGAAACAAATGCAAAATCTTGGCTTACTGGTAAAAATGTCAAGTGGAAAAAATACATAAACATGAAAATAGGTTACGTTAATGGGGAGGAGAATTGACATACAAAAGTAAATAAAATATGAATGCTGGAATATATGCACTAACTATAAACCTCTATTTGACCACACAAGGTGAGTCACTTAGGAGTTCATAGCTTGCGAGCACACAATATTCTGGCTGGCAGAAACGCAAGGTACTCCAACAATAACTGGCGAGGACTTGTGATTGGCGAGGAGCCGGAGTGGAGTGTTGGTTGGCGACCAATGAGGAAGCTGGATGGCCGCAAGTCGCTAGTTAGGCAGTTGAAGGGTTCGGCGCGTCGACCAGGTGCAGCAGGTGTTGGAGTGGGGGGGAGGAGGGAGTTGCTGGTACGTGTGGCTATCTTAATATGTACGTTTAGCCACTACAAAACGTATCTTGTATATTGATGAGGACGGGATGAGTCACAGAAATAGCAGGCTAAATCTCTGATAAGAGATTATCGTCACAACTCTCCCCCGAAGCCTGCTGTTTTGGGTGAATCATGTCCACTGGAGGTAGAGTGGGAGGTGGAGCTGCCTCTACCTCATGCACTCTGGAGAGGGCGTCAGCGATGATGTTATCAGGCCCCTTGATGTAGCAGATCTTTAAATTGAAGCCTTGAAGATATAAAGCCCATCGCAGCAGACGTTGGTTATTAAATTGGGCTTGATGTAAGAATCTCAGAGGGTTGTGGTCCGAATAGATGGTAGTGGACCTAGCACCGTGCAGATATGGTGTAAAGTGTTGTAAGCTCAGGACGATGGACAGGAGTTCCTTCTCTATAGTACTGTAGTTCTTCTGATGAGGCTTCAACTTGCAACTGTAGTAGCTGACAGGTAGAACCTCCTCGCCTCGCTGCTGCATTAAGCTAAATAACTTAATAAGTATCAACAATGTGGTCAGCAGATTTTAATGCAATCTGCTCTACCCGGCAGAGCTCAGACCAGAGACGGCCTGGGCATTGGAGCGTCTACACTCGCTCCCTTACGCACACTAGCTAGCTCCTGGCCTGGTGTACAAGATATATATATTTATAATAAAACTAAGGAAAAGCAGTGGACGTTTGGTACTCCAATTCCTGCCCACAACCTAATCATTCTACAACAACATCGTCCGAAGTAACATTTCAACCACGTTTCAGTAAGTATAATAAAAGTGAATTTGTTGTCAATAGTTTCAATCAGGGCACTAACATCATCGAAGTGTTTACCTAGGGATCTAACATTTAAGTTGATTACAGAGATATTGTGATTATGTGTTAATACATTGTTTACATCATGTGCTGTACAATATCTGCAGTTCAGATCATTAAAGTGATGATTGTCATAGATAGTGGATAAGAGGTTTAGTTCAGGGTCTAAACTTGCCTGCATAAAAAGGCTGGTTGCAGGAAAACAAGGCAAGAATGGCAAATTACAAAATAGAATTATGATATAAAAGGGGAAAAAATATATAAAAAAGTCTATACAAAACACAAACAAAATGAACAAAAAAAGAACAAATGAGGTAGCTTACAAGGGGCTTACAGGTACTCTCAGGTACACTGTAAGTAATAATTTGCATAATTGGCACAGGCAAGGCCAGGGGTACAATGGAGTAAGAGAGTATGGCGAGGCTAGGTGTTATGGTTGTAGTCAGAGAAACAATCTTCGTCCTCATGGTTTTATTCTCCGCCAGTAACAACAACAAAACAAATATCAGGTACATGAAATATTGTTAACAAGATCATAAACAAAAGAGCATCTGCTCCAAACATGCTACCTCCAACATCTGTAGTACTCAATCCCAACATTCCTCCCCTTTTAAATAAACTCTATCCCTACAGGTTAAGTCTATCAGGCGGTCGTATGACTCTTCCTGATTTTCTCAACTGGAAGTCCTGACCTGTTACTTCTGGGAAACATTCGTCTGAATTACTCCTTGCAGAGTCCATAGGGTTGACTGTATCCCCATAACCCTCTGCTGCCCCTTGCTCTGCCTCACGGTCACCTGCAGGTGCTGCTATCCCTTCATTATTAGGATGGATATCACTAGTTGCCCCACCCCCACCTGAAGGGTCTTCAAAATTCCCTGTGAACCTTGGCATGAGCTGATCGGCATGCCTTTTCCAATTAATGTTCCCAAAACTCTGCACTTGCACAGTGAAGTTCCTGCGGCCCAGGACTTCCCTAATTTTCCTTCCACCCAGGGCTTTCCACTTCCAAAATTCCTTGCATATACTGCATCCCCCTCATTAAACAACAATTCCTCTCCCTGAGCCAACTGACTGGCCAAGCTAGTTACCGATTTCTCTTTTTGGGATCTGTCTTTACTGCTTCCATGTGCACTTTAAAGTGTCTATTAAACAGTAATTCAGAAGGAGATTTACCAGTAGTAGAATGAACAGTTTTCTTTGATTATATAAAAATCTACAAAGCCTTGTATTAATAGTACCTTCCGTAAACCGCTTTAACCCTTCTTTCAAGGATCTCACTGCTCTCTCTGCTAGACCATTTGAAGAAGGATTATAGGGGGCAGGTGTTACATGTTTAATACCATTTTTTCTAAAAAAATCCTCCATTTCCACAGAAACAAAATAAGGAGCATTGTCTGAGACAATTATGTCTGGCAATCCAAAATTACAAAATGTTTTCCTTAGTAATTCACAAGTTACAGATGATGTGGTGGAATTACACACATGCACATCCAGAAATTTGGTGTATGAATCCACCACCACTAGGTAATATTTATTATCCATAGGTCCCGCATAATCTACATGAAGTCTAGACCAGGGTTTTCCAGTGCATGGCCAAGAAAGTACTGGGGCCTGGGGTTTCTGATAATTCTTAAAGCAAATATGACAATTTTTTGTTACCTCAGCAATATCCTGGTCTATTTTTGGCCACCAAACCCAACTTCTAGCTTCTGCTTTCATAGCATTTATGCCATTATGGCCTACATGCAGCTGTTCCAAAATCTTACATCTCAGTTCCCCAGGCACCACCACTCTATTCCTATACAAAAGTACATCCTGGTGAATACTAAGGTCAGCCTTCACTGCAGCATACTCTGACAATAACAAATTATCATTCCAACCATATTTGACATATTTCAACAACAGACTTAATTTGGGATCTCTACCAGTTGCCTTCCTAATAGTCTGGAATGAAATATCCTCAAAAGACATAGCTTCCACCAGGTTAACATACTCCACTGGAATACTGGAATTTAATTCTTCTGTCACAGGCAATCTACTTAATGCATCAGCTACTACATTATCCTTGCCTGGCTTAAACTCTAAATCATACTCAAACTGTGAGAGTAGTAATGCCCATCTTTGAATTCTAGCATTGGCATTAACTGGAATTGCTTACCTCTGCCAAACAATCCTAGCAGGGGTTTATGATCTGTTCTAGCAAGAAATTTCCTCCCCAGCAGAAAATACCTCAGTTTCTTTACAGCAAATACCAAAGCTAAAGCTTCTTTATCTAACTGAGAATAATTCTGTTCTGCAGGAGATAATTTCTTGCTAGCAAAATATACTACTTTATCCTGACCATCTACTTCCTGTAATAATACACAACCCACTCCTACTGGGGAAGCATCTACCTCCAGTTTTAATGGGAGTCTACCTGTAAAATTAGTGAGCACTGGAGAATTGATCAATTCCTGCTTAATATTCCTGAATGCATTTTCCTCTCTTGCTGCCCACTTAAATCTAGCCCCTTTTTTCAACAATTCATACAAGGGTGCTAATTTTGTTGAAAAGTTCTTCACAAACTTACAAAAATATGTAACCATCCCAACAAAAGACTGTACTTCCCCAACTGATGTTGGGGCTGGGGCATCTATTATAGCAGCTACATTTTTGTGAGAAGGAGTAAAGCCCTTACCTGAAATATGGTACCCCAGGTATTCAATGGCCTTGGTCTTCAACGTTGTTTTTCCCTTATTAATCTTCACATTGTGCTTTTGCAAAAGATTCAAAACTTGTTCTAATCTAGCATCATGCACTTCCTCATTCTCTCCACATACAATAATGTCATCTAAAAAACTAGCCACACCTTCAATGTTAACTAACAACTGGGACATGAATCTCTGAAAAATTGCTGGAGACGAGGAGAGTCCAAAAGGAAGTCTTTTATACTTAAATAACCCCTTGTGGGTATTAATCACTAACAATTTCTGGCTCTCCTCCTCTACAGGAATTTGCAAGTAAGCATCCTTCAGGTCAATCTTAGAAAAAATTGCTCCTTGCAGACCACTGACAATAACTCATCTATCTTAGGTAAAGGATACTTCTCACAGTGTATGCGGTTGTTCAGTTCCTTGAAGTCTGCACAGATTCTCAAAGATTTCCTATCTGCCTTCAACACTGGTACAATTGGGGCTGCCCACTCACTATGTGTAATTGGCTCTAAGATGCCTTCTGCCACATGCTTTTCCAGGGCTGATTCTACCAATTGCTTGTAATGAAACGGCACTGTTCTTGCCTTGAAAAATTTAGGTGAAGCCCCACTTTTCAGGTGAATTTTTGCAACCATGCTATTAATTGGCTTATCTGCCTCCACTGAATATTTATCTAACATTTGTTCGGCACTTTTAATTGTTTTAACTATCGACAATTCATCTAGGCCCGCCAAGAAAATTCCCACTTTTTCCATGAGATCCTTACCACATAGGCTAGGATTATGTGAATCCACTACATAAAAATCCTGGACAATTTCTTTTCCATTATAACCTACTTTTGCCGACACCTTGCCATAGACCTTAATCGGTACATTATCATAAGCACTTAAAGATTTTTTACCTGGTTTTACATTCAATTGCAAGGTATCTGCCCAATCTCTAGACAATGTTGACACTGCCGCACCAGTGTCCAGTTCCAAGGGAACTAACTTCCCATTAATTACAAAATTCACCACTTGTGACTTCACTGAACATACCTTTTCTTTCACCGAATATAGTCGGTTTTCCTCACCTGCAGCTTCTTCAGACGGTTTACCTTCCTCTACCGCCTTGACTACAGTACCACTACCTCTTCTTCCTGCATTACCTGGTCGTCTCCTCTCCAGGCCTTGTTGTTCCTGTCCAGAAATTCCCTACACACTCTCTGCAAGTGTCCCTCCTTGTTACAAAAGTTGCATATATATGCACGAAACTTGCACTTGCTACTTATGTGCTGTATCCACAGTGTTTGCATCTGGTCTGGCCCTGTACGACCATAATTTCCTGAGTAGAAGTCTTACTTCCAAAAGCCTTTCCAGGTTCAATATCTTCTCGAGCACTGTCCATGAAGTCATCGATTGTAGATCCAAATTTTCTGCCACCAGGTTAGGGAAATAATTCTCCTTTTCCACTGCCATGAAAAACTGGTCCCTAACCCTACCGTCCAACTGTGCTCCGAAGTTGCAGAGGTTAGCCAAAGCCTTCAACTCCGCAAATAAATCCTGTACTGATTCGTGCTGCTTTTCGTCCTCTTGGGAAATCCATCAAACTCCTGTGTGATATGATGGTTTCACCACATACTGACGTTTAAGCAGAGCAATCCAGGTCTACATAGGTCTTCGTGTGTCGGTAAGGTAACTCCGGTGCACACAGCAATTTCCCGAGAACACTATATGCTGTTGTGCCCAGTGAAACTAAGAGTACCTGTTTCTTGTTGGCGTCCTCCTAATCTCACGGTACTGAAAGTTTGCTTCCAGCAAGCTGAGCCACAGGTCCAACGAGATCTGTAGGTAGTCCGATTAACGGCCTATTGACATGAGCGGCGTAGTCATGTCACGGTGGTAGACACTGTACTGTTGTGCGCGAAGCGTCCCACTCGTCACAACGACGTTACCTGCTGCTCTCTTGATCCTCACACCCAACGTTACCGTACCCAAGCTCTCTCGCAGGAGATGTTTAATCCATCGTCGCCACTGTTATGGTTTGTGTCAGAGAAACAATCTTCGTCCTCATGGTTTATTCTCCGCCAGATAACAACAACAACACATAATCAGCGTACATGAAATAGTGTTAACAAGATCATAAACAAGAGCATCTGCTCCAAACATGCTACCACCAACATCTGTAGACTCAATCCCAACACTAGGCAACCTTGGTAATAAATGAAAAAAAAGAAAAAACTTTTAAATATAAACATAGGGCAAATTTAAGCTGAAGATTATTAACTAAAAGTAATTTAGTCATGACCGTATACTTAAAAAGACCTGAAGAAATATTAAAACACTCGGTTAAATATGTGCCGAAATGATTAGTAAAGGTAAATTAAAAAATTAATTAAAAAAGTGAAAAAAGAGAAATTAGAGGCTCCTAGCCCGCACTAGGTGACAAGGGGGTTAATTATGTTGACTCACTGGGAGTGAGTATAAGGTGAGACAAATCACATTGGTTGAGGAAAGTGTTGAGGTTATCATCATTTGCAATTGTAAACATTTTACTTGCTGAGGTCTTTCTCACTTTTATCATGGCATTTCAAACGAAGCACTGATGAATCGTGTTTGGGTTTTGATGACGGATTTGTCGCAGGCGGTAGAGGAGGTGGTCTTTTTCTGTCAAGCACCTGTTT
>WNGS01113158.1:40989115-41006318 GCA_020271785.1 Procambarus virginalis
TATTATTTTATTATTATTTATTATTATTATTATTATTATTATTTTATTATTAATATTGTACTATAATAAAGTAAATAATAAAGTGTTAACTTTTTCGACTAGTCTGTAACAGATTCTTTTCACACACATCTATATTTATTGATCAGTATATTCCATCATGAGTATTTAAGCATTAAAAATCCACTGTTTGCACTCCATGTCATGTCTAGAATTTGTGCATAGTCTAACGTGTAGAAATATTTGCCCTCTATTTATGTAGGTAAAGAACGTGTCATTCATCTATGTGTACATACCGAAGAACACTTCTCCAGATTTAAAGTAAAGTCTATCTTCAATAATCCGTATAAAACGTGGAATAATGATTAGCATTTTATTCCTTGTAACTCAATCAAGAGCTTGGGAGACATGATTGCCACATACAAATTCCTTCTTTGTACAAATTTACTTTCAGTAATCAAAAATCAGTATAAGGTGAAATAATGGGCATCTTCATAATATTATTGGAGTTTATTCCTTGCAATTTAATCTGATCAGAGATATATGCATTATAAAAAAGGACATACTCATCGAGAGAGATGGTGATACACTCATCCAAAATGTTTTACAAACAAAATATAGCAGTTAGTGTGTGAGGTAATGTAGTAATGTTTCATATTATTATTTTTAATGACCATCATTGGCATAGTATTAGCAATTTAAATTCTTGTAATTTATTCAGTGATAGATATGAACAGTATAAAAAAAACATCATCGTCATCATAAACATCGAGACGTCTATACTCATTCTAATGGATCATTGGTCTACCGAAGTATATATTTAATTATTAACGATTGTTTTACAAATATCTTTTCTAGTTCATTTCACCACAATATTTTTCCATACCACCTCGCTCACCTCAATCTCTACATACTTTAATACAGGGGTGAACATTTTGCCTCCAATATTCACTATTCTCAGGTGCACATTCTTCATCCTCAGTTACACTGCAATAATAACCATAATCTCCCAGATAAATTTCTGTAAACGCATTCTGCATGTGGACTTTTTGATCATAAATGCTCCAATTTTCGC
The DNA here is from genome assembly GCA_020271785.1 of Procambarus virginalis. NCBI lineage: Eukaryota > Metazoa > Arthropoda > Malacostraca > Decapoda > Cambaridae > Procambarus > Procambarus virginalis. Next base: position 40,990,188 of record WNGS01113158.1, read on the forward strand.
ACTGTCTAAATCAAGTCCAGCATATTATTTTTCAATCTCTGCCATAGTTTCAACCCACTTGATAAACTTTGTCATTTCAGCATATTTCACTTCAATTATCCTTAGTCCGAGTTCTACAGGTGTCTTTATTTCACAAATGAATTTGTATATTGTGTATTTGTGTTTGTGAGTTTTTTCCTCCTCCTCCTTACCACACACACACTAAAATAACTTTAACGTTATATGTATGGTTTTAAGGATCGCTGCATATTTTGAATAATAGGGAAAAAAGTCGTCTCTCACTTTTCATCTCGACATGTGCAGGATATTCCGACCCTCCCAAGGAAGTATTACGCGACTTATTACCGCGGCACCTTCGATAAAGATTGTCATTTCTTATAAACTTTTTGTAAAGTATAACACTCGGTTTTCTGATGTATCCGTCCTCAGTCGTTTCACCATGGAGTAGTCTCTCGATTTGTCAATAATAGCTTGTGTAATCTCATTCTCCTCAATAGGCTGACCTATTCCATACTGAGTTGCTAGTGCGATAATGGAAGAACTGTTCACTCCTCACTGATGTGTATTGTTCCAGGTATAAGTCGCTCTTCCAGGATGCACCTATTTAAGTTATATAAAGGTGTACTCTTGTACGCACTCGCTTGCGGGTACTTATCCACTAAGTCTTCAGACATCTCTTAGGGTGTGCATGATATACAGTTTACCGAGTAAACTATACAACACCCGGTTGTTAAAGTCGTTGTCGGTTATGTAACTGCCATGAATTTCTACAGAGTTCATTTTGATACCGGCTGAGGATGAATCCTGTGCGTATGTTGAGCGAGAGATAATGAATTAAGAGGGTTGCAACCTCGTGTGTTTTATCCCATACTGCAGGCGTGGTGGGCATGTGTTAGCTTCTCACAGTTACCATGTAATGATTATCCCACTCTTTGCATGAATAACATTATTATTATTATTATTATTGAGTATAATATTTAATATAAATGAAGTTTATATTCACGCATAAATGGCTTTCTAAGCCATGATTTGTGAGGGTGTGGTGGATTCAATACTACCTCTTTAATGTCAAACGGTGAAAGATGAATTGTTAACTCTTCAAGCACCAATTTATATTCACATTCCCCACACCTCATCAGCATGTTCACTACAACCCTTTCCACCCTTAGATCATGGAAATACTATATAGCTTCTATCCATGGAATAGTGGTCATTTTTAGTAGTAAATTAGCAATACCAGTTTTAAAATATTTCAATCTGTTAGCCCGTGTATCTAAATCCAATCCCTTTGCGGAGATGAACATCATTTGATAGCTCAGCCTGGGTAATAGCATATATATTTCTATCGATCGGCGGACCCGTTCCATACATTTGGGGGGTTGGGTGAGTAACGGCCAGCACCTCACTCTCCCTCCCAGACCCCCATCCCATTGACGTCACAGGGTCGCATGATACGTGAGAGCTCTGTGATTGGACGAGGCACTAGGCCTCTGACGTACTCATCTGTGATTGGCAGATTTGAGTACAGAGGGGACCTGCTTGGTGTGGTCCTGTTTTAGGCGGGAGAGTTTATTCTTGCTTGGTTTGTTGCTCGTGTAAGACGTAATTTTCTTTTGCTAGGCCAAACTAAGGAAATATCGTCTGCAGCATCACCTAAGTCACTTAAAAAAGAACACCTACCAGTTTAGTTAGTTAGTTTAGTTCATTTATTATGCACCCCATACCCATCCCGTGGGCGGTAGTGGAAAGGGTTACAGAGGCACATAATGGGCTCAGGGACTGAACCCCACAATTCATTTAACTAAGCAAGTTGCAATCTTGATGAGCTAGTTACAAAATTCATCGCGGGTCCGATAAGGAGAATCTGGAGCCGAGGGGAGGGGGTATTTGATTTGTTTGAAGAAAGTGAACTTATTCAGTAAATTCATCGGACAACAAATGATGTCCATTGTAACGATCAATGTAATTAAGTACTGCTGTTATTGTACAACTATGGTAACACTCACTGTAAGTTTTGCTGTAACTTGTAAACCTTTAGACTGTAACAATTGCATTGATATTACCACAAAAAACTGGAAGTGTCCGCCCCTCACAGCGGAAAATGCTCATCCAGTTATCAGAGGAAGAGGATAGAAATGACCAAGATGTTAATTAAAATTGTCTTTACAATTCTTGATGGCCAGATGGAAGATGAGGCTACTTATAAACAAATAATGCCGCCATCATTCTCTCATGAACTTTGAGAAATAGGCTAATTTACTTGGGAGGAGACCAGTTAACTAATACTGAGTGTTAGGGAACTTCAATCTTTTTGATGAAGATGAAGTTTGAAGTTTAATTCTTCATACAAAATAAAAATAAAAATATTTATTCAGGTAAAGTACATACATACAAGGTAAGATACAAAAGTTGATGGATTTATAGATAGAGCTAGTACATACAATGCCTAAAGCCACTATTACGCAAAGCGTTTCGGGCAGGAAAAACACCAAGACTAAAACTTAATACTAATTGAGATTAAAGTATAAATTGTGTTGAGAAAAAATAAGAAAAAATTAAAAAAGGGGGGGGGGGGGAACATGGCAGAAAAAAACAAAAATACAATTTGGTCAACAAACAGTTATGTTTAAAATCGTAGACATGGGTTGACATTTAGGGGTGAGGTAGGTTACATTGAGTTAATTAGGTAGCACATAGTTTTTATCTTAAACTGGTTGAGAGAGATACAGTCTTTAACATAATTGGGAAGGTCATTCCACTTTCGAGGTCCCTTGATTTGTAAAGCATTTCTAGTTTGACTAAGTCGTACTCTTGGAATATCAAACAGGTATTTGTTTCTGGTGTGGTGCTCATGGGATCTGTTAGAACCTTCTAGGAAGCTTTTAAGGTCCGGATTGACATTACAGTTCAGCGTTTTATATATAAAATACACATGAGAGGATGTGCAATGACTTAATATCTAACATATTCAGAGATTTGAGTAGGGGTACTGAGTGATGTCTGGGGCCAGAGTTAGATATTGTCCTAATAGCAGCTTTGTGTTGAGTAATTAGAGGACATAAATGATTTTGGGTAGTAGAACCCCAAGCACAAATACCATAGATGAGATAAGGATAGATGAGAGAGTAATAGAGTGTCACCAGGGCTGGGCGAGGTACATAATATCTGATCTTAGAAAGAATGCCAACAGTTTTTGAAACTTTGATATATTTAGAATGTGTCCCTGGAAATTCAGCTTGCAGTCAATGAGAACGCCAAGGAATTTGCCATTTTGTTACAAATTTGGGTATTGTTAATCCAGAGATTTATTTGATTTGAGGATTTATTGCCAAACAAAATATAGAAAGTTTTGTCAATATTGAGGGTGAGTTTGTTGGCAGTTAGCCAGTGATGGACTTTATTTAGCTCAATATTCACTGTGACATTTAGAGTATAAAGGTCAGGACTGGAGTAAATGAAGGTTGTGTCGTCAGCAAATAGAATTGGTTTGAGATGTTGGGAGGCATTTGGAAGGTCATTAATGTAGATGAGAAAGAGGAGAGGGCCAAGTATGCTGCCCTGGGGAACACCAACGTTGAGAGATTGAATTATTCACAGAAACATACTGGAGCCTGTCAGTAAGGTAAGACTTAATGAACTGCAGGGAGTGACCTCTGACTCCATTATGTTGTAATTTAAGAAGAAGGTTTTGGTGGTTAACAGTGTCAAAAGCCTTACGCAGGTCTACAAATAACCCAACAGGGAACTCATTTTTATCAAGAGCTGTATGTATCAAGTTAATCATACTAATAAGTGCATCGTTAGTGCTTTTTTGGGGTCTGAAACCATATTGACAAGAGCTAAGTATATTGAGTTTGGCTAGATAAGAGTAAAGCTGCTTATAGATTAGTTTTTGAAATATTTTTGACAAATTTGGCAGAATTGATATAGGTCTGAAGTTGTTAACATCAATGGGATCACCACATTTGTGGACAGGGGTTACTCTCGCTTTTTTTTAGAATATCTGGAAAGGTTTGGAGTTCAAGCGACTTGTTGAAGAGCAATGCAATAGCAGGAGCTAAAAATCTGGAGGCTTTTTTGTATATAAGAGTTGGTATCTCCTCAAGGGCACTAGACTTGGTTTTAAGAGAAAGGATTATGTCAGTAACATCAGTGGAATTAGTAGGCATTAGGTACAAAGACTGTGGATAGTTACCTGTAAGATAGTCCTGAATATTAGTACTTGAAGATGGAATATCATTTGCAAGGGATGACCCAATGGAAGAGAAGAACCTATTGAACTCAAGAGCAGTGTCAGAGGCTGAAAGCAAACCATCATTATTTGACAGAAGTATTGATTTGTTATTTAAAATCTTCTTTGATCCCAATATTTGAGAAATTGTGCTCCATGTTTTCTTAATATTGCCCTATGTGTGGGTAAATTTATCTTCGTAGTGTTTAATTTTGACTCTCCTAATTATTTTAGATAGCAATGATGAGTAATTCTTTGAAAATTCTTTGGAGACGATTCCAACCTATACTTCTTCTCAAGGTCATGTTTTTTATTAATGGATGTAAGTATCCCCTTTGTAGGCCAACGATTGTTTAGCCTTTTAGTTGTGACTCGTTTCGTTAGCATAGGACAGTGGGTGTTATAAAGGCTGAGAGTTTTTTGAAAAAATGATTGCACTGCTAGGTTGATGTCCCCTATGCTCCCTAATTCGGATTCCAAGTTGATATCAGCAGCAGCAGCAGATATAAAATTGCCTATAGAATTTTCATTGTGCAGCCTAAAGCTTATCTCCCTTGTCTCTAGAGGTGGTTTGTTAATGTTTGTTGGGAGAAATGTGGGGTAATGGTCTGTAGTGCTATCGATGATTATCCCTGAAGTAAGTGGAGAGGTTATGTTGGTCCAGATGTGATCAAGAGCTGTGGCAGTACTATCAGTGATTCTAGTAGGTCTAGTGATTACGGGTATGAGGAAACAGGAATTCATACAGTTGAGGAAACTAGCAGCAGGAGGGTTATTAAGCTCGCAGAGGTCAACGTTAAAGTCACTAGAAATAATTAAGTGGTTTTTGTTCAGTCGGTTCTCTAGTATAAGATTTCTAAGGTTAGAATTAAATTCAGTCACATCAGTGGTAGGAACCCTGTAGACTGTTCTCACAGTCAAGACAGCATCGTTACCCTTGACTCTGAAACAGGCAAATATATACTCTCCATAAGGGTCTCTAGATTTAATTACTTTTAAGCAAGTCTGAGTAGTTAGGTATGTTGTAGAGTTGAGAAGTGTCCTCTTTTAACCACGTTTCAGTAAACACAATAAATGAGAATTTGTTGTCAACTGTTTGAATCAGGGCATTAACATCATCAAAGTGTTTGCTAAGAGATCTTACATTCAAGTTAATTACCGAAGTTAGTTAGTTAGTTAGTTCATTTATTATGCACCCCATACCCATCTTGTGGGCGGTAGTGGAAAGGGTTACAGAGGCACATAATGGCTCAGGGAATGAACCCCACAATTCATTTAGCTAAGCAAGTTACAATCTTGATGAGCTAGTTACAAAATTCAATATAAGTCGTCACATCAACAATGGGTTCGAGATCGACCTCAAGTACAGGTTCTAAATTAAGCAACTGACATATGTGGAGAGCTAGTGTCAGTTGCTTAATTTAGAACCTGTACTTGAGGTCGATCTCGAACCCATTGTTGATGTGACGACTTATATTGAATTTTGTAACTAGCTCATCAAGATTGTAACTTGCTTAGCTAAATGAATTGTGGGGTTCATTCCCTGAGCCATTATGTGCCTCTGTAACCCTTTCCACTACCGCCCACAAGATGGGTATGGGGTGCATAATACCGAAGCATTGTGATTACACGCTAAAACATTGTTTACATCATGTGCTGTGTAATATCTGCAATTTTGATCATTAAAGTGCTGATTGTCATAGATACTAGATAAGAGGTTAAGGTCTGGATCTATAATAGTTTGCATAAGAGGGCTGTTTTACAGCAAAGCCAAAAAAGACAATGATAAAAGAACAAGCTATGAAAAAAATGTTTATATAAAACTATACACAAAAATGAGGTAGGTTGTTTAAAAGTACTTTCAGGTACACTGTAGGTAATTATTTGCACTAATGATCAAAATTGCACAGGCAAAGCAAAGAGCACAACGGAGCAATGGTGGTTGAGCTAGGCAACCTCGATTACAAAGAAAAAGGTAAAAACCCTGGGGCCAGTATTGCACTGTGGCAATTGGTGTAGGAGCGTATTGCAATTGTTTACATGTGAAATAAGGACTTTTTACTCAGGAATGTATTTTAGTGTGATAGACCCTGAATGTGGGGAGATTCTTTGGTGAAAAGGTTTTAATAAATATATTATTATATGATAGGGCTAGTCAGTTAGGTTTGGTTAAAGAAGGAGCTGGGTTATTGTCTGATAGTTTATACACAGGATGGTTTTCTTACATTTGCAAATGGCGGGTGAATGCGTCCTTGCCAGACGAGCACTTCGATGCTCCTAGTTTTGTAGTTACACTGTGATAATAACTTGTTAGTATATTGTAAAGCTAGTATGTTATATTTATACTTTGAACTGCATGTTGGCAATTTAATATTGTATCAGAGGATAAATAAATGGTTACTGTATTATCAGTTGACCAAGCAGGCAACGAACCACATGGCAAGGTGAAGAAGTAAGTAATTATTAAAAGAAGGCACCAAACCGGGAAGGCTATGTAGCACCATCAAATGTGCGGAATAATCAGAGGGCGCTAAATATCACCAAGGATGCCAATACGAGAACAAAAACGCATAAGGCGAACGATATCAAAAGTATCCAAGTCACCAAGAATTCTATTGAGGGACAAGTGACCGCGAGGAGCGGTTGGAAAGCAAGACATACGCTCGTCCCGGAAGTCAGGACATTCAAGAAGGACATGCACGACCGTAAGAGGGACAATGCAATTAGGACAATAAGGAGCAGGGCGGCGCTCCATCAAGTGACCATGGGTTAAGCGAGTATGGCCAATACGCAACCTCGCCAGAGCAGTTTCCCACCGCCAGTTACGGTGGTAGGAGGATGGCCACAAGGAAACACAACATTTAAGAGCACGGAGTTTGTTACCAGTAACAGACGACCAAGAAGGGTAAGGATGGAGGAATGGATAACCGGGTAAAAGTCAGAATAAGGAATACCTTTACGAGAGATGGGACAAGAGCGGACAGCTTCCTTGGCGGCGGCATCTGCATGCTCATTTAAAGACACACCAATATGGTTGTGAACCCAACAAAACTCAACTGACTTAAACCTACTGTGAACAAGAAACAGCCAATGCTGGATCTCGACAACTACTGGATGAACCGAATTAAAGGACCCGAGAGCCATGAGGGCACTACGAGAGTCAACAACAACCACAAAAGAAGACTGACAACGAGAAAGCAGGAGACGAAGAGCATAGAGAATAGCATAAAGCTCCGCCGTAAAGATGCTAGTCTCCGGAGGTAAGCGACACATATAAGTGCGATGAGGAAAAACAACAGAGTAGCCAACACCGTTCGCAGACTTAGACCCATCGGTGAAGACAGAAACGGAGCAGGAGTGAGAAGAAAAGTGCTCAAGGAAAAGGCGTTTTAGAACCGTAGGGGTAAAAGCTTTAGTGATGCGGGTCAAGGATGTACAAAACTGCGGAAGGGGGGGACTCTCCACGGGGGCAAAGAAGGAACAGCACGAGGAGAAACATTAGAAACACGAACGGAAAGAGAATCCTGTAAGCGAGATAACCGGACAGAAAGAGGGAGGTGGTGAAGAGGAACAGGAACCGCAGGAGGGGTAAAAGTTAAAGCACGACAGAGGCGAGAGGAAGGATGTTGCAAGGACCGCGCAAGATAGCGAAGACAGTAGCGATCACGGCGGTCCTGGAGAGATAGGAAGCCAGTGTCAACATACAAGCTAAGGACGGGAGTCGAACGAAAGGCACCAGAACTGAGACGCAGCCCGGTATGGTGCAAAGCATCAAGACGGCGAAAAGCAGAAGGAGAAGCAGAAGAGTAAGCAGGGCAACCATAATCGAGCTTAGACAGGACAAGAGAGGAATGCAAAGCAAATAGAGTGCGCCTATCCGCTCCCCAAGAAGTATGGGACAATACTCGAAGGAGGGTAAGGGCCTTGGAGCACTCAACACGGAGGTAAGAAATATGGGGAGACCAAGACAAACGAGTGTCAAGGAATAACCCCAAAAGCTTCGCGGAATCTTTGTACTCAAGGGGATGACCATAAAGTGACAAAGAGGACGAAGAACGACCCGTTTCCGAGTAAAAGACATGGCACAAGTCTTAGAAGTAGAGAACTTGAAGCCATGATCGGTGGCCCAAGACGACACGCATCAATCGCAAGTTGAAGCCGGCGCTGAAGAAAGCGAATCATCACCCTGACAGCAAAGGGTAAGATCATCGACATAGAGAGCGGAGAAGACACCTGAAGGAAGAGAGGAAGAAGACCATTGAGGGCAACCAGAAAAGAGTAGTGCTCAGAACACTACCCTGGGGCACACCTTCGTATTGCTGAAAGAGGCAGAGAGAGCGGTACCAAGTGCACCCGAAAGGAACGACGAGAGAGGAAGCTGCGGAGAAGAGAGGGAGATGACCACGAGGCCAAAAGAATGAAGCTGGGATAGATATGATATCGCCAAGTGGTGTCGTAAGCTTTTCCAGGTCAAAAAGGACGGCAACAACGGAGGTCCTCGCAGCAAAAGCAGTACGAATATAGACCTCCAAGTTCACCAGACATCTGTCGTGCTGCGGCACTTGCGGAAACCAAATTGAGAAGGGGAGAGGAGGTGATGGTGTTCCAGGAACCACATCAGACAACGTTAACCATACGTTCAAAGAGTTTGCAGACACAACTTGTGAGGCAATAGGGCGAAAGTCCTTAGGGGAAGTTCCCAGAGACCCTGGTTTGCGAACAGGGAGGACACGGCATCGAGCCAGTCCTCAGGGACTGACGACGACTCCCAGATCCGATTATACAGACTCAGTAATACTGAGACGTGCACGGAGGGAGATGGCGAAGCATCTCATAATGAATACCATCGGAGCCCGCCGCCGTAGAACGCAGAGGGCCAGGGCAGAACGAAGTTCAGAGAGAGAGAAGGATCGTTATAGGAAAGTCGAAGACGAGTGCAGAAATCTAAAGGACGAGACTCAAGGACAGTTTACGAAGAAGGAAAGATTGGGGAAGATGAAGACCAGAGCTACAGAAGAAAGTGAGAACCCATTCGGTAGCGACCTGCAACGGGTCCGCCACAAGAGTACCACGGAGGTGAAGGACCGGGAACATCGGGAACGAACTTACCCGCTACTTGCGGATACGCTTCCATCTGTGGCAGGGGAGTTTCGGACGTAATTGTGGAACATAAGANTGGGGTACACTGTCATATCCAGGCTGGGGTGTGGGGTACACTGTCATAGCCAGGCTGGGGTATGGGGTACACTGTCATAGCCAGGCTGGGGTGTGGGCACGCTGTCATAGCCAGGCTGGGGTGTGGGGCAAGCGGTCAAAGCCAGGCTGGGGTGTGGAGCACGCTGTCACTGCTGTCATAGCCCAGGCAGGCTGGGTTGTGGAGCACATTGTCTCTGCTACCATGGCCAGGCTGGGTTGTACTCACGAGTACTTACCTGTTGTGCTTGCGGGAGTTGAGCTCTGGCTCTTTTGTCCCGCCTCTCTGTTACACGGGGGGGGGGTATTCTGGTGTTCTTACTTTCTTTCTGTCTTTTTTACCCCGTATCTAACTTTGTTCCCTACCAAGGATCCCAAAACTTTCCCTTGAACCGACCCCAGCCACGCGGTCTTAAGACGATTGACCGACTTAAGATTCTACAACCCGTATGACGTGAAATAGATTTCTAGCAAAGCTCTAGAATCGCCTTCACCGCCACCACCAGACCAGTAACACGGAGTAATGATTGAGGTCTGGATCGATCATGCTAATCAATCAACCTTGGGGGCTTGATCCCCACTAGTATGTATGGGAGGGTCGTCTTAAGTGTGGAAATATTAAATCAAAGGGAAATAAATAATTCTGATCTTTTGTTAGGCTTTGCGGCCCAACAAAACGGCCACGTGGGGACCACGTTACAAGGACATGAGACAATGGAAAACATGAAATGAAATAAAAATGCCAATTACTAACTAATTAATTATTCAAAAACTAAAACAAAATCTAAGAAATCAAATCACTCTCTAAACTGAACACTCCCTGGCAATGAGTTGACCTATTCCCTATAACAGCTCTTAGCAAACTTTACCTTCTATAGGCGACCAGCGGTGGACTGCTGGTCTTGGGAGAGGTGGAGTGGACACCTTCCCTTGTAGATCCTGATCCCACACTGACCTCTCTCTGCTGCTCCTCTACCCAGGAGCCCAGAGCAGAGTATTGTTCCGCATAGTTTAAGTTACTATCAAGGCTTAAGTTTAACAACTAACCTCTGTTGCACTGAATGATCCAGATTGGTTGAATTATTTAACTGAAGTTAATTACATACAAGCATCTTAGGGAAGAGCTACTCCCGATTACAAAATGGCTATTTGACCTTTGAGAAATAGTGGACATGAAACCTCTGATGACCTGTGACCGCCAGGTCACTCCGCACTACGGCCTAGTCTGGCTCGTGACGTCACTGATGGTGACTTAACTCATTCTCCTAATAATTAGAATACTCTTGATATTATAACCAGTAATATTATACAATTTGAATGAAGACTGATTTCTCTAAATAAGTGAATACTATAGAATGATTCATTATACGAAACTTGTGAACAAAAGCGTCAGTTATCTTCACCGCCAATTCCCTGGGGGTGCGACCTTGCTGGGGTCAGGTCCCTACACGAGGCTTCTAGAACCTTCTGGATCATATCTACAACAGCTAGTTTGTTACATCTCAACTGTCAATCAACAGGTGTACAGGTTCCTGAGCTACTGGGCTCTATTGTATCTACACTTGAAACTGTGTATGGAGTCAGCCTCCACCACATCACTTCCTAATGCATTCCATTTGTCAACCACTCTGACACTAAAAAAGTTCTTTCTAATATCTCTGTGGCTCATTTGGGCACTCAGTTTCCACCTGTGTCCCCTAGTGCGTGTGCCCCTTGTGTTAAATAACCTGTCCTTATCTACCCTGTCGATTCCCTAGAGAATCTTGAATGTTGTGATCATGTCCCCCCTAACTCTTCTGTCTTCCAACGAAGTGAGGTTCAATTCCCGTAGTCTCTCCTCGTAGCTCATACCTCTCAGCTCGGGTACTAGTCTGGTGGCAAACCTTTGAACCTTTTCCAGTTTAGTCTTATGCTTGACTAGATATGGACTCCATGCTGGAGCCGCATACTCCAGGATTGGTCTGACCAACTCTGAAGCACAGTGTGAAGCACAATCATTGCTGTCATGGCCTGACTGGGGTGTGGGGGCACAATCATTGCTGTCATGGCCTGACTGGGGTGTGGGGCACAATCATTGCTGTCATGGCCTGACTGGGGTGTGGGGCACAATCATTGCTGTCATGGCCAGGCGGGGAAGTGCTGCCGGATTGGGCAAAAAGAAGCGAATTTGGCATTTTTGAAAGCCTGTCGCTTCAAATTGTTTAATCTCGGTACTTGCGACATTTGGGCTAATTTACAAATGAATTGGGCTAATTTGTGCTATAAATGTTATGAAACTCAATGGTTATAGGGCAATTGAGGAAAAGACCCGTTCGTGAGCTCCTGAGCAACAGGTGGAAATTCAGTACAACAGGTTTACAGATAGTGCACAGGAAGTACAGGTGTCGCATGGTTCTAGTCCTCAAAGTCTCTGGGGGCGCAGGTTGCGTCCCTGGACTAGAACCGTGCGCAAGCATCTGAACAACAGGTGCACATCCGAACAACAGTGTACAGTTTGTGCACCGGAAGTACAGGTGACACACGGTTCTAGTCTGGGCGTGCGTGTTGCGTCCCAGTTCTCGGTGTGTGTCCTAGGGGGGAGGGGTAGTTGTTCTACATCATAAGTACTTGTAATGAGTCTGTAGACTGTTGTCGTGTTCGTAACAGGTACGTAGGTGGTTGACCGGAAGTACACGTGCCGCGGTTTCCACCGTGGCGCAAGCGGGTTGCGTCGTTGCATGCGGGTGGCATCCTGGCGCGCGGGTTGCGTCCTGCCACACGGGTTGTGTCCTGGCACACGGGTTGTGTCCTGCCACACGGGTTGTGTCCTGCCACACGGGTTGTGTCCTGGCACACGGGTTGTGTCCTGCCACACGGGTTGTGTCCTGCCACACGGGTTGTGTCCTGCCACACGGGTTGTGTCCTGCCACACGGGTTGTGTCCTGCCACACGGGTTGTGTCCTGGCACACGGGTTGTGTCCTGCCACACGGTTGTGTCCTGCCACACGGGTTGTGTCCTGGTGCGCGGATTCAATCCTGGTGCACGGCTTGGGTCGTGGGAGTGATAATGATGAAGGTAAAGATGCAAATGAGGATGTGTATGTAAAGAGGTGAATGATGTCATGATTCAAATCAGTTTTTTTATAGAAAAATGTTAACAAAAAAAAATCAACTATTTTTTCTTAAATATCAGAATAATCGTTCAGCATCATGTGTTTGTCGGGTAGACGTTTCCATGTACTATGTTGTGTTGACGTTAACTCTAAATAATTATTTTTTGTTTTTTAGTGAAAACGTATAATGGTATGAGATGTAAGAGAGAAAGTGTGTATGTGAGAGGTGAATCAAATGTATATGGTAATCTCATGAATAGAGTACCATCAGCAGCCTCTGTTTCACAAGTCGTATATTGTGGTGTGGGAAGCGAGGCAGCAAGAGCTCCATCACTTTTCCTGGTTTCCGAACACTTAACACATGGGACAAACACGATGTAGTGATTTTTCCGTACAGTCACACGGAAACCACCACACACACAGAGTGTTGACCATGTTAGCAGATATTAGGTGATGTTGTGAGGGGCCCCATAACAATACTTTTTCTCCCCTCAGTGCCACACACACACACACACGCATAGCCGCACACAACCTTTTTGGATGAGATCGACGTTCAACTGCCTTGTGGGCACAGGGGTCACTGACCACTCCTCCCCCCCCCCCTACACAGCCTACCCCCTCACTTCCATTCCAAGACGCCTTTGTATCAGATGGTCATCTATGTCTGTCAATCAATGTCAGGTCTTTAATACCGTTTCCTGTCGTAGGACCATCGGACTGTGTAGCATTCTCCTCAAATCAGGGGTACCATAGGGCATGTATGGAAGCAAAAGGAAAAAAGAAACTGAACAAAAGGGCGGAGAGGAACGTACGATAAGAGGACACCAGAAGAGAGAGAGATACCAGAGAACAGGAAATGATTAGTCAGAGAGAAGAAGCAGAAAAAGTAGAAATGATATAGCAAACAAAGCAAGACGACCCAGCTACTCCACAGACACATCAGAAGAAAAAAACAGTGAAAGAACAGGTAGTGAATCTTAGAACAGGCGGCGAGGCCCGAGGAGGTTCCAGGAGTTTCACAACAATCAAGGGAGGTCACTGTGCTAGGCAAAGGGAAGTAACCAGGCGGCCTTGAAAAGTCGACTATGAGAGAGGAGGTCAGAGACACCTGCAGGATGTGGATGTTAGAAAGGATGTTGGTCCGACGGGATTTCGCCATGGGTACTGAAAGAGTGGGAAGGGCACTTTGGTTGCCACTCTCCATAGTTTAGTATGTCACTGGGAGCCGGGAGACCTACCAGAAATTTAGAAGAAGGCGAATGTGGTCCCATATACAAAAAGGGCGACAGGCAAGCGGCACTGAACTACAGGCCCGTGTCCTTGACTTGTATACCATACACGGTGATGAAGAAGATCGTGAGGAAAAACCTGGTAGCACATCTAAAGAGAAGGGACTTAGTGACAAACCATCAACATGGCTTCAGGAAGGGTAAATCTTGACTTACAATGCTAATAGACTCTACGACCAGTTGTCAAAGATTAAGCAAGAAATGAGGGCTGGGCAGACTGCATCTTCATGGACTGTCGGAAAGCTTTTAACACAGAACCTCATAAGAGGCTGGTACATAAGTTGAAGAGACAGGCAGGTGTAGTTAGTAAGGTGATCCAGTGGATAAGGGTACCAAGCAACAGGAAGCAGAGAGTTGACGGGGAGGGGTGAGAGCTCAGAATGGCGTGAAGTCACAGTGGAGTCCACAGGGCTCTGTACTCGGTCGGTCCTATCTTGTTTCTAATAAATGTAATTGATCTTGCAGAGGGTATAGACTTTTTCTCCATGTTTGGGACGATGCCAAAGTCTGGAAGATAAGACGGAAAGCTGTTGAGGCTCAAGAAGACCTAGAAAAACTGAAGGAATGTCGAACAAATGGTTGTAGAGTTTAACCCAACCAATGTACTGTAATGAAAATAGGTGTAGGCGGCAGAGCCAATACAAGGATCATAATGGAGAGAAATTCTTCAGGATCAGAGAAAGAAAAAGACTAGGGGTTGATATCACGCCAGACCTGTCTCCTGCAGCCAATATCAAGAGGGTAACATCGTGCATATGAGGTTGCTAACATAAGAACGGCCTTAGAAACTTATGAAAGGAATCTTTCAGAACATAACCCATAGTCAGACCAATCCTGGAGTCTGGCCTCCAGCATGGAGTCCCATATCTAGTCAAGCATAAACTGAACTGGAAAGGTTCAAAGGTTTGTCACCAGGCTAGTACCCGAGCAGAGAGGAATGACAAGAGGCGAGGGCTACGAATTAAACCTCACTTCGTTGGAAGGGACAGAAGAGTAGGGGGGGACATGATCAACACATTAAAGCTTCTCAGGGGAATCGACAGGGTGATAAAGACAGGCTAATTAACACAAGGGACACAAACACTAGGGGCCACTGTGAACTGGAGCCCAAATGGGCCACAAGATATTAGAAAGAACTTTTTTAGTGTCGAGTGGTTGACCAATGGAATACATTAGAAGTAATTGGTGGAGGCTGACTCCATACCCAGTGTCAAGTGTAGATTTGATAGAGCCCATAGGCTCAGGACCCTGTACACACGTTGGCTGACAGCTGAAGAGGCGGACCAAGAGCAGAGCTCACCCCGCAAGCACACTAGGTGAGTACAACTAGGTGAGTACACACATAGTTGATCTAAATGCGGTTCCTAAACCCTTGCATTGGATCTGGACGTGATAAAGACTGTTGGTCCAGACAGAATCTCGCCATGGTATTGAAAAGTGCAGAAACTTTGCTTGCCACTCTCCCATGGACAGTAGCCGGGGAACGGGGACATACCGAAATAGGGAAATGGCGATATGTGATATACAAAAGGATGACATGCAAAGGCATGAATACGCCAGGGTCAACTTAATACAATGCAAGGTGATGAAAAGAAGTGAAAAAGAACCTAGAACACATCGGAGAGAAGGACTTGTGACACGCCATCACATGGTTCAGGATCGGACACTTACCTCACACGTTTATTAGAATTCTACCATCAGGTAACAAAGATAAAACAAGAAGGAAGGTTGGACGACGAATGTGTTGAACTTTGGAAAGCTTGACACAAAGTACACATAAGAGGCTGGGAAAAGGGGAGAAAAAGCAAGAGTAATGGACGGCGCTCCAGTGGATAAGAAGTTCCTAAGTGAATTTCCTTATATAGAATGCAGAGAGTGACAGGAAGGGGAGTCACAAATGAATCACCAGAGAATTTGAAAGAACTTTTCTCAGTGTTAAGAGTAGTTAACAAATGGAAAGCACTAGAAAAGTGATGTGGTGGAGGCCGACTCCATATCAAAGTTTTAAATGTAGATATGATTAGAGCTATGACAGAGGCTCGAGAAACTAAGGCATTGGTACCCCAGTAGGATTGATTGTTTAGAGGCGGTACCAAAGAACCAAAACTCAATCCCCGCAGGCACATACGGTGATGTACATTTCTCTCTCCTCTCTCTCTCTTCTCTCTCTCTCTCTCTCTCTCTCTATCTCTCTTCTCTCCTCTCTCTCTCTCTCTCTCTCTCTCTCTCTCTCTCTCTCTCTCTCTTCTCTCTCTCTACTCTCTATCTCTGTCCTCTCCTCTCTCCTTTCCATTCTTCAAGTTATGTCAGCATCATGTATCCCCCA
>WNGS01113158.1:41006343-41035586 GCA_020271785.1 Procambarus virginalis
CCCCTAAACCCCCAGGCCACCCGACCACCCCCCTAGAGACCCCTCAACCACCCAACAACCCCCCTGAGAGGAACCCCCAAAACAAGCCAACAACCCCCCAGGACACCCCCCCCTCTCTCACGCACGCCGCTGTCTGTCGAGCACTCAGCTCCCGGGCCCCTGCGCGGCTCTCATTGATTCTCTCAGCACAGGTGAGTATTCTACGAGTAATCAATAGAGGTGTGCAAGGCTCCCCGCCTCAAGCTCCCACCTGAGTCACGCCTCTCCTCTGACTGCTGCCATGGCCAGGCTGGGGGTGGGGCACGCTGTCATAGCCAGGCTGGGGTGTGGGGCACGCTCTCATAGCCAGGCTGGGTGTAGGGCACGCTGTCATAGCCAGGCTGGGGTGTGGGGCACGCTGTCATAGCCAGGCTGGGTGTGGGGCACGCTCTCATAGCCAGGCTGCGGTGTAGGGCACGCTGTCATAGCCAGGCTGGGATGTGGGGCACGCTGTCATAGCCAGGCTGGGGTGTGGGGCATGCTGTCATAGCCAGGCTGGGTGTGGGACACGCTGTCATAGCCAGGCTGGGGTGAGGGGCACGCTATCATAGCCAGGCTGGGTGTAGGGCACGCTGTCATAGCCAGGCTGGGGTGTGGGGCACGCTGTCATAGCCAGGCTGGGGTGTGGGGCACGCTGTCATAGCCAGGCTGGGGTGAGGGGCACGCTGTCATAGCCAGGCTGGGGTGTAAGGCACGCTGTCATAGCCAGGCTGGGGTGTGGGGCACGCTGTCATAGCCAGGCTGGGTGTGGGGCACGCTGTCATAGCCAGGCTGGGGTGTAGGGCACGCTGTCATAGCCAGGCTGGGGTGTGGGGCACACTGTCATAGCCAGGCTGGGTGTGGGGCACGCTGTCATAGCCAGCTGGGGTGTGGGGCACACTGTCATAGCCAGGCTGGGGTGTGGGGCACGCTGTCATAGCCAGGCTGGGGTGTGGGGCACGCTGTCATAGCCAGGCTGGGTGTAGGGCACGGTGTCATAACCAGGCTGGGGTGTGGGGCACGCTGTCATAGCCAGGCTGGGGTATGGGGCACACTGTCATAGCCAGGCTGGGGTGTGGGGCACACTGTCATAGCCAGGCTGGGGTGTGGGGCACACTGTCATAGCCAGGCTGGGGTGTGGGGCACGCTGTCATAGCCAAACTGGGGTGTGGGGCACGCTGTCATAGACAGGATGGGGTGTGGGGCACGCTGTCATAGCCAGGCTGGGGTGTGGGGCACACTGTCATAGACAGGCTGGGGTGTGGGGCACGCTGTCATAGCCAGGCTGAGGTGTGGGGCACGCTGTCATAGCCAGGCTGGGGTGTAAGGCACGCTGTCATAGCCAGGCTGGGGTGTGGGTCACGCTGTCATAGCCAGGCTGGGGTGTGGGGCACGCTGTCATAGCCAGCTCGGGTGTAGGGCACACTGTCATAGCAAGGCCGGGGTGTGGGGCACACTGTCATAGCCTGGCTGGGGTGTGGGGCACACTGTCATAGCCAGGCTGAGGTGTGGGGCACACTGTCATAGCCAGACTGGGGTGTGGGGCACGCTGTCATAGCCAGGCTGGGGTGTGGGGCACGTTGTCATAGCCAGGCTGGGATGTGGGGCACACTGTCATAGCCAGACTGGGGTGTGGGGCACGCTGTCATAGCCAAGCTGGGGTGTGGGGCACGTTGTCATAGCCAGGCTGGGATGTGGGGCACACTGTCATAGCCAGACTGGGGTGTAGGGCACGCTGTCATAGCCAGGCTGGGGTGTGGGCACGCTCTCATAGCCAGGCTGGGGTGTGGGGCACGCTGTCATAGCCAGGCTGGGGTGTGGGGCAAGCTGTCATAGCCAGGCTGGGGTGTGGGGCACGCTGTCATAGCCAGGCTGGCGTGTGGGGCACACTGTCATAGCCAGGCTGGGATGTGGGGCGCGCTGTTACTACTGACATGGACAGACTGGTGTGTGGGGCACGCTGTTACTGGTGTCATGGCCAGGCTGGGGTGAAGGGCACGTTGTCACTGCTGTCATGGCCAGGCTGGGGTGTGGGGAACGCTGTCATAGCCAGGCTGGGGTGTGGGGCACGCTGTCACTGCTGTCATGGCCAAACTGGGGTATGGGGCACGCTGTCATAGCCAGGCTGGGGTGTGGGGCACGCTGTCATAGCCATGCTGGGGTGTGGGGCACACTGTCATAGCCAGGCTGGGGTGTGGGGCACACTGTCATAGCCAGGCTGGGGTGTGGGGCACGCTGTCATAGCCAGGCTGGGGTGTGGGGCACACTGTTACTGCTGTCATGGCCAAACGGGGGTATGGGGCACGCTGTCACTGCTGTCATGGCCAGGCTTGGGTGTGGGGCACGCTGTTACTGCTGTCATGGCCAGGCTGGGGTGTGGGGCACGCTGTTACTGCTGTCATGGCCAGGCTGGGGTGTGGGGCACGCTGTTACTGCTGTCATGGCCAGGCTGGGGTGTGGGGCACGCTGTTACTGCTGTCATGGCAAGACTGGGGTGTGGGGCACGCTGTCACTGCTGTCATGGCCAGGCTGGGGTGTGTGGGCACGCTGTTGCTACTGTCATGGCCACGCTAGGGTGTGGGGCACCCTGTCACTGCTGTCATGGCCAGGCTGGGGTGTGGGGCACGCTGTCACTGCTGTCATAGCCAGGCTGGGGAGTGGGGCACATTGTCATAGCCAGGCTGGGGAGTGGGTAAAATTGTCATAGCCAGGCTGGGGAGTAGGGCACATTGTCATAGCCAAGCTGGGGAGTGGGGCACACTGGCACAGCCAGGCTGGGGTGTGGGGCACGCTGTCATAGCCAGGCCGGGGTGTTGGGCACATTGTTATAGCCAGGCTCGGGTGTGAGGCATGCTGGCATATGCAGGCTGGGGTGTGGGGCACGCTGTCACTGCTGTCATATTCAGGCTGGGTTGTGGGGCACACTGTCATAGCCATGCTGGGGTGTGGGGCACCCTGGCATATCCAGGCAGGGGTTTGGGGGCACGCTGTCATAGCCATGTTGGGTGTGTTTGGCACACTGTCATAGCCTGGCTGGGGTGTGGGGCACGCTGCCATAGCCAAGCTGGGGTGTGGGGCACGCTGTCATAGCCAGGCTGAGGTATGGGGCACGCTGTCATAGCCAGGCTGGGGTGTGGGGCACACTGTCATAGCCAAGCTGGGGTGTGGGGAACACTGTCATAGCCAAGCTGGGGTGTGGGGCACACTGTCATAGCCAGGCTGGCGTGTGGGGCACACTGTCGTAGCCAGGCCGGGGTTGGCACGCTTTCATAGCCAGGCTGGGGTGTGGGGCACACTGTCATAGCCAAGCTGGGGTGTGGGGCACACTGTCATAGCCAAGCTGGGGTGTGGGGCACCCTGTCATAGCCAGGCTGCGGTGTGGGGCACGCTGTCATAGCCAGGCTGCGGTGTAGGGCACACTGTCATAGCCAGATTGGGGTGTGAGGCACGCTGTCATAGCCAAACTGGGGTGTGAGGCACGCTGTCATAGCCAGGCTGGGTGTGTGGCACGCTGTCATTGCCAGGCTGGGGTTGGGCGCACACTGTCATAGCCAGGCTGTGGTGTGGGGCACACTGTCATAGCCAAGCTGGGGTGTGGGGCACACTGTCTTAGCCAGGTTGGATGTGGGGCACGCTGTCATAGCCAGGCTGGGGTGTGGGGCATGCTGTCATTGCCAGGCTGGGGTGTGAGGCACGCTGTCATAGCCAGGCTGGGGTGTGGGGCACACTGTCATAGCCAGGCTGGGTATTAGGCACTCTGTCATAGAAAAGCTGGGGTGTGGGGCACACTTTCATAGCCAGCCTGGGGTGTGGGGCACGCTGTCATTGTCAGGCTGTGGTGTGAGGCACGCTGTCATAGCCAGGCTGGGGTGTGGGGCACATTGTCATAGCCAGGCTGGGGTATGAGGCACGCTGTCATAGCCAGGCTGGGGTGTGGGGCACACTGTCATAGCCAGGCTGGGGTGTGGGGCACCCTGGCATATCCAGGCTGGGGTGTGGGGCACGCTGTCATAGCCAGGCTGGGGTGTGGGCACACTGTTACTGCTGTCATGGCCAAACGGGGGTATGGGGCACGCTGTCACTGCTGTCATGGCCAGGCTTGGGTGTGGGGCACGCTGTTACTGCTGTCATGGCCAGGCTGGGGTGTGGGGCACGCTGTTACTGCTGTCATGGCCAGGCTGGGGTGTGGGGCACGCTGTTACTGCTGTCATGGCCAGGCTGGGGTGTGGGCACGCTGTTACTGCTGTCATGGCAAGACTGGGTGTGGGGCACGCTGTCACTGCTGTCATGGCCAGGCTGGGGTGTGTGGGCACGCTGTTGCTACTGTCATGGCCACGCTAGGGTGTGGGGCACGCTGTCACTGCTGTCATGGCCAGGCTGGGGTGTGGGGCACGCTGTCACTGCTGTCATAGCCAGGCTGGGGAGTGGGGCACATTGTCATAGCCAGGCTGGGGAGTGGGTAAAATTGTCATAGCCAGGCTGGGGAGTAGGGCACATTGTCATAGCCAAGCTGGGGAGTGGGGCACACTGGCACAGCCAGGCTGGGGTGGGGCACGCTGTCATAGCCAGGCCGGGGTGTTGGGCACATTGTTATAGCCAGGCTCGGGTGTGAGGCATGCTGGCATATGCAGGCTGGGGTGTGGGGCACGCTGTCACTGCTGTCATATTCAGGCTGGGTGTGGGGCACACTGTCATAGCCATGCTGGGGTGTGGGCACCCTGGCATATCCAGGCAGGGGTTTGGGGGCACGCTGTCATAGCCATGTTGGGTGTGTTTGGCACACTGTCATAGCCTGGCTGGGGTGTGGGGCACGCTGCCATAGCCAAGCTGGGGTGTGGGGCACGCTGTCATAGCCAGGCTGAGGTATGGGGCACGCTGTCATAGCCAGGCTGGGGTGTGGGGCACACTGTCATAGCCAAGCTGGGGTGTGGGGAACACTGTCATAGCCAAGCTGGGGTGTGGGGCACACTGTCATAGCCAGGCTGGCGTGTGGGGCACACTGTCGTAGCCAGGCCGGGTGTTGGGCACGCTTTCATAGCCAGGCTGGGGTGTGGGGCACACTGTCATAGCCAAGCTGGGGTGTGGGGCACACTGTCATAGCCAAGCTGGGGTGTGGGGCACCCTGTCATAGCCAGGCTGCGGTGTGGGGCACGCTGTCATAGCCAGGCTGCGGTGTAGGGCACACTGTCATAGCCAGATTGGGGTGTGAGGCACGCTGTCATAGCCAAACTGGGGTGTGAGGCACGCTGTCATAGCCAGGCTGGGGTGTGTGGCACGCTGTCATTGCCAGGCTGGGGTTTGGCGCACACTGTCATAGCCAGGCTGTGGTGTGGGGCACACTGTCATAGCCAAGCTGGGGTGTGGGGCACACGGTCTTAGCCAGGTTGGGATGTGGGGCACGCTGTCATAGCCAGGCTGGGGTGTGGGGCATGCTGTCATTGCCAGGCAGGGTGTGAGGCACGCTGTCATAGCCAGGCTGGGGTGTGGGGCACACTGTCATAGCCAGGCTGGGTATTAGGCACTCTGTCATAGAAAAGCTGGGGTGTGGGGCACACTTTCATAGCCAGCCTGGGGTGTGGGGCACGCTGTCATTGTCAGGCTGTGGTGTGAGGCACGCTGTCATAGCCAGGCTGGGGTGTGGGGCACATTGTCATAGCCAGGCTGGGGTATGAGGCACGCTGTCATAGCCAGGCTGGGGTGTGGGGCACACTGTCATAGCCAGGCTGGGGTGTGGGGCACCCTGGCATATCCAGGCTGGGGTGTGGGGCACGCTGTCATAGCCAGGATGGGGTGTTGGGCACACTGTCATAATCAGGCTGGGGTGTGGGGAACGCTGTCATATCCAGGCTGGGGGGTGGGGCACGCTGTCATAGCCAGGCTGGGGTGTGGGGCACACTGTCATAGCCAGGTTGGGGTGTGGGGCACACTGTCATAGCCAGGTTGGGGTGTGGGGCACACTGTCATAGCCAGGCTGAGGTGTGGGGCACGCTGTCATAGCCAGGCCGGGGTGTGGGGCACACTGTCATATCCAAGCAGGGGTGTGGGGCACACTGTCATAGCCAGGCTGGGGTGTGGGGCACACTGTCATAGCCAGGCCGGGGTGTTGGGCACTCTGTCATAGCCAGGCTCGGGTGTGGGGCACACTGTCATAGCCAGGCTGCGGTGTGGGGCAAGCTGTCATAGCCAGGCTGGGGTGTGGGGCACTGTCATAGCCAGGCTGAGGTGTGGGGCACACTGTCATAGCCAGGCTGGGGTGTGAGGCACGCTGTCCTAACCAGGCTGGGGTGTAAGGCACGCTGTCATAGCCAGGCTGGGGTGTGAGGAACGCTGTCATAGCCGGTTGGGGTTTGGGGCACACTGTCATAGCCATGCTGGGGTGTGGGGCACACTGTCATAGCCAGGCTGGGGTGTGGGTCAGCACTGTCATAGCCAAGCTGGGGTGTGGGGCACACTGTCTTAGCCAGGTTGGGATGTGGGGCACGCTGTCATAGCCAGGCTGGGGTGTGGGGCACACTGTCATAGCCAGGCTGGGGTGTGAGGCACGCTGTCATAGCCAGGCTGGGGTGTGAGGCACGCTGTCATAGCCAGGCTGCGGTGTGGGGCACGCTGTCATAGCCAGGCTGGGGTGTGGTGCACACTGTCATAGCCAGGTTGGGGGTGTGGGGCACGCTGTCACTGCTGTCATGGCAAGACTGGGGTGTGGGGCACGCTGTCACTGCTGTCATGGCAAGACTGGGGTGTGGGGCACGCTGTTACTGCTGTCATAGCCAGGCTGGGTGTGGGGCACGCTGTTACTGCTGTCATGACCAAACTGGGGTGTGGGGCACGCTGTTACTGCTGTCATGACCAAACTGGGGTGTGGGGCACGCTGTTACTGCTGTCATGACCAAACTGGGGTGTGGGGCACGCTGTTACTGCTGTCATGGCAAGACTGGGGTGTGGGGCACGCTGTTGCTACTGTCATGGCCAGGCTGGGGTGTGGGGCACGCTGTTACTGCTGTCATAGCCAGGCTGGGGTGTGTGGCACGCTGTTACTGCTGTCATAGCCAGGCTGGGGTGTGGGGCACGCTGTTACTGCTGTCATGACCAAACTGGGGTGTGGGGCACGCTGTTACTGCTGTCATGGCAAGACTGGGGTGTGGGGCACGCTGTCACTGCTGTCATGGCCAGGCTGGGGTGTGGGGCACTCTGTCACTGCTGTCATAGCCAGGCTGGGGAGTGGGGCACATTGTCATAGCCAGGCTGGGGAGTGGGTCAAATTGTCATAGCCAGGCTGGGGAGTAGGGCACATTGTCATAGCCAAGCTGGGGAGTGGGGCACACTGGCACAGCCAGGCTGGGGTGTGGGGCACGCTGTCATAGCCAGGCCGGGGTGTTGGGCACACTGTTATAGCCAGGCTGGGGTGTGAGGCATGCTGTCATATTCAGGCTGGGTTGTGGGGCACACTGTCATAGCCATGCTGGGGTGTGGGGCACCCTGGCATATCCAGGCTGGGGTTTGGGGGCACGCTGTCATAGCCATGTTGGGTGTGTTGGGCACACTGTCATAGCCTGGCTGGGGTGTGGGGCACGCTGCCATAGCCAAGCTGGGGTGTGGGGCACGCTGTCATAGCCAGGCTGAGGTATGGGGCACGCTGTCATAGCTTGGCTGGGGTGTGGGGCACACTGTCATAGCCAAGCTGGGGTGTGGGGCACACTGTCATAGCCAAGCTGGGGTGTGGGGCACACTGTCATAGCCAGGCTGGCGTGTGGGGCACACTGTCGTAGCCAGGCCGGGGTGTTGGGCACGCTTTCATAGCCAGGCTGGGGTGTGGGGCACCCTGTCATAGCCAGACTGCGGTGTGGGGCACGCTGTCATAGCCAGGCTGCGGTGTAGGGCACACTGTCATAGCCAGATTGGGGTGTGAGGCACGCTGTCATAGCCAAACTGGGGTGTGAGGCACGCTGTCATAGCCAGGCTGGGGTGTGTGGCACGCTGTCATAGCCAGGCTGGGGTTTGGGGCACACTGTCATAGCCAGGCTGTGGTGTGGGGCACACTGTCATAGCCAAGCTGGGGTGTGGGGCACACTGTCTTAGCCAGGTTGGGATGTGGGGGCACGCTGTCATAGCCAGGCTGGGGTGTGGGGCATGCTGTCATTGCCAGGCTGGGGTGTGAGGCACGCTGTCATAGCCAGGCTGGGGTGTGGGGCACACTGTCATAGCCAGGCTGGGTATTAGGCACTCTGTCATAGAAAAGCTGGGTGTGGGGCACACTTTCATAGCCAGCCTGGGGTGTGGGGCACGCTGTCATTGTCAGGCTGTGGTGTGAGGCACGCTGTCATAGCCAGGCTGGGGTGTGGGGCACATTGTCATAGCCAGGCTGGGGTATGAGGCACGCTGTCATAGCCAGGCTGGGGTGTGGGGCACACTGTCATAGCCAGGCTGGGGTGTGGGGCACCCTGGCATATCCAGGCTGGGGTGTGGGGCACGCTGTCATAGCCAGGATGGGGGTGTTGGGCACACTGTCATAATCAGGCTGGGGTGTGGGGAACGCTGTCATATCCAGGCTGGGGGGTGGGGCACGCTGTCATAGCCAGGCTGGGGTGTGGGGCACACTGTCATAGCCAGGTTGGGGTGTGGGGCACACTGTCATAGCCAGGTTGGGGTGTGGGGCACACTGTCATAGCCAGGCTGAGGTGTGGGGCACGCTGTCATAGCCAGGCCGGGGTGTGGGGCACACTGTCATATCCAAGCAGGGGTGTGGGGCACACTGCCATAGCCAGGCTGGGGTGTGGGGCACACTGTCATAGCCAGGCCGGGGTGTTGGGCACTCTGTCACAGCCAGGCTCGGGTGTGGGGCACACTGTCATAGCCAGGCTGCGGTTGTGGGCAAGCTGTCATGGCCAGGCTGGGGTGTGGGGCACACTGTCATAGCCAGGCTGGGGTGTGAGGCACGCTGTCCTAACCAGGCTGGGGTGTAAGGCACGCTGTCATAGCCAGGCTGGGGTGTGAGGAACGCTGTCATAGCCCGGTTGGGGTTTGGGCACACTGTCATAGCCATGCTGGGGTGTGGGGCACACTGTCATAGCCAGGCTGGGGTGGGGTCAGCACTGTCATAGCCAAGCTGGGGTGTGGGGCACACTGTCTTAGCCAGGTTGGGATGTGGGACACGCTGTCATAGCCAGGCTGGGGTGTGGGGCACACTGTCATAGCCAGGCTGGGGTGTGAGGCACGCTGTCATAGCCAGGCTGGGGTGTGAGGCACGCTGTCATAGCCAGGCTGCGGTGTGGGGCACGCTGTCATAGCCAGGCTGGGGTGTGGGGCACACTGTCATAGCCAGGTTGGGGTGTGGCACGCTGTCATAGCCAGGCTGGGGTGTGGGGCACGCTGTTACTGCTGTCATGACCAAACTGGGGTGTGGGCACGCTGTTACTGCTGTCATGACCAAACTGGGGTGTGGGGCACGCTGTTACTGCTGTCATGACCAAGCTGGGGTGTGGGCACGCTGTCACTGCTGTCATGACCAAACTGGGGTGTGGGGCACGCTGTTACTGCTGTCATGACCAAACTGGGGTGTGGGGCACGCTGTTACTGCTGTCATGACCAAACTGGGGTGTGGGGCACGCTGTTACTGCTGTCATGACCAAACTGGGGTGTGGGGCACGCTGTCACTGCTGTCATGGCAAGACTGGCGTGTAGGGCACGCTGTTAATGCTGTCATGGCCAGGCTGGGGTGAAGGGCACGTTGTCACTGCTGTCATGGCCAGGCTGGGGTGTGGGGCACGCTGTCATAGCCAGACTGGGGTGTGGGGCACGCTGTCATAGCCAGGCTGGGGAGTGGGGTACGCTGTCATAGCCAGGCTGAGGTGTGGGGCAAACTGTCATAGCCAGGCCGGGGTGTGGGCACACTGTCATAGCCAGGCTGGGGTGTGGGGCACGCTGTCATAGCAAGGCCGGGGTATGTGGCACACTGTCATAGCCAGGCTGGGGTGTGGGGCACACTGTCATAACCAGGCTGAGGTGTGGGGCACGCTGTCATAGCCAGTCTGGGGTGTGGGGCACGCTGTCATATCCAGGCTGGGGTGTGGGGCACACTGTCATAGCCAGGCCGGTGTGGGGCACACTGTCACAGCCAGGCTGAGGTGTGGGGCATACTGTCATAGCCATGCCAAGGTGTGGGCACGCTGTCATAGCCAGGCTAGGGTGTGGGGCACGCTGTCATAGCCAGGCTGGGGTGTGGGGCACTGTCATAGCCAGGCTGAGGTGTGGGGCACACAGTCATAGCCAGGCTGGGGTGTGGGGCACACTGTCATTTACCAGGATGGGGTGTGGGGCACACTGTCATAGCCAAGCTGAGGTGTGGGGCACACTGTTATAGCCAGACTGGGGTGTGGGGCACGCTGTCATAGCCAGGTGGGGTGTGGGGCACGCTGTCATAGCCAGGCTGGGGTGTGGGGCACGCTGTCATAGCCAGGCTGGGTTGAGGGGCACGCTGTCATAGCCAGGCTGGGGTGTGGGGCACGCTGTCATAGCCAGGCTGGGGTGTGGGCACGCTGTCATAGCCAGCCTGGGGTGTGGGGCACGCTGTCATAGCCAGCCTGGGGTGTGGGGCACGTTGTCATAGCCAGACTGGGGTGTGGGGCACACTGTTATAGCCAGGCTGGGGTGTGGGGCACGCTGTCATAGCCAGGCTGGGATGTTGGGCGCGCTGTTACTGCTGACATGGACAGACTGGGGTGTAGGACACGCTGTCACTGCTGTCATGGCCAAACTGGGGCGTTGGGCACGCTGCCATAGCCAGGCTGGGGTGTGGGGCACGCTGTCATAGCCAGGCTGTGGTGTGGGGCACACTGTCATAGCCAGGCTGGGGTGTGGGGCACGCTGTCATAGCCAGGCTGGGGTGTGGGGCACACTGTTACTGCTGTCATGGCCAAACTGGGGTGTGGGGCACGCTGTCACTGCTGTCATGGCAAGACTGGGGTGTGGCACGCTGTTACTACTGTCATGGCCACGCTAGGGTGTGTGGCACGTTGTCACTGCTGTCATGGCCAGGCATGGGTGTAGGGCACGCTGTAACTGCTGTCATAGCAAGACTGGGGTGTGGGCACGCTGTCACTGCTGTCATGGCCAGACTGGGGTGTGGGGCACGCTGTCACTGCTGTCATGGCCAGACTGGGGTGTGGGGCACGCTGTCACTGCTGTCATAGCCAGGCTGGGGTGTGGGGCACTTGTCATAGCCAGGCTGGGGAGTGGGGCAATTGTCATAGCCAGGCTGGGGAGTAGGGCACATTGTCATAGCCAGGCTGGGGAGTGGGGCACACTATCATAGCCAGGCTGGGGTGTGAGGCACGCTGTCATAGCCAGGCTGGGGTGTTGGGCACACTGTTATAGTCAGGCTGGGTGTGGGGCATGCTGGCATATGCAGGCTGGGGTGTGGGGCACGCTGTCACTGCTGTCTTGTCCAGGCTGGGTTGTGGGGCACACTGTCATAGCCAGGCTGGGGTGTGGGGCACCCTGGCATATCCAGGCTGGGGTGTGGGGGCACGCTGTCATAGCCAGGCTGGGGTGTGGAGCACGCTGTCATATCCAGGCTGGGGTGTGGAGCACGCTGTCATAGCCAGGCTGGGGTGTGGGGTACACTGTCATAGCCAGGCTGGGGTGTGGGGCACACTGTCATAGCCAGGCTGGGGTGTGGGGCACACTGTCATAGCCAGGCTGAGGTGTGGGGCACGCTGTCATAGCCACGCTGGGGTGTGGGGCACACTGTCATAGCCGTGCTGGGGTGTGGGGCACACTGTCATAGCCAGGCTACGGTGTGGGGCACGCTGTCATAGCCAGGCTGGGGTGTGGGGCACACTGTCATAGCCAGGCTGGTGTGTGAGGCACGCTCTCATAGCCAGGCTGGGGTGTGGGGCACACTGCCATAGCCAGGTTGGGGTGTTGGGCACGCTGTCATAGCCAGGCTGGGGTGTGGGGCACACTGTCATAGCCTGGCTGGGGTGTGGGGCACCCTGGCATATCCAGACTGGGGTGTGGGGCACGCTGTCATAGCCAGGATGGGGGTGTTGGGCACACTGTCATAGCCAGGCTGGGGTGTGGGGCACAGTGTCATAGCCAGGCTGCGGTGTGGGGCACACTGTCATAGCCAGGCAGCGGTGTGGGGCACACTGTCTTAGCCAGGTTGGGATGTGGGGCACGCTGTCATAGCCAGGCTGGGGTGTGGGGCACACTGTCATAGCCAGGCTGGGGTGTGAGGCACGCTGTCATAGCCAGGCTGGGGTGTGAGGCACGCTGTCATAGCCAGGCTGCGGTGTTGGGCACGCTGTCATAGCCAGGCTGGGGTGTGGGGCACACTGTCATAGCCAGGCTGGGGTGTGAGGCACGCTGTCATAGCCAGGCTGGGGTGTGAGGCACGCTGTCATAGCCAGGCTGGGGTTTGGGGCACACTGTCATAGCCATGCTGGGGTGTGGGGCACACTGTCATAGTCAGGCTGGGGTGTGGGTCAACACTGTCGTAGCCATGCTGGGGTGTGGGGCACACTGTCTTAGCCAGGTTGGGATGTGGGGCACGCTGTCATAGCCAGGCTGGGGTGTGGGGCATGCTGGCATTGCCAGGCTGGGGTGTGGGGCACGCTGTCATAGCCAGGCTGGGGTGTGGGGCACGCTGTCATATCCAGGCTAGGGTGTGGGGCACGCTGTCATATCCAGGCTGGGGTGTGGGGCACACTGTCATAGCCAGGCTGGGGTATGGGGTACACTGTCATATCCAGGCTGGGGTGTGGGGTACACTGTCATAGCCAGGCTGGGGTATGGGGTACACTGTCATAGCCAGGCTGGGGTGTGGGGCACGCTGTCATAGCCAGGCTGGGGTGTGGGGCAAGCGGTCAAAGCCAGGCTGGGGTGTGGAGCACGCTGTCACTGCTGTCATAGCCAGGCTGGGTTGTGGAGCACATTGTCTCTGCTACCATGGCCAGGCTGGGTTGTACTCACGTAGTACTTACCTAGTTGTGCTTGCGGGAGTTGAGCTCTGGCTCTTTTGTCCCGCCTCTCTGTTACACGGGGGGGGGGGGGTATTCTGGTGTTCGTACTTTCTGTCTTTTTAACCCCGTATTCTAACTTTGTTCCCTACCAAGGGATCCCAAAACTTTCCCTTGAACCGACCCCATGCCACGCGGTCTTAAGACGATTGACCGACTTAAGATTCTACAACCCGTATGACGTGAAATAGATTTCTAGCAAAGCTCTAGAATCGCCTTCACCGCCACCACCAGACCAGTAACACGGAGTAATGATTGAGGTCTGGATCGATCATGCTAATCAATCAACCTTGGGGGCTTGATCCCCACTAGTAATGTATGGGAGGGTCGTCTTAAGTGTGGAAATATTAAATCAAAGGGAAATAAATGAATTCTGAATCTTTTTGTTAGGCTTTGCGGCCCAACAAAAACTCGGCCACGTGGGGACCACGTGACAAGGACATGAGACAATGGAAAACATGAAATGAAATAAAAATGCCAATTACTAACTAATTAATTTATTCAAAAACTAAAACAAAATCTAAGAAATCAAATCACTCTCTAAACTGAACACTCCCTGGCAATGAGTTGACCTATTCCCTATAACAGCACTCTTAGCAAACTTTACCTTCTATAGGCGACCAGCGGTGGACTGCTGGTCTTGGGAGAGGTGGAGTGGACACCTTCCCTTGTAGATCCTGATCCCACACTGACCTCTCTCTGCTGCTCGTCTACCCAGGAGCCCAGAGCAGAGTATTGTTCCGCATAGTTTAAGTTACTATCAAGGCTTAAGTTTAACAACTAACCTCTGTTGCACTGAATGATCCAGATTGGTTGAATTATTTTAACTGAAGTTAATTACATACAAGCATCTTAGGGAAGAGCTACTCCCGATTACAAAATGGCTATTTGACCTTTGAGAAATAGTGGACATGAAACCTCTGATGACCTGTGACCGCCAGGTCACTCCGCACTACGGCCTAGTCTTGGCTCGTGACGTCACTGATGGTGACTTAACTCATTCTCCTAATAATTAGAATACTCTTGATATTATAACCAGTAATATTATACAATTTGAATGAAGACTGATTTCTCTAAATAAGTGAATACTATAGAATGATTCATTATACGAAACTTGTGAACAAAGGCGTCAGTTATCTTCACCGCCAATTCCCTGGGGGTGCGACCTTGCTGGGGTCAGGTCCCTACACGAGGCTTCTAGAACCTTCTGGATCATATCTACAACAGCTAGTTTGTTACATCTCAACTGTCAATCAACAGGTGTACAGGTTCCTGAGCCTACTGGGCTCTATTGTATCTACACTTGAAACTGTGTATGGAGTCAGCCTCCACCACATCACTTCCTAATGCATTCCATTTGTCAACCACTCTGACACTAAAAAAAGTTCTTTCTAATATCTCTGTGGCTCATTTGGGCACTCAGTTTCCACCTGTGTCCCCTAGTGCGTGTGCCCCTTGTGTTAAATAACCTGTCCTTATCTACCCTGTCGATTCCCTAGAGAATCTTGAATGTTGTGATCATGTCCCCCCTAACTCTTCTGTCTTCCAACGAAGTGAGGTTCAATTCCCGTAGTCTCTCCTCGTAGCTCATACCTCTCAGCTCGGGTACTAGTCTGGTGGCAAACCTTTGAACCTTTTCCAGTTTAGTCTTATGCTTGACTAGATATGGACTCCATGCTGGAGCCGCATACTCCAGGATTGGTCTGACCAACTCTGAAGCACAGTGTGAAGCACAATCATTGCTGTCATGGCCTGACTGGGGTGTGGGGCACAATCATTGCTGTCATGGCCTGACTGGGGTGTGGGGCACAATCATTGCTGTCATGGCCTGACTGGGGTGTGGGGCACAATCATTGCTGTCATGGCCTGACTGGGGTGTGGGGGCACAATCATTGCTGTCATGGCCTGACTGGGGTGTGGGGGCACAATCATTGCTGTCATGGCCTGACTGGGGTGTGGGGCACAATCATTGCTGTCATGGCCTGACTGGGGTGTGGGGCACAATCATTGCTGTCATGGCCTGACTGGGGTGTGGGGCACAATCATTGCTGTCATGGCCTGACTGGGGTGTGGGGCACAATCATTGCTGTCATGGCCTGACTGGGGTGTGGGGCACAATCATTGCTGTCATGGCCTGACTGGGGTGTGGGGCACAATCATTGCTGTCATGGCCTGACTGGGGTGTGGGGCACAATCATTGCTGTCATGGCCTGACTGGGGTGTGGGGCACAATCATTGCTGTCATGGCCTGACTGGGGTGTGGGGCACAATCATTGCTGTCATGACAAGCCTGAGGTGTGGGGCACGCTGTCATGGCTAGGCTGGGGTGTGGGGCACACTGCCACTGCTATCATGGTCAGGCTGGGGTGTGGGGCAGAGTCATTGCTGTCATGGCCAGGGCGGGGAAGTGCTGCCGGATTGGGCAAAAAGAAGCGAATTTGGCCATTTTTGAAAGCCTGTCGCTTCAAATTGTTTAATCTCGGTACTTGCGACATTTGGGGCTAATTTACAAATGAATTGGGCTAATTTGTGCTATAAATGTTATGAAACTCAATGGTTATAGGGCAATGAGGAAAAGAACGTTCGTGAGATCCTGAGCAACAGGTGGAAATTCAGTACAACAGGTTTACAGATGGTGCACAGGAAGTACAGGCGTCGCATGGTTCTAGTCCTCAAAAGTCTCTGGGGGCGCAGGTTGCGTCCCTGGACTAGAACCGTGCGCAAGCATCTGAACAACAGGTGCACATCCAGAACAACAGGTGTACAGTTTGTGCACCGGAAGTACAGGTGACACACGGTTCTAGTCTGGGCGTGCGTGTTGCGTCCCAGTTCTCGGTGTGTGTCCTAGGGGGGAGGGGTAGTTGTTCTACATCATAAGTACTTGTAATGAGTCTGTAGACTATTGTCGTGTTGGTAACAGGTACGTAGGTGGTTGACCGGAAGTACACGTGCCGCGGTTTCCACCGTGGCGCAAGCGGGTTGCGTCGTTGCATGCGGGTGGCATCCTGGCGCGCGGGTTGCGTCCTGCCACACGGGTTGGTTCCTGCCACACGGGTTGTGTCCTGCCACACGGGTTGTGTCCTGGCACACGGGTTGTGTCCTGCCACACGGGTTGTGTCCTGCCACACGGGTTGTGTCCTGGTGCGCGGATTCAATCCTGGTGCACGGCTTGGGTCGTGGGAGTGATAATGATGAAGGTAAAGATGCAAATGAGGATGTGTATGTAAAGAGGTGAATGATGTCATGATTCAAATCAGCTTTTTTTATAGAAAAATGTTAACAAAAAAAAAATCAACTATTTTTTCTTAAATATCAGAATAATCGTTCAGCATCATGTGTTTGTCGGGTAGACGTTTCCATGTACTATGTTGTGTTGAACGTTAACTCTAAATAATTTTTTGTTTTTTAGTGAAAAACGTATATAATGGTATGAGATGTAAGAGAGAAAGTGTGTATGTGAGAGGTGAATCAAATGTATATGGTAATCCATGTATACAGTACCATCAGCAGCCTCTGTTTCACAAGTCGTATATTGTGGTGTGGGAAGCGAGGCAGCAAGAGCTCCATCACTTTTCCTGGTTCCGAACACTTAACACATGGGACAAACACGATGTATGATTTTTCCGTACAGTCACACGGAAACCACCACACACACAGAGTGTTGACCATGTTTAGCAGATATTAGGTGATGTTGTGAGGGGGCCCCATAACAATTACTTTTTCTCCCCTCAGTGCCACACACACACACACACGCATAGCCGCACACAACCTTTTTGGATGAGATCTGACGTTCAACTGCCTTGTTGGGCACAGGGGTCACTGACCACTCTCCTCCCCCCCCTACACAGCCTACCCCCTCACTTCCATTCCAAGACGCCTTTGTATCAGATGGTCATCTATTGTCTGTCAATCATGTCAGGTCTTTAATACCGTTTCCTGTCGTAGGACATCGGACTGTGTAGCATTCTCCTCAAATCAGCGTATACTTAGCAAAAGTATTCTTTATATTTGTATTGAGTTCATTGATGATGTACACGCTAAAAGCATATATTCATCCGAGTATTAAAATATCACGCAGCCACCCAGTTACAGAGACTATAGACAAGTCAAGTCAAGTNGTATCCCCCCACCCCTAAACCCCCAGGCCACCCGACCACCCCCCTAGAGACCCCTCACCACCCAACAACCCCCCTGAGAGGAACCCCAAAACAAGCCAACAACCCCCCAGGACACCCCACCCTCTCTCACGCACGCCGCTGTCTGTCGAGCACTCAGCTCCCGGCCCCTGCGCGGCTCTCATTGATTCTCTCAGCACAGGTGAGTATTCTACGAGTAATCAATAGAGGTGTGCAAGGCTCCCCGCCTCAAGCTCCACTCCACCTGAGTCACCTCTCTCTCCTGACTGCTGCCATGGCCAGGCTGGGTGTGGGGCACGCTGTCATAGCCAGGCTGGGTGTGGGGCACGCTCTCATAGCCAGGCTGGGGTGTAGGGCACGCTGTCATAGCCAGGCTGGGGTGTGGGGCACGCTGTCATAGCCAGCTGGGGTGTGGGGCACGCTCTCATAGCCAGGCTGCGGTGTAGGGCACGCTGTCATAGCCAGGCTGGGATGTGGGGCACGCTGTCATAGCCAGGCTGGGGTGTGGGGCATGCTGTCATAGCCAGGCTGGGTGTGGGACACGCTGTCATAGCCAGGCTGGGTGAGGGGCACGCTATCATAGCCAGGCTGGGGTGTAGGGCACGCTGTCATAGCCAGGCTGGGGTGTGGGGCACGCTGTCATAGCCAGGCTGGGGTGTGGGGCACGCTGTCATAGCCAGGCTGGGGTGAGGGGCACGCTGTCATAGCCAGGCTGGGGTGTAAGCACGCTGTCATAGCCAGGCTGGGGTGTGGGGCACGCTGTCATAGCCAGGCTGGGTGGGTGTGGCACGCTGTCATAGCCAGGCTGGGGTGTAGGGCACGCTGTCATAGCCAGGCTGGGGTGTGGGCACACTGTCATAGCCAGGCTGGGGTGTGGGGCACGCTGTCATAGCCAGCTGGGGTGTGGGGCACACTGTCATAGCCAGGCTGGGGTGTGGGGCACGCTGTCATAGCCAGGCTGGGGTGTGGGGCACGCTGTCATAGCCAGGCTGGGGTGTAGGGCACGGTGTCATAACCAGGCTGGGGTGTGGGGCACGCTGTCATAGCCAGGCTGGGGTATGGGGCACACTGTCATAGCCAGGCTGGGGTGTGGGGCACACTGTCATAGCCAGGCTGGGGTGTGGGGCACACTGTCATAGCCAGGCTGGGGTGTGGGGCACGCTGTCATAGCCAAACTGGGGTGTGGGGCACGCTGTCATAGACAGGATGGGGTGTGGGGCACGCTGTCATAGCCAGGCTGGGGTGTGGGGCACACTGTCATAGACAGGCTGGGGTGTGGGGCACGCTGTCATAGCCAGGCTGAGGTGTGGGGCACGCTGTCATAGCCAGGCTGGGGTGTAAGGCACGCTGTCATAGCCAGGCTGGGGTGTGGGTCACGCTGTCATAGCCAGGCTGGGTGTGGGGCACGCTGTCATAGCCAGCTCGGGTGTAGGGCACACTGTCATAGCAAGGCCGGGGTGTGGGGCACACTGTCATAGCCTGGCTGGGTGTGGGGCACACTGTCATAGCCAGGCTGAGGTGTGGGGCACACTGTCATAGCCAGACTGGGGTGTGGGGACGCTGTCATAGCCAGGCTGGGGTGTGGGGCACGTGTCATAGCCAGGCTGGGATGTGGGGCACACTGTCATAGCCAGACTGGGGTGTGGGCACGCTGTCATAGCCAAGCTGGGGTGTGGGGCACGTTGTCATAGCCAGGCTGGGATGTGGGGCACACTGTCATAGCCAGACTGGGGTGTAGGGCACGCTGTCATAGCCAGGCTGGGGTGTGGGCACGCTCTCATAGCCAGGCTGGGGTGTGGGGCACGCTGTCATAGCCAGGCTGGGGTGTGGGGCAAGCTGTCATAGCCAGGCTGGGGTGTGGGGCACGCTGTCATAGCCAGGCTGGCGTGTGGGGCACACTGTCATAGCCAGGCTGGGATGTGGGGCGCGCTGTTACTACTGACATGGACAGACTGGTGTGTGGGGCACGCTGTTACTGGTGTCATGGCCAGGCTGGGGTGAAGGGCACGTTGTCACTGCTGTCATGGCCAGGCTGGGTGTGGGGAACGCTGTCATAGCCAGGCTGGGGTGTGGGGCACGCTGTCACTGCTGTCATGGCCAAACTGGGGTATGGGGCACGCTGTCATAGCCAGGCTGGGGTGTGGGCACGCTGTCATAGCCATGCTGGGGTGTGGGGCACACTGTCATAGCCAGGCTGGGGTGTGGGGCACACTGTCATAGCCAGGCTGGGGTGTGGGGCACGCTGTCATAGCCAGGCTGGGGTGTGGGGCACACTGTTACTGCTGTCATGGCCAAACGGGTGGGGGCACGCTGTCACTGCTGTCATGGCCAGGCTTGGGTGTGGGGCACGCTGTTACTGCTGTCATGGCCAGGCTGGGGTGTGGGGCACGCTGTTACTGCTGTCATGGCCACTGGGGTGTGGGGCACGCTGTACTGCTGTCATGGCCAGGCTGGGGTGTGGGGCACGCTGTTACTGCTGTCATGGCAAGACTGGGGTGTGGGGCACGCTGTCACTGC
Organism: Procambarus virginalis; assembly: GCA_020271785.1. Lineage (NCBI taxonomy): Eukaryota > Metazoa > Arthropoda > Malacostraca > Decapoda > Cambaridae > Procambarus > Procambarus virginalis. The sequence continues at coordinate 41,026,031 of WNGS01113158.1, forward strand.
TGTCATGGCCAGGCTGGGGTGTGTGGGCACGCTGTTGCTACTGTCATGGCCACGCTAGGGTGTGGGGCACCCTGTCACTGCTGTCATGGCCAGGCTGGGTTGTGGGGCACGCTGTCACTGCTGTCATAGCCAGGCTGGGGAGTGGGGCACATTGTCATAGCCAGGCTGGGGAGTGGTAAAATTGTCATAGCCAGGCTGGGAGTAGGGCACATTGTCATAGCCAAGCTGGGAGTGGGGCACACTGGCACAGCCAGGCTGGGGTGTGGGCACGCTGTCATAGCCAGGCCGGGTGTTGGGCACATTGTTATAGCCAGGCTCGGGTGTGAGGCATGCTGGCATATGCAGGCTGGGTGTGGGCACGCTGTCACTGCTGTCATATTCAGGCTGGGTTGTGGGCACACTGTCATAGCCATGCTGGGGTGTGGGGCACCCGGCATATCCAGGCAGGGTTTGGGGGCACGCTGTCATAGCCATGTTGGGTGTGTTTGGCACACTGTCATAGCCTGGCTGGGGTGTGGGGCACGCTGCCATAGCCAAGCTGGGTGTGGGGCACGCTGTCATAGCCAGGCTGAGGTATGGGGCACGCTGTCATAGCCAGGCTGGGGTGTGGGGCACACTGTCATAGCCAAGCTGGGGTGTGGGGAACACTGTCATAGCCAAGCTGGGGTGTGGGGCACACTGTCATAGCCAGGCTGGCGTGTGGGGCACACTGTCGTAGCCAGGCCGGGTGTTTGGCACGCTTTCATAGCCAGGCTGGGGTGTGGGGGCACACTGTCATAGCCAAGCTGGGGTGTGGGGCACACTGTCATAGCCAAGCTGGGGTGTGGGGCACCCTGTCATAGCCAGGCTGCGGTGTGGGGCACGCTGTCATAGCCAGCTGCGTGTAGGGCACACTGTCATAGCCAGATTGGGTGTGGAGGCACGCTGTCATAGCCAACTGGGGTGTGAGGCACGCTGTCATAGCCAGGCTGGGTGTGTGGCACGCTGTCATTGCCAGGCTGGGTTTGGCGCACACTGTCATAGCCAGGCTGTGTGTGGGGCACACTGTCATAGCCAAGCTGGGGTGTGGGGCACACGGTCTTAGCCAGGTTGGATGTGGGGCACGCTGTCATAGCCAGGCTGGGGTGTGGGGCATGCTGTCATTGCCAGGCAGGGGTGTGAGGCACGCTGTCATAGCCAGCTGGGGTGTGGGGCACACTGTCATAGCCAGGCTGGGTATTAGGCACTCTGTCATAGAAAAGCTGGGGTGTGGGGCACACTTTCATAGCCAGCCTGGGGTGTGGGGCACGCTGTCTTGTCAGGCTGTGGTGTGAGGCACGCTGTCATAGCCAGGCTGGGGTGTGGGGCACATTGTCATAGCCAGGCTGGGGTATGAGGCACGCTGTCATAGCCAGGCTGGGTGTGGGCACACTGTCATAGCCAGGCTGGGTGTGGGGGCACCCTGGCATATCCAGGCTGGGTGTGGGGCACGCTGTCATAGCCAGGCTGGGGTGTGGGGCACACTGTTACTGCTGTCATGGCAAACGGGGGTATGGGGCACGCTGTCACTGCTGTCATGGCCAGGCTTGGGTGTGGGGCACGCTGTTACTGCTGTCATGGCCAGGCTGGGGTGTGGGGCACGCTGTTACTGCTGTCATGGCCAGGCTGGGGTGTGGGGCACGCTGTTACTGCTGTCATGGCCAGCTGGGGTGTGGGCACGCTGTTACTGCTGTCATGGCAAGCTGGGTGTGGGGGCACGCTGTCACTGCTGTCATGGCCAGGCTGGGGTGTGTGGGCACGCTGTTGCTACTGTCATGGCCACGCTAGGGTGTGGGGCACGCTGTCACTGCTGTCATGGCCAGGCTGGGGTGTGGGGCACGCTGTCACTGCTGTCATAGCCAGGCTGGGGAGTGGGCACATGTCATAGCCAGGCTGGGGAGTGGGTAAAATTGTCATAGCCAGGCTGGGAGTAGGGCACATTGTCATAGCCAAGCTGGGGAGTGGGGCACACTGGCACAGCCAGGCTGGGTGTGGGGCACGCTGTCATAGCCAGGCCGGGGTGTTGGGCACATGTGTATATGCCAGGCTCGGGTGTGAGGCATGCTGGCATATGCAGGCTGGGGTGTGGGGCACGCTGTCACTGCTGTCATATTCAGGCTGGGTTGTGGGGCACACTGTCATAGCCATGCTGGGGTGTGGGCACCCTGGCTAATCCAGGCTGGGGTTTGGGGGGCACGCTGTCATAGCCATGTTGGGTGTGTTTGGCACACTGTCATAGCCTGGCTGGGGTGTGGGGCACGCTGCCATAGCCAGCTGGGGTGGGGCACGCTGTCATAGCCAGGCTGAGGTATGGGGCACGCTGTCATAGCCAGGCTGGGGTGTGGGGCACACTGTCATAGCCAAGCTGGGTGTGGGGAACACTGCATAGCCAAGCTGGGGTGTGGGGCACACTGTCATAGCCAGGCTGGCGTGTGGGCACACTGTCGTAGCCAGGCCGGGTGTTGGGCACGCTTTCATAGCCAGGCTGGGGTGGGGGCACACTGTCATAGCCAAGCTGGGGTGTGGGGCACCTGTCATAGCCAAGCTGGGTGTGGGGCACCCTGTCATAGCCAGCTGCGGTGTGGGGCACGCTGTCATAGCCAGGCTGCGGTGTAGGCACACTGTCATAGCCAGATTGGGGTGTGAGGCACGCTGTCATAGCCAACTGGGGTGTGAGGCACGCTGTCATAGCCAGGCTGGGTGTGTGGCACGCTGTCATTGCCAGGCTGGGGTTTGGGCACACTGTCATAGCCAGGCTGTGGTGTGGGGCACACTGTCATAGCCAAGCTGGGGTGTGGGCACACTGTCTTAGCCAGGTTGGGATGTGGGGCACGCTGTCATAGCCAGGCTGGGGTGTGGGCATGCTGTCATTGCCAGGCTGGGTGTGTGAGGCACGCTGTCATAGCAGGCTGGGTTTGGGCACACTGTCATAGCGGCTGGGTATTAGGCACTCTGTCATAGAAAAGCTGGGGGTGGTGGGCACACTTCATAGCCAGCCTGGGGTGTGGGGCACGCTGTCATTGTCAGGCTGTGGTGTGAGGCACGCTGTCATAGCCAGGCTGGGGTGTGGGGCACATTGTCATAGCCAGGCTGGGGTATGAGGCACGCTGTCATAGCCAGGCTGGGTGTGGGGCACACTGTCATAGCCAGGCTGGGGTGTGGGGCACCCTGGCATATCCAGGCTGGGGTGTGGGGCACGCTGTCATAGCCAGGATGGGGGTGTTGGGCACACTGTCATAATCAGGCTGGGGTGTGGGGAACGCTGTCATATCCAGGCTGGGGGTGGGGCACGCTGTCATAGCCAGGCTGGGTGTGGGGCACACTGTCATAGCCAGGTTGGGGTGTGGGGCACACTGTCATAGCCAGGTTGGGTGTGGGGCACACTGTCATAGCCAGCTGAGGTGTGGGGCACGCTGTCATAGCCAGGCCGGGGTGTGGGGCACACTGTCATATCCAAGCAGGGGTGTGGGGCACACTGTCATAGCCAGGCTGGGGGTGTGGGCACACTGTCATAGCCAGGCCGGGGTGTTGGCACTCTGTCATAGCCAGGCTCGGGTGTGGGCACACTGTCATAGCCAGGCTGCGGTGTGGGGCAAGCTGTCATAGCCAGGCTGGGGTGTGGGGCACACTGTCATAGCCAGGCTGAGGTGTGGGGCACCTGTCATAGCCAGGCTGGGGTGTGAGGCACGCTGTCCTAACCAGGCTGGGGTGTAAGGCACGCTGTCATAGCCAGGCTGGGGTGTGAGGAACGCTGTCATAGCCCGGTTGGGGTTTGGGGCACACTGTCATAGCCATGCTGGGGTGTGGGGCACACTGTCATAGCCAGGCTGGGGTGTGGGTCAGCACTGTCATAGCCAAGCTGGGGTGTGGGGCACACTGTCTTAGCCAGGTTGGNGTAACAGCAGAGGAGGTAATGAAACAGTTGACAACTCTAGATGCAACTAAAGCAGTTGGACCAGACAAAGTATCACCATGGATACTAAAAGAAGCAATGCAGGCCCTCAGCGTGCCTCTGGCAATGATCTTTAATGAGTCAATTATGTCGGGAGAATTGCCCAGTTGCTGGAAGAAGGCAAATGTCGTGCCGATCTTCAAGAAAGGCGATAGGGAGGAAGCACTTAACTATAGACCTGTATCACTGACAAGCATCCCTGTAAAATACTGATAAGAATAATTAGGCTACGACTGGTTGCACACCTAGAGGTTTGTGAACAAACATCAACATGGGTTCTGGACAGGGAAATCGTGTCTAACAAACCTTCTGGAATTCTATGATAAAATAACGAGGATAAGACAGGACAGAGATGGTTGGCAAACTGCATATTTCTGGACTGCCAAAAAGCCTTTGATACAGTACCGCACATGAGACTGCTGTTCAAACTCGAGAGGCAGGCGGGGGTGGGGGGGAAAGGCTCCTAGCATGGATAAGGAACTACCTAACAGGAAGGAGCCAAAGAGTTATGGTAAGGGGCGAGAAGTCGGACTGGCAAACAGTAACAAGTGGAGTACCACAAGGATCGGTGCTGGGGACCAATTCTATTTCTTGTATATGTTAACGACATGTTTACAGGTGTGGAGTCCTACATGTCGATGTTTGCGGATGACGCAAAGTTGAAGAGAAGAGTTGTGACAGATGAGGATTGCAGGATCCTCCAAGAGGACCTGAACAGGTTGCAGAGATGGTCAGAAATGGCTACTGGAATTCAACACGAGCAAATGTAAAGTTATGGAAATGGGACTAGGAGATAGGAGACCAAAGGGACAGTACACAATGAAGGGGAACAGCCTACCTGTGACGACGCGCGAAAGAGACCTGGGTGTGGACGTAACACCTAATCTATCTCCTGAGGCACATATAAATAGGATAATGACAGTAGCATACTCTACACTGGCAAAAGTTAGAACATCATTCAGAAACCTAAGTAAGGAGGCATTTAGGGCGCTTTACACTGCCTACGTGAGGCCAGTCTTAGAGTATGCCGCCTCATCATGGAGTCCCCATCTGAAGAAGCATATAATGAAACTGGAAAAGGTTCAGAGGTTTGCAACGAGACTCGTCCCAGAGCTACGAGGGATGGGGTATGAGGAGCGCCTGAGGGAACTGTGCCTTACGACACTAGAAAGAAGAAGGGAGAGGGGGACATGATAGGAACGTATAAAATACTCAGAGGGATTGACAGAATGGACATAGACGAAATGTTCACACGGAATAGTAACAGAACGAGGGGACATGGATGGAAGTTGGAAACTCAGATGAGTCAGAGATGTTAGGAAGTTTTCTTTTAGCGTGAGAGTAGTGGGAAAATGGAATGCACTTAAGGAACAGGTTGTGGAAGCAAATACTATTCATAATTTTAAAACCAGGTATGATAGGGAAATGGGACAAGAGTCATTGCTGTAAACAACTGATGCTCGATAGGCGGGATCCAAGAGTCAATGCTCGATCCTGCAGACACAATTAGGCGAGTACACACATACACACATATATACATATACACACACACAACATTCCATTCGCATCCGACCAGGTTTTTATATACATACTATGTAGGTGTCACGTCTGTGACTAAAAAAAAAAATGCTTTTTCGGAAAAACTTTTTCATGTGAGGGAAATCTTCGAAACCTCTTTACCGATTGCTTTGAAATTTTGACAACGTCACATTCCAATTGGTGCGTCTTTTTTATATATCTACTATATACATGCCTCACCTATGACAGGAAAAGCATCCTTTTTTTGAAAAACAGTGCCATCTGTTGGACATAAAAGCAACACATGCTGTAATCTCCGAAAGTTCTTCACCGATTGCTTTGACACAATGTTGCATTCTAATACGCGTGTCTTTTTATATACCTTCTATATAGATGCCACACCTGTGACAGGTAAAAACATGCATTTTTGAAAAACAGCGCCATCTGTTGCACATAACAGCTACATGCACGCTATACTAAATATGTCACAAATTCCATTTTAATGTTTCAGATTACATTGATAAATTTTATTTTCATAGATCTCGATTTGTTTTTTATTGAATTATTTTGTGTGACAGTGTTTGAATTTAGCCGTTTACCATGCAGTTCATTTCGTAAGTATAAGTATAGATGCCACACCTGCAACAGGTTAAACTATGTTTTTCTTGAAAAACAGCGCCATCTGTTGCATGTAAGAGAAACACATGCTATACTACATATGTTACAATTCCATTTCAATGTTTCTGATTGCATTGTTAAATTGAATTTTCATAGATTGATTTATATTTATTTAAATATTTTGTGTGAATTGCGTTCGAATTGAGCCGTATTTACCATACCATTCATTGTGAGTATAGTTTATTTTTTCACATTTTCATTTAATTTAACTGTTTTTCTATATTTCAGTGATGGGAACATCAGATCACTATGTTCCCAATTTTCTGATAGGAACATCAAACCATTTGGGAAGGCATCGGACGAGGGAGTGGGAAAGACAAGGAGACGGAAGTGAGAGATGGTGGGGAAGCCGAGGGATCAAGGGAAGGGGTAATGGTTGTTGGGATCGAACTGTCGAAAACCCAACACATTTAAATAAGTTTGTTCTGCAAGTGTTTTTCTTATTCTTTGTAATCCAACGGGACACATTGATTTAAGCAGGTGTTAGTTTCAGCATGACCTATTGTCAAGTGCGACACACTTAATTCTCCGAGATCTGACCGAGGACAAGAAATAATTTTGGAAAAGACTGTATCATGGATATATTCAGCAATATCACTAAAAACACGTGTACATTATATGTACAGTTCAATATATATACAAGACTAAGATACTATGTATATGCCAATGAGATGGCCGCCACTCGTCAGTCGATTCAACTCTTAAGGACCCTCTACTTTTGGGAATGGGTACAATAATCCAGAACAGCGGTAGATTTCAAAGACTTCATACGGTGTCGACCATGCCACTAGGTCCTAAGGTCCGCGTCGCTGGAGATGTGGAGCATGCCGTCACAGCTGGGGCAAACTGGTCACATACACACACGACGATGGCATGTCGACCGGATGTGAGTGAGTAGAGTACTGTCTGTTCATACTTCGACCAGCACTCATTGCCTCGCCCGGTGATTCTGATTGGCTAACAGAATTCCCGCCACCGGACGAGCCACACCGTGCTGACCGTTAACGACCTTCACGGTCGTTAGCCTTGTTCTCCCTGTAATATTGAAAATATTACTGTTAAATAACAGTGCTATTTTGATGCGACGCAATAATACGATAAGGCTTTCCGTAACATGGTGGAGAAGACAAGGGACGTCCCCACCACAAGTTTGAAGTATATAACTTTTAGACACTCAAGCCACCATGGGACTCGAACACTGGCCATGAAGGTGGCAGTCTCTCTGGCTGTACTCAAGCACCGCCTGGCAACTCCTCAAGCTACCACAAAGCAGATACACACTCTCCACTTATATATAATAATAATGAAAATAATAATTCCTAAACATACACAATCATTCTAATATAATGTTTTCATTCATGCAAATAATCTAACTAAGGTATAAACATTCTTTATAATATGTAAATAAGAGATTTATTACTAGAAAGAGGCGACATCTGGCATCACAACAGCTGATCAATAATCTTCCTGTCCCTTCACAGGTCGAATACATGTACAGTTCCTGTCCCCCCAACAAGCCAGCCAAGACCCCAAATATGTTGCCACGTCCTATTTTATAATACAAGAGCCAACATACTTATAATTTTATTTAATTCACATTGCATGAAATTATTGTGAGAATCCATAAACTGACATGGATTCGTGACATACGCCTACCCCCCAAGAGAAAAATACAATTAATTGAAGATTTATGGCATTTTTTCTGAAAGTAAACATGTAAACAAAACATGTAAAAGAAAATATATGATATTCAAATCTCATGCTCTATGTCACATCAAACATAAAACTTCTAGATAAAGCATCTGCAATCACATTTTGCCTACTAGGAGTATGTTTAATTACTAAATTGAATTCCTTCAGGAATAAAGACCATCTTAGAATTCTTTAATTTTTACATTTATTTGATGAATAAAGACAAGTTGATTATGATCTGTAAATACCTATACTTAATTTCCTGACAGGTAAGTCTCAAATTTCTTACAAACCAGTATGAGACAAAGTGCTTCTTTTTCTACAACAGAATAATTCTTCTGTGCCTTATCAAATTTGCGTGAGAAATAATACACAGGATGTTCTACATGATGAGATCCAACCTGAAAAAGAACTGCACCAACTCCTAACTCAGAAGCAACAATATGCATAATAAATGGTTTATCATATTGAGGACCTGCTAATACAGGTCAAATTGAAAGAATTCCTCTCAAACTCTGAAATAGACTCCTGACACTCTTGAGTCCACTTAAATTTAACCTGTTCGCGTAACAGATTTGTTAATGGGACAGCAACTGTGTAACACCTTGCTTCACGCTCCCTCTCACACTAGCATCACGCTCCTTCTCACACCTTGCATCACGCTCCTCCTCACACCTTGCTTCACGCTCCCTCTCACACCTAGCATCACGCTCCTCCTCACACCTTGCATCACGCTCCTCCTCACACCTTGCATCACGCTCCCTCTCACACCTTGCATCACGCTCCTTCTCACACCTTGCATCACGCTCCTCCTCACACCTAGCATCACGCTCCTTCTCACACCTTGCATCACGCTCCTCCTCACACCTTGCATCACGCTCCCTCTCACACCCTGCATCACGCTCCCCTTCACACCTTGCATCATGCTCCCCCTCACACCCTGCATCACGCTCCCCCTCAAACCTTGCATCATGCTCCCTCTCACACCTTGCATCACGCTCCCCCTCACACCTTGCATCACGCTCCCCCTCACACCCTGCATCATGCTCCCCCTCACACCTTGCATCATGCTCCCCCTCACACCCTGCATCACGCTCCCCCTCAAACCTTGCATCATGCTCCCTCTCACACCTTGCATAACGCTCCCCTCACACCTTGCATCATGCTCCCCCTCACACCCTGCATCATGCTCCCCCTCACACCTTGCATCATGCTCCCCCTCACACCCTGCATCACGCTCCCCCTCAAACCTTGCATCATGCTCCCTCTCACACCTTGCATAACGCTCCCCTCACACCTTGCATCATGCTCCCCCTCACACCCTGCATCATGCTCCCCCTCACACCTTGCATCATGCTCCCCCTCACACCCTGCATCACGCTCTCCCTCACACCTTGCATCATGCTCCACCTGACACCTTGCATCACGCTCCCCCTCACACCTTGCATCACGCTCCCCCTCACACCTTGCATCACGCTCCCTCTCACACCTTGCATCATGCTCCCTCTCACACCTTGCATCACACTCCTCCTCACACCTTGCATCACGCTCCCCCCTCACACCTTGCATCACGCTCCCTCTCACACCTTGCATCACGCTCTCCCCTCACACCTTGCATCACGCTCCCTCTCACACTGCATCACGCTCCCCCTCACACCTTGCATCATGCTCCTCCTCACACCTTGCATCACGCTCCCC
>WNGS01113158.1:41037590-41050318 GCA_020271785.1 Procambarus virginalis
TGCATCACGCTCCCCCTCACACCTTGCATCATGCTTCCCATCACACCTTGCATCACGCTCCCCCTCACACCTTGCATCATGCTCCCCTCACACCTTGCATCATGCTCCCCCTCACATCCTGCATCATGCTCCCCCTTACACCTAGCAACATGCTCCCCCTCACACCTTGCATCATGCTCCCCCTCACACCTTGCATCATGCTCCCCTCACACCTAGCATTATGCTTCACCTCACACCTAGTATCATGCTCCCCCTCACACCTAGCATCACGCTCCCCCTCACACCTTGCATCATGCTCCCTCTCACACCTTGCATCATGCTCCCCCTCACACCTTGCATCATGCTCCCCCTCACACCTTGCATCATGCTCCCCCACACACCTTGCATCATTCTTCCCCTCACACCTTGCATCACGCTCCCCCTCACACCTTGCATCATGCTTCCCATCACACCTTGCATCACGCTCCCCCTCACACCTTGCATCATGCTCCCCCTCACACCTTGCATCATGCTCCCCCTCAAACCCTGCATCATGCTCCCCCTTACACCTAGCAACATGCTCCCCCTCACACCTTGCATCATGCTCCCCCTCACACCTTGCATCATGCTCCCCCTAACACCTTGCATCATGCTCCCCCTCACACCTTGCATCATTCTTCCCCTCACACCTTGCATCACGCTCCCCATCACACCTTGCATCATGCTTCCCATCACACCTTGCATCACGCTCCCCCCTCACACCTTGCATCATGCTCCCCCTCACACCTTGCATCATGCTCCCCCTCAAACCCTGCATCATGCTCCCCCTCACACCTAGCAACATGCTCCCCCTCACACCTTGCATCATGCTCCCCCTCACACCTTGCATCATGCTCCCCCTAACACCTTGCATCATGCTCCCCCTCACACCTTGCATCATGCTTCCCCTCACACCTTGCATCATGCTCCCCTCACACCTTGCATCACGCTTCCCCTCACACCTTGCATCATGCTCCCCCCTCACACCTTGCATCATGCTTCCCCTCACACCTTGCATCATGCTCCCCCCTCACACCTTGCATCACGCTCCTCCTCACACCTTGCTTCACGCTCCCCCTCACACCTTGCATCATGCTTCCCCTCACACCTTGCATCATGCTCCCCCTCACACCTTGCATCATTCTTCCCCTCACACCTTGCATCATGCTTCCCCTCACACCTTGCATCACGCTCCTCCTCACACCTTTCTTCACGCTCCCCCTCACACCTTGCATCATGCTCCCCCTCACACCTTGCATCATGCTCCCCTCACACCTTGCATCATGCTCCCCCTAACACCTTGCATCATGCTCCCCCTCACACCTTGCATCATGCTTCCCCTCACACCTTGCATCATGCTCCCCCTCACACCTTGCATCACGCTTCCCCTCACGCCCTGCATCATTCTTCCCCTCACACCTTGCATCATGCTTCCCCTCACACCTTGCATCATGCTCCCCCTCACACCTTGCATCATTCTTCCCCTCACACCTTGCATCATGCTTCCCCTCACACCTTGCATCACGCTTATCCTCACACCTTGCTTCACGCTCCCCCTCACACCTTGCATCATGCTCCCCCAAAGGTCTAGTAGCACTGTACTATGCCTTCCCTTCATATCTGAACTCAAAACTTTTACCAATACCTTTCGTCCTCTTGACATTTAACTCGCCTTTCGACAAACTAACACACTTCGTAGCAATCTAGTTCACACTGCTCCTCCTGCTTCTAATGCTGCTGGTGTCTACTCTATTTCCTGTTCATCTTGTCCTCTCCAATACTTTGGCGAAACTGGCCGTACACTGAATGACAGACTTAAAGAACACAAGAGAAGTGTTAAGTCTGCAGACACTAACAATGCTCTCTTCTGCCATGTGAGGGATTCTAATCATCCCATTGATTGGTCTTCCTCCAAAATAATCTTTCCTGCCTCTACTCTTCACAGACGCCGTCTTGTAGAATCGGCTCTTATACACAATGTACCCAACATGAACTTGAGTCCTGGCTTTGTTGCTGTGGACTCTTCCCTTTCACAGTACATACTCAAATGCTCTAATCTTTCTAACAAACGTGACTTAACATAATCTTACCCTTCCATTATCTTTCTTTCTCTTTCATTTTCTTTCTCTCTTCTCCCCCTTTTTCTGTTCATTGTCTTCTCCTACACTCCTTGCTATCCTCTGCTTATTCCTATTACCTTTCCTTCGGTGGTTATAATGGGAGCTGCCTCGTATGGGCCAATAGGCCTTCTGCCGTTCTCATTATTACTACTATTCTCTACACCTTACTTTCCTCCTCACCTCTCTCTCTTGCCTATTTATTCCCGTTCTCTACCTCCTCATCACAAGCGACTTGAGAATGGTCCAGGACGGACCGAAACGTCGTCGTCCCTTCAACTTCTAGTGTGTGGTCTGGTCATCATGACTTTACATCAACCCTACAACCAAGACTTCCTCAGCTATACACAAACGCAAGTATTTGTTCAACTTAAAACACAAGGAAGAAGCATGCTGTCTCACGCCTGGAGGAGGAGAGAAGTCGTGCTGTCTGTAAACACCATACCCGATGCTGTATGCTAACCATTGCTGTGTGCTAACCATTGCTGTATGCTAACCAATGCTGTGTGCTAACCAATGCTGTGTGCATCCCAAGCTATGTGCTGACAAGCTGTTTACTGAGGAATCTGCGATCCATGTGTGCCGACGCTGTGTATGAAGCGACGCTTTGATGTGTACAAAACCTGATGTTTTGGTTACGAAACGACGCTTCGTGCTACAAAATTCTTCACGCTGTGAACCAACTGCTGTGCCAACTGCTGCCTACTGCTGACAACTGCTGTACCAACTGCTGACAACTGCTGTACCAACTGCTGACAACTGCTGTACCAACTGCTGACAACTGCTGTGTTGCTGTGAGTAGGAACAACACATGTATACAGGGCTAGGTAAAAAGTCAGTTGCTGCTGTGTTGTGCACTACTGTGAACTTTTGCATTAAAATGCTTGTGTGCTTTGCAAAATTAAAGTAATTACAGTGAATTCTTAAATAACAAATACAGTGCAGTAAGTGTTTAATATTCTGAGGAACATTTTAAGTGATAAGTTTACTTTTATTCAGTAAAAATGGCAAATATACCTCAGTTTCATGAATTTGATCCTGACTGTGACCAGACAAACCTGTCAGAGGTGGACCAAATGGCTTAAAAGGTTTGAAAATTTGTTGATAGTTTCTGACATCAAAAGTGCTGAAAGAAAGCGTGCCTTTCTACTTCATTATGCAGGTGATAGAGTTTGTGACATCTTTGATACACTGAAAGACACTGGTGGTGCCAAAGATTATGACATTGCCAAGGCCAAATTAACTGAACACTTCAAACCAAGGCAAGCTACTGCTATGGAAATTATGCATTTCAGGAGAGCCAAACAACTCTCTAATGAAACTGTGGATCAATACCACACACGTCTGCAGGGTTTAGCAGCCCAGTGTGAGTTTGCTGATGTTGACAAAGAAATCAAACAGCAAATAATTGAAACATGCACATCTACACGTCTCCGTCGAAGAGCTCTAGAACTTGTTGATGATGACAGTTCTTTTACCAAAATACTGGACATGGCTCATCGAATGGAAGATGTTGCACGTGATGCTCGTGTCATGGAGTGCAGTGCCAACAACGGTTCTGCCACTGTTACTAACAGTGATGAGGTACTTAAGGTTCAGGGAGGACACCGTAATCATAGAAGATATCATGCCAAACCTAACATTAAATTGAGCCGAGAACCACATCACAACTGGAGTCATGGAACAAGACTCAAGCAGTCACAACGAGAAAAGGCATATGACACTGTAGCCTATTTAGTAACAAATGAGCAGGACACACTGCTCACATCCAAAGCAAGGGAGGCACCGTTAAAGAAACAGTCATTGCTCCAGATAGAATTAACCGTCCTACTGGTAGGAGTTAGATTGTCTCATTACCTGACCAAAACATTAAATATCCTCCACTTTACTGAAAGAGTGGTATGGTCAGAAAATGAGGCAGCCTTACAGTGGGTGAGAAATTATTATAACAGAACTCCCTACGTTAGGAATCCCGATGAGGAAATACGAGAACTGTCAACAGGGTACAAACTAAGATATTTAACTACCAAGGAAAAATACAACTAACTACCTTTCCAGGGGGCTGACGTTAAAGCAATTAGCCAGAACCAAGATGTGGTTCCATGGACCTGAGTGGCTAGTCAGTGACTAGTGGCTTAAACAAAAGGCCCAAGTCATTGTGACCAATGTCACTGTTCCCACTGAGAAACCAGAACTACCTCATACTCTGGCAATTTATCTTAATCATTTCTCTGAGTTAAGTAAATTACTAGGTGTAACACAAGTAGTATTTGATTTCCTGAACAGAGTGGGAATCAAACACCAATTTCCTAGTACATTAAAGTACTGGGTCAAGCGAGCCTAGACTGAAACCTATGGGATGGATTATGAAAACTAACAATATATTAAGGTGCGGGGACGTCTACAGCATGCAGTTATAGACTTGGATGTAAAGAATCCAATGTTACTCCCCCGTCACCACATCAGCCGGCTAATTGTGTTACACATACAAAAGCATGGCACTTTACATGGTGGAGTACTAGATACTCTCACTGACCTAAGACAAAAGTTCTGGCTGCCTCAAGGTCGCCAGACTGTAAACTCAATCATAAAATCCTGTGTATTCTGCCGAAGGTATGACGCTTGGGTGTGTCCTTATCCATGACCTCCCCCACTCTCCAGAGAACGAGTTGTCTACCTTCGTCCCTTTGAGACCACTGGGGTATATTACACTGGCACATTAACCCTCACAGGCACCCAGGTCAAAGTTCCGGTGAAAGCATACATATGCCTCTTCACTTGTGCCCCTCCGTGGTGTCGCCTTGTCGTGGTGAGTGGCTCACGTACACTTCCCTGGGACCAGTGAGGGTTGCCTTCGACCCCTCTCTTGCCCCTCTTTGGGTGTTGTACGTGCAGATGGGCACCACGTAGGAGCCTTGTGGTGAGCCATCGGACTACTCGTTGGAGGGGTCGCCCATGAGGGGCTGCCCTGAGTGGATGGCTGGGTGTCCAGGCTGGGGCGATAAGGGGACTGAGGTCTTTGCACCCTTGTGGGTGAATGAACGATGCAGTAGGACTCCCCTGTTAAAAAAGGGGAGCATCGCTGGGTACGACGCACCCTTCCTACACCGGCCCGCACTCGGCCTCCCTGGCTGCCCTGGTTGGTGGTATCCCTTGATTCCAGGCCCCAGACTTATAGCACGACTGCTGCAAGGATGCAAGGATGGGCCACTCTGACCACGTTCAGAGTGGCCCATAGGTAGAATAGTTTCTGTGCATCCAGACCACTAAGGTATCTTGAGAATAGTGAAAGTCAAGTGCCGAGGCACCACTGCTCTTAAAACATTAGAAAAACTAGTTGCTCTAGAGCTAGCAGTTGTTCTGACAATGGGCGATGGCTTGTACTTTGAGTGGGGAGTCCGTATAAACAATTGGGCCTCTACCCTTCAGACCGAACTATTTGCCTTGATCCTTGCACTGAAATGTGTACAAGTCTCCAAACTTGATACATTAATTGTAAGTGACTCCTTATCATCCTTAAATGCTCTCAACTCTTTAAGACATAACTGTAACATGCTCGTGTTCGAAGCTAGACACAAATACAACAAAATTATTAAGGATGGTAACAGAGTCCATTTCATGTGGTCTCCATCTCATGTTGGCCTCCGAATGTATGATAGAGCTGATAAGTTAGCCAAAGAATCTGCCTTTAAAGGAGCCGTTGAGTGTAACCTTGGATTGTCAATGAGCAATCTGAGAGCAGAAGTACACCGAGAACTTCAACAAGATCTTGTAGATCTGAGGCAAAGTGAAATTGACACCAGTAATTCCATCTATCATCATACTATCATGCAAGAGGAGCCACACATCTATGGATCATCCAATAAAATCAGCAGACTTCTAGATGTTACTGCTGCTCGGCTTAGACTCGGTTACAAGTATCTCTGGGAATTCTCATTATCTGCCGATGTAGACCTGACCAAATGTAAACTGTGTCAACAAAATTATTCGCACTCCCTCCGTCACTGTGTGATGGAGTGCGAAAAGATACGTGAATTTAGAGACAATTCTATAACCAATGTTCCAGCGATGTGTAAATATTTCATTCAAAATGATCTGCTACCAGAAATTTTAGCCAAATATCCCCAGTTTGCTAACTGTAGGTAGTAACTGAGTGATTGTAACCTATCCACCGCTGCCCACTGGATGGGAGGCGGTGTGCAGGACAAACATATAAATTTTGACACTAGCTCTCCACATATGTCAGTTGCTTAATTTAGAACCTGTACTTGAGGTCGATCTCGAACCCATTGTTGATGTGACGACTTATATTGAATTTTGTAACTAGCTCATCAAGATTGTAACTTGCTTAGCTAAATGAATTGTGGGGTTCAGTCCCTGAGCCCATTATGTGCCTCTGTAACCCTTTCCACTACCGCCCACAAGATGGGTATGGGGTGCATAATAAATGAACTAAACTAACTCTAGAGCTAGCAGGAAATGAAGTCAAAGACTAATCACACCTGAAGTTTCTGAAAGGAACGTACGTCCAGAAAGGGCTGCAACACAACAGTGCAAAATTAAACTCGAGCAATATTATAGCTCTGAGTAAATACAATTGAATATAAGTCGAAGACTGAATTTGGTACAATTATTATTAGCCAGGATAGCTTCTATGGTCCTCAGTGGATTGTCAGTGACCAGTAGCTTAAACAGTTACAAGTCACAACGACCAATGCCACTGATCCCACTACAGTCCCGGAACCATACATGACTGTAGTAATTGATCACATTCAGTCCTCTAAGCAAAATAAAATGTAATCAAGTTAGAAAATCTAGCATAACCCGAGTTAGCAGGACAGTGAAATTACTTTCACTGTCCTGCTGTGGACAGTGAGTTTTCTAACACCTGCAACTCTAATCTGGGACATCTGTACTCTACGAACAAACGTACAGACATGTTACTAACCTAATGTTAAATTTATAATTTCGAGGAGGAGTATCAGTGTACGTCAGTCCTAAACAGTGAACTCCAACCCGTGTTTCTCTCTCCTGGAATTATGTCGGAAATTCCGACAACATTTACTAACCCCTGACATACCAAATTAACATGGTTATGTTAGGTAAATTCTAACATTAATAACTTTTCGAAGAAAATGTTCCTAGAGACTCCTTGGAAATAATGGGAGAATATTACATCAGCCAAAGGGTTGACGTATCTAATAATTTCTTTAGTGAACATAATTCTGGTCTACAAGTTAAAATTATCTTAAAAAATCCACCCAATCCACGACTTCACTACCTTGGGAAGTATCTTTTTCCGGGCTACTAGTAAGACATATCAATTAACTGGCCAGTATTATAAATAGTTCTTCTAGTCTGGTTATGATGTGAACCGAATGGTAAACTCACTTCTTTACAGAAATTAATCTCTTCTGAACATAAGGCCCAGGTTTACTGCTTATATTTTATAATCCAATTATTTCAAAAGGTGAACTTCAGAAAGAAGAGACAACAACCACAAATCATTTTGACCCATATTGTCTCGACTCGATATCATTAGAGAATCTTCGATGTGGTTCCCTTTGCTCAGGACGGGTATATGACTGCAGAATCAACTGATCTCTCCTTACAGATATGCAGTATTATATTTATAATAATATAAGTAGCAGTAGACTAACAATAGTTTTAGTAGCTTATCTTTATTCAATATATTTATTGATATAGGTTACACATAAATATTAACCCCCAATTATGTGTAGAGGTGTAACACCCTGCAGAAGATATAATATTAATACAGACCAATTCTTTAATAGAGTCTATTCAATTAAATCAAATATATTCAACAATTGCCTGCTGGAAAATCCCCCCCCCAACAGTCATAGGATATTGATTTAAAAAGGAATGAATAAACTCAAGATTGTTTTTCTACACTTAGATTTATAATACACCATAAGTATTTCCATCTTCAGCATTTAACACTAATTCAACACTCCTGAACACTTTGCAAATTTACTATTTAACACTGAATTAATAAAAAAGGGGGAATCCTCCACTCCATACATGCCCTCAACCAAATCTGGGTTCCTGGCCCAGACTACAATAACACTCATCACAAAACTAAGACACTCTGGTTAAACAAAACATACTGACACTCTTACCTCTTAATTCAGATGGATGCACCCTGAGTGGGTGACTGGCTGTCACCTGCAAGGTTGAACATTGGGGGAGGAACTGGTTGAGGTCCACCTCTTGACTAGACTCCACTCTAACTGACTAAAACCCCATCCACTCGACGTGGAAGGCTGGGTACTCTGGCATGCCAGTACAAGGGGCTCCTTGTTAAGAGTACTGCTGACAACAGCAACTTCTAGCTGTCCTCATTCGAGCACCTCACACTCCTACTAAACACCCACACCCACAACTACACATTGTTATTCACAACTCACAGTTATAACATGGAACAGTGTAACATACTTGCATTGTTTCACACAGCTGAGTACAACTAGTTGAGTACACACACACACACACACACACAGTAGGCCGCTGCCGATGGGAGACACACACGATTAGTGAGGTCCGCGGAAATTCGTCAATTTCTCGGGACATTGAAGGAGTATAGAGGCTAGATCATAGTATTTGGCCTCTCGCAGTGTGTAGCTAGCAGGATGCAACATAGCATAGTCATATCGCTAGCGATAGTGCGAAGAAACCAAAGTGGAGCTAGTGGATCACCGGTGCATATACAGTGTGGAGAACCGCGTTGAGCGACCTGACCTGACGGCCAGCGTGGGATGACCCACCGTGGAACTGCCTGATTGTGTTTGTTGGATGGTGACTGTGATCAGTGGACCAGTAAATTAGTGAACTGTAACACAATGATACAGTGACTGACTCCAGAGCTTTGTGTAGATAGAGAAGAACCGCCATCATCAATCTACTAGAACTTAGTGAATCACCAAGTGGGAGGCGACGACGGAGCACCATCATCATCCATACATCGTCATTACTCATCTAGTTGTGTGAGCAGAAAGGCAGACTGGTATGTACCCCCTCTCTGGTCAATTAATCAGGTGTACAGTGTGAGGTAAAATATTATCAAATTCTTGTTCAGGATAGCATATATATTTAAAATCTCAAAGTGGCTCATTTTGGGTAGAGGTTAACGCTTACGGGAACTCGTCACGCTCACACGCACGCACATGCAAAAACACACACACACACGCACACACAAACGTTCAGTCAGGGAAGAAAGGATTAACACCTTTTGTGGAAAGAGGTAAGACCCCACTATACCCCACCCCCTCTCTTACCCACCATCTGACCTGATCTGACCTGGTCGCCATCACCGCCCCCCCACCCACCAGTCCCCCACATCCCTTTAACACATACTCTCCCCCTCTCTCTCTCTCTCTCTCTGTCTGTCTCTCTCTCTCTCTCTTTATCTCTCTTTCTCTCTCCCCCCCTCCTCTCTCTCTCTCTCTCTCTCTCTCTCTCTCTCTCCCCCCCATGCCGCTCTGCCCTTCTGACAAATCCTATCACGGCACAACTAGGAACAGGGTCAAGCATGACAGCCAGAGGCAACAGGGGAACAGGGAAAAGTCCAGGTGACGAAATGAAGAAAATGTTCGCCCAGTTTCTGGAGGACATCAAGAGTGAGATGCAGGAAATGAAGAATGAAATAAGCAACCTAAAAAGAGAGCTGACTGCAGCAAAGGAGGAGATTAGAGCCCTCAAAGAGAACAGTATCGATGCTGAGACTTAGATAACCACCTAGGGAGAAGGTGGTAATAGTATTTTGGAAGAGAATGCCACAATAAAAGCAACATTTGCAGAAATGCTAAAAAAACAACTCTGAAGTAATGTCTGCAGTGATGGAGGTAGCCATGAAAGCACTGCTCATTGTTACTAAATAGGCTACAGTGTCATATGCCTTTTCTGAAGCATCACGAGACACATGCAGCTTTACTGGTTGATCAGGTTTTAGTGTATTATGAGGGAACTTAAGATTGTTTAGGATACTTAGATCTGTTGTTAACTGTTGCCATTTCACTAGTAAGGCATTTGGTAGCGGATCATCTCAACTTATTTTATTTTACCAGCATTCCTGCAAAGGGAGTTTATCCTTAATTAATATGGGGTTTCTAGTCTCAAAGGGTTAAATGGTTTGCCGACTTGTGATAGTTTCTTCATAGTTAAGGTGGCGGTATCTGGTTCCACCGATTTAATAGTCAGTGTAGTAAAAAGTGTCTATCGTATCTGTGTGGAGCTTAGTTGTGCCGGATGGATGCTTGCTTGATAGTTATTGTTTGGAGGTCGGCAGATTGGCTGTGTCGTGCATGTGTAACAGGTCCGTGGAGGTGTGCTCCCCCTAGTTTCTGTTACCCTTGCTTTAGTCTCATGCTGTTTGCTTGTCGTTATAATGAATAGACTGTGCTTGGACTATGTGTGTTTTTATTATATGGCTTGTTTTTGTTGTAGGGTGTGACTTCTGTAATTGTTTGATCAATAAAGCCACAAATCTGGCAGAGCGTTTGTTTTGTTTCTTTATCGTTCCTTCATCCCAGTATCCTCTGCAACACTGGTATCCACCTCACAAATCCTCACACCCATGGCACAGCTTCCTCCACCAGCAGAACACTCACCAAGGAGGAGATTTGAGAAGGGACAGAAGAAAGTGAGCCTCAAGGCAATGTACACTAACATAGATGGAATTACAAATAAAGCAAATGAACTTGGAGAATGGATACTAGAGGAAAACCCAGACATAATAGCTCTCACAGAAACAAAGCTAACGAAAACCATAACAAATGCAGTGTTCCCACAGGACTATTATGTTACGAGGAAAGAGAGAGAAGGAAGAGGTGGTGGTGGTGTAGCTCTACTGGTAAGA
Source organism: Procambarus virginalis (assembly GCA_020271785.1). Lineage (NCBI taxonomy): Eukaryota > Metazoa > Arthropoda > Malacostraca > Decapoda > Cambaridae > Procambarus > Procambarus virginalis. The sequence continues at coordinate 41,048,598 of WNGS01113158.1, forward strand.
AAAGGCTGTGATTTTGAGGAGATGGTTATTCAGGGATGTGAAGGTTTCAGTGACTACATAATAGGTACAATAACAACTGGAGGGCAAAAAATTATAGTCGTAGTCATATATAATCCACCACCAAATGACAGAAGACCCAGACAGGAATATGATAGAAACAACATGGCCACCATTAACATAATAGAGAGAGCAGCTTCTGTTGCTAGCAGGAATTGGATCTGGACTACTAATCATGAGAGACTTCAACCATGGGAAGATAGATTGGGAGAACAGAGATTCGCATGGAGGACCAGAAACATGGAGAGCTAAGCTGCTGGAAGTGGCAACAATGAACTTTCTAAGCCAGCACATCAAGGAACCAACAAGAATGAGAGGAGAAGATGAACCAGCATTGCTGATCTGATATTTACCCTAAATGAGTGGGATATAAGGGAAGTCAAGATGGAAGCACCCTTGGGAATGAGTGACCACAGTGTATTGAACTTTGAGTACCTGGTAGAGCTAGGAATTATCCCCCCCCCCCCGAAAAAGAACTAGGAAACAAAAGGCTGGCATACCGAAGGGAAATTATGAGGAGATGAGAAGCTTCTTAAGGGAAATACCTTGGGACACAGACCTCAGAGCTTAGTCTGTACAAGATATGATGGACTATGTCACCCAAAGTGTCAGGAGGCAGTAAGCAGATACATCCCGACCCAAAAGGAAAAATCCGAGAAGCAAAAGAAAATCCATGGTATAATAGGGCATGTATGGAAGCAAAGAAACTGAAACAAAAGGGCGTGGAGGAACTTACGGAATAATAGAACACCAGAAAGCAGAGAGAGATACCAGAGAACCAGGAATGAGTATTCAGAAGAGAAGAGAAGCAGAAAAAAGTTATGAAAATGATATAGCAAACAAAGCCAAGACCGAACCAAAGCTACTCCACAGTCACATCAGAAGGAAAACAACAGTGAAAGAACAGGTAGTGAAACTTAGAACAGGTCAGGCGAGGACCGAGGAGGTTCCAGGAGGTCTTCACAACAGATCAAGGTGAGGTCACTGTGCTAGGCGAAAGGGAAGTAAACCAGGCGGCCTTGGAAAAGTTCGACATTATGAGAGAGGAGGTCAAGAGACACCTGCTGGATGTGGATGTTAGAAAGGCTGTTGGTCCAGACGGGATCTCGCCATGGGTACTGAAAGAGTGTGCAGAGGCACTTTGCTTGCCACTCTCCATAGTGTATAGTAGGTCACTGGAGACGGGAGACCTGCCAGAAATATGGAAGACGGCGAATGTGGTCCCAATATACAAAAAGGGCGACAGGCAAGAGGCACTGAACTACAGGCCAGTGTCCTTGACTTGTATACCATGCAAGATGATGAAGAAGATCGTGAGAAAAAACCTGGTAGCACATCTGGAGAGAAGGGACTTCATGACAAATCGCCAACATGGGTTCAGGGAGGGTAAATCTTGCCTGACAGGCTTAATAGAATTCTACGATCAGGTGACAAAGATTAAGCAAGAAATGAGGGCTGGGCAGACTGCATTTTCTTAGATTGTCGGAAAGCCTTTGACACAGTACCGCATAAGAGGCTGGTACATAAGTTGAAGAGACAGGCAGGTGTAGCTGGTAAGATGCTCCAGTGGATAAGGGAGTACCTAAGCAACAGGAAGCAGAGAGTTACGGTGAGGGGTGAGACCTCCGATTGGCGTGAAGTCACCAGTGGAGTCTCACAGGGCT
>WNGS01113158.1:41050418-41062416 GCA_020271785.1 Procambarus virginalis
CCCACCCAGGAGTGTGGTGGTGCAGGTATGTACCGGCCCCCCCAGGAGTGTGGTGGTGCAGGTATGTACCGGCCCCACCCAGGAGTACCGCCCCCCCAGGAGTGTGGTGGTGCAGGTATGTACCGGCCCCCCCCCAGGAGTGTGGTGGTGCAGGTATGTACCGACCACCACCCAGGAGTGTGGTGGTGCAGGTATGTACCGCCCCCCCAGGAGTGTGGTGGTGCAGGTATGTACCGGCCCGCCCAGGAGTGTGGTGGTGCAGGTATGTACCGGCCCCCCCCCCCAGGAGTGTGGTGGTGCAGGTATGTACCGCCCCCCCCCCAGGAGTGTGGTGGTGCAGGTATGTACCGGCCCCCCCCAGGAGTGTGGTGGTGCAGGTATGTACCGCCCCCTCCCAGGAGTGTGGTGGTGCAGGTATGTACCGGCCCCCCCCCAGGAGTGTGGTGGTGCAGGTATGTACCGCCCCCCCAGGAGTGTGGTGGTGCAGGTATGTACCGGCCCCCCCCAGGAGTGTGGTGGTGCAGGTATGTACCGGCCCCCCCCAGGAGTGTGGTGGTGCAGGTATGTACCGGCCCCCCCAGGAGTACCGCCCCCCCAGGAGTATGGTGGTGCAGGTATGTACCGCCCCCCCAAGAGTGTGGTGGTGCAGGTATGTACCGGCCCCCCCCAGGAGTGTGGTGGTGCAGGTATGTACCGGCCCCCCCCGGGAGTATGGTGGTGCAGGTATGTACCGCCCCCCCAGGAGTGTGGTGGTGCAGGTATGTACCGGCCCCACCCAGGAGTGTGGTGGTGCAGGAATGTACCGCCCCCCCCCCCAGGAGTGTGGTGGTGCAGGTATGTACCGGCCCCCCCCAGGAGTGTGGTGGTGCAGGTATGTCCCGGCCCCCCCCAGTAGTGTGGTGGTGCAGGTATGTAATGGGCCACCCAGGAGTGTTATGGTGCAGATATGTACCGGCCCCCCCAGGAGTGTGATGGTGCAGGTATGTACAGGGGCTCCCCCAGGAGTGTGGTGGTGCAGGTATGTACTGGCTCCCCCGCACGAGTGTGGTGGTGCAGGTATGTACAGGGGCCCCCCAGGAGAGTGGTGGTGCAGGTATGTACCGGCCCCCACCAGGAGTGTGGTGGTGCAGGTATGTACCGGCCCCCCCCCAGGAGTGTGGTGGTGCAGGTATGTACAGTACCCCCCGCAGGAGTGTGTTGGTGCACGTATGTACCGCCCCCTCCAGGAGTGTGGTGGTGCAGGTATGTACCGGCCCCCACCCAGGAGTGTGGTCGTGCAGGTATGTACCGGCCCCCCCCCGGGAGTGTGGTGGTGCAGGTATGTACCGGCCCCCCCTAGGAGTGTTGTGGTGCAGGTATGTACCGGCCCCCCCCAGGAGTGTGTTGGTGCACGTATGTACCGCCCCCCCCCCCAGGAGTGTGTTGGTGCAGGTATATGTACCGCCCCCTCCAGGAGTGTGGTGGTGCAGGTATGTACCGGCCCCCACCCAGGAGTGTGGTCGTGCAGGTATGTACCGGCCCCCCCCGGAGTGTGGTGGTGCAGGTATGTACCGGCCCCCCTAGGAGTGTGGTGGTGCAGGTATGTACCGGCCCCACCCAGGAGTGTGGTCGTGCAGGTATGTACCGGCCCCCCCCCCGGGAGTGTGGTGGTGCAGTATGTACCGGCCCACACAGGAGTGTGGTGGTGCAGGTATGTACAAGCCCCCCCAGGAGTGTGGTGGTGCAGGTTGTACTGGCCCCCCCAGGAGTGTGGTGGTGCAGGTGTGTACCGGCCACCCCAGGAGTGTGGTGGTGCAGGTATGTACCGGCCCCCCCAGGAGTGTGGTGGTGCAGGTATGTACCGCCCCACCCCCAGGAGTGTGGTGGTGCTGGTATGTACCGGCCCCCCCCAGGAGTGTGGTGGTGCAGGTATGTACCGGCCCCCCCAGGAGTGTGGTGGTGCAGGTATGTACCGCCCCCCCCCCAGGAGTGTGGTGGTGCAGGTATGTACCGGCCCCCCCAGGAGTGTGGTGGTGCAGGTATGTACCGCCCCCCCCAGGAGTGTGGTGGTGCAGGTATGTACCGGCCCCCTAGGAGTGTGGTGGTGCAGGTATGTACCGGCCCCCCCCCAGGAGTGTGGTGGTGCAGGTATGTACCGGCCCCCCAGGAGTACCGCCCCCCCAGGAGTATGGTGGTGCAGGTATGTACCGGCCCCCCCAAGAGTGTGGTGGTGCAGGTATGTACCGGCCCCCCAGGAGTGTGGTGGTGCACGTATGTACCGGCCCCCCCGGGAGTGTGGTGGTGCAGGTATGTACCGCCCCCCCAGGAGTGTGGTGGTGCAGGTATGTACCGGCCCCACCCAGGAGTGTTGTGGTGCAGGTATGTACCGCCCTCCACCCAGGAGTGTTGTGTTGCAGGTATGTAGGCCCCCACCAGGAGTGTGGTGGTGCAGGTATGTACCGCCCCCCCCAGGAGTGTGGTGGTGCAGGTATGTACCGGCCCCCCCCAGGAGTGTGGTGGTGCAGGTATGTACATGGGCCCCCCCCAGGAGTGTGGTGGTGCAGGTATGTACTGGCTCCCCCCAGGAGTGTGGTGGTGCAGGTATGTACAGGGGCCCCCCCCAGGAGTGTGGTGGTGCAGGTATGTACAGGCCCCACCAGGAGTGCTGTGGTGCAGGTATGTACCGGCCCCCCCCAGGAGTGTGGTGGTGCAGGTATGTACCGGCCCCCCCCCCAGGAGTGTGGTGGTGAAGGTATGTACCGCCCCCCCAGGAGTGTGTTGGTGCATGTATGTACCGCCCCCCCCCCAGGAGTGTGTTGGTGCAGGTATGTACCGGCCCCCCCCCAGGAGTGTGGTGGAGAAGGTATGTACCGCCCCCCTCAGGAGTGTGGTGGTGCAGGTATGTACCGGCCCCCCCAGGAGTGTTGTGGTGCAGGTATGTACCGGCCCCCCCCAGGAGTGTTGTGTGCAGGTATGTACCGGCCCCCAGGAGTGTGGTGGTGCAGGTATGTACCGCCCCCCTCCAGGAGTGTGGTGGTGCAGGTATGTACCGGCCCCCCCCCCCAGGTGTGTTGTGTTGCAGGTATGTACCGGCCCCCCCGGGTGTGTGGTGGTGCAGGTATGTACCGCCCCCTGGAAGTGTGGTGTTGCAGGTATGTAACGGGCCACCCAGGAGTGTTATGGTGCAGATATGTACCGGCCCCCACCCAGGAGTGTGGTGGTGCAGGTATGTACAGGGCCCCGCAGGAGTGTGTTGGTGCACGTATGTACCGCCCCCCCGGAGTGTGGTGGTGCAGGTATGTACCGGCCCCCCCAGGAGTGTGGTGGTGCAGGTATGTACAAGCCCCCCCAGCAGTGTGATGGTGCAGGTATGTACCGACCCCCCAGGAGTGTGGTGGTGCAGGTTTTTACTGGCCCTCCCCCAGGAGTGTGGTGGTGCAGGTATGTACCGGCCCCCCAGGAGTGTGGTGGTGCAGGTATGTACCGGCCCCCCCCGCGGGTGTGTGGTGGTGCAGGTATGTACCGGACCCCCCCCCCCGTTGTGTGGTGGTGCAGGTATGTACCGCCCTCCGGGAGTGTGGTAGTGCCGGTATGTACCGGCCCCCCCCGGGGTGTGGTGGTGCAGGTATGTACCGGCCCCCCCCCAGGAGTGTGGTGGTGCAGGTATACACCGGCCCCCCGAGTGTGTGGTGGTGCAGGTATGTACCGGCCCCCCCACGGGTGTGTTGTGGTGCAGGTATGTACCGGCCCCCCCGGTGTGTGGTTAGTGCAGGTATGTACCGCCCCCTGGAGTGTGGTGGTGCAGGTAAGTACCACCCCCCCAGGTGTGTGTGGTGCAGGTATGTACCGCCCCCTCCAGGAGTGTGGCGGTGCAGGTATGTACCGCCTCCCCCCAGGAGTGTGGTGGTGCAGGTATGTACCGGCCCCCCAGGAGTGTGGTGGTGCAGGTATGTACCGGCCCCCCCAGGAGTGTGGTGGTGCAGGTATGTACCCCCCACCAAGGTGTGATGGTGCAGGTATGTACCGCTCTTTCCAGGAGTGTGGTGGTGCAGGTATGTACCGGCCTCCCCAGGAGTGTGGTGGTGCAGGTATGTACCGCCCCCCCAGGAGTGTGGTGGTGCAGGTATGTACCGGCCCCCCCCAGGAGTGTGGTGGTGCAGGTATGTACTGCCCCCCCCCAGGAGTGTGGTGGTGCAGGTATGTACCACCTCCCCCCAGGAGTGTGGTGGTGCAGGTATGTATCGGAACCCCCAGGAGTGTGGTGGTGCAGGCATGTACCGGCCCCCTCCAGGAGTGTGGTGGTGCAGGTATGTACCGGCCCCCCCAGGGAGTGTGGTGGTGCAGGTATGTACCGCTCTTTCCAGGAGTGTGGTGGTGCAGGTATGTACCGGCCCCCCCCAGGAGTGTGGTGGTGCTGGTATGTACCGCCCCCCCAGGAGTGTGGTGGTGCAGGTATGTACCGCCCCACCCGGTGTGTGGTAGTGCAGGTATGTACCAGCCCTCCCCCCCCCGGGTGTGTGGTGGTGCAGGTATGTATACCCCCCCCCCGGGTGTGTGGTGGTGCAAGTATGTACCGCCCCCCCCCCGGTTGTGTGGTGGTGCAGGTATGTACCGGCCCACCCCCACAGGAGTGTGGTGGTGCAGGTATGTACCGCCCCACCCCCCAGGAGTGTGGTGGTGCAGGTATGTACCGCCCCACCCCCCCCCCACAGAGGGTGGTGGTGCAGGTATATACCGCCCCCCCCAAGGAGTGTGGTGGAGCAGGTATGTACCACCGCTCCCCCAGGAGTGTGGTGGTGCAGGTATGTACCGCCCCCCCCAGGAGTGTGGTGGAGCAGGTATGTACCACCGCCCCCCCGGGAGTGTGGTGGTGCAGGTATGTTCCGCCCCCCCCCCGGGAGTGTGGTGGTGCAGGTATGTACCGGCCCCCCCCAGGAATGTGGTGGTGCAGGTATGTTCCGGGCCCCCCCCCAGAGTATGGTGGTGCAGGTATGTACCGGCTCCCCTTCCAGGAGTATGGTGGTGCAGGTGTGTTCCGGCCCCCCCCCCGGGAGTGTGGTGGTGCAGGTATGTACCGGCCCCACCCCCAGGAGTGTGGTGGTGCAGGTATGTACCGGCTCCCCCCCGGGAGTGTGGTGGTGCAGGTATGTACCGCCCCCCACGGGTGTGGTGGTGCACGTATGTACCGCCTCCCCCGGGTGTGGTGGTGCAGGTATGTACCAGCCTCCCCGGGTGTGTTGTGGTGCAGGTATGTACTGGCCCCCGGGTGTGTGGTGGTGCAGGTATGTACCGGCCCCATCCACCGGGTGTGTGGTGGTGCAGGTATGTACCGCCCCCCCCCCGCGTGTGGTGGTGCAGGTATGTACCAGCCCCCCGGTGTGTGGTGGTGCAGGTATGTACCGGCCCCTACCCCCAAGAGTGTGGTGGTGTAGGTATGTTCCGCCCCTCCCCGGGTGGTGTGGTGGTGCAGGTATGTACCGGCCCCCCCCCCGTGTGTGGTGGTGCAGGTATGTACCGCCCCCCCAGGAGTGTGGTGGTGCAAGTATGCACCGGCCCCCCTCGGGTGTGGTGGTGTAGGTATGTACCGGCCCCCCCCGGGTGTGTGGTGGTGCAGGTATGTACCGGCCCCCCCCAGGAGTGTGGTGGTGCAGGTATGTACCGGCCCCCCCCAGGAGTGTGGTGGTGCAGGTATGTACCGGCCCCCCCAGGAGTGTGGTGGTGCAGGTATGTACCGGCCCCCCCAGGAGAGTGGTGGTGCAGGTATGTACCGGCCCCCCCAGAAGAGTGGTGGTGCAGGTATGTACCAGCCCCCCCCAGGAGTGTGGTGGTGCAGGTATGTACCGGCCCCACCCAGGAGTGTGGTGGTGCAGGTATGTACCGACCCCCCCCAGGAGAGTGGTGGTGCAGGTATGTACCGGCCCCCCCCCCGAGGAGTGTGGTGGTGCAGGTATGTACCGACCCCCCCCCCAGGAGTGTGGTGGTGCAGGTATGTACCGGCCCCCACCCCGGGTGTGGTGGTGCAGGTATGTACCGGCCCCCCCAGGAGTGTGGTGGTGCAGGTATGTACCGGCCCCCCCCCAGGAGTGTGGTGGTGCAGGTATGTACCGCCTCCCCCCCCAGGAGTGTGGTGGTGCAGGTATGTACCGCCTCGCCCGGGAGTGTGGTGGTGCAGGTATGTACCGGCCCCCCAGGAGTGTGGTGGTGCAGGTATGTACCGCCTCCCCCCCAGGAGTGTGGTGGTGCAGGTATGTACCGCCTCCCCCGGAGTGTGGTGGTGCAGGTATATACAGGCCCCCCCAGGAGTGTGGTGGTGCTGGTATGTACCGCCTCCCCCCCAGGAATGTGGTGGTGCAGGTATGTACCGCCTCCCCCGGGAGTGTGGTGGTGCAGGTATATACCGGCCCCCCCCCAGGAGTGTGGTGGTGCTGGTATGTACCGCCTCCCCCCAGGAGTGTGGTGGTGCAGGTATGTACCGCCTCCCCCAGGAGTGTTGTGGTGCAGGTATATACCGGCCCCCCCAGGAGTGTGGTGGTGCAGGTATGTACCGCCTCCCCCGGGAGTGTGGTGGTGCAGGTATATACCGGCCCCCCAGGAGTGTGGTGGTGCTGGTATGTACCGCCTCCCCCCCAGGAGTGTGGTGGTGCAGGTATGTACCGCCTCCCCGGGAGTGTGGTGGTGCAGGTATATACCGGCCCCCCAGGAGTGTGGTGGTGCAGGTATGTACCGCCTCCCCCCCCGGGTGTGGTGGTGCAGGTATGTACCGGGCCCCCCTCCCCAGGAGTGTGGTGGTGCAGGTATGTACCGGCACCCCCCCCCCTCCTCCCCAATACCCGCGTGGAAATTGTCCGACTGTTTGACCACAAAAGCAATTGTTTGATTAAAATTGCTGTAAAGTGTCGTAGCTTTAACCATGTGATGGTGTTGAATCCTGTGGTGGTGGTGACGAGAGCACTTACCTCACATGATCACACTGCTGCACTATACACGCCGTCACACACCACTCAACGTTAAATGCTCTCATATGATCACATAGATGAAAGGTATGTAGTCACTCATTAGACATAACTATATTTTTGTTGGTGGCATAAAACTTAACATTTAGGCTTGAAATGACTTGTGTTGAGTTAGAAATAGTCTAGAAATAGCCTCTCACATTCTATGTGCGCAACCCGTCCTCGACTCAAGTCCATTACATTCAGCGGTCAAACCCCACAGACGCATTCATAAATTTTAACATGCTGTTCATCAAAACGGGAATTTCTCTAGTATAAATTAATATTATAATATATTAGCATATTGTGTATATATAGGCATAGGTTAGGTTAGGTTAGGGTTTAAGTTCTGTTGGCGATTATTTGTATTTGTAGTACGTGGGTGAGGCATTTATAGCGTTGTGGTTCGAACAAAATTCGTCAGTGAAGCACTTGTTCCGGATATGTTCGAACGTCAGCAGTTGTGAGTCGTGTGTAAACGCTTTTCATTCATAAACAGGGGGTTTGGCGGGTGCATGGAATCACTTTTGGATCTTTGTTTGGAGGACGGGCTGGCTGTTACAGCGTTGTGGTTCGAACAAAACTCGTCAGTGAAGCACTTGTTCCGGAAGTGTTCGAACGTTGTGATTCGTGTGTAAACCGTTTTTCATTCATAAACACCTTCGATGTTGGCAGGTGCATGGAATCACTTTTGGCCCTTTGATGGCTCTGTGCTTTGTTACCCTTGACTGACAGGCTGTCAACATCCCCGCCCCTTCATTCATGACGCCAGGCTGGCGCCATGCGCGGGTGTGCACTACTATCTTCACCACGGTGGCCGCCTGCGGTAACAGGCATGTTCCTGCCGGCGGTGAGGGAGACTCCTGGTAGCGTGGCGGCCCTCCGCCACCACACTGTGCCTGCGGACATTCCTCCGTGTGGTGTTTGTGTCGTACCTTAGCAGCCAGCAAGTGTATGGTGGAGTGTGGTGGCCGCATCGATCCTCACCACTCACATATTACAACACCACACCACGCTGGCCAGTACATGCCACCACGGAGGCTCTTCTCTCGTGCCTCCACCACACTTCTAAATGGAAGACCAACTCCAGCTGTTAATGGCGCAGCAATAGTACCGACCCCGCCCCCCCTACAACCACACACCCACCCACATTAACCCAGTAAAGTGCGGTCAAGCCAACTATTGTACACTGCTTTACATTGTCAGAGTGTTTTACACTGCCTGGCTACTTTACACACCCAGGCTACTTTACACTGCCAGGCTACTTTACACTGCCAGGCTACTTTACACTGCCAGGCTACTTTACACACCCAGGCTACTTTACACTGCCAGGCTACTTTACACTGCCAGGCTACTTTACACTGCCAGGCTACTTTACACACCCAGGCTACTTTACACTGCCAGGCTACTTTACACTGCCAGGCTACATTACACTGCCAGGCTACTTTACACTGCCAGGCTACTTTACACTGCCAGGCTACTTACACTGCCAGGCTACTTTACACACCCAGGCTACTTTACACACCCAGGCTAATTTACACTGCCAGGCTACTTTACACTGCCAGGCTACTTTACACTGCCAGGCTACTTTACACTGCCAGGCTACTTTACACTGCCAGGCTACTTTACACTGCCAGGCTACATTACACTGCCAGGCTACTTTACACACCCAGGCTACTTTACACACCCAGGCTACTTTACACTGCCAGGCTACTTTACACTGCCAGGCTACTTTACACTGCCAGGCTACTTTACACTGCCAGGCTACTTTACACTGCCAGGCTAATTTACACACCCAGGCTACTTTACACTGCCTGGCTACTTTACACTGCCAGGCTACTTTACACTGCCAGGCTAATTTACACACCCAGGCTACTTTACACTGCCTGGCTACTTTACACACCCAGGCTACTTTACACTGCCAGGCTACTTTACACTGCCAGGCTAATTCACACACCCAGACTACTTTACACTGCCAGGCTACTTTACACTGCCAGGCTAATTTACACACCAGGCTACTTTACACTGCCAGGCTAATTTACACACCCAGGCTACTTTACACTGCCAGGCTAATTACACACCAGGCTACTTTACACTGCCTGGCTAATTTACACACCCAGGCTACTTTACACTGCCAGGCTACTTTACACTGCCTGGCTAATTACACTGCCAGGCTACTTTACACTGCCTGGCTAATTTACACACCCAGGCTACTTTACACTGCCTGGCTACTTTACACTGCCAGGCTACTTTACACACCCAGGCTAATTTACACACCCAACTGCCTGCTACTTTACACTGCCAGGCTACTTTACACTGCCAGGCTACTTACACTGCCAGGCTACTTTACACTGCCAGGCTACTTTACACTGCCAGGCTAATTTACACCCGGCTACTTTACACACCCAGGCTACTTTACACTGCCTGGCTACTTTACACTGCCAGGCTACTTTACACTGCCAGGCTAATTAACACTGCCTGGTTACTTTACACAGCCTGGCTACTTTACACTGCCTGGCTACTTTACACTGCCGGCTACTTTACACTGCCAGGCTACTTTACACTGCCAGGCTACTTTACACTGCCAGGCTACTTTACACTGCCAGGCTACTTTACACACCAGGCTACTTTACACTGCCAGGCTACTTTACACACCAGGCTACTTTACACTGCCAGGCTACTTTACACTGCCAGGCTACTTTACACTGCCAGGCTACTTTACACTGCCAGGCTACTTTACACTGCCTGGCTACTTTACACTGCCAGGCTAATTTACACACCCAGGCTACTTTACACTGCCAGGCTACTTTACACTGCCAGGCTACTTTACACTGCCAGGCTACTTTACACTGCCAGGCTACTTTACACTGCCAGGCTACTTTACACTGCCAGGCTACTTTACACTGCCAGGCTACTTTACACTGCCAGGCTACTTTACACTGCCTGGCTACTTTACACTGCCAGGCTACTTTACACTGCCAGGCTACTTTACACTGCCAGGCTACTTTACACTGCCAGGCTACTTTACACTGCCAGGCTACTTTACACTGCCAGGCTACTTTACACTGCCAGGCTACTTTACACTGCCAGGCTACTTTACACTGCCAGGCTACTTTACACTGCCAGGCTACTTTACACTGCCAGGCTACTTTACACTGCCAGGCTACTTTACACTGCCAGGCTACTTTACACTGCCAGGCTACTTTACACTGCCTGGCTACTTTACACTGCCTGGCTACTTTACACTGCCAGGCTACTTTACACTGCCAGGCTACTTTACACACCCAGGCTACTTTACACTGCCAGGCTACTTTACACTGCCTGGCTACTTTACACTGCCAGCTACTTTACACTGCCAGGCTACTTTACACTGCCAGGCTACTTTACACTGCCGGCTACTTTACACTGCCAGGCTACTTTACACTGCCTGGCTACTTTACACTGCCTGGCTACTTTACACTGCCAGGCTACTTTACACTGCCAGGCTACTTTACACTGCCAGGCTACTTTACACTGCCAAGCTACTTTACACTGCCAGGCTACTTTACACTGCCAGGCTACTTTACACTGCCAGGCTACTTTACACACCCAGGCTACTTTACACTGCCAGGCTACTTTACACTGCCAGGCAACTTTACACTGCCTGGCTACTTTACACTGCCAGGCTACTTTACACTGCCTGGCTACTTTACACTGCCAGGCTACTTTACACTGCCAGGCTACTTTACACTGCCAGGCTACTTTACACTGCCAGGCTACTTTACACTGCCAGGCTACTTTACACTGCCAGGCTACTTTACACACCAGGCTACTTTACACTGCCAGGCTACTTTACACTGCCTGGCTACTTTACACTGCCAGGCTACTTTACACTGCCTGGCTAATTTACACTGCCAGGCTACTTTACACTGCCAGGCTACTTTACACTGCCTGGCTACTTTACACTGCCAGGCTACTTTACACTGCCTGGCTACTTTACACTGCCAGGCTACTTTACACTGCCAGGCTACTTTACACTGCCAGGCTACTTTACACTGCCAGGCTACTTTACATTGCCAGGCTACTTTACACACCCAGGCTACTTTACACTGCCAGGCTACTTTACACTGCCTGGCTACTTTACACTGCCAGGATACTTTACACACCCAGGCTACTTTACACTGCCAGGCTACTTTACACTGCAGGCTACTTTACACTGCCAGGCTACTTTACACTGCCTGGCTACTTTACACTGCCTGGCTACTTTACACTGTCAGGCTACTTTACACTGCCAGGCTACTTTACACTGCCAGGCTACTTTACACTGCCAGGCTACTTTACACTGCCTGGCTACTTTACACTGCCAGGCTACTTTACACTGCCTGGCTACTTTACACTGCCAGGCTACTTTACACTGCCTAGCTACTTTACACTGCCAGGCTACTTTACACTGCCTGGCTACTTTACATGCCTGGCTACTTTACACTTCCTGGCTAATTTACACTGCAAGGCTACTTTACACTGCCAGGCTACTTTACACTGCTAGGCTACTTTACACTGCAGGCTACTTTACACTGCCAGGCTACTTTACACTGCCTGGCTACTTTACATTGCCTGGCTACTTTACACTTCCTGGCTAATTTACACTGCAAGGCTACTTTACACTGCCAGGCTACTTTACACTGCTAGGCTACTTTACACTGCCAGGCTACTTTACACTGCCAGGCTACTTTACACTGCCAGGCTACTTTACACTGCCAGGCTACTTTACAATGCCTGGCTACTTTACACTGCCTGGCTACTTTACACTGCCTGGCTACTTTACACTGCCAGGCTACTTTACACTGCCAGGCTACTTTACACTGCCTGGCTACTTTACACTGCCAGGCTACTTTACACTGCCTGGCTACTTTACACTGCCTGGCTACTTTACACTGCCTGGCTACTTTACACTGCCAGGCTTCTTTACACTGCCAGGCTACTTTACACTGCCATGCTACTTTACACTGCCTGGCTACTTTACACTACCAAAAAATTGTTTAGTTTCC
>WNGS01113158.1:41095969-41107707 GCA_020271785.1 Procambarus virginalis
AAAATCTTCGTAAGTACACACCGTCGCGCTAAGGTCCCTCTCGACCAGTCGTAGCTTTACGTAAGCTGGATATAACTAAATTTTTCTCTACTACACAACAAGGAGGATCGCTTTTATTATAAACAAACATTTAACTGGCGAGTTTCATCAAGAAGGAGTCCTTCATGTTAGCTATATATGCATTCTCTGCTTAAAACTTTTAGTAATATGTCTTTAATGATATTAGAATTAGTTTTATAATAGCAAGATTATAAATGGCTTGTCGCCAACGAGGAGGCGACAAGCCACACGGCACCTCGGATGCATTTCCGATGGTTCCTTTCATATAAAAGGGGTGACGCCGAGGAAAATAAGACTCACGTCCCTACCAAAAATACCAGTAGTTATTAAGTAAATAAACACTGATGAACATGAAATATGAGAGAAGGTGATGATCCCGGTCTGGTGGGAGCATTTACAGCCACCAAATGCTCCTGTTCACCTAACAATAAGCATAGCTAGGGGTGTACCTTAGCTATACCCATTTTTAATTTATTTTGTTTGGTTTTATTTTGAAATTAAATCTGGGTGAGACATAAAAGAAAAATATGTTGCACAAATGATGTTAGGTAACGATAAGGGTAAAGCTTCAAAACTTTTGCCATTGAATACTTAGGCCTATAATTATAACTATATGGACGATTATGGCCTGTTAAAAAAGTGAGGGAGGGGGGGGGGAAGCAGGGGTCAAAGACCTATTCCTGTTACACAATTTGGTTGTGTAACAGTAAGTAAGGAATTATCAAAAGAAGGCACCAAGCCGGGAAGGCTATGTGGCACCATTGTGTGGAACAATAAACCAATTTTTTTGTTAACAAATAATGCACCTGTGAGTAAAACAAATCCTGTCAGCTGTAAAAATATTGATCGTTATTTAAATAAAAAATATAATGAAACAAATATGTATTGATTGTTTATCCTATTTTTTTCCTAATGTATATCCAAAGAAATGACAATTGAGACATACTGCACAATTTAATGATTCAGGCAATAACATTGTTGTCTTCTTTTTATCTTCTAGTGTGTGGTTTGGTCAACATTACTAACACTACATATCAATATAAGATCTTAATGATCCATGGTTAACATTTATGATTTAATAAGGGTAATACTGGTAATAATAATAATAATACAAGCTATAATTTAAAACCTTTATTACTGATTCATTTTTTATTAACAAGCTTAGGTATACACAGCAATGTGCTGCTACCCTATTCTATATGAAAGATTACAGTGTAGATGATAAACTAGCTACAAGCTCATCCAACATCCCCACCTCACAGGACGGTCAGTCATACATGGAATCAGGAGAGAATTAACCTATTAGCCTACACTAGCAAAGTCTGGGGTACAGCACAAATCTTGCAATATTCCTGAGTGTATGAGGTAATTACAGAACTCAAAGTACCTCATACCATTTGGTCTGAAGTCACTGATAACAGGGCAATCACAGATATAGTGCTGGAGAGTATATTCTCTCAAGTAGGACTGAAAACAGATGTTTTTTCACAAAGTGTGTTATAAACCCATGGAACCACCTAATCGTTGAAGATGTAAATGCCAAAATCCAGCTAGAAAATATCATTAGGATAATTGGCGGGACTTAACAGCCCCCGGCTTTTTGTCCTCGTGATACTACTAGATAGTTAGTGGCCCTTTGGTAAATTTAGGTAAATATATACGTAAATAAATACCATCGCTTCTCAAGTCTTGGGAGCGACAAGGAAAGCTACACACTTTTGAAAAAACATTGTTTTACTTGGAAATATACTACATTTATAAGAAAATTCGACGTAAATATGTGGCATGTAATCACGGATAAGCTCCGATATGTCAGCATCGTGATTGGCTACAGATGCAAGATGAAAAATGTTACCTTCTCTCTGATTGGCCAAACTAAAAGCTCTAGTGACAACTAGCAAGACCTAAGAGAACTACTTAAAAATCGTCGTAAGTATACCTTTCTGAATCGCAATTTGCCAAGTTCTTAGGAGGTACTTGGGAACCTTCGTAGCACACATACTTACGAAGAAATACATGAAGCTTCGTGAATCTAGGTCCTTGTGACGATGCCATTACACTCAGGGTCAACAAGGAGACAGAGTGTAATGATCTGGACGGGTCCATTACTCTCAACCAGACGACATTCTACAACACCATCTAAGCCTGGCGAACTTATTATTTATCTGTTCATGTATAATAGACTAACAAAAGAATCTACCAATCAGTTAATTTTGATTTGGTAAACCATATAAAGGACCCACCCAGGCCTGTGAAGGGCGGCTCCTGGAGGGACAATACCCCCCAGGACTGTGAAGGGTGGCTCCTGGTGGACAATACCCCCCAGGACTGTGAAGGGTGGCTCCTGGTGGGACAATACCCCCCAGGACTGTGAAGGGAGGCTCCTGGTGGGACAATACCCCCCAGGACTGTGAAGGGTGGCTCCTGGTGGGACAATACCCCCCAGGACTGTGAAGGGTGGCTCCTGGTGGGACAATACCCCCCAGGACTGTGAAGGGCGGCTCCTGGTGGGACAATACCCCCAGGCCTGTGAAGGGTGGCTCCTGGAGGGACAATACCCCCCAGGCCTGTGAAGGGGGCTCATGGTGGGACAATACCCCCCAGGCCTGTGAAGGGAGGCTCCTGGTGGGACAATACCCCCCAGGACTGTGAAGGGAGGCTCCTGGTGGGACAATACCCCCCAGGACTGTGAAGGGAGGCTCCTGGTGGGACAATACCCCCAGGACTGTGAAGGGGGCTCCTGGTGGGACAATACCCCCAGGACTGTGAAGGGAGGCTCCTGGAGGGACAATACCCCCCAGGACTGTGAAGGGGGGCTCCTGGTGGGACAATACCCCCCAGGCCTGTGAAGGGAGGCTCCTGGTGGGACAATACCCCCCAGGACTGTGAAGGGTGGCTCCTGGTGGGACAATACCCCCCAGGACTGTGAAGGGAGGCTCCTGGTGGGACAATACCCCCAGGACTGTGAAGGGAGGCTCCTGGTGGGACAATACCCCCCAGGACTGTGAAGGGTGGCTCCTGGTGGGACAATACCCCCCAGGACTGTGAAGGGTGGCTCCTGGTGGGACAATACCCCCCAGGACTGTGAAGGGCGGCTCCTGGTGGGACAATACCCCCCAGGACTGTGAAGGGTGGCTCCTGGTGGGACAATACCCCCCAGGACTGTGAAGGGAGGCTCCTGGAGGGACAATACCCCCAGGACTGTGAAGGGGGGCTCCTGGTGGGACAATACCCCCCAGGACTGTGAAGGGTGGCTCCTGGTGGGACAATACCCCCCAGGACTGTGAAGGGTGGCTCCTGGTGGGACAATACCCCCAGGACTGTGAAGGGAGGCTCTGGAGAGACAATACCCCCAGGACTGTGAAGGGTGGCTCCTGGTGGGACAATACCCCCCAGGACTGTGAAGGGAGGCTCCTGGTGGGACAATACCCCCCAGGACTGTGAAGGGTGGCTCTGGTGGGACAATACCCCCCAGGACTGTGAAGGGTGGCTCCTGGTGGGACAATACCCCCCAGGACTGTGAAGGAGGCTCCTGGAGGGACAATACCCCCCAGGACTGTGAAGGGAGGCTTCTGGTGGGACAATACCCCCCAGGACTGTGAAGGGTGGCTCCTGGTGGGACAATACCCCCAGGACTGTGAAGAGTGGCTCCTGGTGGGACAATACCCCCCAGGACTGTGAAGGGAGGCTTCTGGTGGGACAATACCCCCAGGACTGTGAAGGGAGGCTCCTGGAGGGACAATACCCCCCAGGACTGTGAAGGGAGGCTTCTGGTGGGACAATACCCCCCAGGACTGTGAAGGGCGGCTCCTGGAGGGACAATACCCCCCAGGACTGTGAAGGGGGGCTCCTGGTGGGACAATACCCCCCAGGACTGTGAAGGGAGGCTCCTGGTGGGACAATACCCCCAGGACTGTGAAGGGTGGCTCCTGGTGAGACAATACCCCCCAGGACTGTGAAGGGGGGCTCCTGGTGGGACAATACCCCCCAGGACTGTGAAGGGTGGCTCCTGGTGGGACAATACCCCCAGGACTGTGAAGGGAGGCTCCTGGTGGGACAATACCCCCCAGGACTGTGAAGGGAGGCTCCTGGTGGGACAATACCCCCCAGGACTGTGAAGGGAGGCTCCTGGTGGGACAATACCCCCCAGGACTGTGAAGGGAGGCTCCTGGTGGGACAATACCCCCCAGGACTGTGAAGGGAGGCTCCTGGTGGGACAATACCCCCCAGGACTGTGAAGGGTGGCTCCTGGTGGGACAATACCCCCAGGACTGTGAAGGGAGGCTCCTGGTGGGACAATACCCCCCAGGACTGTGAAGGGAGGCAGCTGGTGGGACAATACCCCCAGGACTGTGAAGGAGGCAGCTGGTGGGACAATACCCCCCAGGACTGTGAAGGGAGGCAGCTGGTGGGACAATACCCCCCAGGACTGTGAAGGGAGGCAGCTGGTGGGACAATACCCCCCAGGACTGTGAAGGGAGGCAGCTGGTGGGACAATACCCCCCAGGACTGTGAAGGGAGGCAGCTGGTGGGACAATACCCCCCAGGACTGTGAAGGGAGGCAGCTGGTGGGACAATACCCCCCAGGACTGTGAAGGGAGGCAGCTGGTGGGACAATACCCCCCAGGACTGTGAAGGGAGGCAGCTGGTGGGACAATACCCCCCAGGACTGTGAAGGGAGGCTCCTGGTGGGACAATACCCCCCAGGACTGTGAAGGGCGGCATACAGCAGGTTGCTGCCATCGGCCAGGAGGCCGCCTACGATTTCATATATTTAATGTTCCAACATACTGGTACTGTTCTACAGCATCAATATGGCCACGAGAAAAATTCTTACCGTGTGGGCAAGGATGTTGTTTATTGTAAAGGAAAGTCAGACATTTTATACGTCATCAATGTGACGTATAAAGTGTGAGAGATGGAAGTTGTGTTTCAGTGTAGAGGAGCGCGGAGGTCCCCAGACCTGGCTCCCAGCCGCTCACAACCTCTAGGACTAAACAGTTAAGAATCCCGGAACTGTCCTTCAGTAACTGTGCCCCACACGGACGGGGGCAGCCTCCACCTTCCTCTCACACTAAACACACCACACTGTTCACAGTTAGTGGCACAGGTGGTGGCCGTAACACACCACACCGTTCACAGTTAGTGGCACAAGTGGTGGCCGGAACACACCACACCGTTCACAGTTAGTGGCACAAGTGGTGGCCGGAACACACCACACCGTTCACAGTTAGTGGCACAAGTGGTGGCCGGAACACACCACACCGTTCACAGTTAGTGGCACAAGTGGTGGCCGTAACACACCACACCGTTCACAGTTAGTGGCACAAGTGGTGGCCGGAACACACCACACCGTTCACAGTTAGTGGCACAAGTGGTGGCCGGAACACACCACACCGTTCACAGTTAGTGGCACAGGTGGTGGCCGGAACACACCACACCGTTCACAGTTAGTGGCACAAGTGGTGGCCGGAACACACCACACCGTTCACAGTTAGTGGCACAAGTGGTGGCCGTAACACACCACACCGTTCACAGTTAGTGGCACAAGTGGTGGCCGGAACACACCACACCGTTCACAGTTAGTGGCACAAGTGGTGGCCGTAACACACCACACCGTTCACAGTTAGTGGCACAAGTGGTGGCCGGAACACACCACACCGTTCACAGTTAGTGGCACAAGTGGTGGCCGTAACACACCACACCGTTCACAGTTAGTGGCACAAGTGGTGGCCGGAACACACCACACCGTTCACAGTTAGTGGCACAAGTGGTGGCCGGAACACACCACACCGTTCACAGTTAGTGGCACAAGTGGTGGACGGAACACACCACACCGTTCACAGTTAGTGGCACAGGTGGTGGCCGTAACACACCACACCGTTCACAATTAGTGGCACAGGTGGTGGACGGAACACACCACACCGTTCACAGTTAGTGTCACAAGTGGTGGACGGAACACACCACACCGTTCACAGTTAGTGGCACAAGTGGTGGCCGAACACACCACACCGTTCACAGTTAGTGGCACAAGTGGTGGCCGTAACACACCACACCGTTCACAGTTAGTGGCACAGGTGGTGAACGGAACACACCACACCGTTCACAGTTAGTGGCACAAGTGGTGGACGGAACACACCACACCGTTCACAGTTAGTGGCACAAGTGGTGGACGGAACACACCACACCGTTCACAGTTAGTGGCACAAGTGGTGGCCGAACACACCACACCGTTCACAGTTAGTGGCACAAGTGGTGGACGGAACACACCACACCGTTCACAGTTAGTGGCACAAGTGGTGGACGGAACACACCACACCGTTCACAGTTAGTGGCACAAGTGGTGGACGAACACACCACACCGTTCACAGTTAGTGGCACAAGTGGTGGACGGCCCTGAGGCTCCGTTAGGGCCCCGCTCAACGGGGAAATTCCGTCACGAAACTAATTCAGACGATCAGGTGTGTGAGGCTGGTCTCCACACACCTGGCGCCACAGGCACATGCTTGCTCACTCCACTATTGATACCAATATTTATCATTTGTTGACCAAATTCCAAAGGTGGCGCTGAAGCAGCCACTACTGTGAGAGGAGGTGACAAGTGCACCAGGACGCCGGGCCGGCACGGTGGTGTTGGTCACCTTGGTGACGGGCGCGTGCTGAGTCACACTCGTGCTCATCAACAATGGTCTACAACACAACCATTCAAACATCAACAATGGTCTACAACACAACCACTCAAACATCAACAATGGTCTACAACACAACCATTCAAACATCAACAATGGTCTACAACACAACCACTCAAACATCAACAATGGTCTACAACACAACCACTCAAACATCAACAATGGTCTACAACACAACCATTCAAACATCAACAATGGTCTACAACACAACCATTCAAACATCAACAATGGTCTACAACACAACCACTCAAACATCAACAATGGTCTACAACACAACCATTCAAACATCAACAATGGTCTACAACACAACCACTCAAACATCAACAATGGTCTACAACACAACCATTCAAACATCAACAATGGTCTACAACACAACCACTCAAACATCAACAATGGTCTACAACACAACCATTCAAACATCAACAATGGTCTACAACACAACCATTCAAACATCAACAATGGTCTACAACACACCCACTCAAACATCAACAATGGTCTACAACACAACCATTCAAACATCAACAATGGTCTACAACACAACCACTCAAACATCAACAATGGTCTACAACACAACCACTCAAACATCAACAATGGTCTACAACACAACCATTCAAACATCAACAATGGTCTACAACACAACCACTCAAACATCAACAATAGTCAATTTATTGATATGTTTGTTCGCATTAGTGTTGGTCAGGTGGCCCCACCAAGTGAGGTGATCCATGCCCGAGGTGACCACCGAGCGCTCTCACATCTTGGATAAATAGTCTCACGACTACCAACATTTTTGTAGAGTCGTGCTGGCCTAGTGGTTAAGGTACCAGGTACACCAAGGTGCATAGCGCTCCTGGCTATCTGGGTTCGAATCCTTCTGGGGTGTGGAGTTTTCAGTGTTTATATTATATTATTTATATATATATATATATATATATATATATATATATATATATATGTATATATATATATATATAATATATATATATATATATATATATATCATATATATATATATATATATATTATATAAATATTACATATATATAAATATATATATATTTATATTTATATATATATATTTATATATACATATTTCTAAAAATATGGGAGTACCACCTCTGGCTGGAAGAAGGGGGACCCATAGCCTCGGAGGAAATCACACATAACGCATTGGAGGGAATGTAGATCCCATCCATACAGTTTCTGTGTGCTTTTCTCCTACCACCCCCTTCCTTTTTTTATGCTTTATTGTGTATTTAAAGGTTACAAAACATACAAGACAAATGCCTAAAGGTTATGGATCTCTTGAAGCTCCTCCGCTTCCGGACAGGAACCGAGGACGCAGCAAGCATTTCCCCTCTGGATCGCCACACTGAGGCGCTGAAACAAAAAACTGCAAGTCCTTGGGTCTCTGGTGACGTCAATGAGCTTGGAACCCAATTCCTTGAGAAATCCCAAGGCACTCTTGCCCAGGGGCCATGCGTCTCAGACGCTATGGGAACAAAGAGGTATATATATATATATAATCTTTAGACAACACCCACCAGTGGGACTCGAACCCAGAAAGCACAACTATCTTCCAATAGCTGCCATAACTAGTATGCCTTAACCCACTACACCAAGTCAGACCCTTAAAAGAGATAGAGACTTCGAAGCATTTACCTCAAATATCTCCACCTCCCAAGGGCGCCAGATTAGTGAGGGGTCACTCAAGCATTTTTCATCAAGCCACTGTCAATGTGGGAGAACTCGTGTCTATGCTATTAGCACATACTTGCATGAACCACAAGAGAAGATTAACAATCTTTAGACAACACCCACCAGTGGGACTCGAACCCAGAAAGCACAACTATCTTCCAATAGCTGCCATAACTAGTATGCCTTAACCCACTACACCAAGTCAGACCCTTAAAAGAGATAGAGACTTCGAAGCATTTACCTCAAATATCTCCACCTCCCAAGGGCGCCAGATTAGTGAGGGGTCACTCAAGCATTTTTCATCAAGCCACTGTCAATGTGGGAGAACTCGTGTCTATGCTATTAGCACATACTTGCATGAACCACAAGAGAAGATTAACAATCTTTAGACAACACCCACCAGTGGGACTCGAACCCAGAAAGCACAACTATCTTCCAATAGCTGCCATAACTAGTATGCCTTAACCCACTACACCAAGTCAGACCCTTAAAAGAGATAGAGACTTCGAAGTATTTACCTCAAATATCTCCACCTCCCAAGGGCGCCAGATTAGTGAGGGGTCACTCAAGCATTTTTCATCAAGCCACTGTCAATGTGGGAGAACTCGTGTCTATGCTATAAGCACATACTTGCATGAACCACAAGAGAAGATTAACAATCTTTAGACAACACCCACCAGTGGGACTCGAACCCAGAAAGCACAACTATCTTCCAATAGCTGCCATAACTAGTATGCCTTAACCCACTACACCAAGTCAGACCCTTAAAAGATAGAGACTTCGAAGTATTTACCTCAAATATCTCCACCTCCCAAGGGCGCCAGATTAGTGAGGGGTCACTCAAGCATTTTTCATCAAGCCACTGTCAATGTGGGAGAACTCGTGTCTATGCTATAAGCACATACTTGCATGAACCACAAGAGAAGATTAACAATCTTTAGACAACACCCACCAGTGGGACTCGAACCCAGAAAGCACAACTATCTTCCAATAGCTGCCATAACTAGTATGCCTTAACCCACTACACCAAGTCAGACCCTTAAAAGAGATAGAGACTTCGAAGTATTTACCTCAAATATCTCCACCTCCCAAGGCGCGCCAGATTAGTGAGGGGTCACTCAAGCATTTTTCATCAAGCCACTGTCAATGTGGGAGAACTCGTGTCTATGCTATAAGCACATACTTGCATGAACCACAAGAGAAGATTAACAATCTTTAGACAACACCCACCAGTGGGACTCGAACCCAGAAAGCACAACTATCTTCCAATAGCTGCCATAACTAGTATGCCTTAACCCACTACACCAAGTCAGACCCTTAAAAGAGATAGAGACTTCGAAGTATTTACCTCAAATATCTCCACCTCCCAAGGGCGCCAGATTAGTGAGGGGTCACTCAAGCATTTTTCATCAAGCCACTGTCAATGTGGGAGAACTCGTGTCTATGCTATAAGCACATACTTGCATGAACCACAAGAGAAGATTAACAATCTTTAGACAACACCCACCAGTGGGACTCGAACCCAGAAAGCACAACTATCTTCCAATAGCTGCCATAACTAGTATGCCTTAACCCACTACACCAAGTCAGACCCTTAAAAGAGATAGAGACTTCGAAGTATTTACCTCAAATATCTCCACCTCCCAAGGGCGCCAGATTAGTGAGGGGTCACTCAAGCATTTTTCATCAAGCCACTGTCAATGTGGGAGTGCGCCCTGCCTGTACCCCTGCGGCCGCCCCTGGCTGCTGTAACCCTGGCGCCCTGCCTGTACCCCTTGCGCCCTGCCTGTACCCCTTGCGCCCTGCCTGTACCCCTGGCGCCCTGCCTGTAACCCTGGCGCCCTGCCTGTACCCCTGGCGCCCTGCCTGTACCCCTGGCGCCCTGCTCCCCTGCCCTGCGTACCCCGGGCGCCCCATACGTAGAGTGGAACTTCAGCCGGTAACTTGTTACAACTAGGAAAGTTTACCCTTCTTAAGACTCTTGACCCACCCCTTCCACACCCCTCCACCCCGTCTACACCTCCGTTACCACACCTCCACCCCGTCTACAACACCTTCCACACCCCCCTCCACCCCGTCTACACCTTCCCCACCTCCACCCCGTCTAAAACCTTCCCACACTCCACCCCGTCTACACCTTCACACCACCCACCCCGTCTACACCTTCCACACCCTCCACCCCGTCTACACCTTCCACACCTCCGCCCCGGCTACACCTTCAACACCACCACCCGTCTACAACCTTCCACACCTCCCCCGTCTTACACCTTCCACCACCTCCACCCCGTCTACCACCTTCCACACCCCCACCCCGTCTACACCCTTCCACACCTCCACCCCGTCTAAACCCTTCCACACCTCCACCCCGTCACACCTTCCCAACCTCCACCCCGTCTACACCTTCCACACCTCCACCCCGTCTACACCTTCCACCACCTCCACCCGTCTACACCTTCCACACCTCCGCCCCGTCTACACCTTCCACACCTCCGCCCCGTCTACACCTTCCACCACCCTCCACCCCGTTCTACAACCTTCCACCACCTCCACCCCGGCTACACCTAGCCACACCTCCACCCCGTCTACACCTTCCACACCTCCACCCCGTCTACACCTTCCCCACACCTCCACCCCGTCTACCCCTTCCACACCTCCATCCCCGTCTACACCTTCCACACCTCCTCCCCGTCTACACCTTCCACACCTCCGCCCCGTCTACACCTTCCACAACCTCCACCCGTCTACCACCTTCCAACCCCCCGCCTCTACACCCTTCCACAACCTCCACCCCGTCTACACCTTCCACACCTCCGCCCCGTCTACACCTTCCACACCTCCACCCGTCTACACCTCCACTTCCACACCTCCACCCCGTCTACACCTTCCACACCTTCCACACCCCCCCGTCTACCACCTTCCCCCTCCATCCCACGTCTACACCTGCCACACCTTCACACCCCTGTCTCACACCTTCCACACCGCCCCCCCGTCTACACCTTCCCCACCTCCACCCCGTCTAAAACTTCCCACACTGCCACCCTTCACACCTTCCACCCTCCACCCCGTCTACACCTTCACACATACCTCCACCCCGTCTACACCTTCCAGACCTCCACCCCGTCTACCCGCCCACCTCCCCCCGCCTACACCTCCACACCACCCCTCCTCCCCGTCTACACCTTCCACACCTCCACCCCGTCTACACCTTCCCCACCACTCCACCCCGGTCTACACCTTCCTCACCCTCCACCCCGTCTACACCTTCCTCACCTCCGCATCATGTACACTTTT
>WNGS01113158.1:41113274-41126427 GCA_020271785.1 Procambarus virginalis
AGGGGTACAGGCAGGGCGCCAGGGTTACAGGCAGGGCGCCAGGGGTACAGGCAGGGCGCCAGGGGTACAGGCAGGGCGCCAGGGGTACAGGCAGGGCGCCAGGGGTACAGGCAGGGCGCCAGGGGTACAGGCAGGGCGCAAGGGGTACAGGCGGGCGCCAAGGGTACAGGCAGGGCGCAAGGGGTACAGGCAGGGGCCAGGGGTACAGGCAGGGCGCCAGGGTACAGCAGGGCGCCAGGGGTACAGACAGGGCTCAAGGGGTACAGGCGGGCGCCAGGGGTACAGGCAGGGCGCCAGGGGTACAGTGCAGCATACAGTATAGGCACTGAGCATGTCACAGTCTCATGGGATTATTAAGCTGTTACCAAGAACAGGTGACTTGCACATCCTACGGAACTGGAGGCCACTCTCCTCGCTCAACCTGGATTATAAAATAATTTCGAAATTGTTGATGAATAGACTTAAGACTGGAATTGATAAATCATATCCAAGAAGTAGTTCTCAGATGTGCCAGCAAGATCCATCATTAATTATAATAATGTATTAGAGATGTTGTGTATTATGTGTGTAGAACAACGTTCCTTCTGATAAAGGTCCACAGCTTATGACGGTGTGGATGTGAGGGATGTATGGGATGGTAGGGAGGGAGTGCAACCCGTCCTCGCAAATTCGTATAGTCAATATTGACTTGTTATATACGTGCATAGGTGATATACTAAACATAATAGTTTACCTTGAAAAGCTGCATAGAAAACACCGACCTTACCTAACCTTGTCAGTATGTTAAGATAAGCATCTTATTGCTTCGTAATTACAATTATTACTTAACCTATACCTATAATAGGTTATTACTTTTAATTACTTAATTATTACTTTTAATTATTACTTAATCTATACCTATAATAGGTTAAGTAACAATTGTAATTACGAAGCTATAAGATGCTTATCTTAACATACTAACAAGGTTAGGTAAGGTCGGTGTTTTCTATGAAGCTTTTCAAGGTAAACTATTATGTTTAGTATGTCACCTATGCACGTATTTAATAAGTCAATATTGACTATATGAATTTGCGAGGACGGGTTGGGGAGTGGCACCATAGTGTAGTGACTGCATGTGTATGGATTATAAACAGTGTGGGAGCAGTGTTGGTATCAATGATGTCTTCAGTAATCCTTCTTCAACGGAACGGTGTGTACGTCAAGGGTGGCCCCGGTCTATGACTGTTATCTCTCAAGAACCACTCTACTTGGCAATCAATGACGATAACCTTATTGTTCCACAATTTCTTCCCAACGCTATGCAACTTCCTGTTGTTCGTTATTCAATCACTGCAATGAGAAGCATCTATGCATTGCTAAGTACTTGGGCTCTCATTACCAGTAAAAGACACAGCTGCAGTCGGATCAAAACAATTCCAGTCATAATTGTAGGATCTTGATTGAAAACGTCAGAATAAAGGTGTAAAAAAACAAAAAGTTATGATTCGATTATAATTCATTTTTCGCCAGTAAGGACTTTATTAAATCTTATTTGATGAACTCATAGAGTGAAATGTTTGATCCAGATGAAGTGAGCTTGGTGTCCCCGTCGTGGCTGACACTTTATGTTCCAGTGAACCTTCATAAGGCCAATGATGATGATGATGACACTTGCTTCAGCATATTCTTCTCTCACACCCGTTGTGTTAAGCATAATCATAACAACTATATGGAGATTATTTTTCTTCATAATGTTAACGGTTCATTAAGTTGTGTCGGTGTTGAGAGGAGAGTGAAGGAGAGGGAGCGAGCAGTGTCACGTGTGAGGTACACCAGCCTCTGGTGACAATACCTTGTCCAAGGCCAGTGTGGCCACCCACCCAGGCACAACCACCCTCACCAGCACCTGAACTACACGCACTCTACACACCGTGAGCCAGCCGCCACCCATCATACTTCCGTATTCCACTGAACGAAATCATTGAGTTGGACAGCATCTTCTGTAGGGAACGATTCAACAAGAGGGAAGATTACAGAAGATAAAATGACTTCTTCTGGACAGAGCGTTGGTATAGTTTACCCGCGAGCCACCATCTCTAAGGTGCCTTTCTCCACCTGTCTTCTACAGTGTAGTGTTGTTGACTTCGTAGTTATGGCGCGCGCTCTTATGTTCAACGTGGAAGGTCTTGTATTGTCAATGTTAAACACCATTTGCCAGTCATCCAGCCAATTGTGGAGTGCAGGTGGAGTTCTTTGTAAGGCCTCGCTATACTGTTTTGGCTTCCCACATTACCACAGATCTTAGTGGTGCTGTAAATACGATGGTTTGTAACATTGTCGTGGTGTTATTGTTGGGACCAACAAGTAAGTAAGTAATTATCAAAAGAAGGCACCAAACCGGGAAGGCTATATAGCACCATCAAATGTGCGGAATAATCAGAGGGCGCTAAATATCACCAAGGATGCCAACACAAGAACAAAAACGCATAAGGCGTTTTTGCATGTCATAAGAGACATGCTCGTCCCGGAAGTCAGGACATTCAAGAAGACATGCACGACCGTAAGAGGGACAATGCAATTAGGACAATAAGGAGCAGGGCGGCGCTCCATCAAGTGACCATGGGTTAAGCGAGTATGGCCAATACGCAACATCGCCAGAGCAGTTTCCCATCACCGGTTATGGTGATAGGAGGACGGCCACGAGGAAACACAACATTTAAGAGTACGGAGTTTGTTACCAGTAACAGACAACCAAGAAGCCTGCCAACGGGTAAGGATGGAGGAATGGATAACTGGGTAAAAGTCGGAATATGAAATACCTTTACGAGAGATGGGACAAGAGCGGACAGCTTCCTTGGCAGCAGCATCCGCAAGCTCATTTAAAGACACGCCAACATGGCTGGGAACCCAACAAAACTCAACCGACTTAAACTTACTGTGAACAAGAAACAGCCAATGCTGGATCTCGACAACTACTGGATGAACCGGATTAAAGGACACGAGAGCCATGAGGGCACTACGAGAGTCAACAACAACCACAAAGGAAGACTGACAACGAGAAAGCAGGAGGCAAAGAGCATAGAGAATAGCATAAAGCTCCGCTGTAAAGATGCTAGTCTTCGGAGGTAAGCGACACATATAAGTGCGATCAGGAAAAACAACAGAGTAGCCAACACCATCCGCAGACTTAGACCCATCGGTGAAGACAGAAACGGAGCGGGAGTGAGAAGAAATGTGCTCAAGGAAAAGGCGTTTTAGAACCATAGGAGGGGTAAAAGCTTTAGTGATGCGGGTCAAGGATGTACAAAACTGCGGAAGGGGGACTCTCCACGGGGGTAAAGAAGGAACAACACGAGGAGAAACATTAGAAACACGAACGGAAAGAGAATCCTGTAAGTGGGATAACCGGACAGAAAGAGGGAGGTGGTGAAGAAGAACAGGAATCGCAGGAGGGGCAAAAGTTAAAGCACGACAGAGGCGAGAGGAAGGATGTTGTAAGAACTGAGCAAGATAGCAAAGACAGTAGCGATCACGGCGGTCCTGGAGAGACAGGAAACCAGTGTCAACATACAAGCTAAGGACGGGAGTCGAATGAAAGGTACCAGAACTGAGACGCAGCTCAGTATGGTGCAAAGCATCAAGACGGTGAAGAGCAGAAGGAGAAGCAGACGAGTAAGCAGGGCAACCATAATCGAGCTTAGACAGGACGAGAGAGGAATGCAAAGCAAGGAGAGTGCGCCTATCCGCTCCCCAAGAAGTATGGGACAATACTCGAAGGAGGGTAAGGGCCTTAGAGCACTCAACACGGAGGTAAGAGATATGGAGTGACCAAGACAAACGAGTGTCAAGGAATAACCCCAAAAGCTTCGCAGAATCTTTGTACTCAAGGGGATGACCATAAAGTGACAAAGAGGGACGAAGAACGACCTGTTTCCGAGTAAAAGACATGGCACAAGTCTTAGAAGTAGAGAACTTGAAGCCATGATCAGTGGCCCAAGAAGACACGGCATCAATCGGAAATTGAAGCTGGCGCTGAAGGAGAGGTGAATCATCACCCTGACAGCAAAGGGTAAGATCATCGACATAGAGAGCAGAGAAGACACCTGAAGGAAGAGAGGAAAGAAGACCATTGAGGGCAACCAGAAAAAGAGTAGTGCTCAGAACACTACCCTGGGGCACACCCTCGTATTGCTGAAAAGAGGCAGAGAGAGTGGTACCAAGGCGCACCCGAAAGGAACGACGAGAGAGGAAGCTGCAGAGAAAGAGAGGGAGATGACCACGAAGGCCAAAAGAATGAAGCTGGGATAGAATATGATATCGCCAAGTGGTGTCGTAAGCCTTTTCCAGGTCAAAAAGGACGGCAACAATGGAGGTCCTTGCACCAAAAGCAGTACGAATATAGACCTCCAAGTTCACCAGAACATCTGTCGTGCTGCGGCACTTGCGGAAACCAAATTGAGAAGGGGAGAGGTGGTGATGGTGTTCCAGGAACCACATCAGACGAACGTTAACCATACGTTCAAAGAGTTTGCAGACACAACTTGTGAGGGCAATAGGGCGAAAGTCCTTAGGGGAAGTTCCCAGAGACCCTGGTTTGCGAACAGGGAGGACAACGGCATCGAGCCAGTCCTCAGGGACTGACGACGACTCCCAGATCCGATTATACAGACTCAGTAAATACTGAGACGTGCACGGAGGGAGATGGCGAAGCATCTCATAATGAATACCATCGGAGCCCGCCGCCGTAGAACCGCAGAGGGCCAGGGCAGAACGAAGTTCAGAGAGAGAGAAGGGATCGTTATAGGAAAGACGAAGATGAGTGCAGAAATCTGAAGGACGTGACTCTAGGACAGGCTTACGAAGAAGGAAAGATTGGGGAAGATGAAGACCAGAGCTAACAGAAGAAAAGTGGGAACCCAGTTCGGTAGCAACCTGCAACGGGTCCGCCACAAGAGTACCACGGAGGTGAAGGACCGGGGAAACATCGGGAACGAACTTACCCGCTATCTTGCGGATACGCTTCCATATCTGTGGCAGGGGAGTTTCGGACGTAATTGTGGAGACATAAGAAGCCCAACATTCACGTTTAGCCGTACGGATGGCCCTACAGACCACCGCACTCGCTTTCCGAAAGAAAAGAAAAGAATCGGTCGTCTGCCGATTCTCTTCCAGGCTGTACGCTTACAGCGGACAGCCCGAGCACAGTCCGCATTCCACCAGGGAATGCACTTCCGTGGACCCCGAGAGGAAGAGCGAGGAATAGAGCGGAGGGCAGCATCGAAGACAGTGTCATGAAAAAGGAGGAGAGCTCGAGGGAGAGGCAGAAGGGAGAGGTCAGAGAGAGCAGCACTAAGGGTAAATAGGTCCCAGTCCGCTTTAGCAAACTGCCACCTAGGGAAAGAGAGGGAAGGGCGAAAAGAGAAAAAGGGCACAAGGATGGGGAAATGATCACTACCATGGAGGTCATCAAGAACCTGCCACATGAAATCTAAGTAAAGAGAGGAAGAGCAGAGAGAAAGATCAAGACAGGAAAGGGTGCGAGTCTGAGAGTCCAAATGAGTGGGCTCACCAGAATTCAGAAGAGACAAAAGAAGAAGAGAGGAGAAATGGCTCAAGAAGACGACCTCGGGTATTCGTCAGAACATCACCCCAAAGAGAATGACGACAATTGAAGTCACCCAGCAGGAGCACAGGCTCCGGCAAGGAGTCCAGGAGGTGTTTCAAATCATGAAGAGAAAGCGGGACACTCGGGGGGAGATAAATGGAACAAACTGTGTACCATTTCCCCACAAAGATACGAGCAGCAGAACAATGGAGAGGCGAAGGAAAAAGTAAAGGAACAAAGGGACATCAGCGCGAATCAAGAGAGCAGAAGAATTAGGAGCCCCAGTAATGGCTGGGGGGTGGGAGAGAAAGGAATAGCCACGAAAACGACCAGGACGAGCACCAAGCATCAGCTCCTGGAGACAGACACAAAGGGGCGAAAACCGCGAAATCAGAAGTTGGAGTTCGAGGAAATTGGCGTAATAACCTCGAACGTTCCATTGAAGAATAGACATCGATGAGAAGAGAAAGGACAACAACAGAAAACAAGGAAGAAACAAAGGTGAAAGAGCAACATAGCACGTTAAAGAATATCAGGGTCGGGATCAAGGTCAGCAAAGTCAGGGTTAGGGGGCATGGGTAAACTGAGCAAAGATGGAGGGAAGGAAGCGGGAGAACAGACCAGAGGTGGGTGGGTGGGGTCCGGAGGAGGAGGAGGCGACAACGGAAAGGAGCAGTCAAGGACAGCAGCAGGAAGAGGGGGAGTAGAAAGACGGGAGTGCACCTCAGCAAGGGCAACAACCGAAAGGGAAGCAGGGGCCAAAGAAACCTCCATAGCAGGA
Source organism: Procambarus virginalis (assembly GCA_020271785.1). Taxonomy (NCBI): domain Eukaryota; kingdom Metazoa; phylum Arthropoda; class Malacostraca; order Decapoda; family Cambaridae; genus Procambarus; species Procambarus virginalis. The sequence continues at coordinate 41,119,640 of WNGS01113158.1, forward strand.
ACAGGAGGCGCAACCACTGAAATGGGAGGGGGAAGGAGCAATAGAGCCAGTAGTAGGGGCCGAGGAAGAAAGCGAAGCCTTCTTACCCATCGGGGAGGAGGAAGGAGAGGAGCCAGGCTTACGCTTCTGACTTAGAGAGACAGGTGTCCCAGCAACTACGTACCGGGCAACGGATTCCAGTGTGTCAACAGGAGAAGCTGAACGAGAGCACACACGACGGCCATTAAGAGAGCAATGGACATCCGCCTGCACCGACAGGCGGCGGGGAGAGTCAATAGATGGAGGAGGAGGAAGGGAAGGAGGATCGGAGGGAAACGAGGAAGAAGACACAGGAGACATGACAGACCGGGTAGAAAGAAGGGGAACTCGAGACAGAGGACCAGGAGGGGGACCCTTTGGGACAGAACTGAAAGGAACAGAGGAGGGGGCAGTGGGCATATCAGGGTCCAAGGCCCAGAAACGGTTGTGAGTCTGAGGAAGGTGGGAAGGATGAGGAGAGGAAGAGCGCAACACGCGAGCATAAGAGACGTTAACATAAGGCGGGAGCCGGCAAACCTGGCGCCTCGCCTCAGGGAAAGATAAACGCTCCCGGTGCTTCAAGTTGAGGACGGCTGCTTCAAGCTTGTAATGGATACAGGCACGGGAGAAGGTAGGATGGGCCTCACCGCAGTTGAGGCAGCGAGCTTGGGGAGAAGTGCACTCCGACTTAGAGTAACCTTCACCCCCCACACAAAGGACAGAGAGAGACAGTCCCAGAGCAGCGGAGGGCACCATGCCCAAACCTCCAGCACTTGTTACAAAGTCGAGGAGAAGGAATATACTCCTGGACAGAGCACCGGGCACCAGCAAGAATGACAGAGGATGGAAGGGTCCTACCATCAAAGGTGATCTTCACAACTTGAATGGGTTGACGGCGGCGACCACGAGGGGGACGAGTAAACGAGTCAACCTGGAGGACAGAATGGCCTTGGGCATCAAGGATATGCCGAATGTCATCGTGGCAGTCCTGCAGATTCCGAACACCGGTTGCAACATGGGGCGGGAGGAGAATAGTGCCAACACTGGCATTCAACCGAGCGTTCTTAGAGACCCGGACAGGGATCTCACCAGGGCAGGATAAGGCAGCCAAGCGGGAAGCTGCATCCTGAGAAGGAGCAGCAACGACACGTGTACCGAGACGAGTGGGGTTGAAGGTGATAGACGCATCCATGGAATCAACGAGATGCCGATGGAGGGAGAAATCGTCAGGAGGTGCGGAATCAAGAGGGAGGAGATCAAAGTATTTGGCCTATGAAGCAGGACCAAACAAGGCCTGATACGCATCAGTACAGGAAGGAGACGAGCGAGTGTGGCCATGGCGCTGACAGCGTTGAGAACCCCAGAGAGGGGACAAAAGGCACAGTAGTCACAACGAGAGACTTAGCCGCACCAGGAGACGAAGTGGTCACCACTGGGGGCTCGAGGCTCGACCCAACCACAGAGGAGGGAGGGGAGCTGGGGGAAGAAGTCAGGATGGTCAAAGGAGGAGCAAGGTCGGGGCCCAACGTAGCGGAAGCTACAAAGCCCGGTCTTCCAAGACAGGCCGACTCGGGGGCTTGGTCGCCCACCCCACGAGCCCGAGAGGGTACAACAGAAACATTCAACGACATATGGACGAAGAGTGATAAATTCATCCACGAATGTGCCCTCATACCCACCATACCCACAATTAGAGGCAGGACACCCAACAGGAAGCTATCGCCGATCATGATGGGGCCCCCTAGGGGTGCGTCGTGAGTATATACCCCACAAACGCCACCTTAAGAACCGTCAGTCCGTCGAGATCGGGTTCAGCGACGAAAGGGGGATTGACAATAAAAGGTTCCCCTCGCTCGAGACGTTGGGTACTACAGTTCTACGGGTGCAAGAGTATGCCTCCCCAAGCACCCGGGTGTCAGAAGAAGTTCAAAGGAATAATCCAAAACAAGCAAAAGGTCGGCAGGAAAACGACAAGCAGATAGGAGAAGAGGGGGGGGGGGGAAAACGAAACATAATGAAAAGGAAAAGCGATCCGGCACAATTAGAGAAGACAGCTGCAGGAGTGCAAGGCCACAAAAGGACAGAGGACTGTCCCACGGAGCATCACACTCCGGCAGCCGTCAACGAAGCCCCCTCACGGCGCCAACGGGCCGGATGGTGAGGGGGTGGGACCAACAAGGTGGGCCCCAAGACCTGACCTTGCGGTACCACACTCACCACATTTCTCCACATGGATTACTTTCCCTTTAGTACAACAATGCTTTATTTGTTTCAACCATTCTAGTGTTCTACCATTGTTTACATATGCTTGTACATTTCCTTGCCAGTCTTTTGTTTTACCTTATCAAAAGCTTAAGAGAAGTCCACGAATAGTATATCTAATGGAAGTATTCATGGACATATAACTCAGACAACGTATGAATACGTCAGATAAAGGGGAGGTATACATAAAGGTATTCCACACCTTTGTCTTACTTGCTGGTTACCGTTTCCAAAAACGTGAGCAGGTTTGTATAGCAGGATCTATGGTGAACCAAACACGTTGTGTTGCTATAACATGATTGTTCAGTGTGTGATGGTGAGTAACTCCTCCCTCAGCACTCTCTTACCAGCCTGCAGGTGTGTGATAGTGAGTGACTCCCTCCCTCAGCACTCTCACTACCAGCCTGCAGGTGTGTGATGGTGAGTGACGCCCTCCCTCAGCATTCTCACTACCACACTGCAGGTGTGTGATGGTGAGTGACTCCCTCCCTCAGCACTCTCACTACCACACTGCAGGTGTGTGATGGTGAGTGACTCCCTCCCTCAGCACTCTCACTACCAGCCTGCAGGTGTGTGATGGTGAGTGACTCCCTCCCTCAGCACCTCACTACCAGCCTGCAGGTGTGTGATGGTGAGAGACTCCCTCCCTTAGCACTCTCACCACCACTGCAGGTGTGTGATGGTGAGTGACTCCCTCCTCAGCACCTCACTACCAGCCAGCAGGTGTGTGATGGTGAGTGACTCCCTCAGCACCTCACTACCAGCCTGCAGGTGTGTGATGGTGAGTGACTCCCTCCCTCAGCACCTCACTACCAGCCGCAGGTGTGTGATGGTGAGTGACTCCCTCAGCACCTCACTACCAGCCTGCAGGTGTGTGATGGTGAGTGACTCCCTCAGCACCTCACTATCAGCCAGCAGATGTGTGATGGTGAGTGACGCCCTCCCTCAGCACTCTCACTACCAGCCAGCAGGTGTGTGATGGTGAGTGACTCCCTCAGCACCTCACTTCCAGCCAGCAGGTGTGTGATGGTGAGTGACTCCCTCAGCACCTCACTACCAGCCAGCAGGTGTGTGATGGTGAGTGACTCCCTCAGCACCTCACTTCCAGCCAGCAGGTGTGTGATGGTGAGTGACTCCCTCAGCACCTCACTACCAGCCAGCAGGTGTGTGATGGTGAGTGACTCCCTCAGCACCTCACTTCCAGCCAGCAGGTGTGTGATGGTGAGTGACTCCCTCAGCACTCTCACTACCAGCCAGCAGGTGTGTGATGGTGAGTGACTCCCTCAGCACCTCACTACCAGCCAGCAGGTGTGTGATGGTGAGTGACTCCCTCAGCACCTCACTACCAGCCAGCAGGTGTGTGATGGTGAGTGACTCCCTCAGCACCTCACTTCCAGCCAGCAGGTGTATGATGGTGATGACTCCCTCAGCACCTCACTACCAGCCAGCAGGGTGTGATGGTGAGTGACTCCCTCAGCACTCTCACTACCAGCCAGCAGGTGTGTGATGGTGAGTGACTCCCTCAGCACCTCACTACCAGCCAGCAGGTGTGTGATAGTGAGTGACTCCCTCAGCACCTCACTACCAGCCAGCAGGTGTGTGATGGTGAGTGACTCCCTCAGCACTCTCACTACCAGCCAGCAGGTGTGTGATGGTGAGTGACTCCCTCAGCACTCTCACTACCAGCCAGCAGGTGTGTGATGGTGAGTGACTCCGTCAGCACTCTCACTACCAGCAGCAGGTGTGTGATGGTGACTCCCTCAGCACCTCACTACCAGCCAGCAGGTGTGTGATGGTGACTCCCTCCCACCTCACTACCAGCCAGCGGTGTGTGATGGTGACTCCCTCAGCACCTCACTACAGCCAGCAAGTGTGTGATGGTGAGTGACTCCCTCAGCACCTCACTTCCAGCCAGCAGGTGTGTGATGGTGAGTGACTCCCTCAGCACCTCACTTCCAGCCAGCAGGTGTGTGATGGTGAGTGACTCCCTCAGCACCTCACTACCAGCCAGCAGGTGTGTGATGGTGAGTGACTCCCTCACACCTCACTACCAGCCAGCAGGTGTGTGATGTGAGTGACTCCCTCAGCACCTCACTACCAGCCAGCAGGTGTGTCAGGTTAGGCTTGGTGGTTGCCAGTGTTCACCAGAGGGTCCTGCCTGTAGGGCGTCAAAGATAAGGGCGACGTTTGCGTATTACCGGTAAGTTCATCGACCAGATCCTTTATGATCTTTTATTGGTTCCCCTCCACAACCGGAGCTGTTGATTGGTTCCCCTCCACACCGGAGCTGTTGATTGGTTCCCCTCCACAACCGGAGCTGTTGATTGGTTCCCCTCCACAACCGGAGCTGTTGATTGGTTCCCATCCACAACCGGAGCTTTTGATTGGTTCCCCTCCACAACCGGAGCTGTTGATTGGTTCCCATCCACAACCGGAGCTGTTGATTGGTTCCCATCCACAACCGGAGCTGTTGATTGGTTCCCATCCACAACCGGAGCTTTGATTGGTTCCCTCCACAACCGGAGCTGTGATTGGTTCCCTCCACAACCGGAGCTGTTGATTGGTTCCCATCCACAACCGAGCTGTTGATTGGTTCCCATCCACAACCGGAGCTTTTGATTGGTTCCCCTCCACAACCGGAGCTGTTGATTGGTTCCCATCCACAGCCGAAGAATTTGATTGGTTCTCCTCCACAGCCGGAGCTTTTGATTGGTTCTCCTCCACAGCCGGAGCTTTTGATTGGTTCTCCTCCAGAGCCGGAGCTTTTGATTGGTTCTCCTCCAGAGCCGGACCTTTGAGTCCTAGCAGACACAATTGAATAAAATGGACAAGTAAGTACACATGTATATTAGAAAAATATATATAAATTTCTCTTATAAAAGTATATTTAATCACTGAAATATAATCCTAATTCAAGGTATGGGCTAGCCACACATGTATGTCTCCTCAGATAACTATAACAATGACCTACAGACAGTAGAACAACGAAAAACAATTACGAAACTTAACCTTTAAGTAGAATGACAAGTTTCCAGAACAGATCCAGCCAGCTACTGAGCTCGGACTTCTGTTGGAGGATTTGGAGGCTCGAGAACAACAGACGAGAGCTACTGTAGCTCTCTAGCCAGGGGCCAGGTTCACGGATACGGTACGTCGGAATGTTTTTCGTTCTTAGCTACGATAATGTATTTCTTTCCTTAGCGCCTTCGTGGGCGGACTACGTTGCGGTATTCATGTAAGCTACACTAAGTAAATAAAAAATAAAATAAATATGTTTATTTAAGTATATCGGTACCTATACATACATGTGGAATTTTAACATATTGATACGATTTATGATAGAGCTACTTCATACAATGACCCTAAAGCCACTATACGCGCAATGCTGTGGCAGGAATTGGCATTTACAGTTCAGCGTTTTAGTCTTAATTGTAGTGACTTAATATCTAACATATTCCAGAGCATTGAGTAGAGGGTACCGAGTGATGTCTTGGGGCCAGAGTTGATATTGTCCTAATAAAGCTTTGTGTTAGAGTAATTAGAGACGTAATGAATTTGTAGTGGCTAGTAAGAACCCCAAGCACAAATTACCATAGTACTATGGAGATAAGATTGAGCGTGGAGTAAGTATGAGAAGGTACCAGGCAGGCGCAGGGTACATAATATCGATCTAAGAAAGAATGCCCAATCAGTATTTTGAAACTTTTTTATTTGATTATTTAGAATGTGCTCCTGGAAATTCAGCTTGTGATCAATGAGAGCGCAAAGGAATTTGCCATCTTAATTTGTTTCAAAAAAGACAAAAGTCGAAAAACCTTCGTAAGTTTGTTTCCGGGTATCTAGAGTTAGGGTGGCTCGACCACTTCGTAGCTTTACGACTAAACTGGATATAACTCAATGTGTCTCTAACTACATAAACGTGGGATCGAGTTTTAAGACTTTGGGAACATCGAACCAACATATTATACATGATGTTTACAAAACGATCGACTCGGTTGAGGACGTTAGGGTCACGCTGATCTGCTCTCTCCTGCACCCTATGCCAGGGTAACAACCTTTACAACATAGTCGCATTCTATACCATGTACCCCCCACGCTGGGTACTGAGATGGGGAATCGCTCAACAGAAGAACTGGCTACTTCCCACTGGCAATATTCACATGGACATAGACTAGAACAGCAGCGCAGCAGTAGACGGAAGAGTGATATTGTCAAGAAGTTCTCACAACCAAGGACAGAAGAAACGGAAGTAGGACAGCGATGTGGGGCCGTAATGTTGGGCAGTGACAGTTACCTAATGGAACGACAAGTAGAATGAGGAACAACGCTGAGACTGATCAAACCATGTAACGACGAAGGACCGAACGAATGTCGTTAATAGGGTGTAGACGAGACGAGAAGGTGAGGCATTACTGCTCCCCTCATGCAAACTGGTCCTACACCACAAGATGGTGGAAGGCAGACGGGAAAGAGCAACGCAAGTGATCGAGCCCCTGGAAGGAAGGTAT
>WNGS01113158.1:41132226-41188492 GCA_020271785.1 Procambarus virginalis
GGAACATTGTGGTGTATCAAATACATGCACGGTACTGTACCCCTAGATACCAATTGTGTCTGCTAGGAACATTGTGGTGTATCAAATACATGCACGGTACTGTACCCTAGATACGATCCTGTGCTGCCAGATACACGAGCCTTGTTGTACTGGGTAGATAACAATCACCTCTGTCAATAAATATTGTAGTTATATGTGATATATAATATGCTACAATGTACCTTTTCGTCTTATCTGATATGATAGATTAAGACCTGCTCGAAATGCTATGCGTGTTAGTGGCTTTGCAAGAATGTTAAAATACCAATTTATGTAATCTCACCAACCTATTACACCTTCTTGTGAATATTATTATATTATTATTTATTATATTATTATTATATTATTATTATTATTATTATTTATTATTATTATTATTATTATTATTATTATTATTGTGTTATTTATTGGCGTCAATTCTATACTTGTGTCATTTACCTGTTAATTCCAAGACTCGGTTACACTGTGGGGTTTTACCCCCAAACAAGTAAGTAATATAAGAATATATATTGATTTTATTGTTAAGAACAACGGCACAATTTCTGTGATAAAACAAATATTGTGATTGATAATGCCAATTTAATACATTACGCTTGGCTATTACAATTTAGTGATTGTGGATTGGAAGCGCGCACTGATGCGAATCAATGATTTCGCTACAGAAATTTATATTGATTAATTTATTATAGTTTATAAATGGTGGACCTCTCAGCAGGTGGAAAAATAGCAATTGACCCTGCAAGTGATCCTCCCCAGTACAAATACCTTGGGAGAAATACAATATCGATATGTGTTCTTTAAACTTCTTTGTAGTCCAGTAACATTGTCTTAATAACTTAAAGAATTTTCGTTTCATTAATTGGGTATCGTTTTACAAATTTATTTTATGCCTAGAGAATTTATTTTATTTGAAGACTAATTCAGGGAAAAAGATTCGAGAGGTAACATAGTGCCACAAAAGCTGTCATCGGGAAATAGAGGTGTGTTAAGGTGTTGAGTGGCATTTGTTAGGTCGTGACGTATATGATGAAGTGTGGACCAGTAAACAGCTGTGCGGAGGAATACTATGCTCAATAAATCAGACACATTTCATATGGTGAACCGGATGTCCTTTTCCTCCTGTATTCGCATCTTGAACAATATTAAATTACTTTGGATTGAGCAGTACAATGGAGTTGAACAGTCACACTGGCACTTACTTAATTCTTTGACTTTATAATGACTTACTCCTGAAAAACACTCTTATGGTGAATATGCGGTTCTTTGGAATAAACTATACATATTGTAATTCCATAAACGTGTTGGGAAAAAGATATACACCGTCAGTCCAGTATCTTTATTATCATAACTAGAACATACATAGTGTGAACAAGAGACCAACGACATCCGTGTTTATTCATGCGTACAGTATTAAAACAAATGTATTGCTTCATGCAAACTTGTGATTGTACAGTAACATTGAGTGTTGTACTTGAGTCAGTGTATCACAGCATATCTTAATTACAAAGTAGAGCAACAAATGTTACTGAAAGTTATAAGTAGCTTAACTCAACAGAGAACGGTGATGAATTTGGAGTTTAGTGAGCTTGCGGCGGCGAGGAACTATGGAATCTTAGCGCAGTTTACAGTCCAAGCTCCTAGCTCACACTAAATTATTCTCTATGACGCCTTTGTCAGTGTAGTCTGGCACATATTACACTACTTTAATATGTGTGTGTGTGTATATATATATATCTCTAGTCATTAATTGCATATATTATATATATATTATATATATATATATATATATATATATTGGCTTATTAAGCAAATTGGGCCTTTATAGTAGACCAAATAGTGTGTTCTGGCTACTAGGTACAACATTTAATGTACCTGCCTTCTGTATTGTGTTACAATTTAACTACTGGTATTCCGACGCTTAATTTTTTTTTAATCTGACCTTAAAGTGGTGGATGGAGGAAGCTTCCAGGACTTGCTTCAGTGCAGTCCACTTGTGTACCATCCGTACAGGGTATGAATATTTCCTTATATTACGTCGTGTGTGTGTGTGGGGGGGAGTTGAACTTCAGTTCCTGGGCCCCCACCTTTTCACCTGTCAGATATCTTGTGTGTGTGTGTCATATATGACCATTTTCCTCAATAATTATTCTCGTTTAGTTAGAAAAAAGCTTAAACATAATTTGTGGTCTTTTTAGGCTACATCTGCAGAAAATGTGAGAACGCATTTTTAATTTCGTATACAAATTATTAATACTGTTGATCGTTCTAGTAGATAGCTCATAAGATTTTAATTCTTAATCAATTTTAAGTTTAAAATTGTGAAAAATGATCTAAGATTCCAAAGTTCTTTCCACGTAGTAGAGATGCCAGAGTAGTTGCAGGCTAGTTATTATTAGGGTTAATCAGTAAAGTGGTCTTGCTGTAATAATCTACTAACACTGCACCGCTACTGAATTAGTTAAGAGATGTGGAAGAGGTGACACTCCACCCCGACACCGCGCCCCACTCCACCACACTCTTATGGGGAACATCTCCAGGAAAAATACATCCACAAATATTTATTTTTACATGATGATTGTCAAGCAATTCAAACTTCCTAATGAATCCAAGGAACTAATTACATTAAATTTATATAATATTAACGGGGCTAATGCCCCGAAAGCATTCTACATACGACACACAGCTACATATTTAAGAACAATGACATATCAAAATAAAGGCACAGGTCAAATTTTATTTGACACCTTAATTCTTGCATATATATTTAGACATCGATATGCAGGAATATTAATCTATTTTAACTTTCTTCATAAAAAGAAAAAGATAAGTTGACACTACTACTAAATCTACATAATATTTTAACATATAATTTTTATATTTCAAACATAAGTCACAGCATATCTGTGAATAAACTTTCTATCATCAGTATTATTTACTTGCCATAATATATTTTCATTATATTATACTGTTGGGTCATGGAAGTGAGGGAGGGAACTATCAGGGGAAAAGCGCCAATTCATTTCGACTTACAACACTTGGACTGGGTGAGGATAAGGATTTTGGATGGGACGGGGGGGGGGGGGGGAGGAATGGTGCCCAACCACTTGGACGGTCGGGGATTGAAAGCCGACCTGCATGGAACGAGACCGTCGCTCTATCGTCCAGCCCAAGTGGTTGGGCACGAAAGATAAGTGTGAGGAGATGTCATAGCATGAGCCAGTGTGAAGAATGACACAGCGTGAGCCAGGGAAAGGAGTGACACAGCATGTGCCAGGGGTAGCAATATTTGGAAGTAACCTCAAATGTGTCAACAGTTATCCTACTTTCTATCATCAGTATTATTCCTGCCATACTCACCTGAACATATAATACTTCATGTTTAATCAGTAACACAAATCAATTGTTATTACAGTAAATATATTATGGATAGTTTTATTATAAATGTGTGTGGGAGAGTTGGTATGGCTTGCACAGCCAGCTCCTCATCTTACTCACATACTAACAAAATGGAAGATGAAGTAAAATGTGAAGCATTAATTTTATTAATGGTTTTAATTGGGACTTGATGACATATCTCAGGTAATGTATCGTTTATCTTGTATTTACTGTATCATACAAATTTATACTTCACAATTAAAACAAATCTTGTTATGTAATCATAGGCGGCGTAAATAACTAATCTATTAAACTACGAATCACATAGATTTTACTGTTACTTCTGACAACACTGTTCGGTTAAGAACACTATCTGCTTATTAGATTTAGAGCAAAATCTTTCCCATTATGCCGAAGAATACATCTTTTTATCTTATATATTACTTAAATATTTTGTTAAGTGTAGCCTGATGCTGCTTCTGTCTGGGCCTCGCTCACACTCCAGCTTGTCTCCATACATTCATTTACTCAATTTGTAGACAATTTTCAGATTGCCATTTTCGACTCTCAATTACTATATTAAAAAAATTATATTCCAAAAGCTCTTCGTTTTGTTCAAAAGTTTAGTCTATACTTTCGTTAAAAAAGCTAACCAATGAAGGAAACTTGATTTAACATCATACCGGAATGAATAAGAGATCTCTAAAATTTTGATGACTTACTTGATTAAGTGAAAGGAAGGCCTATTTAAATGATTTTAAATACTGAATATTGATTGATGTACCTTCATTGATCGAGCTATTTTTTTCGGAAACCATTACGCGAAGTGTCAAAAATATATTTATACTCTCAGTAATGCGTGGAAATAGTTCCATGGCGACATTTACACGATAGTTATGTTGTGGTGAGCTGAGATGTGGGGGAGAGGCACTGGTGGTGATCACAGGGGCTCCAGCAACACATTCTCGGCTCTCCACCACGGCTGCATTCCCGCCACCACCACCACCAGGTGTGAGCGATGGTGGGTACTTAGCAGGTGTGGAGGAGGATGCCTAGTAGATCTGGAGGAGGATGCCTAGCAGGTATGGAGGAGATGAGAGGACGATATGGAGGATGACTGGTATGATAAGAGGCTATACAGGTGAGTGGTGGTCAGGTCAAAGCCCTTGTTACCTCATTCCGTTTTATTGCCGCTGATAAAGGCACCTGGAGGATTTATTTTCATAGAGTCTATTCCGAAGGAAGAAATGATAATGTTATCCGTGGAAATGACGAAGACGAAGATGAGGATGATGTTGTTCAAAATGTTAGCGGCAGTTTGCTGTTCGGGATCGTTAATGTCCATGGCGCCAATAATCATGAAGAGTACGCCCACCAGCACCTAAAACAATAAATCAGCAAGTTACTCTATATATACATGACAACTTTCACAGGAACTAATGTGATGTCTTCTTATATATTGTGATAAATACTGAATAATCCAAATCACTCTTTAAAACTTATCTAAACTGGAATTAATATTGAGGAACAAAGTTAAAAGAAGGGTTGCGGTTGCGTCCTGTTGTAGAGACAGCCTACTTGGCTTCAACATTCCATACAGCCTACCACAGGCCTGTGGCAGGCCGCAGCAGGAGGCAACAGCCACCTTCCCTGCTCAGTGCAACTGCAATTGTCATAAGGCCTGGTGGGCGACGCTGGCACTTTCCAATAGGTAAGGACAAACCTAGAATCGTTTTACAATTGTAACTAAAAGCAAACTAATTCATATTATAAGCCATGAATTATTATCATATTTATTATAGAAATGCCCTTAAATAAGACTGATCTTTAATTGCTCGCCAAAACTTCTTAAACCATTTTAGTGTCTACGCGTTATGCAACTTAATGAGTGCCATCTACCCTGATGTCAGATCAGAGTTTCCTTACACATTTGGAAAAGAAAGGATGGTAAGCGGTTGTTACACAAAGGCAACAGTATCGGCGGGTCTTACTTTAAGGAGTGACGGTGGAGTTTTTCTGCGTGAGAAAACCAAAGTCGAAGCTCGTCTCAATGCCATTAAACGCCATAATAAGCATCTGGAGCCCCATCACCACGTGATTGACCACCTCAGCTGGATATTGATGGTGTTTCTTTTTAATATTTAACGGTATCAAGACTCCCAGCAAGACGGCCGTCAGCCCCTATGACAGATAATTTAAAGGTATAGCAAACCTGCCTCTATTATATATGTATCATGTGTCCTGCAATGTTTCCACACATAGTGCTCCTGGGGTGTCAAGTGTCACCTGTGTCATCCATACATAGTGCTCCCGGGGTGTCAAGTGTCACCTGTGTCATCCACACATAGTGCTCCTGGGGTGTCAAGTGTCACCTGTGTCATCCATACATAGTGCTCCTGGGGTGTCAAGTGTCACCTGTGTCATCCATACATAGTGATCCTGGGGTGTCAAGTGTCACCTGTGTCATCCATACATAGTGCTCCCGGGGTGTCAAGTGTCACCTGTGTCATCCATACATAGTGCTCCTGGGGTGTCAAGTGTCACCTGTGTCATCCATACATAGTGCTCCTGGGGTGTCAAGTGTCACCTGTGTCATCCATACATAGTGCTCCTGGGGTGTCAAGTGTCACCTGTGTCATCCATACATAGTGCTCCCGGGGTGTCAAGTGTCACCTGTGTCATCCATACATAGTGCTCCCGGGGTGTCAAGTGTCACCTGTGTCATCCATACATAGTGCTCCCGGGGTGTCAAGTGTCACCTGTGTCATCAAAGAATTATCCCTGACTGAACCAGCACAATTGACCGATCTCTCCAGGAAACGCTCATCAAAATAGTTCTTCACGTTGTATTCTACAACTTACTCAAGAGCCCAACAGAAACAAGTCATCATAGCTACACATAAATCACAGGTAACATCCAAGTTAACATATTCAAATTGTTAATTACACAATATACACCGTACATTATTTCACCATTATTTCGCAGCATGCAAAGGTGCTGAATACAGTAGTACAGAAAGAATGGGATTGTGTTTACAAAGTTGTGCATAAAGACTGATATTTACCACAAAAAAAAATCACAATTTTTGCTGGCAAACGCAGATAAGTTTCATTAAGATAATATTAGTGAGCTGCCGCCGCTGGAGGTGTTACAACAGACTTGACAGCTGCCATGCTGAGGCTACTGTACTTGACAGCTGCCATGCTGAGGCTACTGTACTTGACAGCTGCCATGCTGAGGCTACTGTACTTGACAGCTGCCATGCTGAGGCTACTGTACTTGACAGCTGCCATGCTGAGGCTACTGTACTTTACAGCTGCCATGCTGAGGCTACTGTACTTGACAGCTGCCATTCTGAGGTTACTGTACTTGACAGCTGACATGCTGAGGCTACTGTACTTGACAGCTGCCATGCTGAGGCTGCTGTACTTGACAGCTGCCATGCTGAGGCTACTGTACTTGACAGCTGCCATGCTGAGGCTACTGTACTTGACAGCTGCCATGCTGAGGCTACTGTACTTGACAGCTGCCATGCTGAGGCTACTGTATATGTTTTGCTTCTCAATGAGTTATACAGTGTTGTAGTCACACTATTAATACATTAGTTTTAATTTAGTCTACCATATAATGAAATTCCAAATGTCTAAATATCTAGTTTATATATTCTTCCCACAAAAGAAATCTGCAAATTTATCAATTCTTTGGAAAGTTATTTAAAATGTGAGTTTGAGTTGACAAGAGGTTGACACATGAGGGAGCTTTAGGCAGATCTATCAAGGAAAGGTAAGGTAATTATCAAGAGCAAGCGCTAAGCCAAAATTACGTTGCTTGTTCAAATTTTGGAACATGCTGACATGTCAATTAAAAATGTCTCTCTCATAATATATGACACAGCCTACGGTAAAAACTTGGGGATTAATAATGTGACAGGTCACACGACGGTCAAAGTTAGCTCTTAATAAATAACGGTGGTCAAGGCTTGCATGCTAGTAGGCCTTAACCCGAAGCTGTTGATGATGATGTTAAGGGAAGTGATAACGAAGACCGCGCCCATGTTGAAGTAGCTGATGAGGTTGGCGGACATGTGGTAGCTGACCAGGTGCAGCTTACAGTCCCTCAGCATGGAGAGGGAGAGGGAGAGCAGAGCAACCAACAGCTGTATATACACCGCCGCTCTTAGTAACACCTACACAACTCCCTTAACTTAATACACTTCCTAAATCATCACAGAAATTAACGTGCGAATTTAATATTGTAAAACGTTATGAAGGTGATTTAAAATGTCTGACTATATAATTATGACTTAGCTTGCTTAAGTATATATATATCAAACTTTTTAGTATAATCCTAAATAATTTAACATAACTTATCATTACTGGTTCTCATTTGTCATGGGGTGGAGAGACATCAGCCAGGGGAACAGTGCTGTAGGTAAGTTATAAGGTGAAAGGTTATATATATGTAATATTAAAACAATAAAGAATCACTCTTTCATTCACCCAACCTCCTAAAATGAAAGTACTTATAGTAACGATGTGGTCGACCGTATAAATATGTCGTGATGGAAGCAGAAGGTAGATTTTTGTAGTACTGAAATTGGACAAACCGCCAAAGATTATTTATATTTAAGACTAATAAAATCTAACCTAACCTAGCCACTCAAGGTAGGCCTAAAACACGCTCTGTGAGCCCTAATATGCTATACTAGATCTATGAAAATCTAAGTTTGGTTTTTTATTTGATTTTTTCAGGACTAAAAACAGAACAAAGAGTGAATTACAGCGGGCCCATTACTACATATTACTACGATAGACCACATAGCTACACAAAGTTGTATGAAAACAGGAGGATGGCTTGATACATACACAAGTGTCCTGTCCCCTCCCCCCTCCCCCCCACCCTCCACAAACTGTGGGTTTGTGGGGTTGTTACTGGTCAGTGTCCCAGCCGCCACCACAACCGTCCGCCCTCCACCCCTCTATGAGGCTTCTGGCTTCGGCTGTTCCTTAACAAGACTCTCCTTACATAACATAATGTATTTTCCTGTCAGAACCTATGCTCGTATCTTCCAGCGAGACTGCCACCTCGCAGGTGTGTATGCTGGTCTACAGGTATACTGCCACCTCGCAGGTGTGTATGCTGGTCTACATGTATACTGCCACCTCGCAGGTATGTATGCTGGTCTACAGGTATACTGCCACCTCGCAGGTGTGTATGCTGGTCTACAGGTATACTGCCACCTCGCAGGTGTGTATGCTGGTCTACAGGTATACTGCCACTTCGCAGGTATGTATGCTGGTCTACAGGTATACTGCCACCTCGCAGATGTGTATGCTGGTCTACAGGTATACTCCCACCTCGCAGGTATGTATGCTGGTCTACAGGTATACTGCCACCTCGCAGGTGTGTATGCTGGTCTACAGGTATACTGCCACCTCGCAGGTGTGTATGCTGGTCTACATGTATACTGCCACCTCGCAGGTATGTATGCTGGTCTACAGGTATACTCCCACCTCGCAGGTGTGTATGCTGGTCTACAGGTATACTGCCACCTCGCAGGTGTGTATGCTGGTCTACAGGTATACTGCCACCTCGCAGGTGTGTATGCTGGTCTACAGGTATACTGCCACTTCGCAGGTATGTATGCTGGTCTACAGGTATACTGCCACCTCGCAGGTGTGTATGCTGGTCTACAGGTATACTCCCACCTCGCAGGTATGTATGCTGGTCTACAGGTATACTGCCACCTCGCAGGTGTGTATGCTGGTCTACAGGTATACTGCCACCTCGCAGGTGTGTATGCTGGTCTACATGTATACTCCCACCTCTCAGGTGTGTATGCTGGTCTACAGGTATACTGCCACCTCGCAGGTGTGTATGCTGGTCTACAGGTATACTGCCACCTCGCAGGTGTGTATGCTGGTCTACAGGTATACTGCCACCTCGCAGATGTGTATGCTGGTCTACAGGTATACTCCCACCTCGCAGGTGTGTATGCTGGTCTACAGGTATACTCCCACCTCGCAGGTGTGTATACTGGTCTACAGGTATACTGCCACCTCGCAGGTGTGTATACTGGTCTACAGGTATACTCCCACCTCTCAGGTGTGTATGCTGGTCTACAGGTATACTGCCACCTCTCAGGTGTGTATACTGGTCTACAGGTATACTCCCACCTCGCAGGTGTGTATGCTGGTCTACAGGTATACTGCCACCTCTCAGGTGTATATACTGGTCTACAGGTATACAACTCTCACACCCTGACCGTCCTGACGACATCATACATGTATACCCTTGATGATATACCAGCCCTCACATACACCTACACTTATGTCAAATACGTGACTCTTTGCGTCATTAACTCTTACACTTAGTTCCCGTTGTCTAGGTCAGGCAGCCTGTACGTAGGCCTATACATGTTAGGCAGCCTGTACGTAGGCCCATACATGTTAGCCAGCCTGTACGTAGGCCCATCCAGGTCAGGCAGCCTGTACGTAGGCCCATACATGTTAGGCAGCCTGTACGTAGGCCCATACATGTTAGGCAGCCTGTACGTAGGCCCATCAATGTTAGGCAGCCTGTACGTAGGCCCATACATGTTAGCCAGCCTGTACGTAGGCCCATCCAGGTCAGGCAGCCTGTACGTAGGCCCATACATGTTAGGCAGCCTGTTCTTAGGCCTATCCAGGTCAGGCAACTTGTATGTAGGCCCATCCATGCTAGGCAGCCTGTACGTAGGCTCATCCAGGTCAGGCAGCCTGTACGTAGGCCCAGCCAGGTCAGGCAGCCTGTACGTAGGCCCAGCCAAGTTCCCCTAGGCTAACTACTGACATTTCCTAAAGATGCGCCCCACAACAGTCCTCTAATTTCCGGGTATCTATTGTTGACTACTAAATGAACAGTTCCATCAGGTGAAAGGAAACATACCCAAGCATTGTGACGGGAGGACGTAGTCTACTATGCTATTCCAGACCTGGCATATTCCCCACACCCACTCCATTATTGTTTCTCCACAACATTTCACAATTTCAAGATATATCTACACGCTAGATAGATACTGTAGGACTGTAGAATGCCTACTATTATTACACCTTCAACTTTGCCACAGTGTACGGTCCTACAGGGACATGGGCTGGTGTACGATGTTGCTGTCTTCTCACACCATCACATCAAATACTGTTAACATTAGCACCTCTTTCATCACTTCCGCCCTTGAACTTTAAAAGTATTTTCTCCGCCAACAATTAATCTCTTCTACATCATTTAACATTTCTCCCGTGTCTACCTTCTATATCAACCATTTATCCATTAACCTTCCTATTGCAGTTCCTTATCTTTCAAATGAGCGTCCTGATTTCTAAATATTTTTATTTATGCTTTCTCTCATTCATCTCCTCATTCGCCGTGTTATTTTGTATTGAGATTAACTAATCTTTTACTCTGATCGTGCTACCATTTCCTCGGCTCGATACCTAACTTTGTGTCTATAAAACCTGTATTGTTTCTTATCATTAGCCGCTCTTGCCACCACCTCATCCGATCACTCTTGCCACCACCTCATCCAATCAATCAGTTTCCCTCAATTTTACACCAGTGTGTGCTCGTCCACACTTCCTAGACGTTGCTGTGTGCACGGCTGGATGCGTCCAGTGACGTACCTGGAGGACCAGGTACCAGCTGTGAGCACGCCTGGGTGCATCCAGTGACGTACCTGGAGGACCAGGCACCTGCTGTGTGCACGGCTGGGTGCGTCCAGTGACGTACCTGGAGGACCAGGTACCAGCTGTGAGCACGCCTGGGTGCGTCCAGTGACGTACCTGGAGGACCAGGTACCAGCTGTGAACACGGCTGGGTGCGTCCAGTGACGTACCTGGAGGACCAGGCACCAGCTGTGAGCACGCCTGGGTGCGTCTAGTGACGTACCTGGAGGACGAGGGAGGTGACGATGAGGGCCAGCATGACGGTGTAGTAGGGGTGCTTCTCGCCGACCTCCAACACGTACTTGAGCTGCGAGGCATTAGCGGTGAGGAGGGCCACGTCCAGCATGCCCTGCGCCACCGTCTTCTTGGTGGCATAGCGGTTAGCGTCCAGAGTCTTCTCGACCTGCAAAACATTACATTCACTAGAGTTTAAGCTTCTTATTCCCCTCACCTTGCTACCTGGCACATGTCCCTGATATTTATCCTTGTATAAGTTATATATTTGCTGCATCAAAGGTGATTTGTGTCATGTTAAATGACTTACCATTTATATGAACCAAACATAAAATAACCATAAAACAGCCTGACTGAGATCTTTATTTTCATTCAGTGTTTATATAATTCCAAGTATTCCAGAAATTGACATATTTCTCACACGTTATGTTATTTTGACCTCGATATAAGCCTAATGTGCATGAACACACTCTAACTTACTGTCCCCCGACACGTTGAATTATTATTTTTATTATTAATCATTTAAGGAAAATATAGTGTTATTCAGCTGTACATATCTCTGTACACCATCATCTGAAGTACTGAGCATGGAGCATGGAAACTTCCCATTCAGAAGGACATATAGCTGCCTTGGAGAATGTTTAACACAGAACGACAGAAATCATCCCAGAATTAAGTCAACTCTCACACCAGGAAGGATTGAGGGCCACAGAGCTAACAACACTGCAGACCAGACATGACAAGGTTAATCTTATTTACCCCTTCACAATTGTGAATTAAGTAAAATATATTAATCCAGGTCATTATAACACATACAAGGGTAACGGCTTCAAGCTCAAAAAGCCGCAATATAGTACACAAAATAGGAATGTTTTTTCATCAAATAGAATAAACATCCATAGAAGTATCGTCTACCCACCGAAGCCGTAAATGACACGACAAAACTTATCCTTAAAATTCAGTTGGAAAAAATCCTCAGGAATAATTGTGAGACCTTTGACTAACTCCCTGTTTCCTATCCGAGTCGAGGCCATTGTAGGTGGTGGCCCTCAGGTCCTCAGGTAAATGCCACAAGTGGAAAGACCGCGACTGACACTGCCCACACACCAACATAGAAAATGTAATAATTTCTCGGCATGGAGAAGCGAGGACCTGACACCGTCAACACACCATTCTTCACCCCCGGACCTGCAACTTTAGGACTCCTGGTTCAACCTTGATGACGAGCGGACGTCTGGACACCTCCTCCGCCTGGGAGCCGCCGGATCACTTTCTGTCTTTGCGTTTCGGATTTGATACTGTCGTTTGGGAACCCTATTCAACGTCCGGACGACGCCTGGCGCACATATCGCCTTGGGTCACTGGTTGTTAATAGATTTTTTCTCATATTCTGGCTGNGGTCATGTTCACAGAAAATGGTACCATCCGTTTTCTATGTGCGGCGGCTGGACGCCACTAGAGAAGGTAAACAAAGCGCACAGGACGCCTGCCAAGCTTGGGAGCTACTCTATCATGTAATCGTTTTTAAGTATTAAAGTCAGTAACCAGGAATGACTTTACATCAACCTTACTACCAAGACTATCTCAGCTACACAGACACCACACTGGCGACGAGGATGAACTGGGAACGCAGGTATTTTGTTCAACAAAACACAAGGAAGGAGCATGCTGTCTCGCCAGAGGAGGAAGGAGAAGCTGTCTGTGAGCACCATACCCGATGCTGTATGCAACCCCATGCTGTGTGCTGACTGTTGCTGTGTGCTGATCGTTGCTGTGTGCTGGCCGTTGCTGTGTGCTGGCCAATGCTGTGTGCTACCCAAGCTGTGCTGAGTGTTGCTGTGAGAGAGGAATCTGCCGACGCTGTGTACGAAACGACGCTTTGATGCAGTGTACAAAACCCGATGTTTTGGTTACGAAACGACGCTCCGTGCTACAAAATTCTTCACGCTGTGAACCAACTGCTGCCTACTGCTGCCAACTGCTGCCAATGCTGTACCAACTGCTAACAACTGCTGTGTTGCTGTGAGTAGGAACAACACATGTACACAAGGGCTAGGTAAGAAGTCAGTTGCTGCTGTGTTGTGCACTGTTGTGAACTTTTGCATTAAAATGCTTGTGTGCTTTGCAAAATTAAAGTAATTACAGTGAATTCTTAAATAACATATACAGTGCAGTAAGTGTTATATATTCTGAGGAACATTTTAAGTGATAAGTTTAAATTTATTCAGTAAAAATGGCAAATATACCTCAGTTTCCTGCATTTGATCCTGACTGTGACCAGACAAACCTGTCACAGAGGTGGGTCAAATGGCTTAAAAGGTTTGAAAATTTGTTGATAGTTTCTGACATCAAAAGTGCTGAAAGAAAGCGTGCCTTTCTGCTTCACTATGCAGGTGATAGAGTTTGTGACATCTTTGATACACTGAAAGATACTGGTGGTGCCAAAGATTATGACACTGCCAAGGCCAAATTAACTGAGCATTTCAAACCAAGGCAAAATACTGCTATGGAAATTATGCATTTCAGGAGAGCAAAACAACTCTCTAATGAAACTGTTGATCAATACCATACACGTCTGCAGGGTTTAGCAACCCATTGTGAGTTTGCTGATGTTGACAAAGAAATCAAACAGCAAATAATTGAAACATGCACATCTACACGTCTTCGTCGAAGAGCTCTAGAACTTGTTGATGATGAAAGTTCTCTTACCAAGATACTGGATATGGCTCGTCGAATGGAAGATGCTGCACGTGATGCTCGTGCCATGGAGTGCAGTGCCAACAACGGTTCTGCCACTGTTACTAACAGTCATGAAGTATGTAAGGTTCAGGGAGTACACCATGATCATAGAAGATATCATGCCAAACCTAACATTAAATTGAGCCGAGAACCACATCACAACTGGAGTCATGGAACAAGACTCAAGCAGTCACAACGACTCACATCAGAGGTTGTCAATAATAAATGTTACAATTGTGGAGGAGACTACCCACACCAAGATAATGTTTGTCCTGCACAAGGTAAGAAGTGCTATGAGTGTAGAAAACTAGGTCATTTTGGTGCTATGTGTCGTTCCGCACTAAAGAAACCACAATCAATAAATAAAAGCAATGTACGAGGATCAAGTCATAGGAGTCGAGGTGGCAAACACAATATTGCACCTCAAATCAAGAATGTTAATAATATACAAGACAACATTTCATTACAACCAGTCTCAGATGACAGTGAATGTGATTATATTTATGGAGTACAATCAATCACAGAATGGAATGATCTTCCAAACAACCCAGAGACTATAGTATACATTGCTGGCATTTGTCTCAAAATTCTCATTGACACTGGATCAAACATTGACACCATTGCTGAGTGCCACTATGAAAAATTTAAAAAACAGTTCCCAAAGCTTGAAAACTACAATGGCAAAGCCACTGCCTATGCTTCAAAGGTAGCCTTACCAGTGATTGGAACTTTCACTGCAGAGATTAAGTCAAAGAATGCAATGCTCATTACTACATTCCATGTTGTTAGGAATGCAAAGGAGTCTTTACTCAGTTACAAGACTTCAACCAAATTGGGGCTACTTCAGCTTTCTAATGCTGTAGCAGTGGAATCTGCAAACAATGTTGATGCTATTGTTGCTGAATTTTCTGATCGGTTTAAATCCATAGGTTGTTATACTGATAGCAAGGTACATCTGCATATCAACCCAGATGTAATTCCAGTTGCCCAACCACATCGCCGACAACCATTCCATACTCGCAAGAAAGTCGATGCCGAACTGGATAGGCTGATAGAACTAGATATCATTGAACCGGTAACAGGCCCAACACCATGGGTAAGCCCAATTGTCACTCCACCAAAGCCGAAGAATCCAGATGAGATACGCATTTGTGTAGACATGCGTGTTCCCAACAAGGCAATAATGCGTGAACGCCATCCTACACCCACTGTAGATGATATGATATACCGCTTGAATGGTGCAACTGTATTCAGCAAGTTAGATTTAAACAAGGGCTATCATCAGCTTGAACTTGATGATGAGAGTCGATTCATCACAACGTTTACGACACATCGAGGTCTGTATAGGTACAAGCGCCTGAGTTTTGGTATTAACAGTGCTGCTGAAGTATTCCAGCACATCATCAGCCAGGTATTGCAAGATATACCTAATGCTGACAACATGTCTGATGGTACGGCCAACATCATTGTTTATGGCCGTACCCAAGCTGAACACGACAAAGCTCTTCGTGCAACATTGCAACGCTTACGAGAAAAGAATTTGACGCTAAGCCGAGCAAAGTGTGAGTTCAATCAACATAAAATTGAATTCTTTGGACATGTACTTAGTGACAAAGGTCTGTCTCCAGATCCTAAGAAAGTTGCAGATATCAAGAATGCTGCACCTCCTTCAACATCCACTGAAGTACATAGTTTTCTGGGAATGGCAAACTACTGTTCTCGCTTCATTCCAGATTTTGCTACCATTACGAAGCCTCTACGTGAGCTCCTGAAGAAAAATGCATCATGGTACTGGAGCGATGTCGAGCAAAATGCATTTGATGCTGTGAAAGATGCACTAGTAGAAAATGCGACTGCTGCATACTTTGATCCATCAATGGACACTGAGTTAACGGTGGATGCTAGTCCTGTTGGTTTAGGTGCTGTGTTAGCCCAACACAAACCTGGTCAACCAGATTCAAGAGTAGTAATTGCCTATGCCAGCCGTTCTCTCACAGATGTTGAGCAACGATACAGTCAGACAGAGAAGGAAGCTCTTGCTCTTGTATGGGGCTGTGAACACTTCAATGTGTATCTGCTTGGTGCACCCTTTACCACGATAGTCACTGACCACAAACCGTTGGAGACCATCTTCAATAATCCAAAGTCCAAACCACCAGCTCGCATTGAGAGATGGGCTCTTCGTCTGCAACCATACAACTTTACGGTGAAATACAAGCCAGGTGCAGGCAATCCCGCTGATTACATCAGTCGACATCCTGCCAACAGTTTCACCATCACCAAGCATCAGCAAGTTGCCGAGGAATATGTACACTCTGTAACCTGTGATGCAGTCCCTAAGGCTCTCACTCTTGATGAAATCCGTACTGCAACCCTAGAGGACCCAACTCTGCAAGCAACAGTGGATGCATTGACTAAGAAAAAGTTTCCACGCATCCCACCCTCAGGAGTTGACCAAGATGCATTCAAAGCACTTGAACGCATCCAGACAGAATTAAGTGTTACGCAACAACGCGACACCGTGCTGCGAGGTACTCGTATCGTCATTCCAGCTGTTCTCCAGCAACGTGCTCTGAAGCTTGCACATCAAGGACACCAAGGTCTTGTAAGGACCAAACAGCTGCTACGAGAAAAGGTGTGGTTTCCTGGCATTGATCGTCAAGCTAAGGACATGCATGATGCCTGTGTCCCTTGCCAAGCTGCAGTGGATACTTCAAGACCAACACCTCTACAACCTTCACCACTACCTGCTGCACCATGGATGGAAGTATCGATGGATTTCTGTGGACCGCTACCAACTGGAGAGTACTTGATGGTAGTCATTGATGATCACTCACGTTATCCAGAAGTAGAAATCATCACTTCCACATCTGCAAAGGCTGTCATCCCGAAACTCGACAAGATCTTTTCAAACTTTGGCATTCCTGAAGTTGTCAAGACGGACAATGGACCGCCATTTAATGGACAAGACTTTGTCAACTTTGCTGAGCATATTGGATTCAAACACCGCCGTGTGATGCCACTACATCCTCAAGCAAATGGAGAAGTAGAGAGATTCATGCAACCTCTCATGAAAGCTGTACGCTGTGCTCATGCCGAAGGACGATCCTGGAAACAAGCTATGTATGCTTTTCTCAGGAACTACCGTGCAACACCGCATGGAACACTGGGCAAGTCGCCTGGCGAACTTTTATTTGGACGTCCTATGAGAATCGCACTACCTGTCATGCCAGCCAAGGTAACGGATAAACGTCTCGCTCAGAAGGATGCACTAGCCAAGGGCAAAATGAAAATTGCTCATGATCAACGTGCAAAGGAACAATTCATAAAGGTTGGAGATACTGTTCTCGTTAAAAAGAAAAAAGAGGGAAAGCTAGATATGCCGTATGATACAAAACCATATAAAGTGATTAGTGTAAAGGAACTATGGTAACAGCGAGTAATAGAGATCATAGTATAACACGTAATATGGCTTATTTCAAAGTGATTCCAAATAGTGTAGAAAATGATGAAGTGCAAAGTCGTGCAAAAGAAAAGAAAAAATGAGTTATAACTCGATAAACAATTCATCGAGGGATATTTTTGTATTTAAGGACTCTCGTCCAAAACGTCATGTTAAACGCCCTACACGATATGATGATTAATTGTGTTCCTATGTAATGCAAAGTATTTACTTGTTATGCTGAACTAAATTTAATATTGTTTGAATAATGCAGATCTCTCATTCAATATTTTGTAACTTTGTATTACAGTTTCTTTCATGTTTGTTTAACATTGCATATGTATTTTTAACATTGAAATCCTTTGTGGTAAAGATTGTTTAAATTCTTTGTGTGTTTAATTAATGTTAAATGTATGCAATATCTCTTGATATGTTAATAACTTACTTTGTGTCAATAACTTTGCTTTGTGCTACAAGCATGGTAGACATCCTGTATTCATTCTTTTTAAAGAAAAGGAGGGATGTCATGTTCACAGAAAATGGTACCATCCGTTTTCTATGTGCGGCGGCTGGACGCCACTAGAGAAGGTAAACAAGCACAGGACGCCTGCCAAGCTTGGGAGCTACTCTATCATGTAATCGTTTTTAAGTATTAAAGTCAGTAACCAGGAATGACTTTACATCAACCTTACTACCAAGACTATCTCAGCTATACACAGACACCACAGCCACCTGGCCCCCAAGTCCGGCTGACCCACTGCAAAAACCAACCTGGACGCCGAGGCAGCCTCTAGGGGCAAGGAAGCCTCAGGGCCTGCCCACAGGGAGTGCCACCACCAGGCATGGGCGGCTCCAGCCCGTGGGCATGAGGAAGGCCCCGACGTGCGAGCACGCCAGGGAGCGGCATGAAGGTGGGCCAAGCCCCACCCCAAGGAAGGCCGTGCAGATAATCCACGTGGCTTAGCGCCCAAGAGAGGGCAAGAAAGACAGGAAGGAAGCGACCAGGCACAGCACGCACCACAAAGGGCGGCGATCCTGGCACACACTGGACTCAGGCCGCACCAGGCACGCCACCCGCAGGCAAGCCGGACATGCGGGGGGGCCCTCAGGCCCAGCCGAGGCCCATGGGACGACGGATAGGGCGACAAGCCGCCGAGAGCCCAGACACGTGGGCGCCCCCACCAACCGGGCAGCGGGGCGCTCGTTGCCCCCACGTTGTCTGGGGCCAGGGCCCCAGGCAACCCAGGACAAGCGCTCCAGGGAGCGCCATGCCACGTGGGCGACGCCGACCAGGACTTGGGCGGGCTTGGGCCCCTAGGGACAAAGGACCACTGAAACCTGGCCACGTGGCGTCACCGCCAAGGGCGATGCTGGGCCACTCGCAGAGAGCCCGACCGGGCATGCACGTCCGGGCGAGGCACATACCAGGGCTCCTAGGGACAGCGCCTAGGGGCAAGCAAGCTACTGATTGCCTGGCCTCGAGGGGCGACACCACCAGACGAGGTGACGCCGGCCCACGGGCTTAAGGGAACCAGCCGCCCTCCAGGGTGCGGGCGGACCAGGGCCCCTAGGGACAGCCTAGGGGCAAGCAAGCCACTGAGTGCCTGGCCACGTGGGGCGACGCCACCGGCGGGGGTGACGCCAGCTCGCGGGGCTAAGGGAGCCGGGCGCGCCAGGGCCCCTAGAGACAATGCCAAGGGGCAGAGGACCACTAAAAGCCTGGCCACGTGGGGCGTCATCACCAGGGGCAACGCCACTTGCGGGGTGACGCCAGCCCGCGGGCGTAAGGGAGCCGGGCTCCCTCCAGGGCATGCTTGGGCCCCTAGGGGGCAGAGGACCACTGAAAGCCTGGCCATGTGGAGCGTCACCACCTGGGGTGGCACCAGTCCGCAGGCGGAACAAGCCCCACACGGGCACGCCATGGTACACGCGCCCGGGCACGGCACTGAGGAGAGGGACTGCGCCGGACAACCTGCACGACTAGCGCCCTAGCGAGAGGCAAAATGACCTTGAAGGAAGCTTGCTAGGGCGGCGCACACGGACCGCTAGGGACACAGTGCTGGGCACACGCCAAACACTGGGGACATCCCTAACTGAACAGGGGGCCCCACACGCAGAGTGTGGAGGGAAAACACGGACACCACTGTACCTTAGGACATGTTGAGTTGGGCAGGCCACTGGTGCCAATGGATCAGTGGTGCCCCTGGTGGAGCACCACTGATCCATTGGCACTTGATAACACTGTTCAGGCCAACTAAACCCACGGAACCGTCGACTGGTCCACGTGTCATTGAGGTGCAGTGTGGTGCGGAGTGGGACATTTCATGTTAAGCGGTCCGTGGTGGGAAGAAGAGTGAGGGCAGGACCCCCTCTTCCAATGCTATTTATATGCCACCCTGGGGCCAGAATCACGAAGGTACTTACAAATGTTTTTCTTCTTAGCTACGAATGTTTTCCTTCTTAGCGCCTTCGTGGCGGCTACGTCGGTATTCAGGTAGCTACACTAAGAAGAAAAACCTTCGTAAGTTTGGTCCGTCATCTAAGTGTACGGTCGACCACTCGTAGCTTTGCGTAAACTGGATATAACTCAATTTTTCTCTACTACAAAACACGGAGGATCGATTTTAAGATTTTGGAACGTAAACAAAAGATTATAGCTGGTGAATCTCGTGAAGAGGAGACCTTTGTGTTAGTTAAATATGCATTCTCTGCTTGAAACTTAGAGTAAATATGTATTTTATGATATTAGAATTAGTTTTATAATAGCAAGATTATAATACTAGTAGTTATTAAATAAACACTAGTGAACATAAAATATGAGAGGTGATGAGCCCTGCCTGATGGGATCATTTACTATCACCAAATGCTCCTGTTCACCTAGTAGTAAGGGTGTACCTTAGCTATACATACCCATTTCTAATTTATTTAGTTTAGTTTTATTTTGAAATTAAATCTGGGTGAGACATAAAATAAAAATATGCTGCACAAATGATGTTAGGTTAGGAGAAGGGTAAAAATGTCAAAAACTTTACTTATTGAATACTTAAAGCTATAATTATGACTATATGGACTATTAAAAAAGAGAGAGGGAAGTAGGGGTCCAAGACCTCTTCCTGTTACACAACTTGGGTGTGGAACAAGTAATTATCAAAAGAAGGCACCGTACCGGGAAGGCTATGTAGCAGTAAGGCAGTGAGGTGAGGCAGCTACTTATTTGAGAAATGCTTATTTTATTTACTTTATAAACTGAGGCAGCTTATTTTATTTGAGGAATATTCAGCTGATTTCTCAACATTTAGCATGGAACAAATTTGTGTCCAAGACCTCTTCCTGTTACACAATTTGGCTGTGTGTAACCAAACTAGAAGTGCTCTACAAATCAAGGAACCCAGAATGTGGAATAACCTCCTGAATCATGTCAAGGGCTGTACATCTCAGCCAGTTTAAGAGTAAAACCAAGTACTACCTAATTAACTCCATGTAAGCTACCTTACCCCCTAAATGTCAACCCATGCCTTGCTATTTTTAAAACAATGCTGTTTGTTCACCAACGTGTACAATTGCTGATTTCTGCTATGTTACCCCCTTTTTTATTTTTTATTCCCTCTTTCAACACAATTTATACCTAATCCCGATTACTATCAAGTTTTAGTCTAAATGTTTTTTCCCCCACGCCTTGCCCAAAATGCTATGAGTATTAGTGGCTTTAGGTATTGTATGTACTAGCTCTGTCTATAAATCCAACATTATGTTTGTAAATCAACTGTATGTACTTTTCCTGAATTAAATTTATTTATTATTGTTTATTAATTAATCAGTAAGTATTAAAAGAAGGCACCAAGCTGAGAAGGCTATGTAGCACCATTGTGTGTAACAATAAACCAAATTTTTTTTAACAAATAATGCACCTATATGGTAAAACAAATCCTGTCATCTGTAAAAGTATTGATGCAGTTATTTAAATAAAAAATATTAAGAAAGAAATATTACTGGTATATTTTTATCCTATCTTTTTGTACCGTACAGTATATCCAAGGAAGTGAAAAATTGAGACATAATGCACAATTTAATGAATGATTAAAAAATGATTAGCATGGATTAGCAGTTCAAAAGAAATATGACTATGTAGATTAAATATGAGTGTAGATTAAAAACTAGCTATAAGTTTATCTAATACTCCCAACTCACAGGATGGTTAGACATACAAGGAATCAAGGTAGAAAATACCAGGCTCAATACAAAAAACAAATCAACTCTGACTAAACAACTCTTCACGATTTTCAGAAGAGGTAAGCACTGAATCATGGAAACATTATATTATAATTACTCTTACCAATTTCTACAAGACTCCTCTCAAACAATGTATTTTTTAACATGTTCAGGTATACACAGCAATGTGCTGCTTCCTTGTTCTGTATGAATGACCATACAGTGTAGATCAAAAACCAGCTACAAGCTCATCTAACAACCTTACCTCACAGGATGGCCAGTCATACATGGAATCAGGAGAGAACAAAATATTTAAGGCTGATCTATTAGCCTCCACTGGCAAAATCTAGGTGCAGCACAAGAATATCTTCAAATATTCCTGAGTTTATGAAGTAATTCCAGAGCACAAAGTACCTCATACCATTTGGTATGAAGTCACTGATAACAGGGCAATCAAAGATATAGTGTTGGAGAGTATGTTCTCTCAAGTAGGACTGAAAACAGATGTTTTTTCCACCAAGAGGGTTATAAACCCATGGAACCGCCTACCCGCTGAAGCCGTAAATGCCAAATTCCAGCTAAAAAATATCATTAAGACAATTGGCGGGTCCTTCATCGTCTGAGCAACAAGGACAGCTACACAGTATCTCTTACAATTATGTATGTAAACAACAAATGTAACATATTTGTTTACTATAATGTCGGTGCTGGCTGTAGAAGTTGGAAAAACGTAGTTTTACTTCGAAATATACTAAGTTTATAAGAAAATTCGACGTAAATATGAGGCAGTAGAGCTCCGATAAGCCAGCGCTAAATCTTCAATATGAAGAATGTTGCCTGCTCTCTGATTGGCCAAACGAAACACAGTAGTAACCTTTATCGGCACGCAGGTGAACCAGATCATAAACCCAAATATCTTCCTAAGTGGACCTACGTGAATTGCACCTAGGCATCTTCTTAGGGCATACTTAAGAACCTTCGTAGCAAACCTACTTATGAAGAAATACATGGAGCTTCGTGAATTTAGGTCCTGAACAGCCCGCATTACGCCTGCAGATCGCGCTGTGCAATTGTCTCTTTTTCCCCATCAGAAACACCTCAGTTTTCCTGTGTAAAGCAGTGGCCATTATGTCAATTAATTAAGTATGTATATATTTTAGACATATTATTAGAATGTGTGTGACACATTATATTAGCATGATTTTGTCTTGTTTGAAAGTGGTTACTTTCATTTGTAGTGTGTGTAATTGGAGAGTATGTTTGCCGTATGGTAGCTCTGAAGAGTTGCCAAGGAGCACTTGATGCAAGCCAGCAGAGCTCAGTAGCTCTGTTGTTGTTCTCCTCCAAAATCCTCCAAAAGAATCCGAGCTCAGTAGCTGGCTGGATCTGTTCTGGAAACTTGTAATTCTACTTAAAGTTAAGTTTCGTAATTGTTTTTCTTGTTCTAGTTTAGGTGATAGTTATCTGAGGAGACATACATTGTGTTAGCCATACCTTGAATTAGGATTATATTTCAGTGATTATAATATACTTTATAAAGAGAAATTTATATATATTTTCTATAATATACATGTGTACTTACTTGTCCATTTTATTTCAATTGTGTCTGCTAGGAACATTGTGGTGTATCAAATACATGCACGGTACTGTACCCCTAGATACAATTGTGTCTGCTAGGAACATTGTTGTGTATCAAATACATGCACGGTACTGTACCCCTAGATACAATTGTGTCTGCTAGGAACATTGTGGTGTATCAAATACATGCACGGTACTGTACCCCTAGATACAATTGTGTCTGCTAGGAACATTGTGGTGTATCAAATACATGCACGGTACTGTACCCCTAGATACAATTGTGTCTGCTAGGAACATTGTGGTGTATCAAATACATGCACGGTACTGTACCCCTAGATACGATCCAGTGCTGCCAGATACACGAGCCTTGTTTTACTAGGTATCTTGAGAGGTTATCTTGAGATGATTTCGGGGTTTTAGTGTCCCCGCGGTCCGGTCCTCGACCAGGCCTCCACCCCCCAGGAAGCAGCCCGTGACGGCTGACTAACACCCAGGTACCTATTTTACTGCTAGGTAACAGGGGCATAGGGTGAAAGAAACTTTGCCCATTGTTTCTCGCCGGCGCCTGGGATCGAACCCAGGACCACAGGATCACAAGTCCAGTGTGCTGTCCGCTCGGCCGACCGGCTCCCGTAGATAGATAACAAGGTAAGGTAGATAGGTAGATAACAAATTATTAGGGCCTGTGTCTGGGAGTTGTTTCCCACATTATAATTACTGCTTTTATTAGTGGTACTTGTCATTAATTGTAACTGCCTTCCTAGGTAAAGTGTGAACTTGAACTCGCCATATTCCTTTACTCCAGTGTATCCCTGGCTTTGCCTGTGTCTCAAATAGCATATTGTTACTTTCAGTGTACCTGAGAATACTTGTAAGCAATCTTCCTCAATTTTCGTTTTTTGTTCATTTTGTTTTTGTATTGTATAGTTTTGTTTATATCTTTTTTTTTGTATATCTATACCTTTTGTATTGTATAGTCTATGTTTATATGTTTTTTCTCTGAGTTCATTTACTACCTAGGTTGCCTAGCCTCACCATACTCCCTTACTCCATTGTACCCTTGTAAGACCCTTGTTAGCTACCTCATTTTTTCTTTGTTGTTCATTTTGTGTTTGTTTTGTATAGTCTTGTTTATATATTTTTTCCCCACTTATAGCTTAATTCGACTTTGTATTTGCCACAACTGCCTTGTTTTCCTGCAACCAGCCTCTTTATGCAGTCAAGTATAGACCCTGAACTAAACCTCTTATCCACTATCTATGACAATCATCATTTTAATGATCTAAATTGCAGTTATTTTGCAGCACAAGATGTTAACAATGTATTAACACATAATCACAATATCTCTGTAATCAACCTGAACGTTAGATCCCTAGGTAAACATTTCGATGATGTTAGTGCCTTGATTGAAACTGTTGACAACAAATTCTCTTTTATTATACTTACTGAAACGTGGTTGAAAGAGGACACTACTCAACTCTTTAACATGCCTAACTACTCGGCAATTCACAACTGTCGTCAAATTCAGAGAGGTGGTGGTATTGCTCTTTACTACCACCATGAACTTACATGCTTAAAAGAAATTAGAACTAGAGACTCCTGTGGGGAGTATATCTTCGCTAGCTTCAGAGTCAAGGGTGCCGAGTCTGTCCTGTCTGTGGGTGCAGTCTATAGAATCCCTAACACTGATGTATCCGAATTCAACTCAAACCTCAGAAACCTAATACTCGATAACAGACTGAACAAAAACCATCTAATTATCGCAGGGGACTTTAATATTGACCTCTGCGAGCCTGAACACCCTACTACTGTTAGCTTCCTTAACTGTATGAATTCCTGCTTCCTCATACCCTTAATCACTAGACCTACTAGAATCACTGATAGTACTGCCACGTCTCTTGATCACATCTGGACAAACTTAACCTCTCCACTTACTTCAGGTATAATCACCGATAGCACTACAGACCATTACCCCACATTTCTCTTAACTAACATTAGCAAACCACCTCTAGAATCAAGGAAGCTAAGTTTTAGGCTGCACAATGAAACTGCATTAGCCAATTTTATAACTGCTGCTGATAATGTCAATTGGGAGTCCGAGTTAGGTAACATAGGGGACATCAACCTAGCAGTGCAATCTTTTCTTCAAAAAACTCTTAGCCTTTATAACACCCACTGTCCTATGCTTACAAAACAAGTCACAACCAAAAGGCTTAACAATCCCTGGCTAACAAAGGGAATACTTAAATCCATTAATAAAAAACATGACCTTGAGAAGAAGTATAGATTAGGTATTGTCTCCAAAGAATTCTCAAAGAATTACTCGTTATTGCTATCTAAGATAATTAGACGAGCTAAAACTAAATACTTCGAGGATAAATTTACCCAAATAAGGAGAAACATTAAAAAAACTTGGAGCACAATTTCACAAATATTGGGATCAAAGAAGATTCTAAATAACAAACATACACTCCTGTCCAATAACGATGGTCAGCTTTCAGCCTCTGATTCTGCTATTGAGTTCAATAGGTTCTTCTCTTCTATTGGTTCTTCCCTTGCGAACGATATTCCATCCTCCAGTACTGGTGTTAACGACTATCTTACAGGTAACTATCCACAGTCTCTGTACTTAAAGCCTATTAATTCCACTGAAGTCAATGAGATAATCCTTTCCCTTAAAACCAAGTCTAGTGCCCTTGAGGAAATACCAACTTTAATTTACAAAAAAGCCTCCAGAACTTTAGCCCCTGCAATTGCATTGCTCTTCAACAAGTCACTTGAACTCCAAACCTTTCCAGATATTCTAAAAAAAGCGAGAGTAACCCCGGTACACAAATGTGGTGATCTCACAGATGTTAACAACTACAGACCTATATCAATCCTGCCTAACCTGTCAAAAATATTTGAGAAATTAATCTACAAGCAGCTTTACTCTTATCTAGCCAAACACAATATACTTAGCTCTTGCCAATATGGCTTCAGACCCAAAAAAAGCACTAATGATGCACTTATTAGTATGATTAACTTGATTCATACAGCTCTTGATAAAAATGAGTTCCCTGTTGGGTTATTTGTGGACCTGCGAAAGGCTTTTGACACTGTCAACCACCAAAACCTTCTTCTTAAATTACATCATTATGGAGTCAGAGGACACTCCCTGCAATACCTCAAATCCTACCTTACTGACAGGCTCCAGTATGTTTCTGTGAATAATTCAATTTCTCCCACCCTACCCATCAACATTGGTGTTCCTCAGGGCAGCATACTTGGCCCTCTCCTCTTTCTCATCTACATTAATGACCTTCCTAAAGCCTCCCAACACCTCAAACCAATTCTGTTTGCTGACGACACAACCTTCATTTACTCCAGTCCTGACCCCCTTGCTCTAAATGCCACAGTGAATACTGAGCTAGAGAAAGTCCATCTTTGGCTAACTGCTAACAAACTCACCCTTAACATTGACAAAACTTTTTATATTCTGTTTGGCAATAAATCCTCTAATCATATAAATCTCAAATTAAACAATACCCAAATTTGTAACAAATTAGATGCCAAGGAATTTGCCAAAATCATTTACGTCCTCTAATCACTCAACACAAAGCTGCTATTAGGACAATATCCAACTCTGGCCCCAGACATCATTCGGTACCCCTACTCAAATCTCTGAATATGTTAGACATTAAGTCACTTCACATTCTCTCATGTGTATTATACATATATAAAACGCTGAACTGTAATGCCAATCCTGACCTCAAAAGCTTCATAGAAGGTTGTAACAGAACCCATAAGCACCACACCAGACATAAATACAGTTTTGATATTCCTAGAATACGACTTAATCTAATTAGAAATGCTTTACAAATCAAGGGACCCAGAATGTGGAATGACCTTCCCAACCATGTTAAAGACTGTGCCTCTCTCAACCAGTTTAAGAGAAAAACGAAGAAATACCTAATAAATTCCCTGTAACCTGCCTTACCCCTCTATTGTCAACCAATGTCTGTTTTTGTTTTAAATGACGCTGTTTTGTCGACCGAATTGCATTTGTGCTGCTTTTTCAGCCATGTTCCCCCCTTCTTAACTGTTTTGTTTTTCTCAACTCATTTTATTCCTTATGCTCAATTAGTCTTAAGCCTTAGTCATTTAAGTTTTACCGAGTAAATACATAATACAGTAAATACCGAGCTAAATAAAGTCCATCTTTGGCTAACTGCCAACAACTCACCCTTAACATTGACAAAACTTTCTATATTCTGTTTGGCAATAAATCCTCTAATCAAATAATCTCAAGATAAACAATACCCAAATTTGCAACAAATTAGATGGTAAATTCCTTGGCGTTCTCATTGATCACAAGCTTAATTTCCAGGGACACATACTAAATATATCAAAAAAGTTTCAAAAACTGTTGGCATTCTTTCTAAGATCAGATATTATGTTCCCCGCCCTGCCCTGGTTACTCTCTATTACTCCCTCATTTATCCATACCTCAACTATGGTATTTGTGCTTGGGGTTCTACTACCCAAAATCATTTACGTCCTCTAATTACTCAACACAAAGCTGCTATTAGGACAATATCCAACTCTGCCCCAGACATCACTCGGTACCCCTACTCAAATCTCTGAATATGTTAGATATTAAGTCACTGCACATTCTCTCATGTGTATCATACATATATAAAACGCTGAACTGTAATGCCAATCCTGACCTCAAAAGCTTCATTAAAAGTTGTAACAGAACCCATGAGCACCACACCAGAAATAATACAGTTTTGATATTCCAAGAGTACGACTTAATCAAACTAGAAATGCTCTACAAATCAAGGGACCCAGAATGTGGAATGACCTTCCCAACCATGTTAAAGACTGTACCTCTCTCAACCAGTTTAAGATTAAAACTAAACGCTACCTGATTAATTCCCTGTAACCTACCTAACCACTCTATTGTCACCCATGTCTGTTATTTTTTTTTATTCAACGCTGTTTGTCTACCTATTGTATTTGTGCTGCTTTTTCAGTCATGTTCCCCCCTTTTTTTTATCTTTATTTGTATCTGTTCTTAATACATTTTATTCTTTTTGCTCAATTAGTATTAAGTTTTAGATATTAATGTTTTTCTTGCCCGAAACGCTTTGCGTAATAGTGGCTTTAGGCATTGTATGTACTAGCCCTATCTATTTACTCCATCACTCTGTACAATCACTTTTATGTATGTACCTTACCTAAATAAACATTTTGATTTTGATTTTTGATTTTTGAACTTAAGTGTTGCCAAGTTAGATGCTTCTCTGTGCTGCTCTATGCTACATCTATGCCTGTGTTGACCACCACGCTTCACGATTCAGGTAAGTGTTTGTTGTTTGTGCAGGGGCCAAGCAGGTGCTCTGTACTGTTGTAGTTTTACATTTTGTGTGTGTGCAGTGTTATTTGAGAACTATGGAAAATCAAGTGGAATTGTTGCTGTCAGAGCCTAACTTTGAAGGGATTAAAATCCCAACAAAGTCTGTCTTGATTTATATGGCAGGTAAATTAGATTTAACGGCTAATAACAAAATGGTTAAAGTCCAGTTAGTAAAAGTGGTAGACACTCACCAAGTGGATGATGGTAAACTGGAAGAAGACGTCCTAGAGGAATTGGCTGAAGGGTCAAGTGATCAATTAGCATAAAAACGTCTTGAGTTAGAAGCTCAGCTCGGACTAGCTAGAGTAGAGGCTCAAAAGCAACAGAGAGAATTAGAGGCAGAGGCTCAACAGAGAGACATTGAGGCTCAACAGATATATAAGAAGTAGAGCTTGATGCACAGAATGCTAGAATTGCGGCTCAGTTGAAGTTAGAGGAAGCTAAGCATAAGCAAGCGGAGGAACAAACTAGACAATTAAAAATTCAACGACAAATGGCAGCAGATACTAACAAGAGTTGAAGCACAGAGAATTGCAGCTGGACATTTATTTATTTATTTATTTATTTATTTATTTATTTATTTATTTATTTATTTATATACAAGAAGGTACATTGGGTTTGTGAGAATACATAGCATAGTATTTACAATCTTGAAAAGCCACTCGTACGTGCAGCGTTTCGGGCAGGTCCTTAATCAAACAGATAATTTTAAGTAGGTAAATTCTAGCAGAATTAATAAACTGATAACAGATACATTGCAAGAAAAAAATGAGATGAGAGAGATTAGTAAGTATATTAAAACACATTAGTATATTAAAGCTCTGATTGATTACATTGACAGCTTGATTGGTAATTTAAACAGGATTAATAGACACCATACAGCAGATTGATAGCACATATAAGAAGACAGCAATGATCACAATGGTAAAGATGTTCAGATTGGGAACATAAAGATTGGGAGATTGGGTAGCAATAGATACAGTGCAATTTTAAGGCAACAAGGTAAGAAACTATGAAGATGAAATTAGGTACTTTTTAGTTTGTTTTTGAATGACGCAAAAGTTGGACAGCTTTTCAATTCAATAGTGAGTGAGTTCCATAGACTGGGTCCCTTTATTTGCATAGAGTGTTTACACAGATTAAGTTTGACCCTGGGGATATCAAAGAGATATTTATTTCTGGTGTGGTGATAATGGGTCCTATTACATTTGTCCAGGAAGAGTTTCAGAGCATGATTTGCATTTAAGAACAGGGTTTTGTAAATGTAGTTGACACAAGAGAATTTGTGGAGTGAGATTATGTTTAGCATGTTTAGGGAGTTAAACAAGTGGGCTGAGTGTTGTCTGAAAGCAGAATTTGTTATTATTCTGATAGCAGATTTTTGCTGGGTGATGATGGACTTGAGGTGGTTTGCAGTGGTTGAACCCCATGCACAGATACCATAATTAAGATAGGGATAGATTAGTGCATAATATAGAGATGAGAGCAGAGTTAGGTACATAATATCTGATTTTGGAGAGTATACCAACTGTTTTGGAGACTTTCTTAGTTATGTGTTGTATGTGGGTGCTGAAGTTAAGTCTCTTGTCTAGGAATAAGCCAAGAAACTTTCCATCATTTTTATTGCTAATGTTTACATTGTCTATTTGAATCTGAATTGCATTTGTAGATTTGCTTCCAAATAAGATGTAGTAGGCCTTTTCTATGTTAAGTGTTAGTTTGTTGGTTGACATCCATAAGTGGACTTTTTTTTAGTTCATTATTAACAACATTATTTAGTGTATGTGGGTTGGGGATAGAGTAGATGAGGGTAGTATCATCAGCAAACAAAATAGGTTTCAGAATGTTAGAGACATTAGGCAGATCATTTATGTGTATAAGAAATAGGAGAGGTCCCAAGATGTTGCCCTGTGGCACTTCAACGGTTGTTGAAGGTGCTCAACTTCAGCACCTTCAGTTACCCACGGACATGGTAACACTGGTAATATTTCAAACAGTACCATTCCTCAGTCTAGAATAAATAAATATGGAGAGCTGCCTAAATTTAATGAGGAAGATCCTGAGGTCTTCTTCTCTCATTTTTCTAAAATTGCAGTCAGCATTAATTGGCCTGTAGATCAGTGGGTTGCAATCATGCAGTCAGTTAAGAGGCAAGTCGCAAGAGGTCTTTGCATCACTTCCTGATGATAACAACTTCGATTATGCTTTCGTAAAGAAGAGCATCTGAATGCTTATCAATTATATCCAGAGGCGCATAGACAGAAATTTCGTAACTTAGAAAGGGCACATGATCAAACTATTGCTGATTTTACTAGGTAACAAGTAAATTATTGTGAGGGATGGCTTAAATCACTTTTAGTTACAGAGTTTGAGACTCTTAAAAGCCTTCTAATTACTGAAGAGGTATTATCTTGTCTCCCAGATAGATAATCAACCTGTAAAGCTGAGCAAAAAACCATTACAGACATTTATGAGCACAAAGCTCGCTGATGAGCATGAGTTATTACCAGGGTACAATTTAGAGCCCAGTCCAATAATGTTAATAGCAGATTAAATCCTAATGCTCATAAAATGTTCACCAGACTAAACCCAGTTATAAGCCACCTATTGCTTACATGAAATCTTCTTTTGTTAAACCTAAGATTGAGAACACACAGTCGGGATGCAACCCCCCAGTAATGTAATTAGTAAGTCTTCAGTGAGTGTGACAGGGTCAACCACTGACAGTAGATTTTGCAATCATTGCAAGAGAAGAGGTCATGTCATAACTTCCTGTTTTCAGAAACATCCTGAATTAAGACCTAAAGATCTAATCATAAGTAGAGGTGTGCAGGGAAGATTTAATAATACACATGTCAAGGTAGATCTCAAATGGATAGACCAGTATTATCCCTATATGTTTTCAGAAGAAGTTTTGTGTAATAATGGTAAATGGAAGCCAGTTGTTCTTCTCCGAGACACTGGTGCTTCCCAAACATTGATTTAAGCTTGTGTAGTCTCTAATGTTACAAGGAGAGATATTGGGGAGTCTGTACTTCTGCAGAGTGTTGCAAGATGTCAAACTGTACCTCTGATAGTTGTTACTTTGAGGTCCACCATTACCCCAGGCGCACTGTTGGTGTTGCAGTAAACAGTTACCCATCCCAGGTGTGGATGTTATTTTGGGTAATAGGTAGTAGTAGTAAGCATCCGTCAATCCCGTGGGGTTATGGAGTTGTGCCCTGGGTGTCTAGTTGTTGTAGTCTAGTTGGATGCAGCGCCTGCTGTGGCTGTGAAGGCCAACCCGAGAATGACAGTCTCGACTGCAGCGAGCGCAGATAAACGCCGAAGCGGGTGCGTCTGACAGTGGTCGAGACCTCCTCTGAAATCTACAGGGTGTCTCAAAAAAATGTACTCACTCTTAGAATTATGCGAGGGTGTCTCAAAAAAATGTACTCACTCTTAGAATTATGCGAAAACCTTTATTTATGGACATAGAGTGAAATAAAATAGCATCGAATACATGAAAGAAATGTGTTTGAAGAATCATGTTTGCGAATGTTCAAATTGATGACCATTATTGTCCAGACAACGCTGATAACGCGTAAAAAAAAGATTCGAAGAGTGAGTACATTTTTTTGAGACACCCTGTATTATCCTCCGCCTGCCTCTTCAGTTCATCATCGAATTGCTAGAATCCCTTCTGCATATTACATCTCCAGGCAGATCTGTCCGCAGCTGCTGCCTCCCAAGTGTTGATGTCGATGTTCATCTGCTTGAGGTCGCATTTGCAGGCATCTTTGAAACGCAGCTGAGGTCTTCCGGTGGGTCTCCTTCCTGATGCCAGTTCTCCATACAAGAGGTTCTTTGGTATGCGGCCATCGACCATGCATGTGACATGTCCCAGCCATTGCATGCGTCTTTGTTTCAGGAGAGTGAACATTGAAGGAACTCCTGTTCTCTCGAGTACAGTGTTGTTGGTGACGTGGTCTTTCCACGTGATGTCAAGGATGCGTCTCAGGTTCCGCATGTGAAAGGTATTATGCCGTCTCTCCTGGCGAGAGCGCAGGGTCCAGGATTCCGAGCCGTAGAGAAGTGTACTCACCACACATGCCATGTAGACTTGTGTCTTGGTGTGTACTGTCAGTTGGCATTTTCCCAAACGCGCTTTGTGAGCCTGGCCAGTGTTGTTGCGGCCTTCCAAGATAAGCCTGTTGAGCTCAGTGTCCAGGGAAAGGGTGTCTGAGATTGTGGAGCCCAGGTACACAAACTTGTGAACTGCCTCCAGCACATAGTCTGCTATATTTATACAGGGTAGCTCATTGACATCTTGTCCCATCACCTGTGTCTTCTTCAGGCTGATTGTCAGGCCGAATGTGGAACAGGCTGAGTAGCTGCTGCAGGCCTTCTGCTGTGTGTGTGGTGATCGCTGCGTCGTCGGCGAAGAGGAACTCCCTGAGGATTCGCATCTGTACTTTTGTCTTTGCTCGGAGTCTGGATAGATTATAGAGCTTTCCATCAGATCTTGTACGGAGATAGATACCTTCTGTGGTTGTTTCAAAGGCATGCTTGACGAGGATCGCGAAGAAGATGCCGAACAGGGCTGGAGCAAGAACAAACCCCTGTTTAACACCACTGTTAATGTTGAATGGTTCAGAAGTTGAGCCGTCGTACACGACTGTCCCCTTCATGTCCTTGTGGAACGATTGTATCATGCTGAGTAGGATGGGTGGACAGCCAATTTTGGCCAAGATCTTGAAGAGTCCGTCCCTACTCACGAGGTCGAAGGCCTTTGTAAAGGTCAATGAAGGCGATGTACAAGGCTTTTCTCTGCTCCCTGCACTTTTCTTGAAGCTGTCTCAGGGAGAACACCATGTCAGTGGTCGACCTCTCTGCTCGGAAACCACACTGTGACTCGGGGTACACTCTTTTGGCAAGAATCTGAAGCCTGACCAAAACGACCCTAGCGAAGAGTTTGCCAACGACGCTGAGGAGGGAGATGCCGCGATAGTTGCTTACATCGCTTCTGTCACCAATATTTTTGTAGAGAGTGATTATGTTTGCATTTCTCATGTCTTGTGGCACCGAGCCCTTCCTCCAGCACTGGCACAGAAGTTCATGAAGCTCAGATTTAAGTGTTCCACAAGTGCACTTGAGAACTTCAGGCGGAATCCCGTCGTCTCCTGGGGCTTTCCCTGAGGAAAGGGAATCCACTGCTTTTTCAACTTCTTCCACAGTTGGTTCAAGATCAAGTTCTTCCATGATGGGCAGGCATTCAATTGCATTCAAAGCCTCTACACTGACCAAGTTCTCTCTGGAGTAGCGTTCAGAGTAATGTTCCATCCAGCGATTCATCTGTTGATCACGGTCTTTAATGATTTCTCCAGTGGCTGACTTTAGAGGAGCCGTCCGGTTTTGTGTAGGGCCTGTTGCCTGTTTGATCCCTTCGTACATGCCTCTTATGTTGCCGACAGTGGCCGCAGTCTGGATGCTGGAACAGAGTCGAAGCCAGTAATCGTTAGCACAACGCCTCGCAGTTTGTTGAACTCTACTGCGGGCCGTACGGAGGGCCTGTAGGTTCCTTTCTGAGGGCAGGTTCTTGTAGGATGAGAGAACTCGTCTCTTTTCCTCTATGAGGGGTAACAGTTCCTCTGCACTGGCCTCGAACCAATCTGCTGACTTGTTCTGCCTCTTACCGAAGGTGGACATGGCAGTGTAGGAAATAGTGCCCCTGAGATGTAACCACCTCTCACTTGCACTATCGCAGGGTGGTACAGGAAGGGCATTTACTAGCGCCGCAGTGAATTCCTCCACCTTGTGAAGGTCACGGGTCTTGTTTACGTTAATGCGTGGTCTTCCCTCCTTCTTTGCTCTGTGGATTTTCCGGGGCTGGAACTTTACTCTGCAAACGACGAGAGAGTGGTCGGTGTCACAATCTGCGCTCTGGAGGCTGCAGGACAGTTTGACATTTCTCAGATTGTTACGCCAGCACCAGGTCGAGTTAGTGCCAATGCTTAGACCTGGGATGTCTTCAGGAAACCTTATGCTGGGGCTTGGTGTCGAAGAAGGAATTGGTGATGCAGAGATCATGACGGCAGCAGAACTCCAGGAGGCGCTGCCCACTCTCATTCATCTTTCCAAATCCAAACTAGCCCAGGCAGGAAGGCCAAGAGCTGTGATCAGAACCCACTCTTGCATTAAAATCTCCCAGGAGGAAGACTGGCTCTTGTTGAGGTATGTCTCTGAGAGCTAGGCCGAGGTCATCATAGAACTTGTCCTTAACTTCGGTAGAGGAGGTCAGTGTTGGTGCATAGGCATTGATGAGGCTGACCATTCCTACTGCTGTATGAAGCTGAAGTTGATGATCCTTGCAGACCCCTCCATAGGCGGTACTATGGACCCTAACAACCTGTTCTTGATGGCAAAGCCAACGCCATGCTCCCTTACCTCTTCTGGTGGTTTGCCCTCTCAGAAGAAGGTAAAGTCCTTCTCCCGTATGCTGCCAGATGCGGGCAGACGTGTCTCCTGCAGGGTGGCTATGTCCATCTGGAGCCTGCACAGTTCATTGTTGATCACAGCTGTCTTGCGGGCATCGTTTACTTCCAGTAGATCTTCCGAGAGACCCAGTGTCATGGTCCTTACATTCCATGTGCCCAGTTTGAGAGCTGGGTGGCTCTGTGTTTGTTTTCTTTTGCCTGGTGCTTGGGTTGACGACCAGTCAAACACGCTCCACCCACTTCTAAGTTTTCCTAGGCCCAATAAGCCCTGCCTCTCATAACTCGAGCCAATGAATTCAAAGTCTTTCTCTAGGCCAGCCAAATGCCCTGATAGCTCTGCCCCTAGGCCTCCCTGGCTAGGCTAGCCCATAAGGGTCTATTTCTCTTGACAAAAAACTCAATTGTTCCCATGCTCGGATCCCAGGAAACCTGGCGTCGGACTATATGACACCAGCTAGAGGCCGAGTTAACTACCACTCAATTCGTCACTGGTTAGTGGAGGCAGGAGGAAGAGGGGAACGGTTGGAAAGGGAATTGGAAGGGAACAGGATAAGGATTTGTGAATGGGAGGGGAAAAAGGAATGGTGCCCAACCACTTGGATGGTCGGGGATTGAATGCTGGCCTGCATGAAGTGAGACTGCCGCTTTAGCACCAGACACCCAGTGGAGCAGGCGGACTGTGGTGGGACAGCACCTTATTGGCTGGGGGCTGCCCAGCTTGAGGTGGGCGGTAGCTGTCCTATGAAATCGAATGATTTCTCCCACCAACTGAAGCAACCCCCTGGCGCCTCACTCTACGCCAATTGAGTGGTAGGCTTATCACCGGTAATTGTCACTTCCCGT
The DNA here is from genome assembly GCA_020271785.1 of Procambarus virginalis. Classification (NCBI taxonomy): domain Eukaryota; kingdom Metazoa; phylum Arthropoda; class Malacostraca; order Decapoda; family Cambaridae; genus Procambarus; species Procambarus virginalis. Next base: position 41,168,264 of record WNGS01113158.1, read on the forward strand.
GTTGAGCCATCGCCAAGGCGATGCTGGAGTGTCCTCTCCAGGGCAAAGGCCTGGGCAGTAATTATGGAGGATCAACTGTTGCCCATGCAGCAGATCCACCCTCTCCATGCCACCGATGTGATCCAAGGAAAGGGCAGGCGCCGATACGCTTGATTTTGATTTTCGCTTGATATCTTTGATGCTTTTTGATACACTTGATATCTTGATTTTGGGTAATAATGTGTTGTAAGTCATGTTATTGGAAAGGTTGATCCCATTTTGTTACCAGAATCACTTATGTTGAATAAACATCCAGATGCAGTGGATGGTGTTATCTACCCTGCCTGTGCTAAGTATAGTTCTGTGAGTAAACAGCCAGATGCAGCGGATGGTGTTGTATACCCTGCTTGTGCTGAGTCTAGTTCTGTGAATGAACAGTTTGTTGTAGTGGATGGTGTTATCTACCCTACCTGTGCTGATTCCAGTTCTATTATTTTTCCAGTTGTCAGTTCAGTCACTACCAAAGAATTGTTCCCAGAGACCAGTACCTCTTCAGACGAGAAGTGGGATGTGGATTTTCAGGATTCCTGTGTGGCCAACAAAGTTGTTGAGAGTGAGTCTGGTACTATGACCCTACTTTATTCTAATCCAGTGAACGGTTTCGAACAGGAAGTCCTTGTGTCATTGTCTTGCCCACTCACTACGAACGTTGAGTCAGGAGTTGAGAGAAAATCAGTTGTTGCCACGGCTCTGCTTTATCCTAACCAAGTGAATGGTTTGGGAAAGGATGTCGGGTTGACGGACGTTTTCCCGCTCGCTCTACAGCAGTGTCTCTACATTTAGATTTAGTATGTTATTTTGTTGTAAGAGTAGTGAACAAAATATATGATCAACTCAAGTTGAACATACTTTTTACTAACTGACTTTCATACATACGGCCTTTCCGAGTCAAAACGATGTTGGAGGATTTTGTCAGACTTTGGAGCAGGTGTTCAAGGTCCCAGGTGTGTGGTTCAAGTTGGAGTGGGACAAGGTTATCCCACCTATTTGGTTTGATGAGTGTGTAGGGTTACAGATTGTCCTTGGGTGGTTCCCAGGTAAGTTGCTTTTCATCTTCAAGGTGATAAGACCCTTAACACTATTTTTGGATTGTTTGATGTCACCAGGAGGAAGTCACTTACTGAGTGAAGTCCATAGCAAGGGTTGTCAAGGTTTCAGAATGGTTCTGTTATTTTCTTGGGAGGCCAGGATGGTTATGAAGGTGGGGTCTGTATTAAAGTTCACCATTGGAGGTTGTGAGCTTGTTCTTGGAGATGTGATTTGGATATTGTGCATAGGAATAATCCTGTTTTCTTTCACTGATCGTTCTGAGTTATGAAGCAACTGACTTATGTGTTTACCACTGATGGTCACCTGAGTCAGTTCAATCAGGTAATCCTTGCATTTGTCCTGGTTTGTGTCTGTTGTGTTGGATATCAAAGGTCTCCTGAGGAGTTTTGTTTTGTCATTGGTGGTTCTACGAGTGAAGAGGTTTCAGATGTATCTGTGTGGTTTAACCCCTGTTTCTTCTACTTTTAGTACCAATTGGTCGAGGCTGTATGCTCCACAGAGGATCCAGTGTGTTGGGAAAAAGATGTCCTTGCCAAGGCATGCCCGGATCAACCTCATTACCTAGGAGAAGTCCCTGAACCACTTGCATCCAGTCAGTTTCATCTAAGTGGTTCAACTCCAGAAACAAGGAGAAATGACCAGTGGAACATGTATGGGAAATATTTACCATGTAGAAAATGGGTACCATGCAAGTATGGGACTAATGTAAGTTTAACAGTGGAACCAGATGAAAAGATAACTCATGGCACAGACCTTGTTAGTGAGGTTGCATTAATTGATCTTACTATTCACGTGCACCAGGATAAAATTATTGATAAATGGATATATTACCTCATACATGTAAGGGAACAGAATGAGATAGTGTCCTGCAGAGATAAATTTGCACACTCCGGAGGAACAGATGTGAAACTCCTGATATATACAGACAGTGATGTAGGACATGATCACAAGACTGAACTTTTTGATGTTCATGTGAGACCTAGTTGGTTACATTTTGATTGTTGGAGAAATAAAGTATACCTGTGTTTTCATTTTTGCCAAGACATATACCATGTCTTGTATTACATGCATAGGATGTTCAGTGTGGTTGGTTCTGTACATTTCATTGATCATATGTTTTATTTTCCATATTATTTTATGCATGCATACTTTTCCATTAATGTACTATGTATTGTACTTACTTTAGACAAAAATGTAATTAATCTTCAATTAATTCCATTTTTTCTCTGAGGTGGAGGTATGTTACGACCCAGGTAATGATTAGATTTACCTGGCTCTCACAGTGAACATACTTTATACACCGATCTCAGATGGTAGCATTTGTATGAGAATGATTTACATATACAGACAAGGAATCACAATAACGTGGCTGAAATATGTTGACCAAACCACACACTAGAAAGTGAAGGGACGACGAAGTTTCGGTCCGTCAAGAACCATTCTCAAGTCGATTGTGAATGATCTTTCAAGTCGATAATCGACTTGAGAATAGTCCAGGAGCCAGATTTACGGAGGTACTTACGAAGATTTTTCTTCTTAGCTAAGAATGTTTTCCTTCTTAGCGCCTTCGTGGCGTCTACGTCAGTATTCATGTAGCTACACTAAGTGGAAAAACCTTCGTAAGTTTGGTCTGGGATCTAAGTGTGGTTTCGACCACTCGTAGCTTTACGTAAACTGGATATAACTCAATTTTTCTCTACTACATAACACTGGGATCGATTTTAAGATTTTGGAACATAAACAAAAGATTATAAAAATTGAATCTCGTGAAGAGGAGTCCTTCGTGTTAGTTATATATGCATTCTCTGCTTGAAACTTTGAGTAAATATGTCCTTTATGATATTAGAATTAGTTTTATAATAGCAAGATATTATACCCGTAGTTATTAAGTAAATAAACACTGGTGAACATGAAATATGAGAGAAGGTGATGAGCCCTGCCTGATGTGATCATTTACTATCACCAAATGCCCCTGTTCACCTAGTAGTAAGGGTGTACCTTAGCTATACATACCCATTTCTAATTTATTTAGTTTGGTTTTATTTTGAAATTAAATCTGGGTGAGACATAAAATAAAAATATGCTGCACAAATGATGTTAGGTAAGGAGAAGGGTAAAAATGTCAAAAACTTTATTCATTGAATACTTAAAGCTATAATTAAGACTATATGGACTATTAAAAAAGAAAGAGGGAAGTAAGAGTCCAAGACCTCTTCCTGTTACACAACTTGGGTGTGGAACAAGTAATTATCAAAAGAAGGCACCGTACCGGGAAGGCTATGTAGCAGTAAGGCAGTGAGGTGAGGCAGCTACTTATTGGAGAAATGCTTATTTTATTTACCTTATAAGCTGAGGCAATTTATTTAATTTGAGGAATACTCAGCTGATTCCTCTACATTTAGCATGGAACAAATCTGTGTCCAAGACCTCTTCCTGTTACACAATTTGGCTGTGTGTAACCAAACTAGAAGTGCTCTACAAATCAAGGGACCCAGAATGTGGAATGACCTCCCAAATCATGTCAAAGGCTGTACCTCTCTCAACCAGTTTAAGAGTAAAACCAAGTACTACCTAATTAACTCCATGTAACCTAACTTACCCCCTAAATGTCAACCCATGTCTTGCTATTTTTTAAACAATGCTGTTCACCAACGTGTACAATTGCTGATTTCTGCTATGTTACCCCCCTTTTTATTTTTTATTCCTTCTTTCAACACAATTTATACCTAATCCCGATTATTATTAAGTTTTAGTTTAAGTGTTTTTTCCCCCTTACTACTAGGTGAACAGGGGCATTTGGTGATAGTAAATGATCACATCAGGCAGGGCTCATCACCTTCTCTCATATTTCATGTTCACCAGTGTTTATTTACTTAATAACTACGGGTATAATATCTTGCTATTATAAAACTAATTCTATCAAAAAATACATATTTACTCTAAGTTTCAAGCAGAGAATGCATATGTAACTAACACGAAGGACTCCTCTTCACGAGATTCACCAGCTATTATATTTTGAAATTGAAATTGAAATTGAAATAAGTTTTTTGAGGTAAAATACACACAAAGGGATGAGGTAGCTCAAGCTATCCTCACCCCGTTCCGTACATCGTATTAATATATACATAGACACACATCACAAACAATAAACACATTACCGAACATTCTGAGAGATAAACGTATAGATTTCCTCCTTTACAAAAGTTGTATGGTATCAGACGTACACACAAATACTTTTATGACCTAGGTATACTGTATAGACAATTTGCAAGAGATATGCAGATAATTCAACAAAAGATTTCAGTCTTGGTGCAAAATTCTTATATCTCTCAAGAATATCATCAACCTTTCCGTTGTGACACATCCAGGCTATTTGTTCAGGAACAGTCCTTATCTCAGTGTTTCTATATACATAACTGGGTAGGCATTCTTTAGCGTACCTGGATGATGTTGTGATATATTCCAGGACGTTTGAGGAACACCTACGGGACTTGACTGAGACTTTGACGTTGTTAGATCAGGCAGGGTTCAAGCTGAATGTTCAGAAGAGCACCCTGGCGGCTCAGAAATTCAAATTTCTGGGGTTCCAGGTGTGCCCAGACGGTATCCGACCTGACCCAGATTCTTGCCGCGCCATTGCTGACATGCCTACTCCAAGGACAGCAAAGGACGTGCGTAGGTTTTTGGGGGCGGCCGGATACTTTCGTCGTCATATTGAAGGTTTCGCTGGCATTTCAGCACCCCTGACTGACCTGACAAAGAAAAATGCGAAGTTTGTGTGGAAATCTGAACATGACGAGGCCTATCGCAAACTGAAAGACCAACTAATCACGACACCGGTATTGGCTATTCCTGATTTTGAGAAAGAGTGGGAGGTGCACACTGACGCCAGCGGTATAGCTATTGGCGGGTGCTTAATTCAGCGAGATGCGGATAATTTACCCCATCCGGTAGCCTATTTCAGTAGAAAAGTCAAAGGACCTGAAGTTCGCTATTCAGCTACGGATCGGGAGGCACTGGCAGTAGTAGAATCAGTTAGGTACTTCGAACCTTACCTATTTCAGCGGCACTTCGTAATTTACACAGACCATAGAGCGTTAACACACATATTTAAGAAGCGAACAAAATGCCCACGAATGTCACGCTGGTCTCACGAACTTTCTGCCCACTCATTCCAGATTTTGTACAAGCCTGGTCCAGCACATGTTGTTCCAGATACGCTAAGTCGAAACATAGCGGCTGTTCAAATCAATGAAAATATTGAAACGATTCCATCAGATAAAATGAGAGAGTACCAGATGAACGAGCCTAGATGGAAAGAAATTATTGAGTATTTAGAAGGAGGAAAATATCCGAAAAAGAAAAAGAATTTACCTATTCATGATTTTGAAATGAAACAGGGCGTCCTGTATTATGTTAATAGCCAGAATGATAGGGCAGTATTTCAATTAGTTATTCCGGACGCGTTGCGGTCATCAGCGTTAAAGCTTGCGCATGCTTCGAAAATTGCAGGGCATCCGGGGGTCTTTAAAACCCACTTAAAGGCAAAGTCTCTATTTTATTTCCCAGGATTACTTTCTGAAGTAATCAATTTCGTGAAGTCGTGCAATCGTTGCCAGAGGAGGAAAGGTACCCTTAAGGTACAAGCCCCACTTCAGGAATTTCCTGAAATTCGTGAACCTCTAGACCGGGTGGGAGCAGATTTGATTGATTTACATCATAGTCATTCAGGGAATAGATACGTGTTGGTGCTAGTTGACCATTTGTCTAGGTACACTACACTAGTTGCATTACCTCAGAAGGATTCTCGTACGGTTGCAGATGCGTTCTTGCGTAGGTTCGTTACTGTATTCGGACCTCCTAAAGTTTTAGTCTCAGACCGGGGTCAAGAATTCAATGGGAATATATTTAGAGAAGTTTGTAAGATTTTAGAGACAACTTCGGCTTTTACAACAGCCTACCACCCACAAGCAAACGGAATGACGGAAAGGACTAATCGTTCAGTCAAGGATATGCTTGCAATCCTTGCTGAACATGACGCAAACACCTGGGATGAACACCTACCCTATGTTCAGTTAGCCTTGAATACTGCCATCCACCAATCAATTAACACCCAACCACTTCATTTGTTTACTGGTAATTCATGCAATTTCCCCTCAGGTCTGCTTAACAGACATAATGTTGCATACGGGGAGGACTATCCTTCAGAGGTCCTTGGAAAAATGAGAAATGCATGGAATATTGCAGCTGAAGCGTCCAAGAAAGCACGGAACAGGTATGCTCATTTTTATGACAAGAAAGTGCGCCCTCTTGAGTTGAAGGAAGGAAGCCTCGTATTGAGAGTGAATGAGGCTGCGCCCGCCAATCAGAGCAGGAAACTAGCTCCGAGGTGGCGAGGGCCGTATAGAGTAATTAAAAGGGCGGGGCCGGTGAATCTTGTTATAAAAGGAGTATTCGAGGACCAGGTGGAAAGGACAATTCATGTAAATAAATTGAAACAATATCATGCTAGAGAGGAATTAGAACTGCCTTCAGCGGGTCTAGTTCCTGACTCAGCAGTGCTGACTCATGGCTTCACCGACGAGTCAGGGGATGAGGAGGATGACCCTCTGTCATCGCTCATCAGTAGTCAGGTGCAGTCTCGCCACCCTATGGTGACGAGATCTCGCGCTGTACAGTAAAGTAACTTCCTTGGTTAGTATAATTTAGTATTCATTAGATTTTCCTGTAATGGCAATGAGGTGAACTATCTCTATACTTAACTCGGGTAGCAACTTTTACCGTGCTCTGGGGTTCCACTTCCACCAAACCCAGAGTATATCTATGCTTCCGCTGTGTTGTGTCTGTCTGTTCCCAGGTCTGATTGGTACACCGACCCAGTTGTTCCAGCCACACGTGAACCCTTGTCTGTAAAGACAGAGGGGGAGGCACGTTACACAAAGCCCTCCCCCCACCAGACCCAGTAACCCATACATCAGTTACTTTGGGGATGAGTGACTATCCAAGAGTCACCCGGCCGACGCCTCACGTCACTATACGAGGTTGTCAGGGCCAGCAAGCTGTCCACATATAGCAGTCACCGGAGGTGCCATACAACGCCAGGGTAGCTGTCTCGAGATCACCACTACCCACCTGCTGCGTCATCAAGACTGCAGTCATTCCAGCAGTGTTGGAGGAGAGGTCAAGAAACTGGAAAGCAAGTAGCAGTACTCAAGAGTTTCGCCGGAAGATTAATGATTACGTCATCTAAAAGCAACAGGAACGCGGAACTAAGGCGGTCACAGGTGGAAGGCACGGTTTCCCTACAGAGTTCCGGGACTCGCCAATAGAAGGTCGCAAAATTGCCTCCTTTGGCCTAAAGTCGGCGGTACGAGGGTATACACAGTTGGTGTTTACGGCCTAGTAACCTGGTGATATCAAGAAACGCCTGAGATGTCGTGAGCAATGATGGAAGACGAGATTCACCTGTTCTGCAAACAAGCAAACCCGCCTCTACGACCCTTTGACACCACTCCTGTTACGAGACACCGTTGGTACATCCAGTCCTGCTCTGCTGTGGTCATCTGCAACGTCAAGTTAACATCAAGACTGCCGTGTGAACTGTGATATGAAGGCGTGTGGACTGTCGGGAGCAAGATCAATGGCCGAAGTAACAGTATTCTACAGCTGTCACTTGGCACTCAGCTCTACTACACTCTGTCGTCAGTAAAAAGTACCGGATTGGAGTACAAGAGGACCAGGTATTGATGTCTACACATGGAAAGAAGCAAGATCGACATCGTCATCGACTACATTCAGCGTCTATCAGCATCGATTTTTTTTTGCAATTACTCAATATGAACAATTGATACAAACAACAAAGTTGGCTCTGAACATCTGTGTAAAGAATATCTGAGCATTTTTTTTATAAATGTTGAAAAACAGATTTAAAATAATTATTCTGGTATAATGAGATATGATAACTTTACTCTATAAATTGGTCAGTAAGTAAAATCGAAGCCCCTGTGTAATTGTCTAAGCCCAGAACAAACGGTTATGGAAAATTATGTAGTTTTTTTTTTCAGAATGTTTGAACACAGGAGAGGCGGACCAATATAAACATTGACACTTATAGTGAGTGCGAACACTTAGCTGTACAGTCAGCTGAAACCTGTGATATAGTTATAGGATTTTTTTTATATTTTTAGATACATGTAATAAAAATTAGGTGTGTTCCTTAGTATGTCAAGGTTGACATTGATTGGGGAGTGGATAGTACACGGATGTGAACTTGATAGTTCAGTAGTACGCTCCCGGATGACTGAAAGTTCAGTCTGAAGATATAACTTTTATGCTTTGGTTGAGAAGAACCAAGAGATTTTAATAGCTAGTAGTTGATGTTAGAGTAGGGACATGTTATTTAGCTATGTCAGTAAGGGTAGGATGTATGTTTCCTGATGTTGGAGGATTGCTGTCAGTTGACAGCTGAGAAATTTTATGAATTTGAACATGTTTATTATGATGATGTTGGACACTCTAATGATTGTCAAAATTTTGTTTAGTTAGGTTAGCTTTTGTTTGTGGCAATGAGTTAAATTGTGGGTTTGGATACTAAACCTCGTTAGTTTTAACAAATTAACAAGGTTTACTAAGTGCTTGTGCGGGGGGGTTGTAACAATCTAGGTTGTTGTAAGAAGGTTCTAGAAGGCTCGGGTAGAGACCTGACCCCAAGCACATGGGAGCATCCTCCCTGGGGGAATTGTGGTGAGGATAACCTGACGCCTTTGTTCATAATGAATCATCCTATGGTATTCACTTATTTAGAGAAATTAACCTTCAGTCATTTTGCATTCAAATTGTATTGTATAGTACTACTGTTCATAATATCAAGAGTATTCTCATTATTAGAAGGAGTTTAAGTCACCATCAGTGACGTCACAAGCAAGAACTAGGTTGTGACGCGGAGTGACCGGAGGTCATAGGTCACGAGGTTCCATGTCCTCTATTTCTCAAAGGTCAAATAGCTATGTTGTAATTGGGAATAGCTCTTCCTTAAGATGTTTGTGTAATTTAACTTCAGTACAATAAATCAATCAATCCGGATAATTCAGTACGACAGAGGTTAATTGTTATAACTTAAGCCTGGCAAAGTAACTTAGATACTAGCGGAAGAATACAGATCTAGGCCTCTGGGTAGAAGAGAGAGAGGACAGAGCAGTGTGGTTTCAGCAGCAACTGGGAGAGGTCATCCATCTCACCTCTTCCCCAAGGCAACACAACATCTAGCTGTCTATAGAAGGTAGAGTTGCTTTACGAGTGATTGTAGGGAATAGTCCACTCATTGCCGTTAAATTTATAGTCAGGGCATATTCAGTTAGGGCGTGTTCAAGTAGGGAGTGCTCAATTATTTAGATTTTGCTTAATTTTTGAATAAATTAATTAGCTTAATGTGTATTTTTATTATTTCCATGTGTTTGTTATATTTATGTGAATTGTCCTTGTCACGTGGTTCCCACGTGGCCGAATTGAATTGGGCGCCGATTCTAACACCGAATCAGGATTATTACTCCTGTTGATTTTAATTAACTACACACGTAAGATCCAGGGTTTATTTGTACTAGTGGGGAATCAAACCCCAAGGTTGATTGTTTAGCGTGGTCGATCCAGACCTCGATCATTGCACATGTTGGTTACTGGTCTGGTGGTGGCGGCGGAAAGGAGATCCTAGAACTTTGCTAGAAGTCTATTTTCACGTCATACGGGTTGTAGAATCTCAAGTCGGTAAATCGTCTTGAGACTACGTGGCGTGGAGTCGGCTCGAGTAAAAGTCGTGGGGGTCCCTTGGTTAAGAACTAAAGTAAAGAACACGGGTAAAAAGAGAGAAAAAGAGGGTAGAAGGAAGGGAGAACCCGTTCCGTGTTACAAACGGACAATCAAGAACATAATGGGCAAGGGTGTGAGACCTTAACATACCACATAGTTTACACTTCGTGTCATTATCATGAACACCTATCCCATATTCCCAGTAATATTTGTACCCAAGCCTGAGCCGCATGTACACAGAGTCACTCCAAGCATTTCTCCCTTTACCATAAGTGAAATGGGTGTTTTGACTCACACACATGTAGTGTTGCATGGTTTGACTTCCCTCATACATTATACCTCTCCTCACCACTTCTGCCTGTGCCTGAATATTTCTGATTTTGCTTCTTATTTGTCTCATTGTGAATTCGCATTCGATGTCAACTTGTGGTTTTGATGTGGCACGTTTGGCCAAGTCATCGGCCACCTCGTTCAGCACTATTCCAATATGATATGGAATCCACATGAATTTCACATTGTGACCTTTCAGCTGTATCTTAGTTATCATTTTCTTACAATCCTCAACTATGGACATGAAGATTGGATTTCGACTGTTTAAGGAATCAAGTGCTCCTCGGCTATCAACAAATACAAAAACATTTTTGTCGTCATGACGTACTTCCTCCAAACACACCAGAATGGCCTGCAGTTCAGCTTGTGTGGATGATATATAATTACTAAGTCGAAGTTCAGTTATCCTGTCCACAGTCCCAAACTCAGTATATTCCCTTATTAGGACACCATACCCTGCCCTGCCATCCTCCGCCACCGACCCGTCACAATATACATGTAAACTATTGCCTCTTATTAACCGAGATATCATACTTCCATACAAACACCGTAATTGTCCCGGTTCATGATGAATCTTTTTCACGTTGAGGGGTACAATTTCGACGTCTATTTTCTGTACTTTCCAGGGAGCAGTCCTATTACACTGTCGAGAAGGTTTGCAGCAGTCAAGTACATCGTATTTCCTGAGGTCTTGAGCTAATCCCCTCGTGTAGCATGTCTCTCTCAGTTTCCTGGAAGTGTGTACGTCACTCAAGCAGGTCTGAATGCTCTGAAACAGCTTATCTCCTCCTTTTCTCCGCATGAAACGAATAGATTCTTTCTAAGATCAGATATTATATACCCCGCCCTGTCCTGGTGACGCTCTATTACTCCCTCATCTATCCATATCTCAACTATGGTATTTGTGCTTGGAGTTCTACTACCCAAAACCATTTACGTCCTCTAATTACTCAACACAAAGCTGCTATTAGAACAATATCCAACTCTAGCCCCAGACATCACTCGGTACCCCTACTCAAATCTCTGAATATGTTAGACACTAAATCACTGCACATTCTCTCATGTGTATTATACATATATAAAACGCTGAACTGTAATGCCAATCCTGACCTCAAAAGCTTCATTGAAAGTTGTAACAGAACCCATGAGCACCACACAGCACCACACCAGAAACAAATACAGTTTTGATATTCCAAGAGTACGACTTAATCAAACTAGAATTGCTTTACAAAACAAGGGACCCAGAATGTGAAATGACCTTCCCAATCATGTTAAAGATTGTACCTCTCTCAACCAATTTAAGATAAAAACGAAACACTACCTAATAAATTCCCTGTAACCTACCTTACCCCTGTAATGTCAACCCATGTCTGTTTTTTTTTTTAAACACCGCTGTTTGTCTACCTAATTATATTTGTGCTGCTTTTTCAGCCATGTTCCCCCCCTTCTTATTTTTATTTTTATTTGTTCTCAACACATTTTATACTTTAAACTCAATTAGTATTAAGTTTTAATCTTTAATGTTTTCCCTGCCCGAAACGTTTTGCGTAATAGTGGCTTTAGGCATTGTATGTACTAGCTCTATCTATAAACCTATCAATTTTTGTAAAAATCTCTTGTATGTATGTACCTTACCTGAATAAACATTTATTTATTTATTATTAGATACTCTAGCATTAATGTCACGGACTCTATCATACACACTCTGTATATTTAATTCCATTCTCACTATTTCAATCATTGCATTTCTTTGACATCCAAGAATAATCCTCATAGCCTCGTTCTGTATCAGCTCTATTTTCTGAATTTTGCCTTGACCTGTGTAAGACAAAACGGGTGGTGCGTAGTAGTCTATCAGGGACCGAACAGTGCTTATGTAAACATCCGCATGATAGGTACCCCAACACCTTTACCAGAAAAAAACAGTACTTTTAGAGGATGCAGACGGGCTTTACATAAGGTGCTGATACGATTTATTTCAGCATTTTTACTCTCACATGTGTATCCAACATACATGCCCAGATACTTGTACTTCTGAACACGGCTCAATTCCACACCATTTAGAATAAGTGTTATATTTCTTCGTTTCCTATACTCATATTTGGTTTTGTCTGCATTTTTGTCTAAGCCTAACTTGTGACAGGTTGTACCAAGTATGTTAAGAGCAGTTTGTATTTTGTTCCCAGAAGTGCCTTGTATAAGAATGTCATCAGCATATATGATCGTCGTGACCCCTGGAGGATACATCTCTGATGCTAATCTGTTCATTAATACATTGAATAAAGTGGGACTTAAAACTCCCCCTTGTGGGGTACCTAACTGAAACATCCGTTCCTCAGACATGTATCCCTGGTAATACACCTAACCTTTTCTGCCTTGTAGATAATCCCTTATCCAATGTAGCAATCTCCCTGTTATTCCCAGATTGGCTAATTCATATAAGATTACTTCCCCATTGGCTTTATCAAATGCTCCTTGCAGATCAACAAAAACTCTACAATTGTCATCCACATTAGACAAACACTTTAAGAGACAGTCTGCAGTACATTTGCCTTTGATAAAACCAAAGAGATTACTGGACATGTTATCACCTACAAGGTAGAGTAGCCTATTTAACAAAATCCTTTCCATCATTTTACAAAAGCAGGATGTTAAGGAGACAGGCCTGTAGCCTCCGTTTGACTTAGGGATAGTGTCATTAGTGATAGAGACGACTATTGTGAATATACTGACATAGGAATGGAATGATAACAGCCTCCTTCCATTTTCTTGGTAACTTTCCCTCCCTATAACTCATGTTAAACAAATCAAGTAAGGACTAGGTTTCATACCGGCTAAATAATTAAGAATGTTATACGTTACTCCATCTTTCCCCAGAGCAGTAGAGCTGCCACTTTTTATAGCATCCAGTAGCTCATCGTAAGTTATCTCAGTGCATGAAAATATTAGAAATGGAATAACTTTATGTGCTTTAAATACATGATCTTGTATTTAAAGCACATAAAGTTATTCCATTTCTAATATTTTCCCATGACTCAATGATGACTCTCGTGTCTGCAGGTAAGGACTCCATACCAGCAGCACTAGCCCATTTATCTACTAACTCATTAGCAACCTTCCCAGGATCTGAGTGAGCAATGAATTTGGGCTTGCATCCCCTGATTTTATTTACTGCTCTCCATATGTCTTTAAGGTTCTTAGTATTACCAATGGACTGCGCAAAGTCTTGCCAGTATCTGTCCCGCGCCTCCTTCCTCACCTGACTGCATTCCCTAGCCACTTCCAACATTGTAATTTTCTCTTCATCCCTCATTCCATTTTTTAACCGTTCTTTATGTGCACTCCGTAGCATTCTCTCCCACCCCTTAACTTGCTTATCATTGGAATATTTAAATTTTTAGTCTTGCGTCTTGCTACCCCGGCCCCCGTTATTTTCCCTCTGTACTAATTTCTCTATGTTCTCGACCATGTCCTCGTAAAAACTATCAACACAGAGCGGCGTGTATTGTTGATTCCAATCTCCCATATTTTGAATAAAATAATTTTTCATATCTTTATTAATATTTAGTCTTTTCCTTTGAAAGTGGATTTCTTTTTTCCCCAGTGGTAGTTCAACGTTCAAGGCAAAGTGGTCACTAAGTAGTTCCCGAACAACCCGAGCCTCCCCCATAATCCCCTGAGAGTTTAAAAGGCAGGCATAGTCAAGCCGTCCTCCCCTGATGTGAGTTGGTTCATCGTTTCCCAAGAGACAGGTATCTGGATGATCTTGTAGAAACTGTAACCACTTGACCCCATTAGCATTAATACTACCCACTGTCCCAAGGCTTGTGTGCCGAGCATTAAGGTCCCCAATGACCAGTGAAGGATTAGTATAAATGCAGTCAGGTAGATAGTTAGCGTCGAAGCAGTTCCTGGATACATACAAATTAACTACAATAAATTCCCCTTCCCTTAATGATAATTTAACACAGACACTCTCTATACCTTGCGATTTTGACGGCGGTTCTACTAACTCTGTTGGTATGGAGTTCTTAACATAAATCAACGTCCCTCTGATGTTATTTGCAGCGAAGAGGTGAAACCCTTTAATAGCCATTTAATTTCAACAAGCCTTCATTCCTATCCCCTGTCTCCTGGAGAGCTACAACATCAATATCATTTCCCATCACATAACAATGAACATCTGTAACCCTGTTTCTTAAACCATTAACATTCCATGACAACATTTTCAGTCTAGGATGATCCATTATTAAACAATTCACTTTCTAAGTCAGCCCCAATAAGTTCACTAAATGATTGCAATACCTTGTATAACATCTCCCACCTCCTCCCAACTTCACCAGAAAAACCAACATTGCGTTTCTCAAGAGATTTTTTCAGTCCCGTGACGTCCATTATTGGCCCAAATGATTCCTTAATTTTATGTTTAATTATAGAGTTCTTCCTTTCACAACGAATACCATCAATTACACACACTTCATTTTCCTTCATTTCATCACTCATTGTTGCATTATTGTCCTCAACCACTATTTCCTGACTTTCCTTCACTGTTTTGTGACTTTCATTGCCCTTCACCTGAACGTTTAATTTCGCCTCGATGTGCTCGATTCTCTGTCCAAGATTTCGGAGGAACTCACCAACTTTTCTTAGTTCAGCCCACACCTCCTTGACCATACTATCATGGCCCTCTTTCTGAGTCCCAGTAACTACTTCACTCACCGTTACATTGTCACTGCCGGAGTCCTGAGTGGTGGCGTGGCTGCTTGTTGCTTGAGCCTGACGAAGTAATGGTGACTTCTTTTCCTACGCATTCGTCCGGTTCACTGGCGCTGTTTGGGGCAGACTATTCTGCTGTGCTCCCGGTGTCTGGGTAAGAGCTCTTGCTTGCTCTGTAACATTCACCGGCCGGGGAACATCCATACTCGGCCTCTTGCTACACACAGCCGAGCTGGCGTTGTGAACACCTCCACAGTTGCAGCATCTGGGAACTATTTTCTCACCCAGATTAAGTCTGTTTCTACAACCCGTCCTCTTAAAAAGAACGTCACTTTTGGCTCGTTTGCGTGATATGGCCAAATTTCGACGTAATTTGAAATTAAATCGACTCACAAAAGTGACGTTCTGTTCCGTTTTCTATTTGAGTCGTCCGGCGTACGCGCAGAGGTTCTGAGAGGACACTTTAAATTAACGTTTTTCATAACGTTTTGAAACTTTAAGAGAATTTCCTTCCCACCTAACCTATCAGAGGACCCTTAACTTACTGTTGTTGAAAAAAAAAATCCCAAATTTATTTTCATATTTTTTTCATTTTCAAATTACGTCCAAATTCGGCCATACGAGCAAACGGCCAAATGCGACGTTCTTTTTAAGAGGACAGGTTGGTTTCTACACACATTAGAGAGGTGAGACTTTCCGCAGAAACGACATCATGGATCATATTGACAGCTCCAGGATTTATGCCTCCATCTGCAGCATTTCAGGTATATTATGGGCTCTTCTACATACTTTGCTACATGCCTGTAGCCCGCCCCGGTGATGAACACTCTCTCGGGGACTTCACCTCTCACTAGAGCAACAACCTGATTCCTAGCTTCACCATTAATAAGGTGACGCTTGGCCCACACAAATCGTTGGTCGTCGAGGATGAATTCGGGGTCTAGAATCTGAGGGTATTTGTAGATAATTACCTTTGTCAGCTTCTTGTTCTCCACCGGAATTTGCATAACAATTCCATCATATCCTTTCTGGGAAAGAAACACAACTGCCTCCATAGAACCTACCATTAAATAAGGTCTGTTCACACCTTCCTTCAGCAGGGGCTCGAACTTGCGGTGCTCTTTTCCAAGTCTGACTGTCCACAGCAGCTTGTGGTGGTAGGCCAGTGTGCATGAGGCAGGGAAGAGAAGCCTCCACCTCCGCTGACCCTCACTTTACTGACATCGTTCTGTCCTTTCGTCGATACTGGTTTGATCAGTCTCAGCGTCGTTCCTCATTCTCTTGTCGTTTCCATTAGGTACACTGTCACTGCCAACAGTACGCCCCACATCCTGTCCTCTCCGTTTCTTCTGTCCCTTGGTTAGAACTTCTTGAAAATCACTTTCCTCTACTGGCTGGCTGCTTTCTGAGTCTATGTCCATGTGAATATTGCCGTGGGAAGTAGCCAGTTCTTCTGTTGAGCGATTCCCCATCTCAGTACCCAGCGTGGGGGGTACATGTATAGAATGCGATATGTTGTAAAGGTGTTACCCTGGCAAGGGTGCAGGAGAGACGAGATCAGCGGACCTACGTCCTCACCAGTCGATCGTTTTGTAAACACTGATAATATTTTGGTCATGTTCCAAAATCTTAAAATCGATCCCAGTGTTATGTAGTAGAGAAACATTGAGTTACATCCAGTTTACGTAAAGCTACGAGTGGTCGACACCACACTTAGATCCCGGCCCAAACTTACGAAGGTTTTTCGACTTTTGTTTTTTTGAAACAAATTAGATGGAAAATTCCTTGGCGTTCTCATTGATCACAAGCTGAATTTCCAGGGACACATTCTAAATATATCAAAAAAGTTTCAAAAACTGTTGGCATTCTTTCTAAGATCAGATATTATGTACCCCGCCCTGCCCTGGTTACTCTCTATTACTCCCTCATCTATCCATACTTCAACTATGGTATTTGTGCTTGGGGTTCTACTACCCAAAATCATTTACGTCTTCTAATTACTCAACACAAAGCTGCTATTAGGACAATATCCAACTCTGGCCCCAGACATCACTCGGTACCCCTACTCAAATCTCTGAATATGTTAGATATTAAGTCACTGCATATATAAAACGCTGAACTGTAATGCCAATCCTGCCACGCATTGCGTAATAGTGGCTTTAGGCATTGTATGAAGTAGCTCTATCTATAAATCGATCAATTTATGTAAAATTCACTTGTATGTATGTACCTTACCTAAATAAACATATTTATTTTATTTTTTATTTACTTAGTGTAGCTACATGAATACCGACGTAGCCGCCACGAAGGCGCTAAGAAAGAAAACATTCGTAGCTAAGAAGAAAACCTTCGTAAGTACCTTCGTGAATCTGGCCCCTGGCAGAGCTCAGTAGCTCTGTTGTTGTTCTCCTCCAAAATCCTCCAAAAGAATCCGAGCTCAGTAGCTGGCTGGATCTGTTCTGGAAACTTGTCATTCTACTTAAAGTTAAGTTTCGTAATTGTTTTTCTTGTTCTAGTGTAGGTGATAGTTATCTGAGGAGACATACATTGTGTTAGCCATACCTTGAATTAGGATATTTCAGTGATTATAATATACTTTATAAAGAGAAATTTATATATATTTTCTTTAATATACATGTGTACTTACTTGTCCATTTTATTTCAATTGTGTCTGCTAGGAACATTGTGGTGTATCAAATACATGCACGGTACTGTACCCCTAGATACAATTGTGTCTGCTAGGAACATTGTGTGTATCAATACATGCACGGTACTGTACCCCTAGATACAATTGTGTCTGCTAGGAACATTGTTGTGTATCAAATACATGCACGGTACTGTACCCCTAGATACAATTGTGTCTGCTAGGAACATTGTGGTGTATCAAATACATGCACGGTACTGTACCCATAGATACAATTGTGTCTGCTAGGAACATTGTGGTGTATCAAATACATGCCACGGTACTGTACCCCTAGACACGAATTGGTGTCTGCTAGAACCATTGCTGGTGTATCACATACACTGCACGGTACTGTACCCCTAGATACGATCCTGTGCTGCCAGACTACACGAGCCTTGTTGTACTGGGTAGATAACAATCACCTCTGTCAATAAATATTGTAGTTATATGTGATATATAATATTGCTACAATGTACCTTTCGTCTTATTCGATACTGATAGATTAAGACCTGCTCGAAATGCTATGCGTGTTAGTGGCTTTGCAAGATATGTTTAAATACCAATTCTTTGTAATCTCACCAACCTATTACCAACTTCTTGTGAATATTATTATTATTATTATTATTATTATTATTATTATTATATAATATTATTATTATATTATTATTATTATTATTATTATTATTATTATTGTGTTATTTATTGGCGTCAATTTCTATACTTGTGTCATTTACCTGTTAATTCCAAGACTCGGTTACACTGTGGGGTTTATACCCCCAAACAAGTAAGTATATAAGAATATATTATTGATGTTTATTGTTAAGAACAACGGCACAATTTCTGTGATAAAACAATATTGTGATTGATAATGCCAATTTAATACATTACGCTTGGCTATTACAATTTAGTGATTGTGGATTGGAAGCGCGCACTGATGCGAATCAATGATTTCGCTACAGAAATTTATATTGATTAATTTATTTTTTATATATGGTGGACCTCTCAGCAGGTGGAAAAATAGCGATTGACCCTGCAAGTGATCCTCCCCAGTACAATACCTTGGAGAAATACAATATCGATATGTGTTCTTTAAACTTCTTTGTAGTCCAGTAACATTGTCTTAATAACTTAAAGAATTTTCGTTTCATTAATTGGGTATCGTTTTACAAATTTATTTTATGCCTAGAGAATTTATTTTATTTGAAGACTAAATTCAGGGAAAAAGATTCGAGAGGTAACATAGTGCCACAAAAGCTGTCATCGGGAAATAGAGGTGTGTAAGGTGTTGAGCTGGCATTTGTTAGGTGTCGTGACGTATATGATGAAGTGTGGACCAGTAAACAGCTGTGCGGAGGAATACTACTGCTCAATAAATCAGACACATTTCATATGGTGAACCGGACTGTCCTTTTCCTCCTGTATTCGCATCTTGAACAATATTAAATTACTTTGGATTGAGCAGTACAATGGAGTTGAACAGTCACACAGCTGGCACTTACTTAATTCTTTGACTTTATAATGACTTACTCCTGAAAACACTCTTATGGTGAATATGCGGTTCTTTGGAATAAACTATACATATTGTAATTCCATAAACGTGTTGGGAAAAAAGATATACACCGTCAGTCCAGTATCTTTATTATCATAACTAGACCATACATAGTGTGAACCAGAGACCAACGACATCCGTGTTTATTCATGCGTACAGTATTAAAACAAATGTATTGCTTTCATGCAAACTTGTGATTGTACAGTAACATTGAGTGTTGTACTTGAGTCAGTGTATCACAGCATATCTTAATTACAAAGTAGAGAACACAAATGTTACTGAAAGTTATAAGTAGCTTAACTCAACAGAGAACGGTGATGAATTTGGAGTTTAGTGAGCTTGCGGCGGCGATGAGGAACTATGGAATCTTAGCGCAGTTTACAGTCCAAGCTCCTAGCTCACACAAATTATTCTCTATGACGCTTTGTCAGTGTAAGTCTGGCACATATTACCTACTACTTAATATGTGTGTGTGTGTATATATATATATCTCTAGTCATTAATTGCATATATACTTATATATATATATATATATATATATATATATATATATATTGGACTTATTAAGCAAATTGGGCCTTTATAGTAGACCTAATAGTGTGTTCTGGCTACTAGGTACAACATATTAATGTACCTGCCTTCTGTATTGTGTTACAATTTAACTACTGGCTATTCCGACGCTTAATTTTTTTTTAATCTGACCTTAAAGTGGTGGATGGAGGAAGCTTCCAGGACTTGCTTCAGTGCAGTCCACTTGTGTACCATCCGTACAGTCGAGGTAATGAATATTCCTTAATATTACGTCGTGTTGTGTGTGGGGGGGAGTTGAACTTCAGTTCCTGGGCCCCCACCTTTTCACCTGTCAGATATCTTGTGTGTGTGTGTCATATAGACCATTTTCCTCAATAATACTTCTCGTTTAGTTAGAAAAAAGCTTAAACATAATGTTGTGGTCTTTTTAGGCTACATCTGCAGAAAATGTGAGAACGCATTTTTAATGTCTGTCAATCACGTATATGAGAATTACTGGGATCGTTCTGTACGTATAGCTCAGAAGATA
>WNGS01113158.1:41189492-41203008 GCA_020271785.1 Procambarus virginalis
TTTCCTATCACAAAATTTGAACCATTATCAGATATCATTAGTTTGGGACGGATCTGCGAGCTACAAATCTACGAAGCTTGGATGAAGGCTTCGGCACTCATGTCAGAAGTCACTTCTAGATGTACGCCTCGTGTTAGCACACGTGAAGAGGCAAATATAAGTTTTCACTGGTATCTTATCTGGATTGCCAGTGAGAAGCAAGGCTCCTGTGTAATCGACACCAGTGGTCTCAAAGGGACGATGATGAACTACTCCCCCCTTAGGGAGTGGTGGAGGTCCTGGGTAAGAACACACTCGAGCGTCGTATCTTTTGCAGATTACAGACTTAATGATTGATTTGACAGTTTGACGACCTTGAGGAAGCCAATATTTCTGTCTGAGGTCGGTGAGAGTGTCTAACACTCCACCATGCAAGTACCGTATTGATGGTGATGTAAACTAGAAGTTTTGTAATAATGTGGTGACGTGGAAAGGATCGGATTCTTTGTATCCAAATCAATTTCTGCGTGAAGCAGACGTTCTCCACACCTAAATATTATGAGTGTTGGTATCATACCAGATACCTAGAGACTTGGTTAATTTATCTGGAAGATTTTCATATTCACTTCCATATGTCTCTTGTTGTGCACGTTTGATCCAGTAGAGGATAGAATTGGGAAACTTATTCCTGATACCTATCTTAGCAAGAAAGTCAAACCATGTGCTGTCACTCTTAATAACTTACTCAAGTTAGAATAATTGTGAGGATTAATAGCTGAGATTCGATGAGGTTCTGGGTCTTTCATGGGAGTAGTGATACTGGTCACTATGACTTGTAGTTTCTGTTTGGGCCACTGACCACTAACAAGCCATGAAGGTCCATTGAACCACATCGAAGACTTGATTAGCTGTTTTAATGTTAACCCTCATGACATGTAATCTGCAGGATTGTCCTTAGTGGGGACATGTCAGAATTTATATCCTGCAGATAATTCATGAATTTCCCTAACACGATTACTAACGTAGGGAGTTTTATTGTTGTTATTTCTTACCTATTGTAAGACTGCCTCATTGTCTGACCACACTACGATTTCACCAAAGTGGATATTATTGAGTGTCTTGGTCAGGCAATGAGCCAATCTTACTCCCACCAGCAATGCAATTAACTCCATTTGAGGTAAAGATCTCTTCTTGATTGGAACAACTCTTGCTTTAGATGTGAGTAAAATTGATTGTGCACTATTGACTAAGTAGGCTGCAGCACCATACACTTTTCCAGAGGCATCGCAAAAAACGTGCAAATTTGTGGGTAAGTTTTGTCCTGAAGCATTTTTTTTATTATTATTATTTTCTACCACAGACGTGGCCACACATTTACAATGCTAACCAGCATATATACATTTTCTTCTGTCCTCCATGGACAGAGTTAGAGATGTGTTAAACATATATTTCAAGGGTTTATTGAACAATCAACCACTGAAGGTGAGTCGGTGCTTTTAAAATGCTAAGCTAACCTATATACGTAAATACATAGATACACAGATTTACGTATGCCTAAAGCATTACGAGGAAATTTCAAAACACCTGATTGATTGAAATCCGTTGTGAGTATCTGCCATTTATCTTGCAACTCAATTGGCAACGGATCATCCCATCCCATATGTTTCTGCCAGCATTCCTGCATTAGGAGTTTGCCCCCTTATTAATATAGGACTAAGTAAGCCTAAAGGGTCAAATGGTTGACTGACATACGAGAGTAATTTTCTCATGGTAAGGGATGAATTATTGGTTTGTACTGACTTGACATTCATCTCGTCAGTACTTTTGTTCCATTCCACGCCCAGAACCTTTAATTGATTAGGCACCTGATAACCCAGAAATTCTTTCTCGATTATCTGGTTTAATGATTTATTGTTTGAGGCCCATGATTTTAGTGGCATATTGGCTCCTAATAACTCACGGTTAGCCTCATGGTAAATTTCTACCAATTTGGATTTGTCATTTGTAGTTCCCTGGAAATTTTCAACATACAAGTTGTCACTGATCTCTGTTTTATAAGGGCTATTTGATTTCCTCAAATGTGTATCTAATGTGGCTTGAAGTAGAAACGGGAGGATGTTGCTCCGAATAGCACAGAGGCAAACCGGTAGGTTATGACATCACTGTCAGGATCCAGTGGGTCCTTAATCCAGAGAAATTTGGTGTAATTACGATCCTCTTCTTGCAAGCCTACTCTAAGGAAAGCTTTACTGATATCAGCAGTATAAGCGAAAATACCAGTGCGGAATCGTAGTAGTACATCATGTAGCCTTTGTGTTAGGCTAGGTCCCGTTTGGAGACATTCATTCAAAGACACGCTGTTTGCATTCACTTTGGCACTACAGTTGAAAACAATACGTATTGGCGTTGTCAATGAATCTTTCACCACAGCGTGATGGGGTAAATAGTGACCTGTTTTTCGGTCATCATTATCAACAACTTCGATAAATTTACTATTGAGTTGTTGTTGAATTAATTGATGATACATGTTCAATTTGTCTGGCTGTTTCTTCAGCCGTATTAATTGAGACTGCAATTGAGAGGCTGCCATGAAATAATTAACTGGAAGTTGTGGATGATTCAACTTCCATGGTAGTCTCACCCAGTATTGTTTGTCCTTATAGACAACTGTATCCAGATATTGCTGGTAAGTCCACATATCATCAGGGCTTGGTTGTTCAGGGACAATACCTAAAGTGTCTAAATCCCACAGACGATGTACAGGTGGATCAGACTCATTATCTTCAGATATTTCTCTGAAATGTAGGGGTGACTGTTCCAAGCCTAGTCACGCCACTATTGAATTGTTAGTTTGTTTGTTGGTTGACGCTGTTTTTTGTTGGAAAAGCACCGGTCCAGTAAGCAATTTGCCTCCAGCAGATGACAACAAATTCATTCCGTGTTGTCTGGTGCATCCTGTTATGAATTTATAATAATCGTCTGCGCCTATTAGGATACCAACATCTGTGAGACAGTCAGAATTTATTTTGTGATCTGCTAGCCTCATGCGGTTACGTTTGAGATATCTCGCAGTGCGAGCTAGTCCTGTGACCTGCAGGTCTGAAGGAAGTTTATCTACTAGTACCGCTTGTATTGGACTAGTGGAAGATCCAAGTCTCTCTAACACCTTGACTACTTGGTATTCACGAGGTCCACTATTAGTCAAGAACCCAGAAATATTCAGTCTCACACTTTTGGCAGGTTTTAATTTTAACTGCTCGACTAATTGTTGTGTGATGAAGGTTTTCTGTGATCCTTGATCAAAGAGACCTCTAGTGTTGACTCTAGATTTCCTGTCAATTAGTTTGAGTTGAGCTGTAGGCAGAGTAGTATTATTGCCTGACTCAGTAGCAAGTACATTTATTTCTTGATGTACCTTGCAATATTGTACTGTGGTAGAATTCATAGAATTCTCCCCAGGTGTCATAGATTGTGTTTAAGTTTTTCTACATAAGGTATAATGATGTATACCTTTGTTGCATCTACTGCATAACCGTAGCTGCACTACACATTTACTGGGATCATGAGAACCCATGCACTTGGTGCATCTGTGTAATTCTTGTAGTTGTTTAATCCTGGTGTTAAAGTTAGGATAAACAGTGCATTTGTAGGTGACATGTTCTTGTTCACAGAACAGACACCTTCTCTCTCTGGCTGAGTTTGTCCTTTTAGTGGATACATCAGTTGTAGTGTCAGAGGGAGATACAGAATAAATACCTACACTACCACTCCCTTTTCCAGTGGATGGAGTAGTCTTAGGCTTGGATTTATTGGACTTATTCAAAGTCAATTTGGGTTTGACTGAGTTGTCAAGGTTAGGTTGTTTACACTCAGGTTTAATCTTGTCATGAGTCTTCAATCTGTTAACAGTTATTCTCAGTCCCTCGAATATTTGCTCGAGAGTGAGAAACTCGGTTTTATAGTGTGAGCAGATTTCTGCTAAGATATTTCGAGGTAATTTCCTCTGTAAAAGTAACTTGATTGACCATTCTGAGGCTGGTATATCAACTTTAGTACCTAAGGCCTTCACCAGAGACTCTACTTCTAGTCTGAAGCTTTGAAGTGAGTCTGGTCGGTTACTTGGTGCATTCAGATCCAGCAACTGGTAATAAAGGTTAACTATACTCAACTCCTTGTTGCAATAGTTCAACTTTAGCAGTTTTATAGCTTTCTCATAATTACTCTTAGTGAGAGCTAGGTTATTTATGGCCTTTTTAGCCTCCCCTTTGAGAAGACTAATCAGGTAAGAGAATTTGGAAACTCTGTCAAGAGAAGATTTTTTATGTATATGCACTTCAAATGAAGTCCAAAATGTGTCCCAATTTTCTTCATCCAGCCCTGCAAATGTAGGTAAGTCGAACCTCAGGTAATTGATTACTGGATTGAGACATAGTATTACTGGCGTTAGATTGATGTTGCTTTACTATATTGGATAGTACATCAAGTTTATCTTGAGTCTCATCTTCATACTGAGAAATATCTGCTATAATTTGATATATTTCCTCAGGATCAGTTTCAGTAGCATTCAGTAGGTTGAGATAAGACTGGCTTGTAGATCTAACTTGATCAAATTTGAGATCAGCTACTCTCACTGATGTTTCTAGTCTATAGTAATCAATGGAAGTTGCTTTAGACAAGGTATCAGACTTATTAATTAGTCTGGTTAAATGACCTTTAAGGCCAATATAGGTTCTCCTTAATTGTTCAGGAGTAGCCATTGTGGCTTTAAGTCCAAGTTTCATAGGACTTGAATGAATATTACTAATGAAGCTTGGGTACTTGCTCATTAGTTGACAAGTAATATTGAGTATAGCCTAAATTAATTCTGGCTAAATTAAACTCTACCTCACTTGAGGTTAAATGTACCTACCTAACAATAAGTAGCTAAGGATTTTGAGCAGTGCTTGCATGTCACCATTAACTTTCGTCCGGCTAGCTCATCTTTATCACCATTAGATGCAATGGTGATCATTCAGCAGCACTCAAAATCCACACACATAAATAATTAATACACAAAATGATTAATATGTATACACTCTAATCAGAGTTACTATAATGTTTGAATCCCACTCTTGGTAGGGTCAACACAAAAATGAATAGTGTATGTACTAGTGACTAGTCCAAGACTAGTTGTAAGAATTTCTACCTAAGAAACTACTAATTTATTTAGTCTGCATTTGTGCAAACTCAGCACAATAACAGCCTAAATTTCTACCTACTAAAGGTTGGCATAGATTAATTTGTGATGCAATAGTGTGTCCCACTAGTGCTACTTTATACATGAGGTATAAGCAGCAAATAAATTGGTGTGAATTAGTTATGGTTTAATATTAATTGGATTGTATCCAGTTCGTAAAGGACCAAAATGTTGTTTTAGTCTCTGAGAACCGATATAGTTCACTATTAATTGGCATCCGGTTCGAAGGACCATAATGTTGGGTATCTGGGGCTTAAACTCATATATTAAATTATTTGCTTATTGTATTTAAATAAATCGAAGGACCACCCACTTTTGAGAAAAGAGGGAAAACGAATAATAGTGATCATTAGAATGACACTAGAGAACCAGTGTCTATGAAAACTAATTCAATGAATAATCACTTGAAAATAATAAATGGACTGTATTATTAATTAAAGTCAAAGCCTCATATATCAACATTGGAGGGGTATTTCTAGAAGTTCAAATATATCTTGGAACCAGTGTGGTTCGTCACTAGTTCATTGTTGAGTTAATAACATAGTAAATCTAAACTACAATAGATTCAAAGATATGATATCTCAAATAATGAATATTTAAGATTATGAATTATTGAGCAACAGTAAAGTAAACATATCTTATTTACCAAATCAAATTCTGGCAGTAAATTATTTACTGTAAAGATCCTATAAGAATTATATGTAAATCAATAATAATCTTATTTAAATTTATACGAAATGGAAGCCTTATACTGTAAGACGACTTCTGTAACTCCATTTCGTCATTCGTCTTCATGGTCACAGGATCCCAATAAAGAAAGAACCCAAAGTGAATAACACAAATGATGAGAAACAACTTGTTGGCTCCTCGTATACATGCTGCAATCAGGGAAATTTAAGTAGCATTTAATTAGGGTACGAATTATTTCAAGTATTCATTCAAATTGAAATAAAAGAAGAAATCAACTAACGTTGTATGTTTGATGTTCATTCTTCTTAACGACAGATTACTCACGAATATACAACCCAAAATGATGCACCAAATGAGGAAATATACTTAACATGAGCGTATCAAATACTAAAGTCTGCCGAAAACCGCGTCTGCCAGTCTCAAGCGTCCACTGCTGTGTACACGTAATTACGGGTCATGGCTTTAATTGTTGACACGTTATTAACTGGCAAAGCACTGCAGAACACGTGGGAAGGTAATTATGGTGACTATTGGGGGAGTTTCAACGCAATTCTTGTTGGAAAACTCTTCAGTCACACCACCACGCGTCTTGTCTCTCTGATCGTTAGAGCTGCCTTGTGTGTAATGGCGTCTCCCTCTCCCTCAACCCGTCTCCGCATTCACAACAGAAATTACTAATTACGGATAATTCTTTTCCGTGTAATTACTGATGTAATGCATTAATAGGAACTGGATTGCAATTATAGGGATTTAATAATTATCATATTCTCGATAAAAGATCTCATATGAGAAATGGAGATGATTTTTATTCTCCATAGCATTCGCACGTAACAGATAAAAACTGTTACTAGATAATAATTTCTGTTAATAACTCTCGGTTTTAGATTATCGGGAGTCATATTATCCGTAGGTAATTATTATATGGAATGCTGATAATTTTAGAGAACCATATTCAGTTCTCTAACACATTGGTAATAAACGTGTCTAACTAGACATTATCTGACGCAATGTTGCTACTCGATTTCATGAGAATTCTAGCACTAATACACAGATGAAATGGTTTAATTTATGTTGACACTACCGTTAGTGAGATTAATAACTATTGTAGTTAGTATATAATGTTGATGATGTATTATAATACAATAGTAGTTTATTAGTGTTGGAAATTTCCAACAGCAGGGTGGGGGGGGGGGCTCTGGCTTGTTGTGGCTGTGAAAAAAGGAACGTAAGAAGCCGGCATAGGGCGCCAAGCGGGGCAGAGCACAAGGGGAGGAATATGCAGATGTAGGCAAGAACTCAAACCGAATGATAAATGAGCTTAAATTAAATAGAATAATATTACACAATAAGAAATATTAATAGCAAATTGGAACATAGGAAGCAAATAGGAAGCAAATAGGAAGAGTAAATTAGCCAAAAAGGCCGAGAGGCCAAAGACCGTTATGCTAAATAAACATAAACAATAACAGTAGCAGTAATCCAGTAGGAAACGATAATAACAAATAAAGCAGAGGGAGGGTAGAAGTAAGGCAACTAAAACCCAGACCGAATAATAAAGAACTTAAATTAGTAATAGTATGATACAATATTAACAACATTCATGGCGTTAGGCGACAGCCGGAAGCCAAAAGGGAATTGACATGAGATTAATAACACCAAAAAGAGTGACTATAACTAACATCAAGCAAATAGTAACAAGTAGAGATTAACTCGGCCAAATCCGCCAATGAAACCAAAGACCATAAGAAAAGTAGGCTTAAAACAATAATCTAGTAGCAGAAAACCTTGAATAAACTCAATAATTACAAAAAATAGCAGAGGGGGGGGTGAAGTAAGGCAACCATAAACCCGAATTGAATAGAAAAGAACTTAAATAAATATATAACATAATGTAATAAGTAATATATTGCCACCAGTCAACATGTAAAGCAGCTAGGAGTCGTCTGGGATTCGTCCTGAAGTCGTCCTGACGCCAGCTGGAGATCATCTTGTAGTCATCCTGGAACAGGAAGGCGCCAACAAGGAGGCATCGTGCAGGCATCAAGAAGTCGTCTTGTAGTCAACAGTAAGTCACCTTGCAGGCGATCGCAAACATTCACTACTACAGAAAGACCTGGACAAACTGGAAGAAAGGTCTAGAAAAATGCTGTTAAAGTTCAACTAAGGAAAGTGTAAGGTAAAGAAATTAGGCGAAGGGAGCAGGAGGCTGAACACAAGGTACCACCTGGGAGGTGAAATCCTGCAAGAGTCAAATAGAGAGAAAGACCTGGGGGTTGATATCACACCGAACCTGTCCCCCATAGACCCACATCAAAAAGAACCAACAGCGGCATATGCTAGACTGGCCAACATAAGCCAGCCACCACAGCACTCATTACCATAAACAATGTAACGAGCAGACTGTAATAACTTCGGTCTGACAACGTAATGTCAGTATTCCGAGTTTAGCGGCTGAAAGTACTACCCAATGAGTACGTAATAGGCAAGCAGTAAACCAGTAAACAAGAGTAAAAGAGGAAAAAGGGTGAACAAAATTGCCACTGTAGTGTCAAAGCCGCAAAGGAATTTGCGGCCAATGGCACAACGGAGCTGACCCGTAAAAGAATTAATACTGAACTGAAAAATACTAAAGGCCAAAGCACGTCACATGGGACGGAGAGGAGTGGAAAACGAGCTCGACCCCAAAAACAGGAAGAGCCAGAGAAAAGTATCACCTGGGTGAAATAAACAGCATGTAAACCAAAACTGCCAAGATCTTTAATCAAGCAATATCGTAATGGTAAGGAGGTGAAAGCGGGAGAAAAAATGTTGAATACAACATATAACAAAGCCGCACAAGATGCTCGATGCTCTGTGCCACCGGATTGGCACCTGAATACCTGAATAACCCAAGGTCAAAGTGCCACAAAGACAGGCTAAAGAGACCTGAAACTCTGGAATAATAGAAGAAAGAGCGAGACTTCCTCCAAGCAGTAGGGCTGGGACTGAAAGGCCAGAGACGGACGGGTCCCCCAGGGGCAGGAACTAAAAGTGACAGGGAGCAATACTGATCGAATCAGTAATACAATGTGCTAGAAGAGCAGTAACAAAATCAGCAGTGGACCGCAGAAACATATGAAGGTAGCCAAATAATACATGAAGTGTGAAAAGCAGGCCTGCAAATTCACAAGGCTAGACAAGTGCCGACTTAGTTGCTGGTAAGGCTACTGCCGAATAAAGATGTAGCACATAAGAATTAACGCTGCTCTGTAGCCGTATATATGAGTTAGAATTAAATATATAAATATAGTAAATAACATCAACGGCGCACAGGGAGAACCGCAGCAGAAGTAGTATGTCTAACTGTAAGCAATTATGCTAAAAATAAGACTGGAATAAACTGTCAATTAATAATAGCCGAAATTAATACATGAAATTGTGTAATAAACCAATACTACAAAATTGCAAAGTTAATACAGCACAAAGCTTAGGCTGGGAAGGCCAATGCCACATAATAATTGCGCTCATAATGAAAAAAACCGGACGTTAACCGTAATAATATGAGCAGTATTAGTAATACCATATAAAAATTAGCATCACCGGGGACTGTCATTAACTGATTAATCCAAGACGTGAAACATTAAATTTGTTAAATAATAAATATAAAACATCACCGAACAAGTGGGAAATGCCAAGAGTAAGGTCAAGCACAACATAGAAATCACTGTATAAATAGATAAATAAGAAAACGTCCCACACTGGGAGGAGGAAGTAGGCAGGGAAACCTTAACCTTAACATTAAACAAACATTAACGTAGCATGTATAACACAAACACCAAAGGTTAAAAGGGCAAAATAAGGGATTAACATAAACAACCATTGCCAAATGTAAACTGCAAAATCATGCCCGGGAATATCAGCAGCTGGAACACCTGCAGCTGGACATCGGCAACTGGCGCATCAACATCTGCTGAAGATAAATATATAGCAGCAACTGGCCACCAGGGAAAACTTCAGTGGTAAGTAGAAGTCCAACTGCAAGACAATTAGGGACCATTAGAACCTGGGAGCTAGCGTTAAGGGAACGCCGGGAACGAACTGAAGCTAATGCTGAAGCTTTCCCTTGCCAAAAAGGGCTAGAATATCAGCAGCTAGCACGTCAGCAGCTGGAATAACAACGCTGAAACAGCAATAGCTGTAACATCGACGCTTGGGACAGCGACAGCTAGAACATCAGCAGCTGCTGAAGATACAAATTAGTGGCAACGAGCCAAGGGGGAAACTGTAGGGCCACGACACCGCCGCTCCTCTACAGAGAGGGCGGGGGCCAGTGAGGGCTCGCGGGCGCCTGTGGCGCCAAACCACCCAGCCCGAAGGAGCCCAGGGGGGCACGGCCCACGCTCGGGGACCCCAAGTCACACACCTGCCACGGCCCTCAGTGCAGAGGACCTTATAGGTGCCTGCCGCCTAACCCGAGACTGGGGCCCATCCCAGACCCCCGCTCAACTACCGAGTTGGCCCGACGAGTACTCGAAGGGACGAAGGGGGGGGGGGAGGGGGATCGACCAAGCACTCTAGGGGAAGGCTATCGCCTAACAACGTACCAGGGGCCCAGAGGGGAGACGCCAAGGGCGAGGGACACGTGGCCACTGTCATGTTCACAGAAAATGGTACCATCCGTTTTCTATGTGCGGCGGCTGGACGCCACTAGAGAAGGTAAACAAGGCACAGGACGCCTGCCAAGCTTGGGAGCTACTCTATCATGTAATCGTCTTTTAAGTATTAAAGTCAGTAACCAGGAATGACTTTACATCAACCTTACTACCAAGACTATCTCAGCTATACACAGACACCACACTGGCGACGACGATGAACTGGAACGCAGGTATTTTGTTCAACAAAACACAAGGAAGGAGCATGCTGTCTCGCCCAGAGGAGGAAGGAGAAGCTGTCTGTGAGCACCATACCCGATGCTGTATGCAACCCCATGCTGTGTGCTGACTGTTGCTGTGTGCTGATCGTTGCTGTGTGCTGGCCGTTGCTGTGTGCTGGCCAATGCTGTGTGCTACCCAAGCTGTGCTGAGTGTTGCTGTGAGAGAGGAATCTGCCGACGCTGTGTACGAAACGACGCTTTGATGCAGTGTACAAAACCCGATGTTTTGGTTACGAAACGACGCTCCGTGCTACAAAATTCTTCAAGCTGTGAACCAACTGCTGCCTACTGCTGCCAACTGCTGCCAATTGCTTTTTGTACCAACTGCTAACAACTGCTGTGTTGCTGTGAGTAGGAACAACACATGTACACAAGGGCTAGGTAAGAAGTCAGTTGCTGCTGTGTGTGCACTGTTGTGAACTTTTGCATTAAAATGCTTGTGTGCTTTGCAAAATTAAAGTAATTACAGTGAATTCTTGATAACATATACAGTGCAGTAAGTGTTATATTCTGAGGAACATTTTAAGTGATAAGTTAAATTTATTCAGTAAAAATGGCAAATATACCTCAGTTTCCTGCATTTGATCCTGACTGTGACCAGACAAACCTGTCACAGAGGTGGGTCAAATGGCTTTTAAAAGGTTTGAAAATTTGTTGATAGTTTCTGATATCAAAAGTGCTGAAAGAAAGCGTGCCTTTGCTTCACTATGCAGGTGATAGAGTTTGTGATATCTTTGATACACTGAAAGACACTGGTGGTGCCAAAGATTATGACACTGCCAAGGCCAAATTAACTGAGCATTTCAACCAAGGCAAATATGCTATGGAAATTATGCATTTCAGGAGAGCAAAACAACTCTCTAATGAAACTGTTGATCAATACCATACACGTCTGCAGGGTTTAGCAACCCACTGTGAGTTTGCTGATGTTGACAAAGAAATCAAACAGCAAATAATTGAAACATGCACATCTACACGTCTTCGTCGAAGAGCTCTAGAACTTGTTGATGATGAAAGTTCTCTTACCAAGATACTGGATATGGCTCGTCGAATGGAAGATGCTGCACGTGATGCTCGTGCCATGGAGTGCAGTGCCAACAACGGTTCTGCCACTGTTACTAACAGTCATGAAGTATGTAAGGTTCAGGGAGTACACCATGATCGTAGAAGATATCATGCCAAACCTAACAAATTGAGCCGAGAACCACATCACAACTGGAGTCATGGAAACAAGACTCAAGCAGTCACAACGACTCACATCAGAGGTTGTCAATAATAAATGTTACAATTGTGGAGGAGACTACCCCACACCAAGATAATGTTTGTCCTGCTCAAGGTAAGAAATGCTATGAATGTAGAAAAACTAAATCATTTTGGTGCTATGTGTCGTTCCGCACTAAAGAAAACACAATCAATAAATAAAAGCAATGTACGAGGGTCAAGGTCATAGGAGTCGAGGTGGCAAAACACAATATTGCACCTCAAATCAAGAATGTTAATAAATACAAGACAACATTCATTACAACAGTCTCAGATGACAGTGAATGATGATTCTATTCTCGTTAGCGTTGCAATGTTGCACGAGAGCTTTGTCGTGTTCAGCTTGAGGTACGGCCATAGACCAATGATGTCATCAGACATGTGGTCAGCATTATGGTAGTATCTTGCATACCCATGGCCCATGATGATGTGCCTGGAATAATTCAGCAGCGAATATTAATCCCAAACACTAGGAGCGCTTGTACCTATACAGATCTCGATGTGTCTTAAACGTTGTGATGAATCGACCCTCATCATCAAGTTCAAGCTGATGATAGACCTAGTTTAAATCTAACTTGCTAAATACAGTATGCCACACCATTCAGCGACGTATCTATCATATCGTCTAAAGGTGGGTGTCGGATGGTAGTTACAAGATGTTATGAATTATTGGGAAAAAGTAATGTATACAAAGAATGAGTATATACTATAGGATTCATTACTGCTATCTGGTGGATGGAAAAAATTGGGCTTACCGATGGTGTTGGGCATGTTACCGGTTCAATGATGTCTATTTCTATCAGCCTATCTAGTTCGGCATAGACTTTCTTGGGAGTATGGAAAGGTTGTCGGCGATGTGGTTGGGCAACTGGAATTACATGTGGGGTGATATGCAGATGTACCGTGCGATCAGTATACCAACCCCCTCATGGATTTACAATCGATCAGATAAATTCAAGCAACAATAGCATCAAGATACTCGTTGCAGATGTCCTACTGCAACACCGCATTAGACAAAGCTGGATAAGTAGCCCCAATTCATGGTTGGAAGTCCTTGTAAACTAAATGTCAGAAGCTCCTTTGCTACTTCCTAACAGACACACTCGGAAGCAGCGTAATATAGCGGGCAGCGACATGCTCTACTTGGCTGACTTACAGTCTCATGAGTCGAAAGCTAGTAAAATAAATGGTAACGGATCAAATTTAGGAACCGAATGGAGGCAGTGTGACTTTACAGATGTGTACTTTTAAAGATTGGTATAACTGGTTTGTTTAAAATATCCCTCATTGTGGCACTCAGCAATAGTGTCATTGTTTGATCCAGTGTCAATAAGATATTTGAGACAAATGCCAGCAATGTATACTGTATAGTCTCTGGGGCTTTTTCGTGGAAGGATCATTCCGATTCGTATTTGATTGTACTCCATAAGTGTAATCAG
>WNGS01113158.1:41203033-41214057 GCA_020271785.1 Procambarus virginalis
CTACACTAAGGAACAAACACATAGGAATAGTGCCTTAAATGCCAAATCAGTGACTGCCCAGATAGGTACAGAGGATGTGTTAACGCTATGTCGACCGTGCTCTATACTGCAGTGTGGAAACCTCCGCTCCTTTCCATGACTGTTACATCTAAAGGGCAGCTTCCCATCCTTCTCCATCTCGTAAGTGAAACGTAACACAGAAATTCTGCTCAAACGCCTCTTTCAGCTCCTGCAGATGTCTGACATCAGGTCCTGTGTAAAAATGTCGTCAACATACCTGCAGTATATGGCCGGTTTCAAGTTCAAGTCGACTAAGACTTTTTCCTCAATAGTACCCATGTAGAAGTTTGCAAACAGGACGCCTAGGGAGAACCATAGCGACCCCATCTACTTGCTTATACATGTGCCCATCCGGGCTCAAGAAGGGTGCCTCCTTAGTACAAGCTTGGAGTAGTTTCCTCAGGATATTTTCTGGCACGTCAAGGGGAGTACAGGCCGGGTCTCGATACACTCGGTCCAATATCATCCCGATTGTTTCATCCACAGGTACGTTGGTGAACAGTGATTCTACGTCCAACGAGGCTCTTATACCTGTGGCCCGTGTTCCCCGTAGTAAGTCAACAAATTCCTTCGGGGATTTCAGGCTGAAGTTGCACGGGACATAAGGAGTCAGTAAGCCGTTGAGTCGTTTCGCCAGTCTGTACGTTGGTGTGGGTATCTGGCTGATAATTGGCCGAAGTGGGTTTCCAGGCTTATGCGTCTTGACGTTTCCATACACATATCCAGGTTTATATTCTCCAATAATCTTTGGCAGGTGGAGTCCAGATTTCTTGGCATTCACAGTTTCAATCAACTTGTTGACCTTTGTTTTCAATTCGGTAGTATGTCCTTCGTTACCCTTTGGAATTTAGTTTGGTCAGAGAGTATGTGGTTCATTTTCGTTCAAGAAATCTGGACTCCACCTGCCAAGATAAAGAAAGACTAGAAATAAAGAATGAATTTTGGAGAATTGATTTTTTATTTACCGGCATCAGTAAAAAGAACATAAGGAAAATTGACAAAATTCGTGTTAGAATTATTAATCTTACTTTTTCGGTCATATTTATAACATATATATATTATATATATATATATATATATATATTATATATATATATATATAATATATATATAAATATTATATAATATATATATATATATATATATATATATAATATATATATATATATATATATATATATATATATATATATATAATATATATATATATATATATATTATATATATATATATAGATATATATATATAAATCGAACCATGGACCTGCAGATGGCCGGCCCTAGCGTAAACTACTAGACCACCATCAGATCGTCAAAAGGAAGGGAATGAGGGCAGGTTTTCTACCTCACAACCCCCTCCCCGACGACACCAGAGGAATGGTCCCTGGTCAAACACTCATTACCTATCAATCATATTTACTGGGGAAACTCGTGTCTTGAGTATATCCGTACACTTGCATAAACTCGCAAGGAATTTTTATCAAACAGAACACTTCCCCATATCAGAGAATTGAACCATGGACCTGCAGATGCCAGTCCACAGCGTTAACCACTAGACTACCCTCAGATCGTCAAAAGTAGATGAATTAGGCCAAGGGCCAGATTCACGAAGGTACTTAAGAAGGTTTTTCTTCTTAGCTACGAATGTTTCCCCTTCTTAGCGCCTTCGTGGCGGCTACGTCGGTATTCAGGTAGCTACACTAAGGCGAAAAACCTTTGTAAGTTTGGTCCGGCATCTAAATGTGGTGTCGACCACTCGTAGCTTTACGTAAACTGAATATAGCTCAATTTTTCTCTACTACATAACAGTGGGATCGATTTTAAGAATTTGGAACATGACCAAATTACTATAGCTGGTGAATCTCGTGAAGAGGAGTCCTTCGTGTTAGTTATACATGCATTCTCTGCTTGAAACTTAAAGTAAATATGTCTTTTATGATAGTAGAATTAGTTTATAATAGCAAGATATTATACCCGTAGTTATTAAGTAAATAAACACTGGTGAACATGAAATATGAGAGAAGGTGATGAGCCCTGCCTGATGGGATCATTTACTATCACCAAATGCCCCTGTTCACCTAGTAGTAAGGGTGTACCTTAGCTATATACCCATTTCTAATTTATTTAGTTTGGTTTTATTTTTAATTAAATCTGGGTGAGACATAAAATAAAAATATGCTGCACAAATGATGTTAGGTAAGGAGAAAGGTAAAAATGTCATAAACTTTATTCATTGAATACTTAAAGCTATAATTATGACTATATGGACTATTAAAAAAGAGAGAGGGAAGTAGGGTCCAAGACCTCTTCCTGTTACACAACTTGGGTGTGGAACAAGTAATTATGCAAAGAAGGCACCATGCCGGGAAGGCTATGTAGCAGTAAGGCAGTGAGGTGAGGCAGCTACTTATTTGAGAAATGCTTATTTTATTTACCTTATAAACTGAGGCAACTTATTTTTTGAGGAATACTCAGCTGATTCATATACATTTAGCATGGAACAAATTTGTGTCCAAGACCTCTTACTGTTACACAATTTAGCTGTGTGTACCAAACTAGAAGTGCTCTACAAATCAAGGGACCCAGAATGTGGAATGACCTCTCGAATCATGTCAAAGGCTGTACCTCTCTCAACCAGTTTAAGAGTAAAACCAAGTACTACCTAATTAACTCCATGTAACCTACCTTACCCCCTAAATGTCTACCCATGTCTTGCTATTTTTTAAACAATGGTGTCTGTTCACCAACATGTATAATTGCTGATTTCTGCTATGTTACCCCCCCCCCCCTTTTTTATTCCTTCTTTCAAAACGATTTATACCTAATCCCGATTACCATTAAGTTTTAGTCTAAGTATTTTTTCCCCACACCTTACCCGAAATGCAATGAGTATTAGTGGCTTTAGGTATTGTATGTACTAGCCCTGTCTATAAATCCAACATTATGTTTGTAAATCAACTGTATATACTTTTCCTGAATAAAATTTATTTATTTTTATTAATTTATTAATCAGTAGTAAGTATTAAAAGACGGAAACAAGCTGAACCAATTTTTTTTAACAAATAGTGCACCTGTATGGTAAAACAAATCCTGACAGCTGTAAAAATAATGATGCAGTTATTTAAATACAAATATAATGAAAGAAATATTATTGGTATATTTTTATCCTATCTTTTGTACTGTACAGTATATCCAAGGAAGTGAAAAATTGAGACATGCACAATTTAATGAATGATTCAAAAATGATTAGCAATGGATTAGCAGTTCAAAAGAAATATGACTATTACATATCAACNAAAGAATGCAATGCTCATTACTACATTCCATGTTGTTAGGAATGCAAAGGAGTCTTTACTCAGTTACAAGACTTCAACCAAATTGGGGCTACTTCAGCTTTCTAATGCTGTAGCAGTGGAATCTGCAAACAATGTTGATGCTATTGTTGCTGAATTTTCTGATCGGTTAAATCCATAGGTTGTTATACTGATAGCAAGGTACATCTGCATATCAACCCAGATGTAATTCCAGTTGCCCAACCACATCGCCGACAACCATTCCATACTCGCAAGAAAGTCGATGCCGAACTGGATAGGCTGATAGAACTAGATATCATTGAACCGGTAACAGGCCCAACACCATGGGTAAGCCAATTGTCACTCCACAAAGCCGAAGAATCCAGATGAGATACGCATTTGTGTAGACATGCGTGTTCCCAACAAGGCAATAATGCGTGAACGCCATCCTACACCCACTGTAGATGATATGATTTACCGCTTGAATGGTGCAACTGTATTCAGCAAGTTAGATTTAAACAAGGGCTATCATCAGCTTGAACTTGATGATGAGAGTCGATTCATCACAACGTTTACGACACATCGAGGTCTGTATAGGTACAAGCGCCTGAGTTTTGGTATTAACAGTGCTGCTGAAGTATTCCAGCACATCATCAGCCAGGTATTGCAAGATATACCTAATGCTGACAACATGTCTGATGACATCATTGTTTATGGCCGTACCCAAGCTGAACACGACAAAGCTCTTCGTGCAACATTGCAACGCTTACGAGAAAAGAATTTGACGCTAAGCCGAGCAAAGTGTGAGTTCAATCAACATAAAATTGAATTCTTTGGACATGTACTTAGTGACAAAGGTCTGTCTCCAGATCCTAAGAAAGTTGCAGATATCAAGAATGCTGCACCTCCTTCAACATCCACTGAAGTACATAGTTTTCTGGGAATGGCAAACTACTGTTCTCGCTTCATTCCAGATTTTGCTACCATTACGAAGCCTCTACGTGAGCTCCTGAAGAAAAATGCATCATGGTACTGGAGCGATGTCGAGCAAAATGCATTTGATGCTGTGAAAGATGCACTAGTAGAAAATGCGACTGCTGCATACTTTGATCCATCAATGGACACTGAGTTAACGGTGGATGCTAGTCCTGTTGGTTTAGGTGCTGTGTTAGCCCAACACAAACCTGGTCAACCAGATTCAAGAGTAGTAATTGCCTATGCCAGCCGTTCTCTCACAGATGTTGAGCAACGATACAGTCAGACAGAGAAGGAAGCTCTTGCTCTTGTATGGGGCTGTGAACACTTCAATGTGTATCTGCTTGGTGCACCCTTTACCACGATAGTCACTGACCACAAACCGTTGGAGACCATCTTCAATAATCCAAAGTCCAAACCACCAGCTCGCATTGAGAGATGGGCTCTTCGTCTGCAACCATACAACTTTACGGTGAAATACAAGCCAGGTGCAGGCAATCCCGCTGATTACATCAGTCGACATCCTGCCAACAGTTTCACCATCACCAAGCATCAGCAAGTTGCCGAGGAATATGTACACTCTGTAACCTGTGATGCAGTCCCCAAGGCTCTCACTCTTGATGAAATACGTACTGCAACCCTAGAGGACCCAACTCTGCAAGCAACAGTGGATGCATTGACTAAGAAAAAGTTTCCACGCATCCCACCCTCAGGAGTTGACCAAGATGCATTCAAAGCACTTGAACGCATCCAGACAGAATTAAGTGTTACGCAACAACGCGACACCGTGCTGCGAGGTACTCGTATCGTCATTCCAGCTGTTCTCCAGCAACGTGCTCTGAAGCTTGCACATCAAGGACACCAAGGTCTTGTAAGGACCAAACAGCTGCTACGAGAAAAGGTGTGGTTTCCTGGCATTGATCGTCAAGCTAAGGACATGCATGATGCCTGTGTCCCTTGCCAAGCTGCAGTGGATACTTCAAGACCAACACCTCTACAACCTTCACCACTACCTGCTGCACCATGGATGGAAGTATCGATGGATTTCTGTGGACCGCTACCAACTGGAGAGTACTTGATGGTAGTCATTGATGATCACTCACGTTATCCAGAAGTAGAAATCATCACTTCCACATCTGCAAAGGCTGTCATCCCGAAGCTCGACAAGATCTTTTCAAACTTTGGCATTCCTGAAGTTGTCAAGACGGACAATGGACCGCCATTTAATGGACAAGACTTTGTCAACTTTGCTGAGCATATTGGATTCAAACACCGCCGTGTGATGCCACTACATCCTCAAGTAAATGGAGAAGTCGAGAGATTCATGCAAACTCTCATGAAAGCTGTACGCTGTGCTCATGCCGAAGGACGATCCTGGAAACAAGCTATGTATGCTTTTCTCAGGAACTACCGTGCAACACCGCATGGAACACTGGGCAAGTCGCCTGGCGAACTTTTATTTGGACGTCCTATGAGAATCTCACTACCTGTCATGCCAGCCAAAGTAACGGATAAATGTCTCGCTCAGAAGGATGCACTAGCCAAGGGCAAAATGAAAATTGCTCATGATCAACGTGCAAAGGAACAATTCGTAAAGGTTGGAGATACTGTTCTCGTTAAAAAGAAAAACGAGGGAAAGCTAGATATGCCGTATGATACAAAACCATATAGTGATTAGTGTAAAAGGAACTATGGTAACAGCGAGTAATAGAGATCATAGTATAACACGTAATATGGCTTATTTCAAAGTGATTCCAAATAGTGTAGAAAATGATGAAGTGCAAAGTCGTGCAAAAGAAAAAGAAAAAATGAGTTATAACTCGATAAACAATTCATCGAGGGATATTCTTGTACTTAAGGACTCTCGTCCAAAACGTCATGTTAAACGCCCTACACGATATGATGATTAATTGTGTTCCTATGTAATGCAAAGTATTTACTTGTTATGCTGAACTAAATTTAATATTGTTTGAATAATGCAGATCTCTCATTCAATATTTTGTAACTTTGTATTACAGTTTCTTTCATGTTTGTTTAACATTGCATATGTATTTTTAACATTGAAATCCTTTGTGGTAAATATTGTTTAAATTCTTTGTGTGTTTAATTAATGTTAAATGTATGCAATATCTCTTGATATGTTAATAACTTACTTTGTGTCAATAACTTTGCTTTGTGCTACAAGCATGGTAGACATCCTGTATTCATTCTTTTTAAAGAAAAGGAGGGATGTCATGTTCACAGAAAATGGTACCATCCGTTTTCTATGTGCAGCGGCTGGACGCCACTCGAGGAGGTAAACAATAGCGCACAGGACGCCTGCCAAGCTTGGGAGCTACTCTATCATGTAATCAGTTTAAGTATTAAAGTCAGTAACCAGGAATGACTTTACATCAACCTTACTACCAAGACAATCTCAGCTATACACAGACACCACAGACCCATCAGCGGGTGGGGTTGGGCCCCTGGGTGCATACTCGGCTGGAACACCATCGGCTGTGCTAACAGGTGCTAGGGCAACAGCAGCATAACATAATGTTAATGATTAACCTGTAACTAACTCAACAATGCCGTCGACATCGGCCAGACTTAAGTCTGGAACATACATCCTGTGAGCACATCAGTCAGTACAGCGGCCACTGGGCCGTGCCCCATGGCAACTGGGCCAGCAACTGCAGGTTCATCATATGGGGCTGGGCCATCTGCTGCTGGGTCATGGTCAGCAGAACATAAAATGTAAATTGCCTCACAAATAACTGGAGAGAATAAGCGTGATTTAATACTTGAAGAATGGCTACAGTAATTAATTAATAGTGATATCCAAATAAATAGGTATAATAAAACCGCTGGATCGTGCCCCATGGCAGCTGGGCCATCTGCTGCTTGGTTGTCATCTGGGGCCGCATCAGCTGAGACGACGAGGGCGGCCGGCCCCGTGGGGATACCCACAGCTGGGACACCACCAGCTGGCCCAACAGCTGCTGTGTCACCAGCAGCATAACGTTATGGGCAATTGTTTACCATAAATTACTGGTTAAAGAGCGAGTTTTGAAAATTGATCAAAAGCCACAAACAAGTAATGGAAATAACATGCAAATGGAGATGGGTAATTATAGGCCATGGGTCAGCGGCTGGGAACACATCCGCTGAGCCAACGGCAGCAGAACGTAATCAGTAACCATAAACAACTGGGTAAATTAGCGGGTTTGAATAGGTGGCTAAGACCCACGAACGAATAAATAAATTAAGTAAAATTTAATAGATGAAATAATTATAGGTCAAGTGACATCCGCAGGAAACGCATCCGCTGGGCCAATGGCAGCCTGACATAACGGGTAAGCAGGAACAACAAATAACTTGGTTAAATAGCAAGTTTAAATAGATGATTGAAAGCCACAAACGGAGAGATAAAATTACTAGCAAATAATAAGTGCAATGATAGTGCATGGGTCAGCATCAGGAGTCACATCTGCTGGGTCAAAGGCAGTCCAGCGTAACAGTAAGCTGTAACCCCAAATAACTGGTAAAATAGTGTTTAATAGCCGCAGCTATTAATTAAGGTAACAAACGAATTAGATGAATAAACATAAGGCCATGAGTCATCGGCGTGAAACACCTCCACCAGGCCGGCCGGGGCATCAGCTGAGCCAGCGTCAGCTGGGCTTGGCCCCCAAGGGACGCGCTCGGCTGGGACACCCCAGCCAGGCCAGCAACTGCTGAGCATCGGCTGCATACCATAATGGGGAGTAGTAACCATAAATAACGTAAAAATAGCGTGAATGAATATTTGTTGAATGGCCACAACTAGTAAATAAGAAAAGAATCGGATTTAAGGTCATGGGTCATCGGCGGGACTCGCAAACGCCAGACCGGCCAGGACAACAGCTGAGCCAAGCCCGGGCTTGGCCACCATGGGACATGTGCTCAGGCCGCACCCAGGGCCCAGGCAGGGCGACACCCGTGCCCGGGACGCTGCTGGGCCCCCCAGGGCACGCGCAGTAATCACGTGCGCACGTACGTACATGCACACGCACGCACGTGGCCACGTGGTGAGCACGGCCCAGGGCGTGCGCTCCAAGGAGCGCCTCGCCGCGTGGGCGTCTCGACCAGGGCGTGGGCCCCGGTAACAGGCCCAGGCATAGGCCTGGAGCCTGGTCACATGTCGATGCCGACTTGGCTCGGGCCCGAGGGCGGAGGGCCGCCCCGCCCGGCCACGTGGAGAGCACGGCCCAGGGCGTGCGCTCCAAGGAGCGCCTCGCCGCGTGGGCGTTTCGACCAGGGCGTGGGCCCCGGGAACAGGCCCAGGCATAGGCCTGGAGCCTGGCCACATGTCGATGCCGACTTGGCTTGGGCCCTAGGGGCCGGGCCCGAGGGCGGAGGGCCGCCCCCGCCCGGCCACATGGTGAGCACGGCCCAGGGCGTGCGCTCCAAGGAGCGCCTTGCCGTGTGGGCGTCACGACCAGGGCGTGGGCCCCGGGGACAGGCCGCCTGGAGCCTAGCCACGTGTCGACGCCGACTTGGCTTGGGCCCTAAGGGCCGGGCCAAGGGCGGAGGGCCGCCACCGCCTGTCACGTGGCATCAACGCCAAGGGCAAAGCGACCCAGAAAGAATCGCACGGCGGATTCTGGCGCGGACCCTAAGGGCACTCCTGCTTCCCCAGGGCAGCAGGAGGCCAAGGGAGCTAGCTAAGGCGGTACACACGGTCCACTAGGGGATGGCGCTTTCACACGCCGCACTGAGGAGGTCCTGACTAGATTAAAACAGAAACCTCACTTGTACCTTGGCGATAGGAGTGTGGGGCAGGAGGCCCCTGCTGAAGCAAGTTGTGAGGTCGAGGGTACCAAAACTTCCAGTAGAGAGAGGTCTGGGACCGGGGTAGCCGTCATGTTGTCCATCTCGCGCGTGGTCCGACGTTGTGACGGGAGAAGTTTCGAGCACTGTTGTGGTGACGGTGAGAGTGAGGCTGATCCTCCCACTCCATCCCCATTTATAAGCTCCCATACCTTCCCGCGCAGGCCGCGGAAGGCGCTGCGTAAGTGTTTCTTTGTCCCCCTTTTCAGAAAAATCTCCGCTTTTATGCAATCAGAGGTCATTTTTCATATCTAGTTCTTTTATCATTGTCTTTTTGGCTTTTCGGTAAAACAGCCCTCTTATGCAAACTATTATAGAACCAGACCTTAACCTCTTATCTAGTATCTATGACAATCAGCACTTTAATGATCAAAATTGCAGATATTACACAGCACATGATGTAAACAATGTTTTAGCGTGTAATCACAATGTTTCTGTAATTAACTTGAATGTAAGATCTCCTAGCAAACACTTTGATGATGTTAATGCCCTGATTCAAACAGTTGACAACAAATTCTCTTTTATTGTGTTTACTGAAACGTGGTTAAAAGAGGACACTTCTCAACTCTACAACATACCTAACTACTCAGCCATTCACAACTGTTGTCCTATACAAAGAGGTGGTGGTACTTCTCTTTACTACTACCATGCACTGACTTGCTTAAAAGTAATTAAATCTAGAGACCCTTATGGAGAGTATATATTTGCCTCCTTCAGAGTCAAGGGTAACGATGCTGTCTTGACTGTGGGAGCAGTCTACAGGATTCCTAACACTGATGTGACTGCATTTAACTCTAACCTTAGAAATCTTATACTAGAGAACCGACTGAACAAAAACCACTTAATTATTTCTGGTGACTTTAACGTTGACCTCTGCGAGCCTGATAACTCTCCTGCTGCTAGT
This sequence comes from Procambarus virginalis, assembly GCA_020271785.1. NCBI lineage: Eukaryota > Metazoa > Arthropoda > Malacostraca > Decapoda > Cambaridae > Procambarus > Procambarus virginalis. Next base: position 41,213,116 of record WNGS01113158.1, read on the forward strand.
TTCCTCAACTGTATGAATTCCTGCTTCCTCATACCCGTAATCACTAGACCTACTAGAATCACTGACATTACTGCCACGGCTCTTGATCACATCTGGACCAACATTACCTCTCCACTTACTTCAGGGATAATCCTCGATAGCACTACAGACCATTACCCCACATTTCTCCTAACCAACATTAACAAACCACCTCTGGAGGCAAGGGAGATAAGCTTTAGGCTGCACAATGAAACTGCTATAGGCAATTTTATAGCTGCTGCTGCTAATATCAACTGGGAATCTGAATTAGAGAACATAGGGGACATCAACCTAGCAGTGCAATCATTTCATCAAAAAACTCTTAGCCTTTACAACACCCACTGTCCTATGCTAAAGAAACAAGTCACAACTAAAAGGCTTACAAAGGGGATACTTAAATCCATTAATAAATAATATGACCTTGAGAAGAAGTATAGGTTAGGAATCGTCTCCAAAGAATTCTCAAAGAATTACTCATCATTGCTATCTAAAATAATTAGGAGAGCCAAAATTAATATTTTGTATTTACAGATTTATTTACATAGTATTTAACAGATTTATTTAGATAGTATTTACAGAATTAACAATCTTTGTGCTCTGGAAATGAATGTTAACTCCCTACCTGTGTAAGTACCATATCTCTGACCAGGAGTCCCACCTGAGCTGCCGTAGGGTGCAGACGTGTTGTCTGGCCGCTCGGTGGTGGTTGCCAGTTTTGGCCGTTTGGGGGCGTGTGTGTCTGCCCGCCTGTGCTGACGTGGATTTCACGATGGGGGTCCCCCTCTCACCAATACTGCGGGCTCAGTCTGTGGGCTTTGAGTTTTCCAGCCGGGCTGGGTACCCGGAGTTGGCGCGGGTGTGTGAGATGCTTACTGTTCCTGTGATTGACATCTTCGGAGTCGAGCTGGTGACGGCACGTCGAGT
>WNGS01113158.1:41222987-41237585 GCA_020271785.1 Procambarus virginalis
TACGCCTACCTTTCTGGGTGCCTAACCCCGGTCGATGGCAGATAAGGAAAACCCCAACCATATGGGGTTTTCCAGGGCCATTGCTCCCTGAAACCTCTCTGAAGGGGCCAGGTTCTGGCGCTGGTCCCTGGTAGGTCTGAACTCCATAGCTAATGTCCCGGTCTAACATAACATACATTAGCCTGATAAGCTCCAGGGAGCCGTAGGGGCTCCCACAGAAAACCTAGCGTTGAATGTAATGAAACCCTATTTTCTGGGTGAGACCCGGAGGCTCCCTGGAGCCGATATCCATATCCATATAGGATATCCAGGCTGATGTGGATATATTAGACTTTGGCATCAATTTGAGTGGAGTTCTAGGCCTTCCAGGGACCACGAGCCAGAACCTGGCCCCCTCAGAGAGGCACGAGGAGCTATGGCCTATAGAAACCCCCAAGAGGTTGGAAGCATTCTATGTCTGCCATCGACTGGGTCAGGCACCCAGAAAGGTAAGCACCCCAAAAGAAACCCCTATTCTGGTTAAGAAATTACTACTGAAAGCCGAACTAGTGGACAGAACTCCACAAATGAAAATTACCCCGAGAACTCAGTAGAAGAACTACCTGAAGCGACCAGCCCAAAGAGCCACAGACTGCAGAGGCCCAAGGGTTGAGACAATGAACCAAAGGGAAGCAGTCCAAATGGAACCGAATCACAGAGACCCCCCCCCCCCCCGGAGGCAACCGAATCTGTTGCTGCAACGCCTGCCACACACCTGCAAACTCTTGCACCATGCTGTGACCCCATTGGAAGGATGAATTTCAACGCCCCTGGCAGGCCTGGTGTGTGATGGTTACAAAACCCCCAGTTGAGAGACGAGACATCCGTGCAAGGGAAGGGTGAAAACGCTATGGTACTGAACCCTGAAAAACCAAAGAGGAAGCCGGAGATACTGCAACCGATGCAAGGACCCAGGAGGCCGAACTCAGTGATCGCGAGAGCAGTGAAAGGGACTGCCCCGAAGATACCAGAACAGCCTTTAAAGCCAAACCTTACCCAGCGGGAAAACTAGCAAGGCACAGTTCAGTCTCCTGCACAACTGCTCGAGCAACCGCCCAGTGACCCAGGTTTCCCTCAAATACAGGGGGATCAAAACTTTGTAGCCAGAGCAAAGCCACAGAAGGCAGAGAAACGGATGCAGTCCAAGAATCGCCCATGAGGCCCAGCCAAGTCTGAACCTGGGACGAAACCAGATGGGACTTCCGCCAATTCACCAGGAACCTGAACCTGGCAAGCTGGGAAAGAACCACTTCCCTGGTGAGCAGACATGCAGACTGGATGGGAGCCCATACCAACTGGAGGTAGGCCAGAACTCTAACAACTAGCAGACGAAGATGGGCCACCATTACCCTGGTTAAACGCGTATATACGCCAGGTGCCAGATTCAGACAGAATGGAAGGCAACGAAAGCAGTAAGCCTGACACCCAACCACGAAACCTAACCAATCCCTGAACCCTGGATGAATAGGAATGTGCCAATAAGTGTTCTCGCGGTCCAGAGAAATAATTCATCCAAGCGCCCGGGTTGAGAAGCTGGACCTGGGACAACGTAGTCATCTAAAAGAAGGGGCAAGGAATCAAACAGTTCAGACAGGACAAGTCCAGAATGAACCGAAGAAGCACACAGTCCTGTTTTGGAACAGGAAACAAGCAAGAAACCCACTTGAGGGACAAAGTCGTTTTGACCACGCCCATGCGAACCCTATCCAAGATGATCCAACAGAGAGACAGGAAAGAATTCTGCCCTACCAGCCCTGAACCCCCAACAGGAGGAGGAGTCACCCAACGCCACCAAAGACCGGAAGAAACGATGCAAAAAGCCCACAAATCGTGGGACCAAGCGTGGGCAAACAGAGCCAGCCTCCCCTCATCACCCCATCAATGGGGCACCCCTCGAAAGGGCCAACACAACTTCCGAGAAGCTGACTTCCGCACAGAGCAACCACCACACTGACTTCAGAATTGCTAAAACACAAGAATTCTGGACCTGTAAATTTGTAGACCTCAACCTGGAAACATTCTTGTATCAACATGTTAAACAAGCTACGAGGATGAGGGAAAGGGACGTTCCCTCCATGCTAGATTTGATTTTTACCAGGAAGGAGGAAGAAGTATTTGACATTCAGTACCTTCCTCCCTTGGGTAAAAGTGACCATGTCTTTTGGGAATAAAGTATGCAATGCGTTATAATCTGGAAGGAAATATAAGGTTGATGCAATTGAAAAACCTGACTTTAGGAGAGGACATTATGGCAACCTTAGAAAAATTTTTAGTGAGTATAATTGGACAGACTTGTTGCTAGGCAAGGAAGTGAATGAGATGTATGTCAAGTTTTGTGAAATATATGATAAAGGCACAAAAAAATTTATACCAAAACAGAGAAGCAGAACTAGGAAACAAGATTGGTTCAACAGAAAGTGCGAGAGGGCCAGAGACCAAAAGACACAGAAATGGAATTAATACAGGAAGAGGCCAAACCCCCAAACATATCAGCGATACAAAGATGCGAGAAACAACTACACGGCAGTGAGGAGAGAGGCAGAAAGAAATTTTGAAAAAGGGATTGTGGACAAATGTAAAACAGAACCAGGTCCATTCTATAAATTCATAAACAACAAATTGCAGGTAAAAGATAATATTCAGAGGTTGAAAATGGGAAATAGATTCACGGAAAATGAAAATGAAATGTGTGAAATATTAAACGAAAAGTTCCAAAGTGTGTTTGTACAAAATGAAATCTTCAGGGAACCAAATACAATAAGAATTCTGGAGAACAACATAGAGCACATAAAGGTGTCTAGAGACGAAGTAGAAAAAATGCTCAAGGAGCTAAATAAGAACAAAGCAGTTGGTCCAGATAGAGTTTCACCATGGGTTCTGAGAGAATGTGCACCTGAGCTCAGCATTCCTCTTCAACTGATTTTTCAGGCATCCCTGTTTACAGGAGTTGTAGCTGATGTGTGGAAAAAGGCTAACATAGTTCCAATCTACAAAAGTGGAAGCAGGGAAGACCCCCTTAATTATAGACCGGTATCATTGACAAGTGTAATATTCAAAATATTGGAAAAAATAATTAAAACTAAATGGGTAGAACACCTGGAGAGAAATGATATAATATCAGACAGACAATATGGTTTTCGATCTGGAAGATCCTGTGTATCGAATTTACTCAGTTTCTATGATCGAGCAACAGAGATATTACAGGAAAGAGATGGTTGGGTTGACTGCATCTATCTGGACCTAAAAAAAGGCTTTCGACAAAGTTCCACATAAGAGGTTGTTCTGGAAACTGGAAAATATTGGAGGGGTGACAGGTAAGCTTCTAACATGGATGAAAAATTTTCTGATAGAAAAATGAGGGCAGTGATCAGAGGCAATGTATAGGACTGGAGAAATGTCATAAGTGGAGTACCACAGGGTTCAGTTCTTGCACCAGTGATGTTTATTGTCTACATAAACGATCTACCAGTTGGTATACAGAATTATATGAACATGTATGCTGATGATACTAAGATAATAGGAAGGATAAGAAACTTAGATGATTGCCATGCCCTTCAAGATGACCTGGACAAAATAAGTATATGGAGCACCACTTGGCAAATGGAATTTAATGTTAATAAAACCAGCGTTGAATGTAATGAAACACCANATATATATATATATATATATATATATATATATATATATCTATATATATATATATATATATATATATATATATAGGGTTGTGAGCGTACCACCTCTGGTGCCAATGTGGGGACCCATAGCCTCGAAGAAGAAAATAAAAGTATTCAGAGAAGACCTTGTGGTTTTTCGCTGAACACTAATATTATCACACTCACTCACTCACTCACACTCACACACACACACACACACAAAAGGTGACACCCCTAGGGTCAACACTTGCATCAGAGGAGCTCCAGCATATTTCAACAATCCTAAGTATTGTAGTACAGGTTGAGGATAGTGAGTGGTGTCCCAGAGATCATAAAGGTATAGTGCTTTTGAAAAATAGATGAGATAACAGGAATGTGCCAAGGGAAGTGAAAAATTGGGTGAGAAAAAGTTGCCCCTATAGTGTTTACAGTGCAGAGAAGAACATTCAAGATGGCCACTGACAAGAGGAAATACAAAACAGAGCTTGATTTTGTGGGATTCAATGAAGAAAGCATTGATATTAGCAGTCTACACAACAAGTTGGTAAAATTAGATACTATAGTGAACTCTCATGTAGAAATAATTAGTAAATTGAAAGAAAGTAATGATCATTTGAATAGCAAAGTTTTAGGTCTTGAGGGTTTAGTGAAAGACTTGCGCAAGGAAAAGAGTCAATTGGAAACAAATTGCAAAGCCATGGAAGAAGAAAATATACTCTTAAAAATAGCTTTGGAAGAAGTTAGAGCAAATTTAAACATAAATGATTACAATAGGCTAGGCAAGGAAATTCAAGAGGAGAAACAGCTTTTGTCAGCACAGATGGAGGAAGTTACACAGGGAATAGAACAGTGCAAGAAAGATATGCAACTCACTTATGCACAAGTGGCCAAGGAGAAGGAAAAAATGGAAGCAGCAGTAAAGGAAGCCCAAAAATGCAGCAACCAAGATAAAACAAACATTAGGCTGGAAGTGAGAAAGGAATTGGCATCTAACCCGAGGTTGGTGCAAAACACAGTTGATCGGAGTAAGTCCCTGATAATTTTTGGCTGCAAAGAAAAGGAGATAACATCTAGGTCAGAAAGAGCTGTAGAAGAAGCAAAAGTAGTAGATAAAATTGTTGGCCTCGTGGAAGGTCTTACAACCATAGAGAATGTGTGCGACTACAGGAGAATAGGCAGATATGTAAAAGGGAAAGATCGACCTTTGAGGATCACCCTAAACGGTGCCAAGCAGATGGAAGAAGTACTAAGGAATGCTAGAAAGTTACAAAGTGATGAGGATGGGAAAATGTGGTCGTTAAGACGAGATCTTTCAAGAGAAGACAGAGAGAAGCTGAAACTGAACCTCGCTGAGGCAAAACGTTTAAATGAGAGCAGGAATGAAGAAGAAATCAATTCTTTTTTCTACAAAGTGTTAGGGGTAGGCAGACCAGTAAAGTGGTACATAAAGGCAAACCAACAAAATCAATAGAGAGAGGGGGAGTGAAGAATAAGGAGAGGGGGAACAAGTTCCTGAAGATTGCATACACCAACATAGATGGAGTAAGATCGAAGATATTGGAGTTAAGTGATGTAATACAGATGCAGACACCAGACATTGTTGCACTCACGGAGACAAAACTTGAAGATGATATTTTAAATGAGGTCATATTCCCAAGGGGCTACTCAATTTGGAGAAGGGACAGAAAAATTAGGAAAGGCGGTGGCGTTGCTGTGCTGGTGAAAGAACACATAAAGGTGAAGGAAATAATGACTGCCAATCCACAAGAGGTTGACATAATAGCACTAGAGATCTGCCATGAAGATGATAAACTAATGGTCATAAATGCATATAGTCCACCACCAAGCAGCACATGGTCAAAGGAGGAGCTAGATAGTAAACGAGAAGGTCTTATAACAATAATGAGAGAGATTATAGCGAGAGCGGATAACGATAGGTCACGACTGTTGATAGTTGGTGACTTCAACTTGAAATCCATAGACTGGGAAGCATATGAAGCTAAAACAGAAGATTTTTGGACCTGTAAATTTGTAGACCTCATCCTGGAAACATTCTTGTATCAACATGTTAAACAAGCTACGAGGATGAGGGAAGGGGACGTTCCCTCCATGCTAGATTTGATATTTACCAGGAAGGAGGAAGAAGTATTTGACATTCAGTACCTTCCTCCCTTGGGTAAAAGTGACCATGTCTTTTTGGGAATAAAGTATGCAATGCGTTATAATCTGGAAGAAAATAAGGAGGATGAAGCAGTTGAAAAACCTGACTTCAAGAGAGGACATTATGGCAACCTTAGAAATTTTTTTAGTGAGTATAATTGGACAGACTTGTTGCTAGGCAAGGAAGTGAATGAGATGTATGTCAAGTTTTGTGAAATATATGATAAAGGCACAAACAAATTTATACCAAAACAGAGATGCAGAACTAGGAAACAGGATTGGTTCAATAGGAATTGCGAGAGGGCCAGAGACCAAAAGACACAAAAATGGAATCAATACAGGAAGAGGCCAAACCCCCAAACATACAAACGATACAAAGATGCAAGAAACAACTACACAGCAGTGAGGAGAGAGGCAGAAAGAAATTTTGAAAAAGGGATTGCAGACAAATGTAAAACAGAACCAGGTCTATTCTATAAATTCATAAACAACAAATTGCAGGTAAAGGATAATATTCAGAGGTTGATAATGGGAAATAGATTCACGGAAAATGAAAAGGAAATGTGTGAAACACTAAACGAAAAGTTCCAAAGTGTGTTTGTACAAAATGAAATCTTTAGGGAACCAGACACAATAAGAATTCCAGAGAACAACATAGAGCACATAGAGGTGACTAGAGACGAAGTGGAAAAAATGCTCAAGGAGCTAAGTAAGAACAAGGCAGTTGGTCCAGATGGAGTTTCACCATGGGTTCTGAGAGAGTGTGCACCTGAGCTCAGCATTCCACTTCAGCTGATTTTTCAGGCATCCCTGTTTACAGGAGTTGTAGCTGATGTGTGGAAAAAGGCTAACATAGTTCCAATCTACAAAAGTGGAAGCAGGGAAGACCCCCTTAATTATAGACCTGTATCATTGACAAGTGTAATAGTCAAAATATTGGAAAAAATAATTAAAACTAAATGGGTAGAACACCTGGAGAGAAATGATATAATATCAGACCGACAGTATGGTTTTCGATCTGGAAGATCCTGTGTAACGAACTTACTCAGTTTTTATGATCGAGCAACAGAGATTTTACAGGAAAGAGATGGTTGGGTTGACTGCATCTATCTGGACCTAAAAAAGGCTTTCGACAGAGTTCCCCATAAGAGGTTGTTCTGGAAACTGGAACATATTGGAGGGGTGACGGGTAAGCTACTAACATGGATGAAAAATTTCCTAACTGACAGAAAAATGAGGGCCGTAATCAGAGGCAAGGTATCGGATTGGAGGAATGTCACGAGTGGAGTACCACAGGGTTCAGTTCTTGCACCGGTAATGTTCATTGTCTACATAAACGATCTACCAGAGGGATTACAGAATTACATGAACATGTTTGCTGATGATGCTAAGATAATAGGGAAGATAAGAAACCTAGATGATTGTCATGCCCTTCAAGAAGACCTGGACAAAATAAGTATTTGGAGCAACACTTGGCAAATGGAATTTAATGTGAATAAATGCCATGTTATGGAATGTGGAATTGGAGAACATAGACCCCACACAACCTATAAATTATGTGAGAAATCTTTAAAGAATTCTGATAAAGAAAGGGATCTAGGGGTGGTTTTAGATAGAAAACTGTCACCTGAGGACCACATCAAGAACATTGTGCGAGGAGCCTATGCTACACTTTCTAACCTAAGAATTGCTTTTAAATACATGGATGGAGAAATACTAAAGAAATTGTTCACGACTTTTATTAGACCAAAGCTGGAATATGCAGCGGTTGTATGGTGCCCTTATCTTAAGAAGCACATCAACAAACTGGAAAAGGTGCAACGACATGCCACTAAGTGGCTCCCAGAAATGAAGGACAAGAGCTATGAGGAGAGGTTAGAGGCATTAAATATGCAAAAACTAGAAGATAGAAGAAAAAGAGGCGATATGATCACTACGTACAAAATAGTAACAGGAATTGATAAAATCGACAGGGAAGATTTCCTGAGACCTGGAACTTCAAGAACAAGAGGTCATAGATTTAAACTAGCTAAACACAGATGCCGAAGAAACGTAAGAAAATTCACCTTCGCAAATAGAGTGGTAGACGGTTGGAACAAGTTAAGTGAGAAGGTGGTGGAGGCCAAGACCGTCAGTGGTTTCAAAGCGTTATATGACAAAGAGTGCTGGGAAGACGGGACACCACGAGCGTAGCTCTCATCCTGTAACTACACTTAGGTAATTACACTTAGGTAATTACACACTGTATATACTCATGTACATGTGTGTTCCCCAAAGAGAACCACGAAGCGAGTATGGTGAGCAAAACAAGAGTGGCTGCCACACAGTGAGGCTACCTCAATTCTCTCCCTTCTTTCCTCCCTCACCAAAATTCCTCCTTCCACAATACTACGCACAATGCTAATTATAACCACAATCCTGCTCAATAATTCCTGTAAATGAATAATTGACCACAAGTTTATTTTGAAAAGGAACCTAAGAAGTCTTTTGAAGATTCCTATATGATTTTTTTTAAGATGGATTTTTTTAAAGATGGAGTCTGTTTACAAGAACCCTGAGGAAGCTGATGTGAACCCATGTAGCCGCGGGAGTTTTAAATGGAACGTGAAAAATGCAAATACCGGAGGCGCGTAGCGCAGCCCCAGACGTGGGCTTGCAGGCGCGTTGCACAGTTAAAGGGTTAAGGGAAAGTGTTTGAGATATAGAATAATAGTAATTATTGTATTAAAAGAAGGCATCAAGCTGGGAATATAGAGTAAAAGTTATTACAGTAATAATATGAATGGGTTCCTTATTGTCTGAGACAGAAATCATGTTAGGATCATTGAGGTTTTCCTAAGTCAATAATTGACATTCCACAGGTTGCAACCCACAACAGTTACTACTGTTACTCAGGTAACTACTTGCTGCTAGCTCCAATTAGTTGTGGCACGTCTATTAGCAATAGAAATATTTGCATGTGACAAATATATTTATAGGAATATATGGTTTATTAGCATAAACAATCCTTAAAAAAAAATATTTTTATTATTCAATTTATACTGATATTTTCACCCACATTAGAGCCATTACAAAGCATATAGAATCATCGGGTGGTCATTACAGTAGTAAGGTAAAGTCTTTTCTCTTCTCCACCAAGAATGCCAATCTCTGCAACAACTTCTTCCATACCCACTGTGTGCCAACCTTCTTCATCCAATTCACTGTTATATTCTAACCCTAAGTCATTCAGTACCTGGGGTAAATGAAACAAAATATTAACAGCTTGATCACTCCATACATATACATACACACATCTGCTCTGGTCTTTCTCTCTTCTAATCCAGCAACTCTAAAAAGAGATACAAACCAGAGGAGATATACCATACAAGATACTGAAGAGAAAATGAAGTGGAGAGAGAAAAAGTCTTTTTCCAGATGAGGGAAATACATATTGGTAAAAAAACAGCGTTGAATGTAATGAAACACCATTTTCTGGGTGAGTCCCGAGGCTCCCTGGAGCTTATCGGGCTAATGTATGTTATGTTAGACCGGGACATTAGCTATGGAGTTCAGACCTACCAGGGACCAGCGCCAGAACCTGGCCCCTTCGGAGAGGTTTCAGGGAGCAATGGCCCTGGAAAACCCCATATGGTTGGGGGTTTTCCTTATCTGCCATCGACCGGGGTTAGGCACCCAGAAAGGCAGGCGTAACAAAACAAACCCTACATGGTAAGAAACTACAACAAAACCGAACAGAGGTAGAAAAAACTCCCTACAATCCCAAGGAAAACAATCAAACAATCAATTTACTGCCGCGACGGTGGTCCGCGCAGCCCTCCCCCCCGGGATGGGGAAGGGGGGGTCCCGGACTTCACCGCGCCGACTGCCTTCAGTTCGGAAACTAGGCTTCAACCAATGCGAAAAATCCCGCCGACTGGATGGGAGGGAGGGTAGCCAGGGAGCCTCCGGGGCTCACCCAGAAAATGGCGTTTCATAAGTTCAACGCTGGTTTTCTGTGGGGAGCCCCTACGGCTCCCTGGAGCTACATACCCAAAGAGAAGGAAAAAAGGGGACTTACCCAGGAGGCGGTGGTCATAAACTCCTCAACGCGAAGTCGAGACAACTGGCTGCAACCTGCGACCCAAAGCAACACAAGAACGCCGAGGAGCAGGGACGTTCACCAAATAGCGGGCGGCCAGGACCCTGTTCGACTTCCAAAATCTACGCGTCCGAATATGTGCCCAAGACATATTACCAAACACAGCAGCCAAAGCCGCAAACTGCCTAACGTCATGGGCGCGAGGATAGACCGCAGGCTGGCTAGACTTAATAACCCTGCGGACAACCTGGGAGACCCGAGCCCTGGAACAGGGAACGAGGGAAACCGGATCAACCCAAAGCGCATCCCCAGCCACACCGGGCTGAAGCGCGCAGGTAACGGCGAAGTGTCGCAACTGGACACAACACATGATGCACCCCCGGCCGAACCAACCAAGCATCAATGACCCACGGACCCCTCCGGAAAGCAGCCGTCTCGTTCTTCGCCAGAAAAGGAAAAGGCTGCAAACGGGCAAACCTACCCCCAGGACCAAAAGAGCAGAAACCCCTGCGCCGGAGGAGAGCATGAAGCTCCCCTACTCGGCCCCCAGAGGCCAATGCCAACAAAAACAAAGCCTTGGAAAAACAATCAGGAACCGAAGGGGCTACCACAAACCGAGGAGAGGAAAGATAGGAGAGCACCCGGTCCAAGGACCAGGACGGCTCAGGAGGCGCATGAGCAGGCCGGAGGTGAAACATAGCACGGGAAAGCTTACGAAACGGGGCGGATGTGACATCTACCCTGAAAGCTAGCTTGAGTGGCTCCGCCAGCGCCGCACGATACGAGGCGACAGTATTAGGCATCAAATGACGGTCCTGAAAAAGCCAAGAAAGAAAGGACAAAACAACCCGATCCGAAAGAAAAGACAACCTACGAAGAGCCAGAAAATGGCGAAAAGAACGCCAGGAAACTTCATACTGTCGCCGAGACGAAGCTCTCAGGTGGGACACCATCAACGAAGCCACCTGATCACCATAGAAATGGTGATACATTTCTATCACCATAGAAATGGTGATACACCCGCGTCAAAAAGACCAGACGCAAAGAGCAGAGGAGAAGGTCGAACCAGCCCCGTACCGGACCGGACCGACCTGCTGAAAGAGGCGGAGCCGCGGGAAACGTCCCGGGTTCGGGCACGGAGCCAAAAGCATCGGAAACCAAGGCTGGGCCGGCCACCAAGGAGCCACAAGGACTACTCTCCCTAGGAATGTCTCCAACCGAACCAGAACCCGAAGCAACAGCTGGACCGGAGGAAAGAGGTATAGGTAACCCCACCTCGACCAGTCCTGCCGAAAGGCATCCACCGCGAACGCTTCGCAGTCGGGGAAGGGCGTCATATAAATCGGGAGACGCCGACGCGAAGAGGTCCACATCTGGGAGACCGTACGTCTGGCAGATCCAACGAAACGAGTCGTCGTCGACCGTCCACTCCGTGGACAGGGGAAGGAAGCGAGACAGACCGTCCGCCAGAACGTTGGACACTCCCCGGACGTGAACCGCACGGAGAGCAAAACCCGAGAATCCAGCAGACGAACCACTCGAAGGGACCAACCCCACAGAGCCAAGGACCGAAGAGAACCCCTGCGGTTCAGGCAATGAACCACGGAGAACAGTCCGAATGGAGGCGAATGGTCGAACCCGAGCGACCCGAATCCTCCGAAGCGAGAACCAGACAGCCGCGAACTCCCAAACCGTGCTGTGAGCCCGATGGAAGGACAGACCCCACCAATCCTGGCCTGCCTGGTGAGCACTGGTCACAAAGCCCCAGCCGAGAGACGAACGCGTCCGTGAACACATCGAGCGAGGGCTCGGGAAGGCCCCAAGGCACCGAACCCCGAAAACCCGAAGAGGAAGCCGGTGACGCAGCAACCGACGTAACACCCCAGAGGATGAACCCAACGATCGCGAGAGAGGCGGAAAGGACGTCCCCAAAGGAACCAAAACAGACACCGAAGCCAAACCCGACCCGGCAGGTAGACTAGCACGGCGAAGTTCAGACTCACGCACAACCGCTCGAGCAACCGCCGAGTGACCCGGGACCCCTTCAGAAACAGCTGACGGCGGTCCCGCAGCTGCCGCAACGCCTCTGGAGGGAGAGACAAGGAAGCGGTCCGAGAATCCCAAATAGACCCAGCCAGGTCCGAACCTGGGACGGAACCAGATGGGACTTCCTCCAGTTCACCAGGAACCCGAACCTGGCGAGCTGGGAAAGAACCATATCCCTGGCGAGCAGACAAGCGGACCGACTGGGAGCCCACACCAGCCAGTCATCGAGGTAGGCCAAAACCCGAATCCCTAGAAGACGCAGACGGGTCACCACAACCCGGGTCAGACGCGTGAAAATGCAAGGTGCCAGATTCAAGCCAAAAGGGAGGCATCGAAAACGGTAAGCTGATGCCCCACCACGAAACCTAACCAGTCCCTGAACCCCGGATGAATAGGAACGTGCCAATACGCGTCCTTGAGGTCCAGGGACACCATCCAGGCACCCGGCTCCAACAGAAGCCGGACCTGAGACAGAGTAGTCATCCGAAAGGAGGGGCAAGGAATCCAGGGGTTCAGGCGGGACAAGTCCAGAATGAACCTCAGATCCGCACAGTCCCGTTTCGGCACTGGAAACAGACGGGAAACCCATCTGAGGGACGTAGTCGTTTCGACCACGCCCAAGCGCACCCACTCCAAGATGACTTGACGAAGCGCAGGAGAAGAAACCTGCCCTGTTAACCCCGAACCCCCAAAGGAGGACGAGTCGCCCAACGCCACCGCAGGCCGGATGACACGACCGAAAAGGCCCACAAATCGTGGGACCAAGCGTGGGCAAACAGAGCGAGCCTCCCCCCCATCGCCCCGTCAACGGGGCAAACCGCGAAAGGGCCGATGCCCCTTACGAGAACCCAACCGTCGAACAGAGCGATCACTGCGCGACCAGACGTCGCTGGCCCCGAAGGGAACAACGGCTCAGAAACTGCACCAATGGCCCACCTCGACCAGCGGAACCCGGAACCCTGGCACGACCCCTCCGAAACTGCCGAGAATGACCGCTCCGGAGAAGCAACAAATCCGCCATAGGGCGACAACTAGACGAAGCCGCGTGCAGAAACTGAGAGACCGCAGTCTCTGCAAACAGCAACGGACAAAATGGAGACGAAAACCTAAGAGCCAGGCCCAAGCGGAATCCAAAGAGAGGGCGAGCACAGCTGACGGCACGCGAGGCGAGAAGCAAAAAACAGAGACACCGCTTCCTTCAGGATGGGCGCAAAGAGCTTCAACAGTGCAGCCGACGCCCTAGCCGCCGAAGACAGCGCCCCGGACGAAGGCCCTTCACTCAACGCTCCCACATCCTCCTCAAGCCAAGCAGAAGACAGCTCGAGAAGGGAAAAGAAACGCAAGACCGAAGCCAAATGCCCACGGGAGCGCAACTCCTCCGCAACCAACGAAGCCGAAAGCTGAGGAACCTGCACGTGAAGCTGGAAAAGGCCAACATCCCGAGAAAGCACAGGAGCGAATAAGCACGCATTAAGGTGCTCAAACTCGCCCCCAAGTAAACCTGCATAAAAAATACAGTTTCTCGCCAATCAAGCGTGCGGGTCTGACAGAACCCATGCCACGCCCCCAACGAAAAGAGAGGGCAGTCTGCTAGCCAGGAAGACTCCGGAACCTCCAAACGCACCCAAAAACGGGAAGAAGAACCGAACTCAAACGAGGACGGATCCATTGGGGAGCCATAACCCAGGTCTCGCAAGAGGTATGCAGCAAGAGCTTCCCGAGCCACCTTCGCGGAGAGATGGGAAGTAGCAAACCCTGAAAAGACGGATCTGAGGTACCCAAAGGCGCCCGGAACCGAACCCGGGGAGGAGCCGAACCCAAATCATACTCATACAGGGAAGGGGGGTAAGAAAATCCTCCCCCTGCAACAATAAGCCCCGCGGGGAAGGCAAAAGCACCCAAGCGGGGTCACAGGGGGCCCAAGGCCCCAGGTCGACTCCTCCCCAGCCCCAGGATCCCCACGTCGGTCCCGGGGCAGAGCCCTCCTCCAAACCTTCTACCCCCCTGAAGAAAAGGCAGAGTTCCAAGGGAAGGCTGACAAGAAGGGTGGTCTGCTGGTGGGACCCAGAAGCCTCGGCAGGAGGAACTGGCTCAATGCCTCCGTCCCCAACCCGGATGGGGCAGCCCCCGAAGCAGCCCGAGTCTCACCACCAACTAAACCCTGCGCCGATGCCGAAACCCTCCCGACGTTTCGGAGCCGGACACAGGGGGGGAGGTGCAGGAAGAACCAACAGGGAAAGGACAAGGGGGCGCGGCTGGAGCCTAACATGCAACGCTGATGCTGCCTGTACCCCAATAGGAACATCCTCAGAGTAAAACTGGAGCACAAGCAGAGAACATGACTCGCAAGACTCGGGTCAAAGGTGGTGTCATTGACCCAACAGGCAGCATGACGGAGGCAAAACAGGTGACTGTCACCCTGAGGCACAAGGGCACACTGCAACCCTTCAAACCATCACAAGGCAGGCTGGAACTCGGGAGACACATCATGGGTCCCCGAGCCCCGCAGGGTTTCCAGGCCCGTAGGTTAGCAACTACGGGAACCCGGGCAAGGTGTTTTGCTAACCGGTTAAGAAACCCAACAAAACAAGGGTAATGATTAATACTGAAAACCCC
>WNGS01113158.1:41238585-41277487 GCA_020271785.1 Procambarus virginalis
TTTGCACCCGTATGGCATGCGCTGCAGAGGGTTCAGATTCCCGGGCTCCGAGGTCTGGCTCATTCTTGTTTAGGGAATTTTTAAAGTTTTGGGTGGAGATATTTGCAATTGTCAAAATAACATGTTCCTGCATTTAGAATATTTTGCATTCTCTTGGGTGGTTATATTGCGTGTTCAATTAGTTATTTGTAATAGTCCATATTTACATATACCGTCCTTATCAGAACGTGGAACCTGCCATTATTATGTATGTGGTGTATGTAAATAATGGACTATCAGGAAGAACTAATGGTACATGCAAACAAGTATTATAAAAAGAAGGCACCAAGCTGGGGACACCACTAACACCATCAGTGTCACTGGATATTTAAAAGGCGATAAGTATCACTGAGGATGCCAATATGAGAACAAAAACACATAAGGTGAGTGATATGAAAGGCATCAGATTCATAAACGATTTTGTTGAGGACAAATGTCCTCGAAGGACATTAGGAAAGCAAGACATACGGTTGTCCTGAAAATTGGGACCTTCCCAAGAAGGTGCCTTACTAAGTGGGACATGTAGCTGGACAGTAAGGATCAGGGGTGGGATTCCATTAAGTGTCCAGGAGTGAAGCCTGTATTGCCAATACTTACCTTATCCAAAGCCGTTTTTCATTGTCTATTACAGTGGTAGGAAGAAGACCAAGGGGATATGTTACTTTCGAGAATGCTCAATTTGTTGCTAATAACCTCAGACCAGTGACCCTGCCACCAACCTCTGAGGAATGAATGACTGGGTCAAAGTTTGAATAGGAATGCCCTTTTTTTTTGACACGTGTGGACAGCCTCCTTAGCGGCAGCATCCCACATATTTAAAGTAATCCCAATATGGCTGGAAACCAAACAACATTCAATTGCTTTAAATTTGCTAAAGATAAGAACAGCCAATGTTTATTTCGACTACCACGGATGCATAGGTTTAAATGACCTCAGAGCCATGAGAGCACTGGGAGTCAATCACATGTCAAAGGAACATTGATGTCCTGAAAACAGTTGAAGTGCATAAAAGATTATATAAAGTTCAGCCATAAAGATGCTTGTCTAAGGAGGCAGGTGACATATATAGGTTTGGTCAGAAAAAACAACGGAGTAGTCAACACTGTCAGCAGACTGGAGACAAGGGATACCACCTACCAGTACAGAGAGAGAGGACAAGCACTAGCCAGTGCAGGCAGGGTTGCCTTATCCCAAGCAGTGCCCACCCTAATTTACAGGGGTACTTACAGGGAAGTCCTACTGCATCGTACATTCTCCAACACTGGTGCGAAGACATCATTCTTCCTCTATCCCCAACCTGGACACCTAACTAACCTTCAGGGGTAGCCCATCATGGGCGACCCTTCCAGCAACGGCCATTGACCCAAACAGTAGCCTTACGTTTGTTAATTTCGCACATGTCATTGAGAATGGTAGGAGAGGGGGCTGAGGCAACACTCGCTGGCCTCAGGGAGTCATACGTGAGGCCTCCTCAACATGACAAGGCAAAACTCTCAAGGTCATCTTATGCACAACACAAGGTTAGGGAGTTCAGGAAACCCCCACTGACCCCAGGAAGTTGTATTCGAGCCCCCCTATCCATGACAAGGTGAAACTTTTGTGAAGAAACTTCCTCTCTGGCAAGTTCTCCTTGTGTTCTCCATGGGTAGTTAGCTTCAGGAAACCAAACTAGGCTTTCCCCAGAAAGCCAATGTTGAATGTAATTAAACGCCAATTAAAATACTCACCTAGTTGTGCTTGCAGGGGTTGAGCTCTGGCTCTTGCGGCCTGTCCTCTCAACTGTCAATCAATCAACTGATTATTTCTTTTCACACACACACACACAGGAAGCAGCCCATAACACCTGTCTAACTCCCAGGTACTGTCAGAATGTTCAGCAATATGATTATTGTTTGTGATGTGTGTCTATATATGTATGAACACGTTGTACTGAATGGGGTGAGAATAACTTGAGCTACCTCAAGCCTGTATTGCCAATATGTACCCTACCCAAAGTAGTTTTTCATTGTCTATTTCATACCCTTTGTGTGTATTTTACCTCAATAAACCTATTTCAATTTCAATTTCAATTCCCAGGTACCTATTTACTGCTAGCTGAACAAATGCATCAGGATGAAAGAAACTCTGCCCATTTATTTCCGCCATCAAAGGGGATCGATCCCCGGTCCCAAGGATTACGAATACTGAGCTGCCCACTCAGCTACCGAACCTCTATTGGGGCTTGGTCCCCAGTGTAATAAGGGACCTCTGTAATTACATTGTAATTACATACAGTACTATATATGTAATTATTAAACATAATTAATGTAATTAGTTAACTGATTAACTAAAAGTGATAAGTACAGTAATTAGTTAAACTGAACTTCTATCATTCTAATATATATATAAATTATGAAATAGATACAAAAATCAGGGAGGGTAATAAACATAGAAGAAGGCTCACTATCACTTCAAGATGATCTAAATAGGTTTTGAAATGGTCAAAAGATTGGCAGATGCAGTTTAATGCTGACAAACATAAGGTTTTGAGGCTAGGTAATATGATTGAGTTACAAGATACGAGCTAGTTGTTGTTGAGACTGCGAAGTCGGATTGTGAAAGGGGTCTGGGAGTTATGAATCGTAAGAATTTATAACCAAAATGAATGTAATTAAATGCAATTTTCTGGTTGAGACCCGGAGGCTCCCTGAGCTGTCTAGGCTGATTATGTATATCATTAGACTTTGGCATCAGTGAATTAATTTTTAGGCCTACCAGGGACCGCGGGCCAGAAACTGGCCCCCTCAGAGAGATACAAAGAGCGATGGCCTATAGAAATGCACATTGATTTTGGAGCATTCTATGTCTGCTATCGACCGGGCCAGGCACCCAGAAAGGTAAGCTCCAAA
Source organism: Procambarus virginalis (assembly GCA_020271785.1). Classification (NCBI taxonomy): domain Eukaryota; kingdom Metazoa; phylum Arthropoda; class Malacostraca; order Decapoda; family Cambaridae; genus Procambarus; species Procambarus virginalis. Next base: position 41,241,513 of record WNGS01113158.1, read on the forward strand.
ACAAACCCCTATTCTGGTTAAACGACTAAAATAGACAAACGAGTGTGGACAGAACTCCCCAAATGAAAATGAGCAAACGAGCATGACATCACACGAGCCGTGCCACATGTCTGCACAGCTCCCCCTCCCCGGGAGCGGGAAGGGAGAACCCCGGAGATCCACCCTCCAATTCGAGGCTGGATGTCAAAACATGCGAAAATAGCCAACCGGGGGGAGGGGGTTGCCAGGGAGCCTCCGGGTCTCACCCAAAAAATGGCATTTCATTACATTCAACCCTGGTTTTCTAGAGGGAGCCTCTTCGGCTCCCCGAAGCTGCATGACCAAAGACAAAAACTAGAGGGACTTACCTGGGAGGCGGTTGGTGCTCACACCTTGGTGCAGCTGCCGACCCAAAGCGACACAGGCCCAACAAGTTCCAGGAACATTAACGAAGTAGCATGCAGCTAGGACCCAGTTCGACTGCCAAAAACCCCATGCCTGAATGTCAGCCCAGGACATGTTACCAAAGACGGCAGCCAATGCAGCAATCTTTCGAACGTCATAGGCACAGGGATAGACCGCAGGCTGGCTAGCCCAAATAACCCTGCGGACGTCCTGAGAGACTCGAACCCTAGATCAGGGAAGAAGAGAAACCCGATCAACCTAAAGCGCGTCCCCAGTCACAGAGGCCGTGGCGCACAAATAACGGCTGAGAGCCGCAACGAGACACAACACATGATGGTCACCTGGCCTGACCAACCAAGCATCCACAACCCAAGGACCCCTCAGGAAAGCAGCAGTCTCATTCTTCGCCAGAAAAGAAGGAGACGGCTGCAAATGAACAGACCTACCGCCGGGACCAAACGAGCAGAAACCCCTGCGCTGGAGGAGAGCATGAAGCTTCCTGATACAACCCCCAGAGGTCAATGCCAACAAGAAAAGAACCTTAGAGAAACAGTCCTGAACCAAAGAGACCACTGTAAACCGAGGAGGAGAAGAGAAATAAGAGAGCACGCTGTCAAGCGACCAGGACGGCTCAAGTGGCGCATGAGCAGGCTGGAGGTGAAACAACGCATGAGACAGCTTGCGAAACAGCACAGAAGTGACATCAATACTGAAAGTAAGCTGCAGCAGCTCCGCAAGTGCCACACGATAGGAGGCGACAGTATTCGGCATAAGACGATGGTCCTGAAACAACCAAGAAAGGACAAGACAACCTTAACCGACAACGAAGTATACTATGAAGCCAAAGAAAGAAACGGAAAGGGCGTCCAGAGACTTCATACTGCCGCCTAGATGAAGCCTGCAGGTGAGACACCAACAACGAAGCCACCAGATCACCATAGAGATGATGATAGACTCGAGACAAAAACGCCATACACGTAGACTCGAGGAGAGGACCGAACCAGCCACGTGACACACTGGTCCGATCTGCTGAAAGAGGCGGAGTCGTGGGAAAACCTCCAGGTTTGGACACCGTGCAAGCAGCGCCTGAAACCAAGGCTGGGCTGGCCACCATGGGGCCAAAAGGACTACTCTTCCCTGGTATGTCTCCAAGGGAGTCAGGACCTGGAGCAACAGCTGAACCGGGGGGAAAAGGTACAGGAACCCCAACCTCGACCAGTCCTGCTGAAAGGCATCGATCCTGACAGCCCTCGCAGTCGCGGAAGGGCGCCACATACACTGGAAGGCGCCGCGACCATGCCGACTCGAAGAGGTCCACCTTCGAGCGCCCGAACATCTTGCAGAGCCAACTGAAGGAGTCGGCGTCGATCATCCATTTCATGGACAGGGGAATGAACCGAGACAGGCTGTCTGCCAAGACGTTGGACACCCCCTCCCCCAAACATGAACTGCCAGGAGTGCCAAACCCTGAGAACTCAGCAGATGAGTCACCCAAAGAAACCAGCGCCAAAGAGCCACGGACCGCATCGAACCCCCTCGGTTCAGGCAATGAACCACAGGAGAGCAGTCCGAACGGAGCCGGATCACCGGTCCGCAGGCGACTCGAACCCTGCGAAGCGCAAATCAAACCATTGCGAACTCCAGTACCATGCTGTGGGCCCAACGGAAGGATGGACCCCATCGTCCGTGGCCTGGTGAGCGCTAGTCACAAAGCCCCAGCCGAGAGACGACGCGTCCGTGAACACATCGAGCAAGGGCTCAGGTAAGCACCATGGCACTGAACCCCGAAAAACATGAAGAGGAAGCCAGTGACGCAGCAACCGACTCAAGGTCCCCGGGGTCGAACCCAGGGATCACGAGAGAGGCGGAAGGGACGTCCCGGAAGGAACCAAAACAGGCAAAGCCACCAAACCCGAGCCAGCGGGTAGACCAGCATTGCAAAGTTCAGGCTCCGGCACAGACCCTCGAGCAACCGCCGGGTGACCTGGGAGCTGCCCAGAAAACAGCAAAGGTAAGACTGCAAGCGAAGGAGAGACTCTGGAGGGAGAGACAAGGAAGCGGTCCGAGAGTCCCAAACAAGACCCAGCCAAGTCCGAACCTGGGAGGGGACCAGATAGGACTTCCTCCAGTTCACCAAGAACCAGAACCCAGTGAGCTGGGAAAGAACCAAGCTCCTGGCTAGCAGACATGCGGACTGGCTGGTAGCCCAGAGACCAGCCAGTCGTCGAGGTAGGCCAACACCTGAACACCTAAAAGATGCAGACGGGCCACCATGACCCGCATAAAGTGTGTGAAAACACAAGGTGCCTAATTCAACCTGAACAGGAGACAATGAAAGCTGTAACTCTGATGCCCTGAAACAAAACCGAGCCAGTCCCTGAAACCCGGATGATTCGGGACATGCCAATACACGTCCCGGAGGTCGAGGGACACAATCCAAGCACTTGGGACACCTGGGACAGCGTAGTCATCTGAAAGGATGGGCAATGAACCTAGGGGTTCAGACGGGACAAGTCCAGAATGAACCGCAGGTCCGCACAGTCCCGTTTCGGGATCGGAAAAGGCGGGAGACCCACATGAGGAACGTCGTCGTTTGGGCCATGCCCAAGCATTCCCACTTCGAAATGACCCGACAGAGAGCAGGGGAAGCGGTCTGCCCCGTCAGCCCCGAGCCACCCCGAAGGAGGAGGAGCCACCTAACGCCACAGCAAACCTTCGGAGACTACCCGATAAGCCCACAAATTGTGGGACCAGGCATGAGCGAACAGAGCAAGCCTACCCCCATTGCCCCATCTATGGGATGTACTGTAAAAGGGCTGGCGCCCCTTACGAGAACCCGAGCCCCGTACAGAGCGAACACCGCGCCTACCAGAAGAAGGCAGTTCCAAAGGAGGTGCCGGCCCTGAAACCGACATCAGTGGCCTATCCCGATGAGCAGAACCGCGAGCCCTGGCATGACCCCTCCGGGAAGGCCCCCCCCCCCGGCCCCCGGAGAACCAACGAATCAGACATGGGGCGACAACTAGCCGAAGCCGCCTGCAGATACTGTGCCACAGCAGAATCTGCAAACAGCAAGGGGGAGGAGACCGAAGACAACCTAAGAGCGAGGGCCCAGGCAGACTCCAAGGAGGAAGCAAGCACCGCCTGCTGACACGCAAGCCGGGAGGCATAAAACAGCTACACTGCATCCCGCAGGATCGGCGCAAACAGCTTCAACAAGGCAGACGCCGAGTGAACCGCCGAGCCCAGGACACCGAACCCCTGGAACAGCCCCAAGCGAGTTTGAAGATAGCTCAAGAAGGGAAAAGAAGCTCAAAGCCGAAGCCAAGAGGCCTCGAGCGTGTAAGTCCTCAGCAACCTGCGCAGCCGAAAGGGAAGGAACCTGCACATGGAGCTGTACAACGCCTACATTCTGAGGAAGGGCAGAAGCAAACAAGCACTCATTGAGGTGCTCTAATTCGCCCCCCCCCCAGTAAAACCTGGACCACCGTCAAGGCCTCACGCCACTCAAGTGTGCGGGAACAACAGAAGGAATGCCATGCCTCCAAACTAAAAACAGGACAGTCCACCAGCCAGGATGACTCCGGAGCCTCATACCGGATCCAGTAGGGAACGAAGCCCCAAACTTGAATGAAGACGGATCCATGATTGAGGCATAATCCGGGTCACGCAGGAGGCAAGCAATAATGGCCGCACGCACCACACAAGGCTGGATGCAGGAAGCCAAAAACCTCCGGAGAGACGGGACCAAAGCACCCGAAGGGACATGGAACCGAACCTGGTTCCAGATGGGCAGTCACGATATCCAACTCGTATGCAGATGGGGGGAAAGGAAAACCCTCTCCATGTAACAGTAACCCCCACTCTGAGGGCTGGAAAATCCAGGCCAACGGGGCCCAAGGCCCCCCAAGTCAGCCCCGGGATCCTTTACATCCGGACCCAGAGCCGAGTCATCTCCCAAAGCACCTGCCTCAAAAGAAAAGGCCGGCACAGCCATAAAAGCCGGATGGAAGGGGGCCAACTGGTCAGACCCAGAGGCTTCGGTAGGGAGGGCAGACTTGAATACCTCCGTCGCCAAACCGGAAGCGGCATCCTCCAAGACTGCCCGAGTCTCAAGACCATCTAAACCCTGCTCCGAATCAGAAACCCTCAGACGTTTCGGAGCCGGAAGCAGTGAGGGGGGCGAGACCAGACCGAACCACAGGATGGGAAAGACGAGGGGGCCTGGACGAAACCAACGCCGAAGTGACTATCACCCCCAAATCCGGATCCCTATAAGCAAAACCGGGCAGCCTTAGGGCATCCGACATAGCAACCAACCTAGCGTGTTGCAACAACCTAAGCCTAACATGCAATGCTTGTGCTGCCTGTACCCGAATAATGTCATTATTAGACTGGATAAACTGAGTCACCAACAAGTAACAAAACTTGCAGGACTCTGGGTCGAAAGTGTCACCGACCCAACAGGCAGCGAAACAAAACAATGAGGCAAAGGCAAAAAAATGAGAATCACCCTGAGACAAGGGGACCGAGCAACCCTCAAACTCACAAAGCGAGGGGAAACTCAGGGGTCACATCTATCGAACCGATGCGTCCCCTTGGGGGATTCCCAGGGTCCTGAGACAGAACTCACGCTCAGAGAAGCCCAGGCAGGGCTAACCGGCACCCAAACTACCAAACGACACTCTAAGAGCTGAACCCCCGGGAAGTGTACAATCACGAGGACTAAGCAGGGAGTACCACCGCAAGAGAATGTAGTACCTAGACACCGCACTCAGGGTGCAACCAAGGCAGATCCCCCACCAGGCAGAAAAGGAAAAAGAAAACCCTGCAAGAGGACAGCATACCCAGACTGAACAGAGCCGGCTGCTTTGAATGGTGAAAACAAGCTGCGCAGAACCTAGCACCCTGTACGAGTGTAAACTGCCCCTTACCCTAAGGTAAACAAGGGCAGACAAAACACTCCAGCACACAAAGGGTGGGCCGAAAACATGGCAGTAAACGGCCTAGAAGCGGCAGAACCCAAGGAACTTGTGGAAGGTGGCCCCAAGGGCAATACTTACTGGGCACCAAGGAAAGGAAGCCCTAGGCACATGCAGCCTGAGTACTGAAGAATCACTCCTGGCTTGTGCACCCTTTGAAGACAGACACCACACATAAGGCACAGTGCTAAAACAATCACTGGAGCCAGAACACACAACCGTTGCCTATAGCATCAACCTCAGAACTGAGAGGTGGATGGCCGGCGTGGGGGTCTGGGGCTCCCCCTTCCCTTTCCCGGGGAGGGGGGAGCTGCGCAGATGGTGGCGCAGCGACGTGTGATGTCATACTAGTTTGTTCGTTTCTGTTTCAGGAGTTCTATCCACTTGTTCAGCTTTTTGTAGCAATTTTCACCAGAATAGGGGTTTGTTTTGGGACGCCTACCTTTCTGGGTGCCTAACCCGGTCGATAGCAGACACAGAATGCTTCCAACCACACGGGGGTTTCTATAGGCCATTGCTCCTCATGCCTCTGTGAGGGGGCCAGGTTCTGGTTCGTGGTCCCCGGTAGGCCCACAGAACTCCATACACATGACTAATGCCAAAGTCTGACATTAGCATATCAGCTTGGATAGCTCCGAGGAGCTGATGGGGCTCCCCCCCCCCCCCACCAGAAAAAACTTAACCAAAAGTGAAGTACAATGAAGGAGAAACAAAAAGACACGGAAGGGCCTCCAGGAAACTTCATACTGCTGCCGAGATGAAGCCTGCAGGTGGGACATCATCAAAGAAGCCCCCTGATCACCATACAGATGGTGATAGACTTCGAGTCAGAAAACCAAAGAAAAAGACTCGAGGAGAGGATCGAACCAGTCTTGTAGCAGACTGGACTGATGTGCTGTAAAAAGGCAGAGCTGTGGGAAAACCTCCGGGTTTGGACACAGAGCAAACAGGGCCTGAAACCAAGGCTAGGCCAGCCACCATGGGGCCAAGAGGACTACCCGCTATTGGTAAGTCTCCAAGCAAGCCAGGATCTAGAGCAACTGCTGAACCAGGGAAAAGATGTACAGGAACCCCCACCTCGACTAGTCCTGCTGAAAGTCATTGACCCCGACGGCCTTACAGTTGGGGAAGGGCGCCACATATACCGGACGACGCCTCGACCAAGCCGACGCGAAGAGGTCCACCTCCGGGCACCCGAACGTCTGGCAAAGCCAACTGAATGAGCCGGCGTCGACCATCCATTCAGTGCACAGGGAAATGAACCAGGACAGGCCGTCCACCAAAACGTTGCACATCTCCTGGACACGAACGACCAGGAGAGCCAAACCCTGAGAACTCAGCAGACGAGTCACCCGAAGCGACCAGCCACAAAGAGCCAAGGACCTGTATCGAACCCCCTCAGTTCAGGCAATGAACCACCAGGGAGCAGACCATATGGAGCCGGATCATTGATCCGTGGGTGACCTGAACCCTCCGAAGCGAATACCACACCGCCATGAACTCTCGCACCATGGTGTGGGCCCGACGGAATGACGGACCCCCACCGCCCCTACCCGGCCTGGTGAGCACTGGTCACAAGGCCCCAGCCGAGAGATGACTCATCCATGAACATATCGAGCGAGGGCTCGGGTAGGCGCCAAGGCACTGAACCCCGAAAAACCTGTAGAGGAAGCCGGGGATGCAGCAGCCGACACAAGGCCCACGGGGGTCGAACCCAGCGATCGTGAGAGAGGCGGAAGAGACGACCCCGAAGGAACCTAAACAGCCGACAAAGTAAAACCCGACTTGGAGGGAAGACCATCATCGCGAAGTTCAGGCTCCCGTACAAACCCTCGAGCAACCGCCGTGTGACCCGGGCACACACGAGACCAAGGGGTTCTTGATCTCGCGTGTGCTTGAAGCATCTTGCCCCTCCTAGTCTTGAGACTTGGAGGGGCAAGAAACCCAAGGGTTCAGACGGGACAAGTCCAGAATGAACCACAGGTTTGCACAGTCCCGTTTCGGTACTGGAAACAGGCTGGAAACCCACCTGAGAGACATTGCTTTTCGACCACACACCCACTCCGAGATGACCCGACAGAATGCAGGAAAAGAGGCCTGCCCCGCCAGCCCCGAACCCCCCGATGGAGGAGGGGCCACCCAATGCCACTGCAGGCCGCAAGAAAGACCTGAAACGCCCACAAATCATGAGACCAGGTGCGAGCGAACAGAGTCCACCCTTCCATTGCCCCGTCAATGGGGCAAACCGCGAAAGGGCCGACGCCCCTTACGAGAACCCAACCTGCGCACAGAGCGATCACTTCGCCGACCAGATGCAAATGGTACTGAAGGCAATGCCAGCTCTGAACCTAGCACCTGTGGCCTACCCCAGCAATTGAAACCCTGAGCCCTGGCACGACCCTTCTGAGAGGAACCCCCCCGGAACCTTGGATAACCAACAAGTCGGACATTGAACGACAGCTAGAAGCCACCACCTGTAAATACCGCTCAACCGCAGAGTCCACAAACAGCAAGGGACAAAAGGGCGAAGAAAACCTAAGAGCCAGGGCCCAAGCAGATTCCAAGGATGAGGAGAGCATAACCTGCTGACACGCGAGACGCGCAGTGAAAAACCGCAACACCACAGCCCGCAAGATCGGTGTACCACTGTACATATCAGCCTGGATAGCTCCGGGGAGCCGAAGGGGTCCCCCCCCCCCAGAAAATCAATGCATAAATGTTCGTTATAAGGCAAATAGGATACTGGCATTTATTTCTTGAAGCATTAGTAATATAACACCTGGTGTTGTTATTCAGTTATATGTTGCTCTTGTTATGCCTAGATTATGTAGTTCAGTTTTGGTCACCATACTATGGAATGGATATAAATGCCCTAGAACACGTCCAGCGTAGGATGGCAAATTTAATCCCGCAAATTTGAAACCTGTCATATGACAAGAGATTGACAAAGCTTAATTTACATTATCAAGAAAGGCCAAGAATTAGGGGTGACATGAATAGAGGTGTACAAGTGGATGAATGGGCATAACCAAGGGGATATTAATAGGGTATTAAAAGTATCAACACAAAACAGAACACGAAACAATGGGGTATAAATTGAATAGGTTTAGATTTAGGAAATACATGGGTAAATACTGGTTCGGTAACAGTCATTCATTTGTGGAACAACTTAATGCATAACATAGTAAAGTAGAAACCCTTGATTGTTTCAAGTGTAGGTTAGACATATATATGAATGAGATTGGGTGGATATAAATAGGAGCTGCCTTGTATGGGTCAATATGCCTTTTGCAGTTACCTTCATTCTTACATTCAATTTCTGGATGAGCCTCAGTGGCTCCCAAATTCACCCTCCCTTTCAGGTCGTTGGGTAGGTTTTATTTGTGCATCTGCTCCAGAACTGGCAGTTCAGACCCCTGGAGACTGTAAGCACCTTCCATCCAAATGAGTTGGGAAGATGGGGCGATTGAGCTCTCTCAAAATTTAAGAGATTTGTTTATCATCATTTGTTTATATAGCAACCTGTCCTCACACAAGGCTGTTTAACCCCTGCACTGCGCAAAGCGCCTTTAGACACACTGAGAGTTGTGCTATTTTTTTTTAATTTAGGCTATATTTTAATGTTTTTTAATGATTTCATTACTCTTTGTGTTTTTAAATTAAAATAGTTGAGTTTGGAAACATTTTGACATTAAATTAACTGAATATTTATAAAAACAACAAGAATATGTCCTTGACAATTGCCCCAAGAAGTTTTTGCCGAAACCAGGTGCACAGTACAGGGGTTAAAGCAGCGGTCGTTCTTCCCAAACGCATCCATCAATTTTAACATACGGTTTATTAAAAACTGGTTTGTTCTGAAATATAAATTAATATTCTTGTACATAAAAATTCTATGTATAATTAAGCATAGGTTAGGTTAGGCAACGTGTTTAGGTTCTGTTGGCGATTATTTGTATTTGAAGTACATGGATGAAGCACTTATAGAATTGTGGTTCGAATAGAGGACGCAAGAGAAACACTTCTTCCGGAAGTGTTCGGATATTATCAGTCGAGAATTGTATATAAACCGCTTTTCATTCATAAACATGGGGGTTTGACAGCTAGATTAATGAGCTTGGATCTTTGTATGCGAAGATGGGCTGTATATAGTTCGAGGAGTTCATTAGATGGGTTTTGAGGCTTCAGTCTCTTTTGAACTCAGCAGTGATTTTTTTCACTTGCTAATTTTCTGGATGCCTTTCCTGGCAAGGTTGCAAAATATCACCATTCTCTACACCTGTATGAGGGGAGGGGAAGGCCAGTTTCTTGCTCTTGTCCCTGGTAGGCCCAAGAGCTTCTCGGCTGACGTGACCTGACAGATGGGAACCATTTCATTTCAGTGTATAGCTTCAGGGACCCTCCGGGGTTCACACAGAAATAAAGTAAATGCTCAGAGATATTTGTACACAGCTCCCAGAACACTTGTTCTCTGATCTCCAAGCATGTATAAAAGTAAATATGAATATCATCCTACCAGTTGAGACTTTTAACCCTTTAACTGCACCGCCTCCAAATATGACACCCCCCCAGTGTGCAGGAAATAAATTCTCTTGAAAAAATTCTTTTGTTTTTTAAAGTGTCAAAAACCCTTCCCTCAGTATGGGTATGTCAAAATTTTTTTGAAATTGTACTTACTTTGGCTGCTATGGGGTCCGTAAGTTGGAGCGTGACGTCATCATTCCCCGTTCGCCAGTGACGTACGCTCCCGGGGCCAGTAGGGCACCCGGGGCGGGGCGAGCAAGTTGCCGCGAATATATTTTTGTTCATTTTTTGTGTACAGTTCCAAATACATTATATTTTTTTTACGTGCTAATCCTATGTATAATGAACACGTACACTATATTATGGCAGTAAAACATCCGTACTGTCCGAGGACACTGTTACGTGCATGACACTTGTGTACATATATGTTGCACATATTTACCATGTATCATGCTAATTTATGTATATATACAATCTATTTACAGATTATACACTGTCACACACTATATACATTCACCATCAACACATTCAGAACACTGCGAATGTGAGCTGTCACACCCAGCCAGCCCTCCCTCACTCCTCCAACATTGTATTTGCCAACATTGCTCCTACCATCATACAGTTATTCACACCAATGTTTCATGTTCATTTATGTATATTTACAACATATGTACACACTATACACTGTCACACATTATATACATTTACCATCAACACATTCAGAACATTGCGAGTGTGAGCAGCCACACCCAGACAGGCCCTCCCTCACTCCAACATCTTACTCGCCAACATTGCTTCTCCCACTATACTGTTAATGTATTTATTACACTATTTACACATGTTATATATACCTATCTACATGTTTTATTTACCAGAACTATGCAAGTAAGCCGGTATTGTGTCCAAACAGTACAGTGGTCACCATACACTGCATGAAAAATCACACAGCAGATAGCAGACGACGCTGCGATTACGACGTCACCTCCCTCACCAAAATAGCTCCACTCAACATAATCCTGTTGCTGTTATTACACTATATATATACACACACACACACACACACGAAAAAGGTGACACCCCTAGGATCAACACTTGCATCAGAGGAGCTCCAGCATATTTCAACAATCCTAAGTATTGTAGTACAGGTTGAGGATAGTGAGTGGTGTCCCAGAGATCATAAAGGTATGGTGCTTTTGAAAAATAGATGAGATAACAGGAATGTGCCAAGGGAAGTGAAAAATTGGGTGACAAAAAGTTGCCCCTAGTGTTTACAGTGCAGAGAAGAACATTCAAGATGGCCACTGACAAGAGGAAATACAAAACAGAGCTTGATTTTGTGGGATTCAATGAAGAAAGCATTGATATTAGCAGTCTACATAACAAGTTGGTAAAATTAGATACTATAGTGAACTCTCATGTAGAAATAATTAGTAAATTGAAAGAAAGTAATGATCATTTGAATAGCAAAGTTTTAGGTCTTGAGGGTTTAGTGAAAGACTTGCGCAAGGAAAAGAGTCAATTGGAAACAAATTGCAAAGCCATGGAAGAAGAAAATATACTCTTAAAAATAGCTTTGGAAGAAGTTAGAGCAAATTTAAACATAAATGATTACAATAGGCTAGGCAAGGAAATTCAAGAGGAGAAACAGCTTTTGTCAGCACAGATGGAGGAAGTTACACAGGGAATAGAACAGTGCAAGAAAGATATGCAACTCACCTATGCACAAGTGGCCAAGGAGAAGGAAAGAATTGAAGCAGCAGTAAAGGAAGCCCAACACTGCAGCAACCAAGATAAAACAAACATTAGGCTGGAAGTGAGAAAGGAATTGGCATCTAACCCGAGGTTGGTGCAAAACACAGTTGATCGGAGTAAGTCCCTGATAATTTTTGGCTGCAAAGAAAAGGAGATAACATCTAGGTCAGAAAGAGCTGTAGAAGAAGCAAAAGTAGTAGATAAAATTGTTGGCCTCGTGGAAGGTCTTACAACCATAGAGAATGTGTGTGACTACAGGAGAATAGGCAGATATGTAAAAGGGAAAGATCGACCTTTGAGGATCACCCTAAACGGTGCCAAGCAGATGGAAGAAGTACTAAGGAATGCTAGAAAGTTACAAAGTGATGAGGATGGGAAAATGTGGTCGTTAAGACGAGATCTTTCAAGAGAAGACAGAGAGAAGCTGAAACTGAACCTCGCTGAGGCAAAACGTTTAAATGAGAGCAGGAATGAAGAAGAAATCAATTCTTTTTTCTACAAAGTGTTAGGGGTAGGCAGACCAGTAAAGTGGTACATAAAGGCAAACCAACAAAATCAATAGAGAGAGGGGGAGTGAAGAATAAGGAGAGGGGGAACAAGTTCCTGAAGATTGCATACACCAACATAGATGGAGTAAGATCGAAGATATGGAGTTAAGTGATGTAATACAGATGCAGACACCAGACATTGTTGCACTCACGGAGACAAAACTTGAAGATGATATTTTAAATGAGGTCATATTCCCAAGGGGCTACTCAATTTGGAGAAGGGACAGAAAAATTAGGAAAGGCGGTGGCGTTGCTGTGCTGGTGAAAGAACACATAAAGGTGAAGGAAATAATGACTGCCAATCCACAAGAGGTTGACATAATAGCACTAGAGATCTGCCATGAGAGATGATAAACTAATGGTCATAAATGCATATAGTCCACCACCAAGCAGCACATGGTCAAAGGAGGAGCTAGATAGTAAACGAGAAGGTCTTATAACAATAATGAGAGAGATTATAGCGAGAGCGGATAACGATAGGTCACGACTGTTGATAGTTGGTGACTTCAACTTGAAATCCATAGACTGGGAAGCATATGAAGCTAAAACAGAAGATTTTTGGACCTGTAAATTTGTAGACCTCATCCTGGAAACATTCTTGTATCAACATGTTAAACAAGCTACGAGGATGAGGGAAGGGGACGTTCCCTCCATGCTAGATTTGATATTTACCAGGAAGGAGGAAGAAGTATTTGACATTCAGTACCTTCCTCCCTTGGGTAAAAGTGACCATGTCTTTTTGGGAATAAAGTATGCAATGCGTTATAATCTGGAAGAAAATAAGGAGGATGAAGCAGTTGAAAAACCTGACTTCAAGAGAGGACATTATGGCAACCTTAGAAATTTTTTAGTGAGTATAATTGGACAGACTTGTTGCTAGGCAAGGAAGTGAATGAGATGTATGTCAAGTTTTGTGAAATATATGATAAAGGCACAAACAAATTTATACCAAAACAGAGATGCAGAACTAGGAAACAGGATTGGTTCAATAGGAATTGCGAGAGGGCCAGAGACCAAAAGACACAAAAATGGAATCAATACAGGAAGAGGCCAAACCCCCAAACATACCAACGATACAAAGATGCAAGAAACAACTACACAGCAGTGAGGAGAGAGGCAGAAAGAAATTTGAAAAAGGGATTGCAGACAAATGTAAAACAGAACCAGGTCTATTCTATAATTCATAAACAACAAATTGCAGGTAAAGGATAATATTCAGAGGTTGATAATGGGAAATAGATTCACGGAAAATGAAAAGGAAATGTGTGAAACACTAAACGAAAAGTTCCAAAGTGTGTTTGTACAAAATGAAATCTTTAGGGAACCAGACACAATAAGAATTCCAGAGAACAACATAGAGCACATAGAGGTGACTAGAGACGAAGTGGAAAAAATGCTCAAGGAGCTAAGTAAGAACAAGGCAGTTGGTCCAGATGGAGTTTCACCATGGGTTCTGAGAGAATGTGCACCTGAGCTCAGCATTCCACTTCAGCTGATTTTTCAGGCATCCCTGTTTACAGGAGTTGTAGCTGATGTGTGGAAAAAGGCTAACATAGTTCCAATCTACAAAAGTGGAAGCAGGGAAGACCCCTTAATTATAGACCTGTATCATTGACAAGTGTAATAGTCAAAATATTGGAAAAAATAATTAAAACTAAATGGGTAGAACACCTGGAGAGAAATGATATAATATCAGACCGACAGTATGGTTTTCGATCTGGAAGATCCTGTGTAACGAACTTACTCAGTTTTTATGATCGAGCAACAGAGATTTTACAGGAAAGAGATGGTTGGGTTGACTGCATCTATCTGGACCTAAAAAAGGCTTTCGACAGAGTTCCCCATAAGAGGTTGTTCTGGAAACTGGAACATATTGGAGGGTGACAGGTAAGCTACTAACATGGATGAAAAATTTCCTAACTGACAGAAAAATGAGGGCCGTAATCAGAGGCAAGGTATCGGATTGGAGGAATGTCACGAGTGGAGTACCACAGGGTTCAGTTCTTGCACCGGTAATGTTCATTGTCTACATAAACGATCTACCAGAGGGATTACAGAATTACATGAACATGTTTGCTGATGATGCTAAGATAATAGGGAAGATAAGAAACCTAGATGATTGTCATGCCCTTCAAGAAGACCTGGACAAAATAAGTATATGGAGCAACACTTGGCAAATGGAATTTAATGTGAATAAATGCCATGTTATGGAATGTGGAATTGGAGAACATAGACCCCACACAACCTATAAATTATGTGAGAAATCTTTAAAGAATTCTGATAAAGAAAGGGATCTAGGGGTGGTTTAGATAGAAAACTGTCACCTGAGGACCACATCAAGAACATTGTGCGAGGAGCCTATGCTACACTTTCTAACCTAAGAATTGCTTTAAATACATGGATGGAGAAATACTAAAGAAATTGTTCACGACTTTTATTAGACCAAAGCTGGAATATGCAGCGGTTGTATGGTGCCCATATCTTAAGAAGCACAACAACAAACTGGAAAAGGTGCAAAGACACGCACTAAGTGGTTCCCAGAACTGAAGGGCAAGAGCTATGAGGAGAGGTTAGAGGCGACGTTAAATATGCAAAAACTAGAAGATAGAAGAAAAAGAGGCGATATGATCACTACGTACAAAATAGTAACAGGAATTGATAAATCGACAGGGAAGATTTCCTGAGACCTGGAACTTCAAGAACAAGAGGTCATAGATTTAAACTAGCTAAACACAGATGCCGAAGAAACGTAAGAAAATTCACCTTCGCAAATAGAGTGGTAGACGGTTGGAACAAGTTAAGTGAGAAGGTGGTGGAGGCCAAGACCGTCAGTGGTTTCAAAGCGTTATATGACAAAGAGTGCTGGGAAGACGGGACACCACGAGCGTAGCTCTCATCCTGTACTACACTTAGGTAATTACACTTAGGTAATTACACACTGTATATACTCATGTACATGTGTGTTCCCCAAGAGAACCACGAAGCGAGATATGGTGAGCAAAACAAGAGTGGCTGCCCACACAGTGAGGCTACCTCAATTCTTCCCTTCTTTCCTCCTCACCAAAATTCTCCTTCCACAATACTACGCACAATGCTAATTATAACCACAATCCTGCTCAATAATTCCTGTAAATGAATAATTGACCACAAGTTTATTTTGAAAAGGAACCTAAGAAGTCTTTTGAAGATTCCTATATGATTTTTTTTAAATGGATTTTTTTTAAAGATGGAGTCTGTTTACAAGAACCCTGAGGAAGCTGATGTGAACCCCATGTAGCCGCGGGAGTTTTAAATGGAACGTGAAAAATGCAATACCCGGAGGCGCGTAGCGCAGCCCCAGACGTGGCTGCAGGGCGTTGCACAGTTAAAGGGTTAAGGGAAAGTGTTTGAGATATAGAATAATAGTAATATTGTATTAAAAGAAGGCATCAAGCTGGGAATATAGAGTAAAAGTTATTACAGTAATAATATGAATGGGTCCTTATTGTCTGAGACAGAAATCATGTTAGGATCATTGAGGTTTTCCTAAGTCAATAATTGACATTCCACAGGTTGCAACCCACAACAGTTACTACTGTTACTCAGGTAACTACTTGCTGCTAGCTCCAATTAGTTGTGGCACGTCTATTAGCAATAGAAATATTTGCATGTGACAAATATATTTATAGGAATATATGGTTATTAGCATAAACAATCTTAAAAAAAAATATTTTTATTATTCAATTTTACTGATATTTTCACCCACATTAGAGCCATACAAAGCATATAGAATCATCGGGTGGTCATTACAGTAGTAAGGTAAAGTCTTTTCTCTTCTCCACCAAGAAGCCAATCTCTGCAACAACTTCTTCCATACCCACTGTGTGCCAACCTCTTCATCCAATTCACTGTTATATTCTAACCCTAAGTCATTCAGTACCGGGGTAAATGAAACAAAATATTAACAGCTTGATCACTCCATACATATACATACACACATCTGCTCTGGTCTTCTCTCTTCTAATCCAGCAACTCTAAAAAGAGATACAACCAGAGGAGATATACCATACAAGATACTGAAGAGAAAATGAAGTGGAGAGAGAAAAGTCTTTTCCAGATGAGGGAAATACATATTGGTAAAAAAACAGCGTTGAATGTAATGAAACACCATTTTCTGGGTGAGTCCCGGAGGCTCCCTGGAGCTTATCGGGCTAATGTATGTTATGTTAGACCGGGACATTAGCTATGGAGTTCAGACCTACCAGGGACCAGCGCCAGAACCTGGCCCCTTCGGAGAGGTTTCAGGGAGCAATGGCCCTGGAAAACCCCTTATGGTTGGGGGTTTTCCTTATCTGCCATCGACCGGGGTTAGGCACCCAGAAAGGCAGGCGTAACAAAACAAACCCTACATGGTAAGAAACTACAACAAAACCGAACAGAGGTAGAAAAACTCCCTACAATCCCAAGGAAAACAATCAAACAATCAATTTACTGCCGCGACGGTGGTCCGCGCAGCCCTCCCCTCCCCGGGATGGGGAAGGGGGGGTCCCGGACTTCACCGCGCCGACTGCCTTCAGTTCGGAAACTAGGCTTCAACCAATGCGAAAAATCCCGCGACTGGATGGGAGGGAGGGTAGCCAGGGAGCTCCGGGGCTCACCCAGAAAATGGCGTTTCATTACGTTCAACGCTGGTTTTCTGTGGGGAGCCCCTACGGCTCCTGGAGCTACATACCCAAAGAGAAGGAAAAAAGGGGACTTACCCAGGAGGCGGTGGTCAAAACTCCTCAACGCGAAGTCGAGACAACTGGCTGCAACCTGCGACCCAAAGCAACACAAGAACGCCGAGGAGCAGGGACGTTCACCAAATAGCGGGCGGCCAGGACCCTGTTCGACTTCCAAAATCTACGCGTCCGAATATGTGCCCAAGACATATTACCAAACACAGCAGCCAAAGCCGCACAAACTGCCTAACGTCATGGGCGCGAGGATAGACCGCAGGCTGGCTAGACTTAATAACCCTGCGGACAACCGGGAGACCCGAGCCCTGGAACAGGGAACGAGGGAAACCAATCAACCCAAAGGCGCATCCCAGCCACACCGGCTGAAGCGCGCAGGTAACGGCGAAGTGTCGCAACTGGACACAACACATGATGCACCCCGGCNTAGGAACGGTGTCGTCCCTCCAACACCCTCAGTGGATGTGACCCAGTCACAGCTAAGCCTGCCCGCCACACCTTCCCAGGCCCTCAACGTCCAGCGTCGCCGCCGACAATTTTCCAAGTTTGGCACTTCTCTGCTCAATCAACTTGGTTCCTTTTCGCTTCCCAGAAGCGCGGGGCCTCCAATATATAAGGTGGGCTGCGATGGCTAGCTCTAATCCACTGAGAAAGGCTCGCAAAGCCTCCAATCCTTGAGAGCTGACTGAGGTGCGTCCTGTAGCCTCTACTGTCAGGTCAATTCTGACGTTGGCGCCGCCCGGGGCACTCGGTGACGTCACGGTGGGCTCTGATTGGTCGCCCGTGACCCAAGCTACCCAATCCGCACACGGCTAGCGTCCATTCCAAAACGTCATATCTGCAGTAAGGGATACTCTTTCATTTTCATCAGGGCGCCAATTTCCTTTACTCACACTTATAATGTAACCTTTCTCCCTTAACTGGCGGCCGAATCTGGTCGCCACACATACCAACAGACTTCCCTGTATCTCAGAGAAACAGTAGGGAGAGTCGATATGACTCTTACAGCAGGCAAACGAAAGAGATAGGAGAGGGCACCGTAACACTTGCGACGTCAGGTACCACAGTTCAACGGGTGCAAGAGTATGCCTCCCCAAACACCCGGGCCTCAAAACAAAAGAAGGCTTTAAGAATAATCAAAACAGGCAAAAGGTCTGCAGGAAATGACAATTAGAAAAGAGAAGAGGGGGGGGAGAAAAATCAAAACACAAGGAAAGGAAAAGTCGCCCGGCAGAATTCAAGAGGACAGCAGCAGGAGCATAAGGCCACAAAAGGGCTGAGGACTGTCCCATGGACCATAACACTCCGGCAGCCGCTCACCAAGCCCCCTCATGGCAGCAACGGGCCAGACAGGGAGGGGGTGCCTATGTCAAGTCATCTCGGGGTGGGTGGGTTCTAGCATGGTCAAAATAAATGCTTTGCTTCAGTGGTTTTCCTGCCTCTTTCTAGTCCCTAAATGGGACTTTCCAGATCTCAGACCTTCAGTTCATCTTCAACCTGTCAAGGCTGAACTGGTTCATTCCTTGCCCCTCATTCTGGATGACCACCTTGTTCCAAGTTCATCTTGTACCGCTTGTTTGTGCACAAGAGCCTAGACCTACGGGATGCGTATTGGCACATCATTACACATCCAAAGTTAAGGCACAAAGGATTTGTGGTGGGGCAGAAAGCTTACAGCTTTTGGGTTCTCCCATTTGATCTCAATCTGACTGCATGCATGTTGACATGCTTGGCTTGAGTCATAGTAGCTCATTTTCGGTTGTTTGGGTTCGTGTTTTGGCCTTCCTTGACAACTGGTTGGTGTGGGCTCCCAGTCAGTCTGTGTCCGTTTGTCAGGGATCTGGTTCTTTCCCACCTCATCACCTTCAGGTTCCTGGGAACTGGCATAAGTCCCAGATGGTTCAATCCTAAGTTCAGACATGGCTGGGCCTTGTGTGGGTCCCTTAGTTGGCTTCTTTTCCCTTCCTTCCGGGGTCTTGATCCGGCTGCAGTGCCACTATCTGTTGGTGTTCAGTCAGTCCCCAGGTCAGGTGACTCAACAGT
This sequence comes from Procambarus virginalis, assembly GCA_020271785.1. Classification (NCBI taxonomy): domain Eukaryota; kingdom Metazoa; phylum Arthropoda; class Malacostraca; order Decapoda; family Cambaridae; genus Procambarus; species Procambarus virginalis. The sequence continues at coordinate 41,260,461 of WNGS01113158.1, forward strand.
TGCTTGAGAGGTTGCATGTGAGTCTGAACTTCGCCTCTATAATGTTTCCTCTACACAAAGTGTGGCTTTGGCAGCTGTTCTGGTATCTACAGTTCAGTCCATTTCACCCCTACCATGATCACTGAGTGTGGGCCCCTATTGGTTCTTTGACAGCTGCTGTATCACCGGCTTTATGGGGTTTAGTTCCCTGGCGCCTTCCTCTACCCTTGTTAGACATATTCAAGGATGTCTTGGCTCAAGGTTGTGGCTTTGCGACCAGCACTTACCAGGGTTGTTGGTGTCCTCCCTTTCACTGGTTTCAAAGTATGGTGTAGAAGTTTGCACCCGTATGGCATGCGCTGCAGAGGGTTCAGATTCCTCCGGGCTCCGAGGTCTGGCTCCATTCTTGTTTAGGGAATTTTTAAAGTTTTGGGTGGAGATATTTGCAATTGTCAAAATAACATGTTCCTGCATTTAGAATATTTTGCATTCTCTTGGGTGGTTATATTTGCGTGTTCAATTAGTTATTTGTAATAGTCCATATTTACATATACCGTCCTTATCAGAACGTGGAACCTGCCATTATTATGTATGTGGTGTATGTAAATAATGGACTATCAGGAAGAACTAATGGTACATGCAAACAAGTATTATAAAAAGAAGGCACCAAGCTGGGGACACCACGTAACACCATCAGTGTCACTGGATATTTAAAAGGCGATAAGTATCACTGAGGATGCCAATATGAGAACAAAAACACATAAGGTGAGTGATATGAAAGGCATCAGATTCATAAACGATTTTGTTGAGGGACAAATGTCCTCGAAGGACATTAGGAAAGCAAGACATACGGTTGTCCTGAAAATTGGGACCTTCCACAAGAAGGTGCCTTACTAAGTGGGACAATGTAGCTTGGACAGTAAGGATCAGGGGTGGCATTCCATTAAGTGTCCAGGAGTGAAGCCTGTATTGCCAATACTTACCTTATCCAAAGCCGTTTTTCATTGTCTATTACAGTGGTAGGAAGAAGACCAAGGGGATATGTTACTTTCGAGAATGCTCAATTTGTTGCTAATAACCTCAGACCAGTGACCCTGCCACCAACCTCTGAGGAATGAATGACTGGGTCAAAGTTTGAATAAGGAATGCCTTTTTTTTTGACAAGTGTGGACAGCCTCCTTAGCGGCAGCATCCACACATTCATTTAAAGTAATCCCAATATGGCTGGAAACCAACAACATTCAATTGCTTTAAATTTGCTAAAGATAAGAAACATGTAATGCAGAACATCTACACCTAGAACGCTAATACAGTTAAATTTATTGTTACAAACCTTTGATGATTATATTTTGTATTCACCCACAGATGTATTTATAGACAGAACGCCTGCTTCCTCCAACCCCCCCCCCCCCAGGCCCGATATTCGGATTTTTCGGAATGCAGTTTTTAACCTTTTTTTTTTATTAATGCATGAGGTACATCTGCATTAGTGCAGCTACCCTAGACTATATGAAGTAGAATGTGTCAAAAAAGCTAACTACGTGATGCTAAAAATCCCCATCACACAGGATGGTTAGTTATACAGAGGCATGTGAAAGGCAGTCTGCACTGGCAGACTCCGGATGCATTTTGAGGATATCAAAGCTTTTAACCATGTGAAGAAAAGGAACGGTTGCATAATTAGTGGAACTCTTAAAGATAAATAACAAAATACTTACAATTCGTGTATGCATTGTGTGATTTTTGACTATTACAAGAAATTATATAGAAATCTTACTGTATAAACCGTTTATGATAATAATAATAATAATAATAATAATATAATAATAATAATAATAATAAATAATAATAATTCATTGTGTCGGGAGACAGGAGGCCAGAGTGTATTCATCCACGATAGGCTTATATCGAGGCTTAAATGTACAAACATTTAAGAATAATGATTTTGAATTTGAATTTCTGAAGACGTTAATATTTTAGTACGTACTACTGTTTTACTAACGGCTTCCCTTTATATCAGCACTGCCCTATAACTTTCGGTATCAAAATGGCGCGAGTAACTGCAACGATCATGGTTTCAGGAGTGAGAACCATTATGCAAACTTTTCTACGTATTCTGGAGCTCCATGGAATATCACCATCTCTTTCCAGGAGCGTGTAGTCATTCCTAGTTTTTCTGTGTGCATTTTATGAGCGACTGTATTTTACAATGCCTATTGGGGGGGGGGGGAGGGAGGGGGAAGAGGACAGAAAGCCTGTATATACGTGTGCTTATCCAGGGCACTCCTCCCTCCCAGGTCAATTCTGACCTTCCTCAGGATGCAGCTACCCAGCTCCGGGTACCCATGTATCTGCTAGGTAAACAAAATCATCAAGTGAAAAAAACATGCCAAACCGTTTTGTTCTGCTCAGGGATTGAACCTGGGGAACCTCATTTCTGAGCAGAGGAGCCATATTTTAAAATAGTTCTACAGATCAGTTAATCAACTCTTTGGCACAGAAAAATAGTTATATATATTTATTTAGAAGCGCCGCGTTGCACCCGACACTGCGGGCAACGGTTTTGAGCTCAACAGGCCACAATAAGGACAGACAACAAGAGGTCTGGCTGTTTTGCCCAGAGTAATAAACCTAGCTGTCTCTAAACCAAATCTGTCTTTGGGGTTTTAACGAAATCGCGGATAAGTTATTGAGCAAGTCAACACAAGGATATTAACAATTGAATCCCAGGACAAATGGGATCGGTTTAGTCGTCCATTGAGAAGGGGTTCGCTGGACCAATGGTACACTAAGGAATATCCCGGCAAGTCGAGAAAAAATTATTATTCTATCATCAGAAGCCACCAATATTCAGGGCTGCCAGATTGCATAATCTAAACTGTCGTCGACCTAAACCTATGATATACTAAGGACAAACTTAATTCGCGGAAAGTGGGGAAAACAAATTAACAAAGTATCAATCCCATCATCAATGTGATTAGGTTTGCGAAATTGACATAATCCAACTAATTGACATGGATGAGAATTTAGTCAAAGCCACGACCTTTCTCAGGAGTACGTCAAGGGGGAAGAGAGTTCATCGGTTATTTCCTATGCAATGTTGTGTAATAATATTGAAACTTTAATTCGGAAGTTAATTCCTGAAAGATGGAGAGATAATATCCAATAAAATATTAAACTCCTATAATTTTAATCCTTAATATATATTAAGGATAACCTAACCTATACTAACATAACTAAGTCAATAATTATGTTCCTAATATATATAATAATAATAATTCAAATAAAGCCATTGGAAACAATTTGTTGAAAAAAAATCACTCGGCCTATTAGGCAAATCGGGCCTTGCATAGTAGGCCAAGAAGTACATTCTGGCTACTAGGTACGATATATATATATATATATATATATATATATATATATGATATAATATATATATATATATATCTATATATATATATATCTGTCGTACCTAGTAGCCAGAATGCACTTATANCTGGAGAAACACGTGGTTCCCCTGAGCCCCCTTTAGAGTAAATCAACAACATAAACACTAGCGATACCGTATACCATTACTACACACTTATGCCAGACAATGAGAATACCGCACTATACTTAGCTTTGTAAACTAGACACAGGCTAATGCCAGACAATGAGAATACCACACTATACTTAGCTTTGTAAACTAGACACAGGCTAAAGTAAGGGAAGAGGAGGAGGGAGAGGATAGGGGTACAGAGCAACACAGCCGAATTGTGGACACCACGCTGCCAGCCAGAGAAGAACGCATCCAGCGTCCAGTCCAGAGCTCCCGAGTTGTTGCGGTGCCAGGAAGAGCCTAATTGATCGTGCAGCTTATACACATTACAAATCTTCACCGATGTACAATATTGTTTACTTTACACGTTCTAAGGATAGTTAATAATTACTACAATGTTATACTAAATCCACAACAAGCTCAAGAGTCTGAATGCTCTGCGAGAAACAAGATTCGTCTTACATCTGGCAAGGAAGATAGGAATGCGCATCGACAAGCGCACAAAAGAACGTAAGGTAAATTATTTAGAGCTTAATATGATCTCTGGTTTCCACTTAAGAACCCAGGGTCGTAACAGGCATCATTGGTACTTTTGGAAGAACGGAAGCCAAACTGGCAAGGACTTGTGTTCAGTTTTTCAAAGTAAGAATAGAACTGTTTGAAAATAATTTTTTCAAATATCTTTGAAAATATAGGTAAATTTGATAATGGTCTGTAATTGTATGTCAGCTGTCTCGTCTTCTTTATGAACTGGCATCACTCTTGCTCTTTTAAGAAGGGGAAAAGTATGACACTAGAGATTTGTTCAAATTCAAATGTTTATTCAGGTAAAAGTACATATTTCAAAAGTTCAGGTTTCCCGCTTATATGTTGCTTCACCTGTCATCACTTTGCCCACAGCAGCTTGACATGCTACAACTGAATATGTTTTTTGATCTGCAGGAGTTTGTACAGCAGCCCATCCTCCTAAGGTTTCCCAATGTCAAGAAAATGATAAATTTAAAGTGTCCTCTCCTAACTTACTAGAGAACCCAGAACAGAAAACGGGACAGTATGTCACTTTCGCGAGCAGCTTACATTTTCAAGTACAACAATTTTTGGCTTTATGCAACGTATACGATTGGAATGCGACATTCTTTGTAAGAGGACAAGTTGTACACAGTGGTCATGGTGAGGGAGGCACTAATTGCACCAATACTCCACGCTGCTGCTTCTGTGGTAGGTCACAGTCGCGTCCAAATCCTGCACTTGTTTGCTGGGAGGCTCTTACAGTTGGCAGATCAGGCTCAAGACTAGGGCACTTCATGGCAGGACCCCTCTGCCGAGCTTGAACAGCTGAATCCCTGTTAGGGGGCTCCGTCTAGGACCCACTATCCAGGAATCCCTGCCTCACAACAAGTGATTCCTCATGTGCAGAGAGTCCCGTCCCATCCAGTCACACCGACAGTTTCTTATGCTTCTGTGGCCAACTGCTCCGTGTTAATCGATCTTCCTTCAAAGATGGACACCCCTGCCATAAACTACCTTTCTGTATTAAACATGCCTACCACAAGTCCACAGATCGTCCTTCACCAGGACCTCTCATCCCCAGTTCTGTGCAAGTGTCACCCTCCTCGACGCCGCCAGCAATTGTTCGGTTCCCAGAACCAACCCGGCCTTCCCGACCAGTTCCATATATCCGTCTTCTTTATCCGATGACTTCGATCCTCTTCAACCATACCCTGCAGCTTCTTTGTCGTCACCTAAAGCAACACCGGACCAGCACAGCCCAAACCTTGGACCTCGAGATTATACCCAGTCCCCAGTGCTAACTCGGACGAAGTCCTGGAACAACTACCCCACTGACTGGCATACAGTCCTCCCCAAAATTATTTCAGTGCTGGAGGTCATCCAGGCGATCATGCAGAGTTTGCCCCTCAGTGTGGTTTGTGCAAGGGGTCTTCACACAAGTCCTATTGGTCCTCTATGTATAATGGTGGTGGAAACTTGTCCACAGTGCTTCTTCTGGGATGCACGATCGCTCATCCGCAAGGTATTGGATTTCAGGATGCTGTTGTCGAACTTATCCCCATTGGCGGCAGGTGTGTTTGAGATGTGGCTCTTCCCTGCTCTATCCTTGTCTGCCCCTGGAGTGCTGTGTGTATTGCCAGAACTGCCATGGTCAGGTAGGCTATGGTTTGGCCATCCTAGTATGCAAAGTCATCCCATGTGTTAAGGAAATGCTCCATCTGTTTCCTAGGGGCTTCCTAGAGGTTCTCGCCATTTGTATGGTGCTTGAGAGCCAGTGGAACACCATAGCCCTATTTTACAACCCAAGCCGGGATATCTCAGGAGAGGAACTGTTCCACTATTTCCTAGTGTTCCCCATTTCTTGTCTTGTGATGGGTGACTTCAGTGCTAAGCAGAGTGCAACCTTCACTCTCCTGAAAGGGGTGGCAACCCAACCTGGAATGCCCTCGTCAAAGCCTTGTGGTCTTCCCCCGTCCCAGATGCTCCTCATTTCCCTAGGCCTACCATTCCAGATCGACCCCTCCTCACGGGCGCAGCTTCAATACTAGATCTATGTTTTGGGGTGGCCTCCTAGCCTCAACGTTCATCTGTACTGGGCTCTACATGGACAGTGACCATCTTCCAGTCCTAATTTCCTGCAATGTTTTCCGGATCCTTCGCCTGGTGTGGTCGCGCCCACACTGGATTTGCGACAATACAGGGTGGAGGGGACTTTGTGGCAGATGTGGCTGCATTCAGACTGCTAATAGAGCTTGACCAGGAAGAGGCCATTGGACTTGTCACCCCCTTCCCAACAAGAGATGGGATTCCAGCACTTCTGTTGATCCCAGGGCCGAATCTATCCAGGCATGCCTTGCTAGACACAGGAATGTAGAGAGGTGATAAAATTATGCAGTCGGGCCTGGCATGCCTAGCTTCCCACTCTCCTGTGGGGAGGGTGGCATGCCTCCCATGCCAGAAGGTATGGGAGGTCTGGCAGCAGATTGCAGGTGCCTTATTCTTCAAGCAAAATGCAAAGTTTGGGCATTGCAATGCTCTATTCTGGTGTTTCCTGCATCAACTGCAGGGCATGTTCTCTCTGCCAAACTACCCCTCCCCCCCACTCCTCCTCACTCATGGTGTGTGTGCTCCCATCCCGGAAGTGTTGGAGAACTTTGAGAAATACAATTTCTCTGGTACAGGGGTGCCTCAGTTTAAGAGTTTAATCCATTCCTGGAGACGGCTCGTAATCTGAAAACTCGTAAACCGAAGCTAATTTCTCCATAAGAAATAATGGGAAATGAATTAATCCGTTCCTGACTACCCAAAAACCCACTTCAAACTAAATTTTATACCTAATTCATCGAAATCTGCACTACAAAAATATGTTCAAGTTATTACTTACCCTTGCTGATGACTGCTGTTGGCGTATGGAAGATGGTGACGAGTGGGGAGGAGACGTGTTACTGTTTGGAAATGGAGAGCTAGTCCCTTTCCATTATAACATCAGGCAGTACTCTGGTGAGTACTCTCTGGCACGTTTTGCCTGCATACCACTAGGACCTGCTTGTGGCTCACTGCTTGCTTGTCTTACTAAGAAACTGTCTAAAGACATTTGTTTTCCCTACATTTTAACTTGTCTGTAGTAAGACATTACATTGTCATTTAAAAGGTCAATGCAACGGCCTGCTACAGCTTTATATGGGTGAGTTTTTTCAACAAAACTTTCCAGTTCATCCCATACTTCACACATTTTCTTAATGAGGAAAGGACATCCCCTACTGCCTCTACTCACAACTATTTTCTTAGGTTGAACCTTACCACTGGCTTTCTTGGGACCCATTGCGAGATATATAATAACAACTTTTATGATCAAATGGCCAAATATCCAACAAAACACTGTAAATTCTGGTGAAGAATTGAGGCGAGATAGTCACTGGGCGTGAGGTACTGGTAAACTGAGCGCGATGATTGCCGTGCCACCACGCGCTAGATTGGCCTGTATGGCCGATCAACACCCGCGTATCCTGAGGTAACGCTCGTATCCCGATACAAATTTTCCGAGCAAATCCTGCTCGTAACCCGAAAAACTCGTAACCAGGGGCGCTCGTAATCCGAGGTACCACTGTATTTTCGACAGGGAACCCATAGATGATGGTGCCCTGAATCCGTCCCCCTCCTCTGTACCAAGCAACCCTCATGCTTTGGAGAGCCTCTTCACTTTCATATGAGCTCTGGGAGCCATTCGTCAGGACACACCCAACTCTTGCATTAATATCCTCCCCATTCCTGGCTCGCTTTGCCAAGATGGAGATTTCGCCGCTTCCGATGATGTGTCGACAACATAAATGCAGGTATCACATATGTCTTCATACACTACTGGAACATCACACCATGCTGGCCTTTCTGTGAACGACAACATGAATGCAGGTGTCACATATGTCGTCATACACTACCGGAATATTACACCTTGCTGGCATTTCAGTGACTGGAATCAGCACCCTGGATGCGACAGATATAGGAACCTCATACTTTCTTCTTTCATACATGCCATTCTTTTCTCTGGTCTTTGAGACCTATGCTTCCTACTTTCTACCTCCTCTGGTAGAGGGCCAACTCCGTTAGTATCTCCTCTTCCCCCGATGTTCGAGGGATGTTTTGAGATTTGCTTCAAGTTTCCTAGTCCCTCTCCACAGGTCGGCATGGGAAGGTCAGGCCCCCTGCCTCTTCTTGGAACTATTGGCCACCAGATATCGGGGCTATCTACATGATCTACATGGAAAGTTCGCATATCGAAGACCCCCCTCTTCCACCTCCGCGGCAGTCTACGTCCTGGAGTTGCCCTCGTGTCACACATGGACTCTTCCTCCAGGTCATGGGAGTCTCACGGGTGAGCTCTTTGCTCTCACGAAAGTAAGTAATTATCAAAAGAAGGCACCAAACTGGGAAGGCTATGTAGCACTATCAAATGTGTAGAATAATCAGAGGGCGCTAAATATCACCAAGGATGTCAATACACGAACAAAAATGCATAATGCGAACAATATCAAAAGTATCTGATTCACCAAGAATTCTATCGAGGGACATGCGACCGCGAGGGACGGTCGGAAAGCAAGAGACACGCTTGTCCTGGAAGTCAGGACATTCAACAAGGATATGCATGACCGTAAGAAGGGCAATGCAATTTGGACAATAAGCAGCAGGGTGGCGCTCCATCAAGTAATTGAGAGTCAAGCGTGTATAGCCAATAGGCAATCTCGCCAGAGCCGTTTCCCATTGCTGGTTACAATGGTAGGAGGACGGCCACGATGACACATTACTCTTAAGAGTACGCAGTTTGTTACCAGTAACAGAAGACCAACAATCCTGCCAACGGGTTAGGATGGAGGAAGTAAATAATTATCAAAAGAAGGCACCAAACTGGGAAGGCTATGTACCACCATCAAATGTGTGGGATAATCAGAGGGCGCTAAATATCACCAAGGATGCCAATACAAGAACAGAAACGCATAAGGCAAATTATATCAAAAGTATCCGAGTCACCAAGAATACTATAGAGGAACAAGCGACCGTGAGGGACGGTCAGAAAACAAGACACACGCTCATCCTGGAAGTCAGGACATTCAACAACGATATGTCCGACTGTAAGAGGGACAATGCAATTAGGACAATAAGGAGCAGGGCGGCGCTCCATCAAGTGACCATGAATTAAGCGAGTATGGCCAATACGCAACCACGCCAGAGCCGTTTCCCATCGCCGGTTACGGTGGCAGGAGGACGGCCACGATGACACACAACTCTTAAGAGTACGCAGTTTGTTACCAGCAACAGACGACCAACAAGCCTGCCAACGGGTAAGGATGGAGGAATGGATAACTGGGCAAAAGTCGGAATAAGAAATACCTTTATGAGAGATGAAACAAGAGCGGACAGCTTCCCTGGCGGCAGCATCTGCCCACTCATTTAAAGAGACACCAATATGGCTGGGAACCCAACAAAACTCAACCGACTTAAATTTACTGTGAACACGAAACTGCCAATGCTGGATCTCGACAACCACTGGATGAACTGGATTAAAGGACCAGAGAGCCATGAGGGCACCACGAGAGTCAATGACAACTACAAGGGAAGATTGACAAGAAGAAGCAGGAGACGAAAAGCATAGAGAATAGTATAAAGTTCTGCTGTGAAGAAGCTAGTTTCCAGAGGTAGGCGACACGTATAAGTGCTGTCTATAAAAACAACAGAGTAGCCTACACCATTCGCAGACTTAGGCCCATCGGTGAAAATGGAAACGGAGCAGGAGTGCGAAGAAAAGTGCTCAAGGAAACGGCTTTTCAGAACCATAGGAGGGGTAAAAGCTTTAGTGATGTGGGTCAAGGATGTACAAAACTTCAGAAGGGGGGACTCTCCACAGATAAGAGAGATAACCGGACAGAAAGAGGGAGGTGGTGAAAAGGGACAGGAGCCACAGGAGGGGTAAAAGTTTAAGCACAACAGAGGCGAGAGGAAGGATGTTGCAAGGACCGCGCAAGATAGCGAAGACAGTAGCGATCACGGCGGTCCTGGAGAGATAGGAAGCCAGTGTCAATAAACAAGCTGAGGACGGGAGTTGAACGAAAGGCATCAGAGCTGAGGCGCAATTCAGTATGCTGCAAAGCATCAAGACGGCAAAGAATAGAAGGAGAAGCAGATGAGTAAGCAGGGCAACCATAATCGAGTTTAGACAGGACGAGAGAGGAATGTAAAGCGAGGAGAGTGTGCCTATCCGCTCCCTAAGAAGTATGGAACAATACCTGAAGGAGGGTAAGGGCCTTAGAGCATTCAACTTGGAGGTAAGAGATACGGGGCGACCAAGACAAACGAGTGTCAAAGATTAACCCCAAAAGCTTAGCAGAATCCTTGTACACAGGGGGGAAACCACAAAGTAACAAAGAGGGATGAAGAACGACACACTTCCGAATAAAGGTCATAGCACAAGTCTTAGACGTAGAGAAACTGAAGCCATGATCGGTGGCCCAAGACAACACGGCATCAATCGCAAGTTGAATCCGCCATTGAAGGAGAGGCGAATAATCACCCTGACAGCAAAGGGTAAGATCGTCGACATAGAGAGCGGAGAAGACGCCAGAAGGAAGAGAGGAAAGAAGACCATTGAGGGCAACCAGAAAAATAGTGCTCAGAACACTACCTTGGGGCACATCCTCATATTACTGAAAAGAGGCAGAGTGGTACTAAGCCTTACTTGAAAGGAACGACGAGAGAAGAAGCTTTGGACAAAGAGAGAGGGAGATTACCACAAAGGCCAAAAGAATGAAGTTGGGACAGAATATATCGCCAAGTGGTGTTGTAAGCCTTTTCCAGGTAAAAAAGGATGGCAACAACGGAGGTCTTCGCAGCAAAAGCAGTACGAATATAGACCTCCAAGTTCACCAGGACATCTGTTGTGCTGCGGCACTTGTGAAAACCAAATTGAGAAGGGAAGAGGTGGTGATAGTGTTCTAAGAACCACATCAGATGAACGTTAACCATACGTTCAAAGAGTTTGCAGACACAACTCGTGAGGGAAATAGGGTGGAAGTCCTTAGAGGATGTCCCAAGAGACCCTGGTTTTCGAACAAGGAGGACAACGGCATCGAGCCAGTCTTCAGGGACTTACGATGACTCCCAGACCCGATTATACAGACTCGGTAAATACTGAGACGTGCAAGGAGTGAGATGGCGAAGCATCTCATAATGAATGCCATCGGAGCCCACCGCCGTAGAACCGCAGAGGGCCAAGGCAGACTGAGGTTCAGAGAGAGAGACTGTATCATTATAGGGAAGTCTGAGATGAGTGCAGAAATCTAAACGACGAGATTCAAGGACAGGTTTACGAAGAAGGAAAGATTGAGGAAGATGAGAACCAGAGCTAACAGAAGAAAAGTGGGAACCCAGTTTGGTTGCGACCTGCAACGGGTTCACCACAAGAGCACCACGGAGGTAAAGGACCGGTGAAACATTGGTAAAGAACGAACTTACCCGCTATCTTGTGGATACACTTCCAGATCTGTGGCAGAGGAGTTTCGGTCTTAATGGCGGAGACATAAGATGCCCAGCATTCACGTTTAGCCGTACAGATGGCCCTACGGGCCACCGCACTCTCCTTCCGAAACAAAAGAAAAGAATCAGCCATCTGCCAGCAGTGGTGTCTCTTCCAGGCTGCACGCTTACAGCGGGCAGCCCGAGCACAACCCACATTCCACCAGGAAACGCACTCCTGTGGTCCCCGAGAGGAAAAGCGAGGAATAGAGTGGTGGGCAGTGTCGAAGATGGTGCATGAAAAAGGAGGAGGGCGCAAGGGAGAGGTCAGAGCGAGCAGCACAGAGGGTAAATAGGTTCCAGTCTGCCTTAGCAAACTGCCACCTAGGGAAGGAGAGGGGAGGGTAAAAAGAGAAAAATGTAACAAGGACGGGGAAATGGTCACTGCCATGGAGGTCATCAAGAACCCACCATGTGAAATCCAAGTAAAGAGACGACGAGCAGAGAGAAAGAACAAGACAGGAAAGGGTGCGAGTCCGAGAATCCAAATGAGTGGGCTTACCAGAATTCTGAAGAGACAGGGAAGAAGAGAGGATGAACGGTTCGAGAAGGCAACCCCGGACGTTTGCCAGAACATCACCCCAGAGGGTATGTCGACAATTGAAATCACTCAGCAGGAGCACAGGCTCCGGCAAGGAGTCCAGTAGGTGTTTAAGATCGGGAAGAGAAAGTGGGACATTTGGGGTGGAGATAAATGGAACAAACCGTGAACCATTTATGCTCAAAGACACATGCAGCAGAACATTGGAGAGGTGACGGAAAAAGTAGGGGGACGAAGAGAACATCAAAACGAATCAAGAGAGCAGAAGAGGATTGGACCTCAACAAAAGCCAGGGGGGGGGGAGAAAGAAAGGAATAGCTACGGAAGCGACCGGGAAGAGCACCAAGCATCGGTTCCTGAAGACAGACACAAAGGGGCAAAAACTGAAATCAGAAGTTGGAGTTCAGGGAAATTGGCATAATATCCGCGAATATTCCATTGAAGAATAGACATTGACAAGAAGAGAAAGGATAACAACAAAGGACAATCAAGAAATAAAGGAGAAAAGGGAACACAGCACGTTAAAGAAGCGCAGGATCAGAATCAAGATCAGCGAAGTCAGGGTTAGGGGGGGGCATGGGTAAACTGAGTAAGGATGGATAGAAGGGAGCGGGAAGACCAGCCAGAGGTGGACGAGCAGGGTCCGGAGGAGGAGGAGGAGGGGACAACCGAGGGTCAAGGACAGCAGCAGGAGGGGCAGAAACCAGGGAGTGCACCTCAGCAAGGGCAACAACCGAGAGGGAAGTGGTGGCCAAAGAAACCTCCATAGCAGAAACGGGGCAAAACCACCGAAACGGGAGGGGATGAAGCGAGAGTCAGAAGTATGGGGCGAGGAAGAAAGCGAAGCCTTCTTACCTGCCCTGCCGGGGAAGAGAAGATGAGCCAGGCTTTCGCTTCTGATTCAAAGAGACAGGCGTCCCAGCAACAATGTACTGGGCAACAGATTCAAGCGTCTCAACAGGAGAAGCAGAACGAGAGCAAACAACAGGATGGCCACTGGGAGAGTGATGGACATCAGCCCGCACAGACAGGCGGCGTGGAGAGCTAAGAGACAGAGGAGAAGGATCGGAAGGAGACGAGGAAGACACAGGAGAGGAGGCAATGGGCATGTCTGGGTTTAAGGCCGGGAAATGGTTGCGAGACTGAGGAAGGCAGAAAGGATGAGGAGAGAAAGAGTGCAACACATGAGTGCAAGAGACACCAGCGAAAGGGGGAAGCCGGCGAACTTAGCGCCTCGCCTCAGGAAAAGACAAACGTTCTTGGTGTTTCAAGGTGAGGACAGCTGCCTCAAGTTTGTAATGTACACACACGCAGGAGAAGGTAGGGTGGGCCTCACCGCAATTGAGGCACCGAGCCCGGGGAGAAGTGCACTCGGACTAAGAGTGACCTTCGTCCCCATACAAGGGACAGAGAGACAGTACTGGAGCATCAGAGGGCACCATGCCCAAACCTCCAGCACTTATTACAGAGCCGAGGAGAGGGAATGTACTCCTGGACAGAGCATCTGGCACCAGCAAGAATGACAGAGGGTGGAAGGGTCCTACCATCAAAGGTAATCTTCACAACCCGAAGGGGCTGACGGTGACGACCACAAGGGGGACGAGTAAACGTGTCTACCTGGAGGACGGAATGATCCTGGGCTTCGAGAATATGCCGAATATCTTCGTGGCAGTCTTGGACACTCCTAACACCGATTGCAACATGGGGTGGGAGGAGAACAGTGCCAACACTGACATTCAACCGAGCGTTCTTGGAGACCCTAACAGGGGTCTTGCCAAGGCAGGATAAGGCGGCCAATCAGGTGGCTGCATCCTGAGGAGCAGCAACGACACATGTACCAAGACGGGTGGGGTGAATGTAACAGAGGCATCTACTGAATCAACACGGTGCCCATGGAGGGAGAAATTGTCAGATGTAGAATCCAGAGGGAGGAGATCAAAGTATTTGGGATCGAGTGAGTGCGGCCGAGGTATGGACAGCGTTGAGAACCCCCAGAGAGAGAGGGGTTAAAGGAGCAGTAGCCACAATGAGAGACCCCAGCAACACAGAACGTTTGTGAACGTTTTAAATGGTGCCACAAAGGTAATACTCTAACATTTGACATAAATACGTATATCTGACGTTCTTAAAACCACTAGATATAACTAAAAACATGTATTCTTGAGACACGGTTTTTTTAAGATTTATGTAAAAATTTAAAAATAATAGTGAATGCTATGGAATTATAATGTTTTCTTGCTTTATATATAAAAATATAAAAATTTCAGTCAACATTTCGTTTTTTTGTTTACTTTATGTAAACCTATCCAATTTACGTTCTTATAACATAAATATAACATTTATATGTCGTCAATATAACGTTATTTACACGACATCGTTACGTTTTTATAATGTTATATTAACGTATAATTCCTGTATAAAAAACAAATATATATGAGCTTTATATTTTAAACCTTGTAAAATTGTCGTAAAACTTGGAACAAGACAGTAAGCATGCTTTATTTATGAAAATATAGAAACAAATCAAGAAAAATCATAAACCACATGTCACCCCTATATATAATTCTTTAGTTGTCTTTCCAGAGAATGTAATTTAAGCTTTGACAATCTCAAATGACAGGTTTCTAATTTGGGGTATTAACTTTGTTATTCTTTACTGGAAGCATTCTAGTTAATTTTGAACCTTAAATTTGAAATTAAAATAAATTGAACCCCATGCACAGATACCATAATTAAGATAGGGATAGATTAGTGCATAATATAGAGAGATGAGACCAGAGTTAGGTACATAATATCTGATTTTGGAGAGTATACCAACTGTTTTAGCGATTTTCTTAGTTATGTGTTGTATGTGGGTACTGAAGTTTAGTCTCTTGTCTAGGAATAGGCCAAAAAACTTTCCATCTTTTTATTGCTAATGTTTACATTATCTATCTGAAGCTGAATTGCATTTGTAGATTTGCTTCCAAATAAGATGTATAGTAGGTCTTTGCTATGTTAATTGTTAGCTTGTTGGTTGACATCCATAAGTGGACTTTTTTAGTTCATTGTTAGCAGCATTATTTAGTGTATGTGGGTTGGGGTTAGAGTAGATGAGGGTAGTATCATCAGCAAACAAATAGGTTTCAGAATGTTAGAGACATTAGGCAGATCATTGATGTATATAAGAAATAAGAGAGGTCCCAAGATGCTGCCCTGTGGCACTCCAACGGTTATTGGTAGAGTGGGAGAGGTTATATTATTGATGGCTACACATTGGTGTCTATCACTAAGATAGGATTGGATATAGTCCAGTGCATGGCCTCGAATTCCATAATGATGGAGTTTAAGTAAGAGGTAATTGTGATTAACAGTATCAAAGGCCTTTCTCAGGTCAATGAAGAGTCCAATCGGAAATTCATTCTTGTCAAGGGCTGAGTAGATTATATCAAGGAGACTAATAATTGCATCGTTGGTACTCTTTTGGAGCGGAAGCCAAACTGACAGGGGCTAAGAATGTCGAATTTTCGAGATAGGAGTAGAGCTGTTTGTAGATAATTTTTCAAATATTTTTGATAGTAAGGGTGGGTTTGATATTGGTCTATAATTGTTTATGTTTGCGGATTACCTCCTTATGAACTGGCGTTACTCTTGCTTTTTTAAGGATATCAGAGAAGGTATGCACTCAAGGGATTTGTTGAACAGCAGAGCTATAGGTGGCGCAATGGCTTGGGAGGCGCTCTTGTATACAATGGACTGAGCTTTGCATACAATGGAGCTTTGGTTTTTAGTGAGTGTATGATGAACACAACATCTGTCGGGCTGACTGGTGAAAGAAGAAGAGAGTTTGGATAGCTGCCTGAGAGATATGTGTTCATAATGTGTCTGAGTCTGTGGGATTTTACTGGCAAGGTCAGCACCAACCGATGAAAAGAAGCTATTAAATTCATTTGCCATTCTAAGTCAGTTGACGGTGTAAAGCCATCCTTAGAGAGTGTTATCTGGTGTGGGAGTGTTGTTTAGTTCCTAGGATATAGAGATGGTATTCCATGTGATTTTCATGTTGCCTTTTGCTTCTAACTCTATCGTCATTACCTATCCTCTAACCTTACATTTGTCAGAATTAAACGGCCTCCGCCAATCATTGACCATATATCAGTACCCAATTTAGATCGTTCGATCGATCAATTTAGTTTAGTTTAGTTCATTTATTATGCACCCCATACCCATCTTTGTGGGCGGTAGTGGAAAGGTTTACAGAGGCACATAATGGGCTCAGGGACTGAACCCCACAATTCATTTAGCTAAGCAAGTTACAATCTTGATGAGCTAGTACAAAATTCAATATAAGTCGTCACATGAACAATGGGTTCGAGATCGACCTCAAGTACAGGTTCTAAATTAAGCAACTGACATGTGAAGAGCTAGTGTCAAAATTTATATGTTTGTCCTGCACACAGCCCCCATCCAGTGGGCAGCGGTGGATAGGTTACAATCACTCAGTTACTACCTACAGTTAGCAAACTGGGGATATTGGCTAAAATTTCTGGTAGCAGATCATTTTGAATGAAATATTTACACATCGCTGGAACATTGGTTATAGAATTGTCTCTAAATTCACGTATCTTTTCGCACTCCATCACATAGTGACGGAGGGTGTGCGAATAATTTGTTGACACAGTTTACATTTGGTCAGGTCTACATCGGCAGATAATGAGAATTCCCAGAGATTCTTGTAACCGAGTCTAAGCCGAGCAGCAGTAACATCTAGAAGTCTGCTGATTTTATTGGATATCCATAGATGTGTGGCTCCTATGCATGATAGTATGATGATAGATGGAATACTGGTGTCAATTTCACTTTGCCTCAGATCTACAAGATCTTGTTGAAGTTCTCGGTGTACTGCTGCTCTCAGATGGC
>WNGS01113158.1:41277587-41323083 GCA_020271785.1 Procambarus virginalis
CGGGAAAGCAAAATTTAATACAGTACAACTGTTTACACTTTGGTGAATCATAGTTATGAGAGGGTGTCATCAACTATGATAGCTTGGTCTCGGTGACCGCTTGGACGAACATTCCTCGCTTAATCGAACATTTGTATGTTCACTGAACATTTGGTACCGAATTCAAATTGTTCGGCTCTCCCGGGAATTCGATAGAGCGGGGTTCGTTAAACTGAGGAAGCACTGCTATAAAGAAGCCAGAAATGAATTGGATCAAATCTACACTGAAGGGTTATCTAATCCTGTCAATGGCAGGGCGGTGCAGCATACACTATAATTAGGAATACAGTAATGCCTTTCAAGGTGGAAATGCAGAAAAAGCACGTATTGAGAAGTAGGCCTCTTCAACGCAAGCAGCGTAACTGCCATTTATTGCTTTAAGATGCCTTGAACGAAACACTAGTGGTGCAGTGATCTGCACTGATTCAAAAGCAGTGCTACAAAGTCTTAGTAAAAATGTGGCAGAAAATTTTGAGATAGTCGCAGAAATCAAGAGAGCTGTGAGAGTATTAACCAATCGGAAAAGAGTCGTCAAATTCCTGTGGATCCTCTCCTTGTTGGAATTTGTGGAAATGAAGGATAGATGTGCTGGTGATGAGACCATATTGAAGACTTCATACCCAAGACTCTTGTACAAATCAGGCAACATCACCATGCCAAGGTAACTAGAAAAGGAGGATAAAACAACAAATCAATAAATTTTGTATGCTGGTACAATATGGTTGAGCTGGCAATCCCAATCATTATGGATGAAGAGGAGGTGGCCGCCGAAGGGAATCGGTAATAACAAGAATCCGTCTTGGATACAAATATCCATGGAGATTTGGAAATGGAAACAACAGTTGAGCAGCGGAATTGTAGAATCTGTGGTGAGAGTAACGGACACCACCTTGACCACTACCTGAGAGAATGTGAATATCCAAGAGTCATTAGAAATATGTATGGAGTATGTACACAATAAACCCCACATTGTTTTAGTTAGGAAAAATACTATTTGTCAAATAGATACTGGTCTTAAAAGATGTCCCCATTTTGCACCTACAAGATACTGTAATGTAATATTTTAAGGGTTGACAAATGTTAATCTTCTTGTTTGAGAAGCTGTTCACTTGAGACAGTTAAGGATGTTTCACTAGCTCACTCTTAAACATCTTTGGAGGCGGAGGGAAAAATTAATGCAAATTGGCAGAGGTGACAGTATTTTCCATGCAGGATGAAGAGAAGTGAGGTGTTATTCAGCCAAGGAAATCGTAATTTTTCTCTGTAATCCCATTGGTTGCCCCATACTGCCCCATACCTACTGGGGCAGTAGATATGGTGTAAATTGGCAGTTCTATCTTGGTCTCCTAGATGGTAGGACATTTCCAAATTGTAAGTTGGAATTGATAGTTGGTGTGTGTGTGTGTGTGTAATTACCTAAGTGTAATTACCTAAGTGTAGTTACAGGATGAGAGCTACGCTCGTGGTGTCCCGTCTTCCCAGCACTCTTTGTCATATAACGCTTTGAAACTACTGACGGTTTTGGCCTCCACCACCTTCTCACTTAACTTGTTCCAACCGTCTACCACTCTATTTGCGAAGGTGAATTTTCTTACGTTTCTTCGGCATCTGTGTTTAGCTAGTTTAAATCTATGACCTCTTGTTCTTGAAGTTCCAGGTCTCAGGAAATCTTCCCTGTCGATTTTATCAATTCCTGTTACTATTTTGTACGTAGTGATCATATCGCCTCTTTTTCTTCTATCTTCTAGTTTTTGCATATTTAATGCCTCTAACCTCTCCTCATAGCTCTTGTCCTTCATTTCTGGGAGCCACTTAGTGGCATGTCGTTGCACCTTTTCCAGTGTTGTTGATGTGCTTCTTAAGATAAGGGCACCATACAACCGCTGCATATTCCAGCTTTGGTCTAATAAAAGTCGTGAACAATTTCTTTAGTATTTCTCCATCCATGTATTTAAAAGCAATTCTTAGGTTAGAAAGTGTAGCATAGGCTCCTCGCACAATGTTCTTGATGTGGTCCTCAGGTGACAGTTTTCTATCTAAAACCACCCCTAGATCCCTTTCTTTATCAGAATTCTTTAAAGATTTCTCACATAATTTATAGGTTGTGTGGGGTCTATGTTCACCAATTCCACATTCCATAACATGGCATTTATTCACATTAAATTCCATTTGCCAAGTGTTGCTCCAAATACTTATTTTGTCCAGGTCTTCTTGAAGGGCATGACAATCATCTAGGTTTCTTATCTTCCCTATTAACTTAGCATCATCAGCAAACATGTTCATGTAATTCTGTAATCCCTCTGGTAGATCGTTTATGTAGACAATGAACATTACCGGTGCAAGAACTGAACCCTGTGGTACTCCACTCGTGACATTCCTCCAATCCGATACCTTGCCTCTGATTACGGCCCTCATTTTTCTGTCAGTTAGGAAATTTTTCATCCATGTTAGTAGCTTACCCGTCACCCCTCCAATATGTTCCAGTTTCCAGAACAACCTCTTATGGGGAACTCTGTCGAAAGCCTTTTTTAGGTCCAGATAGATGCAGTCAACCCAACCATCTCTTTCCTGTAAAATCTCTGTTGCTCGATCATAAAAACTGAGTAAGTTCGTTACACAGGATCTTCCAGATCGAAAACCATACTGTCGGTCTGATATTATATCATTTCTCTCCAGGTGTTCTACCCATTTAGTTTTAATTATTTTTTCCAATATTTTGACTATTACACTTGTCAATGATACAGGTCTATAATTAAGGGGGTCTTCCCTGCTTCCACTTTTGTAGATTGGAACTATGTTAGCCTTTTTCCACACATCAGCTACAACTCCTGTAAACAGGGATGCCTGAAAAATCAGCTGAAGTGGAATGCTGAGCTCAGGTGCACACTCTCTCAGAACCCATGGTGAAACTCCATCTGGACCAACTGCCTTGTTCTTACTTAGCTCCTTGAGCATTTTTTCCACTTCGTCTCTAGTCACCTCTATGTGCTCTATGTTGTTCTCTGGAATTCTTATTGTGTCTGGTTCCCTAAAGATTTCATTTTGTACAAACACACTTTGGAACTTTTCGTTTAGTGTTTCACACATTTCCTTTTCATTTTCCGTGAATCTATTTCCCATTATCAACCTCTGAATATTATCCTTTACCTGCAATTTGTTGTTTATAAATTTATAGAATAGACCTGGTTCTGTTTTACATTTGTCTGCAATCCCTTTTTCAAAATTTCTTTCTGCCTCTCTCCTCACTGCTGTGTAGTTGTTTCTCGCATCTTTGTATCGTTTGTATGTTTGGGGGTTTGGCCTCTTCCTGTATTGATTCCATTTTTGTGTCTTTTGGTCTCTGGCCCTCTCGCAATTCCTATTGAACCAATCCTGTTTCCTAGTTCTGCATCTCTGTTTTGGTATAAATTTGTTTGTGCCTTTATCATATATTTCACAAAACTTGACATACATCTCATTCACTTCCTTGCCTAGCAACAAGTCTGTCCAATTATACTCACTAAAAAAATTTCTAAGGTTGCCATAATGTCCTCTCTTGAAGTCAGGTTTTTCAACTGCTTCATCCTCCTTATTTTCTTCCAGATTATAACACATTGCATACTTTATTCCCAAAAAGACATGGTCACTTTTACCCAAGGGAGGAAGGTACTGAATGTGAACGTGTGCTGGTGTTCTGCGCCCTTTTCTCTCAAGTGCTTCGCCTCTCGCTCCTCTTTATTATCCAGTCCGTGCCCCGTGGCTACTGGGGTTGTTCTGGATTGCCGCTATGGGGAGAATGCCGGCTTTTCCCTGCATATGGGTGTGGGGCTCCTCCTTCGCCTCTTCCTTACTCTTCTCTTGTATGTGCGGCTTTGCCTTCTTTCACTGGTAATGCTCCCGACATCTTCTCGGATACATTGTGTCGTGACACGTTTGTGCCTACGTTCTGCAGGTGAGTTTCTGTGGTCTGGCGTCTCTTTCAGCCAGGCACTGGTTTGTAGTTTTTGGCTACGAATATACGAACATCGGAGCACAGGTGACTGCAGCAGGCCTCTTGGGCTTTATGAGGCAGCTCCTATTTATACCCATCCAGTCCCACTCTTATGCATGCACAGCCCATGCTTGAGTCTGGCACGGGGCCCCACCTCCACCAGGTTACGAGGTACGATCGTGGAGGTTTATGTTATGGGGTAAATATTACTGTGTCAGGATGTTATGAGGTGATGTTTTGCTGCAGTTTTCTTACTGTGGTTGTGTGTTGGGGATTGGTTGTGGGGTTTTGTTTGGCCCGTCTTCCAGTGCCTGCCTTAGCCCTTTCATATACATTGGTTTCTCTGTGCTTCCCTAGTTGTTCTTCCCTAGTTGTGTTTGTGGGAGTTGAGCTCTGGCTTTTTGGTCCCGCTTCTCACCTGTCATTCGCTGATGTGTGGGTTCCTGTGCCTGCTGGGCTCTATCGTGTTTCCACTGGAACCTATGTATGGTGTCATCCTCCACCACATCGCTTCCTCATGCGTTCCGTTTGTCTCCTACTCTGCCACTGCTTACTTCTTTCCAACATTTCTCTGGCTCATTGGGCTCTCCTTCCACTGGGGCCCAAATGTCGAGTACACTATGTGTCAACTTTGTGAAAGAGAAAACATGCACTCTCTTGAACATTATATTGTAGAATGTCCCATACTGGCTGACTTTCGCCCCCCTGGGCTAAGGTATGCTGAACTCTGTAATTACTATATGAGTACTGGAACACTTGATGATATATTGGACTTGTATCCAAGATTGACCATGTAATAGATTAATTATACAATGTATGTGATGTAACTATATAACCTAAGCTTGTAAAAGCACCTTAATCACCTTCAGTGATTAAGTGCTTAATTGCACACTAGTTTCTTTATCAGCTATCTCACCCTGTCAGAGTAAATGAGATAAATGTCTGTGAATGCATGTGTGTATATATGTATAAGTGTGTGTATGTGTATGTATGGGTATAAAGTATATATGGAAGCTGATCAGAATTACATTTCACCTTTGTAAATGTACATTAATGACACTGTGTAGATGACACATCGAACACTTTATGTAAGGCATACATAAATCTGTGTATCTATGTATTTACGTATATAGGTTAGCTTAGCATTTTTAAAGCACCGACTCAACTTCAGTGGTTGATTGTTCAATAAACCCTTAAAATATATGTTTAACACATCTCTAACCCTGTCCATGGAGGACAGAAGAAAATGTATATATGCTGGTTAGCATTGTAAATGTGTGGCCACGTCTGTGGTAGAAAACAATAAAAAAAAAAAAAAAAAACTGGTGCCCCCTGGTGCCTGTGCCCCTGGGGTCCCGTAATCGGTCTTTCTCTACCCTATCGATACCTTTGCGAATCTGGAATGTGGTGATCTTGTCCTTGTCGCTCGTACTCCTTGGTTCGGGTACTGGTCTGGTGGCATACCTTTGCACCTTTCATTCCGTTAGCTACACATTGTTGTGTGTTTTGTTTGTGCCTTCCTGGCTTCCCTGCCTGTTGGCATTTTATGGTCTCGTGTTGTCCCTTCTCTGGAGTCTCGCGTCAGACCTGTCATCTCCGATCTCCTGGCGGGCTCGCTGGTGTTGAGATGTTTTTCTGTATGGCACGCATTCCATCTCCTCTGCCAGCTTGGGTTTCCGGCTCTGCTGGCTCCTTGGTCGCACCCGAGATCTCTCGCGGCTCCGCCTCTTCCTAGGCTCGATTGGCCCATGATGGGGCTGGTTCGGTTTCTGCCTCAAGTCTCTCGCCTTCTGTTGATGGTTGGGTGGTTCCGTTCATGGTATCCCACCTGGGTGTTTCTTCTTGGCGGCATGGTGGGGTTTTTTTGGTGGTCCTTCCTTTCCTTCTGTCCCTTCTTTGGTAGCTGCATTTGTTGGTGTGGTCTTGTCCTCCTTTTGTGGAGGTTCGGGGCCGTCATCTTGCCCCATACTGTCACCTCGTATCTTGCGGCGCTGGCGGAGCCGCTTCAACTTGCTTTGGATATTGGTGTTACGTCTGTGGCGTTTTCGTATGCTGTCTTGTGCGTTGTTCCCCTCCGCCTACTTGGCACTGCCTGAGTTCTGCCTAGCTTCCTGGTCTGGGATAGAGTTCTCTTTTCTGTGGGGAGCCCCTACGGCTCCCTGGAGCTTATCGGGCTAATGTATGTTATGTTAGACCGGGACACTAGCTATGGAGTTCAGACCTACCAGGGACCAGCGCCAGAACCTGGCCCCTTCAGAGAGGTTTCAGGGAGCAATGGCCCTGGAAAACCCCATATGGTTGGGGTTTTCCTTATCTGCCATCGACCGGGTTAGGCACCCAGAAAGGTAGGCGTAACAAAACAACCCCACATGGTAGAAAACTACAACAAACCGAACAGAGAGGTAGAAAAACTCCCTACAATCACAAGGAAAACAATCAAACAAACACTACTGCCGCGCCGGTTGTCCGCGCAGCCCTCCCCTCCCCGGGAGGGAGGGGGGGGCCCCGGACCTCACCGCGCCGGCTGCCGTCAGTTCGTAAGCTAGTGTCAACCGGGATACACGCTTCTCTGGCCTCAATTTCCTTGGCGGTGTTTGCCTCGTGTGGCGTTCTCTGCTGTTTTTGTGGTTTGCGGTGGCCAGGAGTATTTCATCAGTGCCGGGGCTGCATGAGTCTAGGGGTTCCCTTCCCTAGGCGCCCTGTGAGTACTGCCCTTGCGTGTCAGGGTTATCTTCTCTGGGGCGTTCGGGAACCGCTCCCGTAGGGGTTCTTGCTGCTCGGCATTTGCCTCGCCCTTGGGGCCAGCTGGGGCTTGGGGCCCTTGTTTGGCCTTGGGTAGGGAGTTGGTGTTGTGCTGGTTAGGGCGCCAAGGTGTTGCGCTGCCTGCCACCTACGCGGCGGCCGGTTCCTGTTGCCTCTGGGGACGGTGTACTTTTGCGGGGTTTTTCTTTTGTTTTATTTTCTTGCCTGGTGGGGGTCTGCATAGTGTGGCTATAGTTCCACTAGTAGTGTTTGGCAGCCCTCTGCTAGGCCCCCGTGCTTGTACACGTCCCGGGGGTTTTCAGTATTAATCTTTACCCTTGTTTTCGGGTTTCTTAACCGGTTAGCAACACCTTGCCCGGGCTTCCCGTAGTTGCTAACCTACGGGCCCTGGAAACCCCTGTCTGGGCTCGGGAGACCATTGCATGTGTCTTCCGGGTACCAACCCGTCTTGTACGGGATCGTTGGTTGCTGTGCCTTTGTCTCTAGGTGACAGTCGCCATTTACCTCCGTCATGCTGCCTGTTGGGTCCCTGACACCTTGACCCGGAGTCTTGCGAGAGAGTTTCTCTGCTTGTTCTCCAGTACTCCTGATGTTATTGCTATTCAGAGTACAGGCGGCATCCGTGTTGCAAGCTAGGTTAGGTTGCTGCAACATGCTAGGTTGGTTTCCCACTCGGATGCCCCGAGGCCGCCCCGTTTTGGTTCGGTGCTGTTCGCCTCCTCCCTCCCTGTTCCCGGTTCCGGACTGTCTGCGGGTTTCGGGGTCGGGGCGGGGTTTAGTTGGGGCAGAGGCTCGGGCGGTTTTCGGGGGCTGCCCCATTCGGGTTGGGGGACGGAGGTTTTAGAGCCTGTTCCTCTCAGCCAAGGCTTCTGGGGCTTACCAGCGGCCCGTTTCTTGCTGCCTTTCCCATGGACTCTTTCTTTTCTTTAAGGGCGGAGGGCTTGGAGGACGGCTCTGCCCCGGGCCTCTGTTGCTGGTTCCCGGGGCTGTGGGGGATGCCTGCTAGCAGTTCTGGGGCGGTTTGCCCCTGCCGGGGTTTTTCTGCTGCTTTGGGCGGAGTTTTTAGCCCATCCAGTCTGCTTGCTTCCCACTTTTGCTGGCGTGTTTTGTCTCTTAGCGTCCAGCACAGCCCCTGCTGGCGGCCATTTTCGTCTGCCTGTTTCCCGGCGTGGCCACCAGGGCGGCGTTGCGGTTTGTTTACATACGCCTGGGTGTGCGAGCGAGCGTCTGGGGTGAGTTTTTCACCTTTTTTTCAGGGGTTTTCTTCTCCTGTTGTCGTTTTTTTTTTTTGCTTTTCTGGTTTTTTCTGCCCGTTATTGTTCCTTTGGGTGTTTATTTCCACCGGGCTTCTGGGCCCATGGGTTTGGGCTCAGTGTTTCTGGCTGTTAGGCTTGCTCCCACACCTTGTCCCTCGGTTTTCGGTCTGTTCTGACTGTTTCCCAGAGGGTTCTGTATGGGGGCTGCGCTTGCCTTTTGTGGTGTTCTCCGCCGGCAATTGTGGTGGTTTGGCTTCCCCCTGGTTCGATTCTGGGTTCCTTGGGTTCTTTGGTTTCGTTCCAGAGGTTTCTTCCTCTTGGGCCCCCTTTTTGGGGTTCAGGGGGCTTTGTTTCCTCATGTGACCTGGTTCTGCCTTCTGGGGTTCCGGGGTCTTCCTGGCTTGCAGACTGCTCTTTTGGGTCTAGGCACATGTTGTTGTGCTGGGCCTTTGGGGTTTTGCTGTCGAGGTGGGCCTTTTGATGCAGTTTAGTGCCTTCTTTGCCTAGCCGGTGTGGTGCTCTGCCCACTGGTCGGCAACTTGTACTTTACATTTACATTGTATGTACTCGCCTCGTTGTGCTTGCGGGGGTTGAGCTTTAGCTCTTTGGTCCCACCTCTCAACCGTCGTTCGACAGGTGTACAGGTTCCTGAGCCTGTTGGGCTCTATCATCCCTACACTATAAACTGTGTAGGGAGTCAGCCTCCGCCACATTGCTTCCTAATGCCTGGGTGTATGCTTGTGCATGTGTACGCTGTGTGTGTGTGTGTGCATGTGTATACATGTCATATCTTGTTTGTGTATATGTATATGCATAATGTGTATGTGTACTTTTATTTATATTTTTTTTTTTTTTTTTCTCTGTTGGCGGGGTGCTGGGGGAGCAGCTTGCTCTATTGCCTCTCGCATGGTCCTGCTGTTGGGCGCTTTGCGTCGTCTTCCGCCTCTGGTGGCATCGGTGACGGCTTCTCCCCCTTTTGGGGGGTTCAGAGCTGGCGGGGGGGGCTTCTTCCCCTGCGTTTCGTCGTGTCATCTTCGTGGGTACGTTGGACGTGGTCGGTCCGTCCTTCCTTCTGGGGTCCGGCTTCTGTTGGGGGCCGGGTGCCTGGATGGTGGCCCTGGACCTCCAGGTCACCTCTTGGCGCGTTCCTCCCAGGTTTTTCTGGTCTGGCACGGTTGGTGGTGGGGCTTCCGGCTGGCTGCTTTTGTTGCTTTGTGCTGCCCTTCTGAGCGTGTGCAGCACTTTGAAATTTTTGCATCTTTCCCGGATCTTGGTTCCCTGTCTGTGTCTGAGATTCGGTGTATGGCCTACCTCGACGTCTGGCTGGTGTGGGCTCCCAGTCAGTCCGCATGTCTGCTCGCCAGGGGTGTGGTTCCTTCCAGATCGCCGGGTTTGGTGTCCTGGTGATCGGGAGGTTTTTCCATATGTTTCCATCCCGGGTTCGGGCCTGGTCCTTGTTTAGGGCTATTGGGCCACTCATTCTTTCCCTCCAGACGTGTTCCTGCAGCTGTGGTCCCGCCTTCGGCGGTGCATGAGACGGTCTCGGGTTGCTCAGCGGTTGCTTGAGCGGTTGTGCGGGAGTCTGAACTTCGCCGTGCTAGTCTACCCGCCGGGTCGGGTTTGGCTGCGGCGTCTGTTTTGGTTCCTTCGGGGATTTCCTTTCCGCCTCTCTCGCGATCGTTGGGTTCTCCCTCCGGGGGTCTTTTGTCGGTTGCTGCGTCACCGGCTTCCTCTTCGGGGTTTTCAGGGTTCGGTGCCTTGGCACCTTCCCGAGCCCTCGCTCGTTGTGTTCACGGACGCGTCGTCTCTTGGCGGGGCTTTGTGACCAGTGCTCACCAGGCAGGCCAGGGACGGTGGGGTTCGTCCTTCCATCGGGCTCACAGCACGGTTCGGGAGTTCGCAGCTGTCTGGTTCGCGCTTCGGAGGATTCGGGTCGCTCGGGGATCGCCCTTTACCTCCGTTTGGACTGTACTCCAGTGGTTCCTTGCCTGAACCGCGGGGTTCTCTTCAGTCCTTAGCTCTTGGGATTGGTCCCTGCGAGTGGTCGTCTGCTGGATTCCCGGGGTTTGGCTCTCCGTGTGGTTCACGTCCGGGGAGTGTCCAACGTTCTGGCGGACGGTCTGTCTCGCTCCCCTCTCCCACGGGTGGACGGTCGACGACGACTCGTTCGTTGGATCTGCCAGACGTACGGTCTCCCAGATGTGGACCTCTTCGCGTCGGTGTGGTCTCGGCGTCTCCCGATGTGACGCCTTCCCCGACTGCGCAGCGTTCGCGGTGGATGCCTTTCGGCGGGACTGGTCTAAAGGGGGTTCCCTGTACCTCTTCCCTCCGGTCCAGCTGTTGCTTCGGGTTCTGGTTCGTTTGGAGACATTCCCAGGGAGAGTACTCCTTGTGGCCCATTGGTGGCCGGCCCGGCTTTGGTTTCCGGTGCTGTTGACTCGGTGCCCGAACCCGGGACGTTTACCGCGGCTCCGCCTCTTTCAGCAGGTCGGTCCGCTCTGGTACGGGGCTGGTTCGACCTTCTCCTCTGCTCTTCGCGTCTGGGGTTTTTGACGCGGGTGTATCACCAATTCTATGGTGATCAGGTGGCTTCGTTGATGGTGTCCCACCTGAGAGCTTCGTTTCGGCGACAGTATGGATTTCCTGGCGTTCTTTTCGCCATTTTCTGGCTCTTTGTAGGTTGTCTTTCTTTCGGATCAGGTTTTGTCCTTTCTTTCTTGGCTTGTTCAGGACGGTCGATTGATGCCTGATACTGTCGCCTCGTCTCGTGCGGCGCTGGCGGAGCTGCTCGAGCTAGCTTTCGGGGTCGACGTTACATCCGCCCCGTTTCGTAAGCTTTCCTGTGCTATGTTTCACCTCCGGCCTGCTCATGCGCCTCCTGAGCCGTCCTGGTCCTTGGACCGGGTGCTCTTCTATCTTTCCTCTCCTCGGTTTGTGGTGGCCCCTTCGGTTCCTGATTATTTTTCCCAGGCTTTGTTTTTGTTGGCGTTGGCCTCTGGGGCCGGGTAGGGGAGCTTCATGCCCTCCTCCGGCGCAGGGTTTTCTGCTCTTTTGGTCCTGGGGTAGGTTTGTCCGTTTGCAGCCTTCGCCTTCTTTTCTGGCGAAGAACGAGACGGCTGCTTTCCGGAGGGGTCCGTGGGTCATTGATGCTTGGTTGGTTCGGCCGGGGGTGCATCATGTGTTGTGTCCAGTTGCGGCACTTCGCCGTTGCTTGCGCGCTTCGGCCGGTATGGCTGGGATGCGCTTTGGGTTGATCCAGTTTCCCTCGTTCCCTGTTCCAGGGTTCGGGTCTCCCAGGTTGTCTGCAGGGTTATTAAATCTAGCCAGCCTGCGGTCTATCCTCGTGCCCATGCCGTTAGGAAGTTTGCGGCTTTGGCTGCTGTGTTGGTAATATGTCTTGGGCACATATTCGGGCGCGTGGTTTTTGGAATCGAACAGGGTCCTGGCCGCCCGTTATTTGGTGAACGTCCGTGCTCCTCGGCGTTCTTGTGTTGCTTTGGGTCGCAGGTTGCAGCCAGTTGTCTCGACTTCGCGTTGAGGAGTTTGTGGCCGCCGCCTCCCGGGTACGTCCCCTTTTTTCCTTCTCTTTGGGTAATTAGCTCCAGGGAGCCGTAGGGGCTCCCACAGAAAACCAGCGTTGAATGTAAGAAACGCCATTTTCTGGTGAGCCCCGGAGGCTCCCTGGCTACCCTCCCCNGCTATCAGGTTTGGGACCTCATTCCCTTTCTGGCTCCGTTACGAGGTTCTGGAGTCGGCCTGGCAGGCGGACTGTCCGTCTTTGCCTTGGAGGCTTGCACTCCTTCTGCGCCGTTCCCACACGCTTGAGTGGCAGGAGGCTTCGACGGTGCTTCAGGTTTTCCTGGGAGGGGGGTGACCTTGGGCACCTCATAGTGCTTGTTTGCTCCTGTCTTTTCCCGGGATGTTTGTGTCGTTCAGCTCCATGTGCAGGTTCCCTCTTGAAGCTGTCTTCCAACTGGCTCACAGAAGAAGTGGGGGCACTTGGGGCTGTTCCTAATCTGGCGCCTTGGCCTCAGTGACTCGCTCGTCGGCTACCTTGCAGAATCTTTTTGCGCCGATCTTGTGGGATGCGGTTGCTCTGTTTTATGCTTCCCAGCTCACGTGTCGGCAGACGGTGCTTGCCTCTCTGTGGATCCGCTTGGGCCTTAGCTCTTAGGATGTCTTCCCCTTTTTGTCCTCTCTTGTTTGAGGCTTCCGCCGTTGCGTAGTATATACAGGCTGCTTCAGCTTCTTGCCGTCTTATGTCAGACTGCTGGTTCTCTGGGGGTCCTGTGGTGGACCTTACCAGAAGGGTCGTGCCAAGGCTCGGGGTTCCTCTCGTCATTGTAGACCACTGGTGTTGGGTTCGGTTCGGTTCCTCCTTTGGACCCGCCTTCGTCTGGTCGGTGCAATGTTCGCTCTGTGCGAGGTTCTGGTCTTGTAAGGGGTGCCAATCCTTTTGCGGTTCACCCATTGATGGGGCGAGGGGGGGGAGGCTTGCGCTGTTCGCTCACGCGTGTTCCCACAATTTTGTGGTTGTCGGGTCGATTCGCACGTCCTCCGGTGGCGTTGGGTGGCCCCTCCCCTTGCGGGGAGTTTTGGGCTGGCAGGGCAGGCTTCTTCCCCTGCGCTCTGTCAGGTCATCTTGGAGTGGGTTTGCTTGGGCGTGGTCGAAACGACAACGTCCCTCAGATAGGTTTCCCATCTGTTTCCAGTGCCGAAACAGGACTGTGCGGACCTGCTGTTCATTCTAGACTTGTTCCGTCTGAACCTCTGGGTTTGTTGTCGCTCCTTTCGGATGACCACGCTGTCCCAGGTTCGGCTCCTGTTGGAGCCGGGCGCTTGCATGGTGTCCCTGGACCTCCCAGAAGCTTATTGGCATGTCTCAATTAATCCAGTTTCAGGGACTGGCTCGGTTTTGTTGTGGGGCTTCGTGCTTACCGCTTTCGTTATCTCCCGTTCGGTTTGAACCAGGCACCTCGCATTTTCACACGCCTCACACGGCTCGTGGGGACCCGTCTGCGTCTGTTAGGTGTTTGAGTTTTGGCCTACCTCAACAACTGGCTGGTTTGGGCTCCAGCCAGTCCGCTTGTCTGCAGCCAGGGATCTGGTTTTTTCTCAGCTGCGAGGGTTCGAGTTCTTGGTGAACTGGAGGAAGTCCCATTTGGTTCCCTCCCAGGTTCCGACTTGGCTGGGCCTTGTGTGGAACTCTCGGACTGCTTCCTTGTCTCTTCCTCTGAAGTCTCTCCTGCAGCTGCGGTCCCGCATGTGCCTGTTTCTGAGGGCTCCCGGGTCACCCGGCGGCTGCTCGAGGGTCTGTGCGGGAGCCTGAACTTTGCAATGCTGGTCTACCCATCAGGTCAGGTTTGGCTTTGTCGGCTGTTCTAGTTCTTTCGGGGGACGTTCCTTCCGCCTCTCTCGGGATCGCTGGGTTCGGACCCTGGGGGCTTTGCGTTGGTTGCTGCGTCGCCGGCTTCCTCTTCGGGTTTTTTGGGGTTTAGTGCCTTGGTGCCTACTCGAGACCTCGCTCGATGTGTTCACGGACGTGTCGTCTCTCGCATGGGGCTTTGTGACCAGTGCTCACCAGGCTGGCCAGGGAGGGTGGGGTCCATTCTTCCGTCGAGCCCGCAGCACTGTGCGGGAGTTCGCAGCGGTGTGGTTTGCTCTTCGGAGGCTTCGAGTCGCCCGCGGGTCGACAATCCGGCTCCATTCGGACTGCTACCCGGTGGTTCATTGTCTGAACTGAGGGGGTTCGATGCGGTCCTTGGCTCTTTGGCGCTGGTCGCTTCGGGTGACTCGTCTGCTGAGTTCTCGGGGTTTGGCTCTCCTGGCAGTTCACGTGCGGGGAGTGTCCAACGTCCTGGGCAACAGCCTGTCTCGTTTCGTTCCCCTCTTCACGGAATGGACGGTCGATGCCGACTCCTTCCGTTGGCTTTGCCAGACGTTTGGATGCCCCGAGGTGGACCTCTTCGCGTCGGCGTGGTCGCGGCGCCTTCGCCTGTATGTGGTGCCCTTTCCCGACTGCGAGGCCATCAGGGTCAACCCCTTTCGGCAGGATTGGTCGAGGTGGGGGTTCCTGTACCTCTTTTTCCCGGTTTAGCTGTTGCTCCAGGTTCTGGCTCTCTTTGAGACTTACCAGGGGAAAGTTGTCCTCTTGGCCCCTTGGTGGATGGCCCAGCTATGATTTCAGGCGCTGCTTACTTGGTGTCCGAACCCGGAGGTTTTTCCGCAGCTCTGCCTCTTCCAGCAGATCGGACCAATACGTCACGTGGCTGGTTCGATCTTTGGATTGACTTCAGGAGGATATGGAGGCACTTGGGGCCATTCCTGGGTCTTGGGCCTTGGTCTTGGCGGTGTGTGCGTTGTCTGCACTGCTGAAGCTGTTTGCGCCAATCTTGCGGGATGCGGTGTCACAGTTTTTCGCTTTGCGTCTTGCTTGTTGGAATCCGCCTGGGCCCTGGCTCTTAGGTTTTCGTCGCCAATTTGTCCCTTGCTGTTTGCTGAATCTGCGGTGGCAGTTTCTGCAGGCAGCTTCTTCTAGTTGTTGTCTGTTTTTGAACTTGCTGGTCCTTCGGGGGTCCCGGGGGTTCGTGCTTGAGCTCGGGGTTCCTCTCGTCGTGGTAGGCCACTGGAGCCAGTTTCTGGGTTGGCGCCGCCTTCAAACCCGTCTTTGTCTGGTTGGCGTGGTGATCGCTCTGTGCGTAAGTCGGGTTCTCATAAGGGGCATCAGTCCTTTCGTGGTTCGCCCCATTGACGGGGCGATGGGAGGGGGGCTCACTCTGTTCACTCATACCTGGTCTCACGATTCATGGGCTTTTCGGGTCATTTCCGACTGCTTGCTGTGGCGTTGGGTGGCCCCTCCTTTTTTGGGGGGTTCTGGGCTGGCGGGGCAGGCCTCTTCTCCAGCGCTCTGTTGGGTCATCTCAGAGTGGGTACGATTGGGCATGGTCAAAACAACGATGTCTTCAAGTGGGTTTCCCGTCTGTTCCCAGTCCCAAAACGGGACTGTGCGGACCTGCGATTCATTCTGGACTTGTCCCGTCTTTCCCCTTGGGTCTTTTGTCCCTCTCTTCAGATGACTACTCTGTCCCAGGTCCAGATTCTGTTGGAGCCGGGCGCTTGGATGGTGTCTCTGGACCTCCGAGACGTGTCTTGGAAAGTCCCGATTCATCCAGGGTTCAGAGATTAGCTTGAGTTTGTTGTGGGGCGTCTTGGTTACTGCTTTCATGGTCTCCCATTCGGGTTGAACCTGGCACCTCGCATGTTTATATGCCTTACCCGGGTCGTGGTGGCCCCGCCTGCATCTCTTAGGTCTTCGGGTGCTGGCCTACCTCAACGACTGGCTGGTCTAGGCTCCCAGCCAGTTAGTGTGTCTGCTCGCCAGGGATTTGGTTCTTTCCCAGCTCGCTGTGGGACGTGTGTGGGACTTTCAGACCGCTTCTTGTTTCTCCCTCTAGAGTCTCTGCTTTGGCTGCATTCCCGCCTTTGCTTTTTTCTGGGGACTCCAGGGTCACTTGGCAGTTGCTCGAGGGTTTGTGCGAGAGCCAGAACTTTGCTGTGATGGTCTTACCGATGAATCGGTTTTGACTTCGTTGGCTGTTCTTGTTCCTTCGTGGACGTCCCTTCCGCCTTTTTCGTGACTGATGTGGTCGGCCTCCAGGGCCTTGGCGCCTACCCGAATCCTCACTGGATGTGTTCAAGGATGCGTCATCTCTTGGCTAGGGGATTTGTGACCAGTGCTGGTCCATCCTTCCGTCGGGTCCACAGCACGGTGCGGGAGTTCGCGGCGATGTGGATGTCGCTTCGGAGGATTCGGGTCACTCGTGGATCTATGATCAGGCTCCATTCGGACTGCTTCCCAAGGGTTCATTGCCTGAACCGAGGAGGGTTCGATGTGGTCCTTGGCTCTTTGGGGCTGGTCGCTTCAGGTGACTCACCTGCTGAGTTCTCGGGGTTTGGCTCTCCTGGTCGTTCACTATCAGGGGGTGTCCAACGTCTTGGTGGACGGCCTATCTCGGTTCATTCCCCTGTCATCGAAATGGACAGTGGATGCCGACTCATTCAGTTGGCTCTGCCGGATGTACGGGCTCCCGGAGGTGGACCTCTTCGCATCGGCGTGGTTGAGGCGTCTCCCATGATATGTGATGCCCTTCCCCGACTGCGAGGCTGTCAGGGGTTGATGCTTTTTGGCAGGACTGCTCGAGGTGGGGTTCCCTGTACCTCTTTTTCCCCGGTTCTTTTCTCCAGGTCCTAGCTTGCTTGGAGACTTACCAGGGGAGAGTAGTTCTCTTGGCTTCTTGGTGGCCGGCTGAACCTGGTTTCAGGTGCTGCTTGCTCAGTGTCCAAACCCAGGGGTTTTCCTGCGGCTCCGCCTCTTTCAGATGATCGGTCTGGTCCGTTATGTCGCTTCTTCGATTTTCCTCGAGTCTTCCTGTCTGGTCTTTATGATGCGGGGTCTATTACCGTGGTTTCATTGATGATGTCCTACCTGTGTGCTTCATCTCGGTGGCAGTATGAGGTTTCCAGAAGTTTCAGTATGAAGAAACCCAGCCATTGTTTCAGGCACTGCTTGCCCGGTGTGCAAACTCGGAGGTTTTTCCATGGCTCCGCCTCTTTTAGAAGATCAGCGCTGTCTGTTACGAGACTGGTTCGCTCTTCTCCTCGAGTCTTCGCATTTGGTATTTTTGACTCGAGTTTATCACCATTTGTATGGTGATCAGGTGGCTTTATTGATCGTGTCCCACCTGTGGGCTTCGTCTTGGCGGCAGTATGGAGTTTCCTGGAGGTCTTTCCGTTTCTTTTTGACTCTTAATCGTTGTACTGCACTTTTAGTTCGGGTGGTGTTGTCCTTTCTGTCGTGGTTGTTCCAGCACTGTCATCTTATGCCGAATACTGTCACCTCGTATCGTAATTACCAAAGTGTAGTTACAGGATGAGAGCTACGCTCGTGGTGTTCCGTCTTTCCAGCACTCTTTGTCATATAACCCTTTGAAACTACTGACGGTCTTGGCCTCCACCACCTTCTCAGTAAACTTGTTCCAACCGTCTACCGCTCTGTTTGCGAAAGTGAATTTTCTTATATTTCTTCGGCATCTGTGTTTAGCTAGTTTAAATCTATGACCTCTTGTTCTTAAAGTTCCAGGTCTCAGGAAATCTTCCCTATCAATTTTATCAATTCCTGTTACTATTTTGTATGTTGTGATCATATCACCTCTTTTTCTTCTGTCTTCTAGTTTTGGCATATTTAATGCCTCTATCCTCTCCTCGTAGCTCTTGCCCTTCAATTCTGGGGTCCACTTAGTAGCATGGCTTTGCACCTTTTCCAGTTTGTTGATGTGCTTCTTAAGATATGGGCACCACACAACCGCTGCAAATTCTAGCTTTGGCCTAACAAAAGTCGTGAACAATTTCTTTAGTATATTGCCATCCATATATTTAAAAGCAATTCTGAAGTTAGAAAGCGTGGCATAGGCTCCTCGCACAATATTCTTTATGTAGTCCTCAGGTGATAGTTTTCTATCTAGAACCACCCCTAGATCTCTTTCTTTATCAGAATTCTTTAACCCTTTAACTGCGCAACGCGCCTGCAGGCTTGCGTCTGGTTTGCGCAACGCGCCTCCGGGTATTTGTATTTTTCACGTTCCATTCAAATCTCCCGCGGCTACATGGGGTTCACATCAGCTTCCTCAGGGCTCTTGTAAACAGACGCCATCTTTAAAAAAAATCGTGGTCCACATTCCCGGGTGTGGGAGCCTCAGTAGTGTGTGAGCAACCAAGGCTGGCGCTCGCAGCATGAGCGCACAGCACTGCTGTTCAGCGTGTGACCACAGCATCGCCTAATAATGTCAAAATATATATATAACTTGTATCATTTAGCCATGATAGTGTTATAGAAGAGCCTGAGTGTGATAATGACTGGGTACAATGTTCAATTATCAGTGATTCAATGCTGTTCACGATGTTCACAGCACCACAGCATTATTTCGTCCATCTAGGAATTTTCAAATGATTTCTTAGGTTCCTTTTCAAAATAAACGTGTGGTCAATTATTCATTTACAGGAATTAGTGACCAGGATTGTGATAATAGCAGGATTGTGGTTATAATTAGCGTTGTGCGTAGTATTGTGGAAGGAGGAAAGTTTGGTGAGGGAGGGAGGGCGAGAATTGAGGTAGCCTCATTGTGTGTGTGTGGCTGCCACTCTTGTTTTGCTCACCATAATAGCTTAGTGGTTCGCTATGGGCAACACATATGTACATGGGTATATATAGTGTGTGTATATAGTGTAAGAACAGTAACAGGAGAATGTTGAGAGGAGCTATTTTGGTGAGGGAGGTGACGTAATCGTAGCGTCGTCTGCTGTCTGCTGTGTGATTTTTCATGCAGTGTATGGTGGCCACTGTACTGTTTGGACACAATACCGGCTTACTTGCATAGTTCTGGTAAATAAAACATGTAGATAGGTATATAGAACATGTGTAATAAGAACTATAACAGTATGGTGGGAGGAGCAATGTTGGCGAGTAAGATGTTGGAGTGAGGGAGACTGGCTGGGTGTGGCTGCTCTCACTCGAGGTGTTCTGAGTGTGTTGATGGTGAATGTATATAGTGTGTGACAGTGTGTAGTGTGTAAATAGATTATATGTATACATAAATTAGCATGATACATAGTAAATATGTGCAGCATATGTGTACACAAGTGTCATGCACGTAACACAGTGTCTTCGGACAGTACGGTTGTTTTACTGCCATAATATAGTGTACGTGTTCACTATACATAGGATTAGTACGTAAAAACAAATAAAATGTATTTGGAACTGTGCGAAAAAATGAACGAAAATATATTCGCGGCAACTCGCGCGCCCCGCCCCGACCGCCCCACCCGCCCCGGGAGCTTACAGCACGGGCGCACGGGGAATCATGACGTCACGCCCCAACTTACGGACCCCATAGCAGCCAAAGTAAGTACAATTACGACTTTTTTTTACATACCCATACTGAGGGAAGGGTTTTTGACACTTTAAAAAGAAAAAAGAATTTTTTCCAGAGAATTTATTTCCTGCGCACCACGGGGGTGTCATATTTGGAGGCAACGCAGTTAAAGGGTTAAAGATTTCTCACGTAATATATAGGTTGTGTGAGGTCTATGTTCTCCTATTCCACATTCCATAACATGGCATTTATTAACATTAAATTCCATTTGCCAAGTGGTGCTCCATATACTTATTTTGTCCAGGTCATCTTGAAGGGCATGACAATCATCTAAGTTTCTTATCCTTCCTATTATCTTAGCATCATCAGCAAACATGTTCATATAATTCTGTATACCAACTGGTAGATCATTTATGTAGACAATAAACATCACTGGTGCAAGAACTGAACCCTGTGGTACTCCACTTGTGACATTTCTCCAGTCCGATACATTACCTCTGATCACTGCCCTCATTTTTCTATCAGTCAGAAAATTTTTCATCCATGTTAGAAGCTTACCTGTCACCCCTCCAATATTTTCCAGTTTCCAGAACAACCTCTTATGTGGAACTCTGGCGAAGAAACTGTTCTGAAGTTAGCTTTTTCAACAGACTTTCATAGGTTTTTCTATCACTTCCAAATCTTGTTTCATCTTTCACTGCTTTTTCAAAATGAAAACAAAGTGCTTCATAATGTTTCCACACTGCTGAAACTGTTCGAACTGAGCTGGTCACCCACCTGGTGCTCAGAACACGGCCTCTGGCTACCCACCTGGTGCTCAGAACAGCCTCTGGCTACCCACCTGGTGCTCAGAACACGGCATATTTTGTGCATCTGGTGTTCAAGTTGAGAGGCACATTCAGATACAGGTAGTTCCTTTTGATTTAGAGGTGATCAACTGTAAACTGAGTACAATTTGTCTATAAATGCTTGAAAATGATTAATTCCATGAACTTCTCTCACTGAATCACCTACTGCAAATTCTAATCTGTGATTAAGACAGTGTCAGATTATTATATCATGGTAATGTTCCATGAGAATTGTTGCAACATCAGATTTGACACCAAGCATAACACTTGCCCCATCACTAGCAAATGTTACAAGGTTCTGTTTCAAATATAAGTCATCAAGCCCATGATAATTGAGACAGCTCATGTTGTTGTCAGCTCAATAGATGCCTAGCAATAGTTTCTGCTTTCTGATCAGGTAGTTCAATTAGTTCTAAGAACATGAAATGGGGATTACCTTATCACTTTCACATTTCAGGTAAAATTTAAATATTATTGGGTCTTTAAAAAAAACAAAGAAATATCATAACATTATTAACTTATTAGTGATGTAATACTAATATTTATCTGCCATGATCAACCATCACCCACAGGCCATCCTCTCCCTTTCCCCAATTCAATCATCCACCTGCAGAGGTGCCGGAGGGGCGCTTCAGTGAGATCCGGCAGCACTGCACCACTGGTCACTACAGTTCTTCCTCTTTGGAGCTGACCTCTGCAGGAAGCTCAGCTGTTGTATTCTCAGAATTTGATTCTTGGGATTTAATTCTGTGTGCAGTTCACTTGTTCGTTGAGTCCAACATTCTCATAAATAGTCTTTATTGTTTTTGTTCCATTTCCATATGGACTGTCAACAATGTGTCCTTCCTTTGGCCCTGCTAGACTTTCACCTCTTCATGTCAACATGGAATCACTGGCTTCTGGCTTCCATGATCCTATTACCCTCATTATATTGCTTTCATGGTGGATTGTTTTCAGCTGGCCTAGTTGAGATTTAGGGTTCATTTACCTCTTCTCTCCGGTTCATAGATCTCTGTGCAACTAGATATAGAGAACAACCAAGGCCCAACCAGAAAGATGCATTTTGTTACATTCTATGATGGTTTTGGGAGGATTTTGCTCTAGTAAGATTTTTTCTAACAATTTTGCTGTACCTTATTTTGAACAGGATATTACATGCTGATAATATTATTTAACATTACTTTATCTGCAGGTTTAAAGTGAAGGCTTCTAGATACTTTGATGTTGTTTTGAAGTTTGCTGATTTCCTCCTCAGCCAATGTGATAAATACCTAAAATGGCCTCCAGTTGAAGAAAGGTGAGTGTCAACAACCAGTTATTAAAATTAGTGGGGAGTGAATCTTAATGAACAAACCATACTTTAATGTTGCAATAAATGAGTTAGAGTAAGGGATTCCATCCCAGTTAGTTAATTATTTTAAAGTTGTCTCTGGTATTCCATCTGTTGGCCAATCCAAGCTTTATTTTTTCTCCAGTGANAGTGAGGCACTACATGAACGATTTATTGGAAATTCAGAGATTTTTACGTACCAGCACAGAAGCTGGTGGTTGATGAATCTCTTGTACTTTTCAAGGGACGTGTTCCATTCAAACAGTACATTCCCTCAAACGAAACCGATTTGGCCTGAAATTTTTTGTTCTTTGTGATTGTGAGACAGGATACGTGTTACACATGATTTTGTACTCGGCTAGTGATGTAGACATTCCCGGTAACGACGAACATGGATTCTCGGGTAGTGTAGTGAAGACCATCATGGCTCCGTGGATGAACAAGGGACACATTTTATACACGGATAATTACTATACAAGTCCCTTGCTAGCTCGGTTCTTGCTAGAAAATAGAACCGGATTGGTTGGTACAGTAAAGCCACAACGAAGGGAAATGCCTGTGTTTGACACCGACATTGCAGTTGGTGAGTGTCAGAGAAGGAAATGTGATCAATTTTGTCAGTTCGGTGGAAAGACAAACGAGAGGTGAACTTGTTGACAACAATTCATGATGGAACAATGGTGAACAGTGGGAAAGTGAGCCATAAAACAAACGCACCACTATATAAGCCAGACTGTGTTTTAGACTATAATATCAACATGCAGTTGATTGATAAATCAGACATGATGATTGGCACTGCAGAGTGTGTGTGGAAGACATGTAGGTGGACGAAAAAAGTGTTCTTCCATCTTGTGGACATGAGCATGCTGAACTGTTTCAACATGTACCTTGTGAGGACTGGACGTAAGCCCACTTTCCGTGACTTTGTATTTGATGCTGCAATACAGTTATTAGGAAAGTTTGCGAAAGATGTCCCAGGGATTCAGCGGCCCATCATAAACCCACTGTTGCAGCATGCTGGTGATGATTGGCACTGCAGAGTGTGTGTGGAAGACATGTAGGTGGACGAAAAAAGTGTTCTTCCATCTTGTGGACATGAGCATGCTGAACTGTTTCAACATGTACCTTGTGAGGACTGGACGTAAGCCCACTTTCCGTGACTTTGTATTTGATGCTGCAATACAGTTATTAGGAAAGTTTGCGAAAGATGTCCCAGGGATTCAGCGGCCCATCATAAACCCACTGTTGCAGCATGCTGGTACTCCACGCCTCGCTCACACTGAAGGCTTCCTAGCTCACAGACTCGAGTATTTGCCACCAGCTAAGACGCGTCCAATAGGCCAACGTGATTGCTTGGTGTGTAAAACAACGACACGTAGAGACAAGAAACGGAAGCTTGTACAAACATGGTGTGAAACGTGTGGTATCCCATTATGTGCTGTCAAGTGCTTCAATGACTACCACAGTCTAGAAAACTTCTAAGTGTGCTGCAAAGTGTGTACAGCGTGTGCGAGTGTGTAAATATGTAAACATATAAGCAGTTACCGTGTGCGTGTGTGTAAATATATAGAAATATAAGCAGAACATACAATATAATAGACTGTAATGACATATTATATTGCCGTAATTGAAAACAGATGTGTGCGCCTGTGTATACTCAAATATGCAACAATTATTGATACAAAATATGTTCAAACATTATTTGAAACATATTTAGTGCAAAATAAATGGATAAAATGCGCCTAGACATTGTAAATAAATAGCGCGAAAATATATTTGTGGCAACTCTGGCTGTTGCGGGACGCCGCGCAACGCCTCCGGGGCGTGTACTGCATGAGCGAACATGCAGAGTGTGACGTCACCACGCAACTTTACGGCTCTATTGCAACAAAAGTAAGTACAATAGAATTTTTTTTTATTTTTCCCGTGATCAGTGAACGAAACTTAACAGATTAGCAAAAAAAAAAATTTTTTTTTTCAAAATGACATGCGCCTGTGCGGATAGCAGTATATTAGACCCCGAGCATGTTAAGGGTTAATTAAGAAAATGTGTTCAGTATGGGAAGGACTGCAAAGTTTTGCTCAAAAAAATCACCCAGATAAGATGTAGTAGGCCGTTGCATTGATCTTTTTAATGACAATGTGATGCCTCACTATAGACAAGTGTTGCAAAGAAGGAAAAACAATCTTCAATGGAACGTTTCCTTGTGAGAAAAGGGAGAAAATCAAGCAGTGAGCCACAACCAGGACCTAGTGGTATTAGTGGTATGCAGGCAAAACGTGCTAGAGAGTGCACTCTAGAGAAATCTTCACTGCCTGATGTTATAATGGATAGGGGACTCCCCTTTCAACTGTAACACCTCTCCTCCCCCCTCCTCCTCACCATCTTCCATACGCCAACAGGAGTCATCAGCAAGGGTAAGTAATAACTTGAACATACTTTTGTAGTGAAGATTTGGGTGAATTAGGTATAAAATTTACTTTAAAGTTTTTGGGGAGTCAAGAACGGGTTAATTCATTTCCCATTATTTCTTATGGGGAAATTCACTTCGGTTTACGAATTTTTGGGTTACGAACCGTCTCCAGGAACGAAATAAATTCTTAAACCGAGGTACCCCTCTAGACTCTAGGAGTCTAGAGGGGCCTCTAGGAGGCCCCTCTAGATGGCCTCTAGGATGCCACATTTCATCTTGGGGGCCGGTCGGCCGAGCGGACAGCACGCTGGACTTGTAATCCTGTGGTCCCGGGTTCGATCCCGGGCGCCGGCGAGAAACAATGGACAGAGTTCCTTCACCCTATGCTCCTGTTACCTAGCAGTAAATAGGTACCTGGGTGTTAGTCAGCTGTCACGGGCTGCTTCCTGGGGGTGAAGGCCTGGTCAAGGACCGGGCCGCGGGGACACTAAAAAGCCCCGAAATCATCTCAAGATAACCTCAAGATAACCCCTGTATATCTTTCTGGCATCAGTCAATGAATGGAGTTCTTGCCTACCGGGATCACGAGCCAGAACCTGGCCCCCTCTAGAGAGGCATGAGGAGCAATGGCCTATAGAGACCCCCCCCCCCCCTTCCTGTGGTTGGGGGCATTCTATGTCTGCCATCGACCGGGACAGGCACGCAGAAAGGTTGTCGCCCCAAAACAAACCCCTATTCTGGTAAAATTATTGCGACTGAAGGCCGAACAGGTGGACAGAACTCCCCAAACGAAAAGTGGGAAAATAGCAAACTAGCATAACATCATCATGTCGCCGCACCACTGTCTGCGCAACCCCCCACCCCCTTCCCGGCAGGGGGGGAAGGGGGAACACCAGACCCATCCGCCGGCGACCCAACCTACAGTTGGGTCGATGGGAGTCTGGTGCGGTTGTGCCACTGGCTCCAGTTTTGTTTCAGTTCTGTGCCTTGTGGTACCCAACCTTCAGTTGGGTCGATGGGAGTCTGGTGCGGTCGTGCCACTGGCTCCAGTTTTGTTTCAGTTCTGTGCCTTGTGGTGTAGGCTGTCTCTTCCAGAGTGTGCGTGAGGTAGGAGATGTATTCCACGGTACTCGAGCTGCATGCGCCTAGGGTCACCTTCCCTAGGTGCCCTGTAAATACTGCCCTTGGGGCTTTGGGCCACCTTCCACAAGTTACCTCTGGATAAATGGCACAGTGGAGTGCCATTTACTGCTCGGTATATGGCCGCCCTTGGGGTCAGCTGGGGTTTTTCTTACCCTTGTTTGTCTCTGGGTAGGGGGTAGTTTTTGTCACTGGTAGGGGTGCAGGGTGCTGCACAACTAGTTTCCACCTATAACAGAGGCCGGCTCTGTTCCGCCTGGGTACGTTGTCCTCTTGCGGGGCTTTTGTTTTTTGTTTTGTTTTTTTTCCTGGTGGGGGTTCTGCCGTTGTGGTCCCCCCATCGCTGTTCTTGGGTATATATATTTCTATTTCTATATTCTGTGTTGGTGGTCCTACCCGCTTAGCCCCCGTGAGTTGACACGTCTCGGGGTGTTCAGCTTTAGAAGTTTGTTTGGTAGACTTGGGCGCCGGTTCGCAGTACCCTGTCTGGGCTTCCCTTAGCGGGTAAACAAGGCTAAAGGCCCCAGGGAAACCCCACTGGGGCTACATGGTCCGATGGATGTGACCCCTGAGTCCGCCCTTGCTTCTTGCAAGTTCAAAGGTTGTTCTGTCCCCTTGTCTCAGGGTGAGACTCACTGGTTTCGCCTCCATCCTGCTGCCTGTTGGGTCGATGATTGTTTTGACCCAGTCATGCGACGTGTGTTGTCTGTACATGCTCCAGTTCACCCAGGCATCTTATAATGATATGCGTGTGCAGGCAGCTACGGTGTTGCATGCTAGATTTAGGTGGCTGCAACGCGCTAGGTTGTTTGCAACCCCGGATGCCCCAAGATTGCCCCATTTTGTTATAAGGGCCCGGACTTAGGGGTGGGAGTCGCTTCGGCTCTGGTTCTGTCCGCCCCTTCTAGTGCTTCCCCCTCTGTTGTTCATCCGGTCTCCTCCCCACCCCTTGCTTCTGGCTCCACGGGTTTCAGAGTCGGGGCAGAGTCTAGTTGGTGTTGAGACTCGGGCAGGCTCGGGGGTGTCCCCTTCTGGGGTTGTGGCGGAGGCATTTCAGCCTGGGCCTTTAGCCGGAGCTTCTGGGTCTAGCCAGTGGGCCCCTTTTGTTCCTGCTTTTTGGGTGGTTCCCGCTTTTTCTTTAGAAGTGGAGGGGTTTGGAGGCCGGCTCGGCCCCGGGTCCTCAAGGAGAGGTTCCCGTGGCTGGGGAAGGGTTGACTTAGGGGGGTCTTGTGCCCCATTGGACCCCGCCTGGGTTTTTCTGCCCTCAGAGTGGGGCTTAGTGTTACAAGGAGAAGGGTTCTCTTTCGCTCCCTCTGGGTACGAATTGGATTTGGTGTCTATCCCCTTCCCAGGTTTGGTTCCGTGATTCCATGGGTTCCTCGGTTCTGTCTTTCCAGAGGTTTCCGGCTTCCCACATTTCATCTTCTGTGGTGTG
Source organism: Procambarus virginalis (assembly GCA_020271785.1). NCBI lineage: Eukaryota > Metazoa > Arthropoda > Malacostraca > Decapoda > Cambaridae > Procambarus > Procambarus virginalis. The sequence goes on from WNGS01113158.1 coordinate 41,303,711, forward strand.
GGAAGCCCTTGTGGCTTACCTCCTGCATGACCTGGATTATGCTTTCGTAATGGATCGGCATTCCTTCGTGTATGGTTTGTTGAAGGAACAGCCTGTGTGGGCATTGGGTGGCCCCTCCTCCCTCGGGGTTTGGGGCTGTCAGGGCAGGCCTCTTCTCCTGGGGCTCTGTCAGATTATCTTGGAGTGAGTTTGCTTGGGCGTGGTCGAAATGACCTTGTCCCTCAGGTGGGTTTCCCGCCTGTTTCCTGTCCCAAAACAGGACTGCGCGGACCTCCGGTTCATTCTGGACTTGTCCCGTCTGAACCCGTAGGTTTATTGCCCCTCCTTCAGGAAGACTACTCTGTCCCAGGTCCGTCTTCTGTTGGAGCCGAGCGCTTGGATGAGGTTCCCTTGACCTCCGTGACGCGTTTTGGCATGTCCCGGTTCATCCGAGGTTCAGGGCCTGGCTAGGTTTTGTCGTGGGGCGTCAAGTTACCGCTTTCGTTGTCTTCCCTTCGGGTTGAATCTGGCGCCTCGCGTTTTCACACGCCTTACTCGGGACGTGGTGGCCCGTCTTCGTTTGTTAGGTGTTCAGGTTCTGGCCTACCTCGACAACTGGCTTGTTTGGGCTCCCAGTCAGTCCCTGTGTCTGCTCGCAAGGGATTTGGTTCTTTCCCATTTCCCAGCTCACCGGGTTCGAGTTCTTGGTGAACTGGAGGAAGTCCCATCTGGTTCCCTCTCAGGTTCGGTCTTGGCTGGGTCTGGTTTGGGACGCTCGTACCGCTTCCTTATCTCTTCCTCCAGCGGCTCTGCTCCATCTGCATTCCCGCCTTCGTCTGTTCCTGAGGGGCTCATGGGTCACGAGGTGGTTGCTCGAGAGTTTGTGCTGGAGCCTGAACTTTGCCATGATGGTCTACTCGCCGGGTCGAGTGTGACTTCGTCGGCTGTTGTGGTTCCTTCGGGGACGGCCCTTCCATCTCTCTCACGATTGTTGGGGTTAGGCCTTCGGGGGACTTTGCGTTGGTTGCTGCATCGCTGGCTTCCTCTTCGGGTTTTTCGGGGTTAAGTGCCTTGGCGCCTGCCCGAGCCCTCGCTCGATGTGTACACAGAAGCATCATCTCTTGGCTGGGGCTTTGTGACCAGTGGTCACCAGGCCGGCCAGGGGCGGTAGGGTCCATCCTTCTGTCGGGCTCGCTGCACGATCCAGGAGTTCGCGGTGGTGTGGATGTCACTCCAGAGGGTTTGAGTCGCTCGTGGATCGATGATCCAGCTCCATTTGGACTGGTCCCCAATGGCTTATTGCCTGAACTGAGGGGGTTCGATGCGGTCCATGGCTTTTGGGGCTGGACGCTTCGGGTGACTCGTCTGCTGAGTTCTCGGGGCTTGGCTCTGAAATGTGATACTTGCAGGGTGTCTCATTTTCTGTTTTCTTTACATTTGCCTTTCTTTTGTCTGCATTCTCTCTTCCATTTTCGTGCCTATTTCCGCAATTAGAGTTATTTAGTATTCTCTGCTCACTACGCATCTGTAAGGAAACCAGGTTTTGGCCTCTGGTCTCTGCTAAGGTATTAATGACTCAAAAGAGGCCTGGTGCTATTTGATAGGTGTGGAGGTATCCAGAGCAGCTTAAAACAAAGATCTACCTTGGGCCCACCAGGAAGATGCATTTTGTTATATTCAGTACTAGGTTTTTACTTATAAGTTGCTGTTATTATGTTTCAGAGACAATTTATTTGAATCATTTTGTTATAATTACAGTATGTCTGTTTTTTCTTCTTGTAGTTCCTAGTTGATGAATGGCAGAAAGAAGAAATGATCCAACAAGATAGTGCTGGATTTACCTCATCAGAAAAAGAGCCATTAGACAACCAAGTATTAGCAGCTCTCTATTATCTTGGATCTACTGAAAGTTTGGCGTCAGCCAGTGCCAAGTACGTTGGCTATTGCAATATCTTTTTAAATCTTCTAAATCTTTAGTGTTGAGAGATAATTAAGAATTGCTCTAAGAAGGTCTAGATGACTGGCAGTCTATAAAGGAGTGTTTCATTGATAGAAATAATCAAAGGAAATGTTAATGATATGAATGTGTGTGTGTGTGTGTAGTCCCTGTGCCTTACTCCCTTTTGAGAACTCTCCTTCAGGGTGTGGGTAAACTCTCTACAGGAGGCCCTATCACTTGACAAATCTTAAGTTTTTCTCATTCTCAAACTCTTTATAAGGGGCTACCCAAAGCTATCCAGTCTGATATGTAATATATGAGACTTTGACATCAGTCAGTGTGAATGGAGTTCATAGGCCTACCGGGGACCACGAGCTAGAACCTGGCCCCCTCAGGAAGCCATGAGGAGCAATGGCCTATAGAATTGTACATGTGATTTGGAACATTCTATGTCTGCTATCGATCGGGTCAGGCACCCAGAAAGGTAAGCATCCCAAAACAAATCCCTAGTCTAGTTGAAACTACTACTGAAAGTCAAATGAGTGGACAGAACTCCCCTCAAAAAACAAGCAAACGAGCATGACGTCACCACTTGCCACACTGCCATCTCCGCATCTCCCCCCTCCCCGGGAGGGGGAAGGGGAAGCCTCAGACCCCTCACGCCGGCTACTCACACCTTCAGTTCTTCGGCTGATGTGAATGGCATTAGTTGCTGTGGCTCTGGCTCCTAATTTCTGTCCTCTGCTCTGCTTTGTGGTGTTGGGCGAATCAGGGTGGTGTGTGAGCCACGAGTAATCTTCCAAGTACTCGGGCTGCATGTGCCTAGGGGTTATCTTCCACAAGTCTTCTTTGGGAAGTAGAAAAACTCCCAGAACCCCATCAAGCAGGTATCACCTTCGGGTCTACCTCTGTTGGTTTTTTGCTGCTTGGTAATAGACCACCCTGAGTGTGCAGGGGGGGGGAGGTTCCTCCTCCATTGTTTACCTTAGGGTAAGGGGTAGTTTGCACTGGTAGGGGCGCAGGGTACTGCAAAGCTAGTTATCACCTATTGTGGCGGCTGGCTCTGTTCTGCCTGGGTACTTTGTCCTCTTGTGGGGTTTTTCTTTTGTTTTTGTTTTCCTGCTTGGTGGGGGTCTGCCTTTGGTTCATTGCCCCCTATCTATAACTTAGGTTTATATATCTGTGTTTCTGGGTGATACCCCCTGCTAAGCCCCCAATAGTGGACACGTCCCGTGGTGCAGCTTCTAGAAAGTTTGTTGGTAGACTTGGGCACTAGTTAGCAGTACCCTGCCTGGGCTTCCCTGAGCGTGAGTTCCGTCTCAGGACCCAGAGAATCCCCACGAGGGCTCGTGGGTCCGATGTATGTGACCAGTGAGTCCCCCCTTTGCTTTGTGCGAGTTTGAGGGTTGCTCTGTCCCCTTGTCTCAGGATGACTCTCATTGTTTTTGCCTCTGTCACGCTGCCTGCTGGGTCAGTGACACCTTTGACCCAGAGTCCTGTGAGTTTTGTTGCTTGTTTGTGACTCAGTCTACCCAGTCCACTGATGACTATTCGGGTACAGGCACCACATGTGTTGCATGTTAAGTTTAGGTTGTTGCAACACGCTAGGTTGATTGCTTCCCCGGAAGCCCCGAGGCTGCCCTGTTTTGGTTATAGGGACCGGGACTTGTGGGTGTTGGTCACTTCGGCCTTGGTTCAGTCTGCACTCCTCGTCCTTTTCCTGCTAAGGTTAGGTCTGATCCTCTCCCCCATCCCCCTGCATCCTGCTCCGAAACATCTGAGGGTTTCAGGGTCAGGGCAGGATTTAGATGGTCTTGAGACTTTGGGGATGCCCCGTCAAGAGTAGCGATGGAAGCATTCGAGTCGGTTCTCCCTGCTGAAGCGTTTGGGTCTGACCAGTGGGCCCCCCTTCCTTCCTTCCAGCTTCCACAGCTGTGCCGGCCATTTCTTTTGAAGCTGGGGCTTTGGGAAACAGCTTGGCCCCAGGTCCTGATGTGGTGGTTCCCGGGCTGGGAGGGGCTCACTTGGGGGCCTTGGAAACCCCAAGTGAGCCCCTCTCAGCCTGGGTTTTTCTACCCTCCTAGCAGGGCTTACTGTTGCAAGGAGTGGGGTTTTCTTTCTTCCCCTCTTCATACGAGTTGGAATTGGTGTCTGCCCCTCCCCGGGTTCGGTTCCGTGTCCCTTTGGGTGCTTTGGTCCCGTCTTTCCGGAGGTTTTCGGTTTCCCGTATCCCGCCTCTGTGGAGCGGGACGCCTTTATGGCTTACCTCCTGCACGACCTGGATTACGCCTCTATCATGGATCCGTCTTCGTTCAGGTTTGGGTCTTCATTTCCCTACTGGATTCATTATGAAGTTCCAGATTCGTCCTGGCTAGTGGACTGCCCTGTGTTGTCGTTGGATGCTTGGAGTACTTTCTGTTGTACCCGCACGCTTGAGTGACACGAGGCATTGAAGGTGGTCCCAGTTTTCCTCGGGGGTGACTTCAAGCACCTCAATGCATGTTTGTTACCCCTTCCCTTCAGCGGGATGTTGGCATGGTTCAGCTTCATATGCAGAGTCCCTCCTTTTCGGCTGCACTGGTTGCTGAGGACTTGTGCACTTGTGGCCTGCTGGTTTCGGTTTTGCGCTTCTTTTCGCTCTTTTCACTTGAAGAGGATGTGGAAGTGCTTGGGGCCGTTCCTGGTTTTGGTGCCTTAGTCTTGGCGGCACGTGCGTCATCTGCACTGTTGAAGCTGTTTACGCCGATCCTGCGGGATGCGGTGTCGCTGTATTTCGCTTTGAGTCTCGCGTGTCGGCAGGTGGTACTCGCTTCTTTGTTGGAATCTGCTTGAGCCCTGGCTCTTCAGTTTTCGTCGCCTTTCTGGGGGGGGAGCCCCGTCGGCTCCCCGGAGCTATCCAGGCTGATATGCTAATGTCTGACGTTGGCATCAGTCATGTATGGAGTTCTGTGGGCCTACCGGGGGACCACGAACCAGAACCTGGCATCCTCACAGAGGCACGAGGAGCAATGACCTATAGAAACCCCCGTGTGGTTGGAAGCATTCTATGTCTGCCATCGACCAGGTTAGGCACCCAGAAACGTAGGCGTCCCAAAACAAACTCGTATTCTGGTGAAAATTGCTACAAAAAGCCGAACAAGTGGATAGAACTCCCTAAACAGAAACGAGCTAACGAGTATGACATCACACGTCACCGCGCTGCCATCTGAGCAGCTCCCTCCTAGGGAGGGGGAAGGGGTAGCCCCAGACCCACCATGCCGGCAATCCACACCCCAGTTCTTGAGGCTGATGCTATCGGCTCGGTTGTGTGCTCTATCTCCAGTCTTTTTGCGGCGCTGTGCCTTGTGTGTGTGGTGGCTGTACTCCAGAGGTGCGAGAGCCAGGAGTTACTCTTCAGTACTCAGACTGCATGCGCCTAGGGTTCCCTTCCCTAGGTGCCTTGTAAGTACTGCCCTTGGAGCTTGGGGTTACCTTCCACAAGTTCCTCGGTGTCTGCCTCTGTGGATCCATTTAATGGCTCGGTTTTTCGGCCGCCCTTTGGGTACTTGGGTGTTTTGTCTCCCTAGTTTACCTTAGGGTAAGAGGCAGTTTTTGCACTGGTAAGGGGCGCAGGGTGCTGTGCAGCTTGTTGTCACCTATCACAGCTGCCGGCTCTGTTCCTTGGGGCACCTTGTCCTCTTGCGGGGTTTTGTTTTTCTTTTTGTTTTTGCCTTGGTGGAGGGTTCTGCCCTAATTGCCACTGGTGTTTGGCCTCACCCTGATACTTGGTGGTGCCCCCTGCTTTGTCCCCATGAGTGTACACATCCCTGGGTTCAGCTTTAGAGAGTTTGTTTGGTAGTTTTGGGCGCCGGTAAGCAGCACCCTGCCTGGGTTTACCTGACCGCGAGTCCTCTTCAAGGAAGCGCTCAGGACCCTGAGAATCTCCTAGGGAACGCATGGGTCCGATGGATGTGACCCCCGGGGTCCCCCCCTCACTTCATGCGAGTTTGAGGATTGTTCGGTCCCCTTTTCTCAGGGCGACCCTCACTGTTTTTGCCTCCGTCAAGCAGCCTGTTGAGTCGGTGACACTTTCGATCCTGAGTCCTGTGAGTATTGCTGCTTGCTGGTGACTCAATTTACCCAATCTGTGGATGATCATCTTCAGGTACAGGCTGCTCAGGCATTGCATTCTAGGTTTCGTTTGTTGCAACGCACTCGGTTGGTTGCTCACCCGGATGCCCAACGGCTGCCCCGTTTTTCCTATAGGGACCTGGACTTGAGGGTGGGGGTCACTTCGACCCTGGTTCAGTCTGCACCTCCTAGTCCTTTCCCTTCTGTTGTTTGTTCCCATCTCCCCTGCTTCCGGCCCCGAAGTGTCTGAGGGTTTCGGAGTCGGGGCAGGGGTTAGTTGGTCTTGAGACTCGGGCAGCCTCGAGGGATGCCCCTTCCGGTGTGGCAACGGAGGCATTCGAGTCTCCTCTCCCGACCGAAGCCTCTGGGTCTGACCAGTGGGCCTCATTCTATCCGGCTTCTATGGCTGCGCTGGCTTTGTCTGGTGGGGTCGGTGCGTTGGGGGAGGACTCGGCCCCGGGTCCTGCAGAGGAGGATCCTGGGGTTGGGGAGAGGCTGACTTGGGGGCCTTGGGCCCTGCTAGACCCCGCCTGGATTTTTGTGTCCTCGGAGCAGGGCTTACTGTTACAAGAAGTGGGGTTTTCTTCCCCCCCCCCCCTCTGTGTACGAGTTGGACTTGGTGTCTGCCCCTCCCCTGGTTCGGTTCCATGTTCCCCCGGGTGCTTCGGTTCCATCTTTCCAGAGGTTTTTGGCTTATCGTATCCAACCTGCTGCAGTGCAGGCAGCCCTTGCAGCAAACCTCCTGCGTGACCCAGATTATGCCTCGGCAATGGATCCCTCGGCTATCAGGTTTGGGACCTCATTCCCTTTCTGGCTCCGTTACGAGGTTCTGGAGTCGGCCTGGCAGGCGGACTGTCCTGTCTTTGCCTTGGAGGCTTGGCACTCCTTCTGCCGTTCCCACACGCTTGAGTGGCAGGAGGCTTCGACGGTGCTTCAGGTTTTCCTGGGAGGGGGGTGACCTTGGGCACCTCAATGAGTGCTTGTTTGCTCCTGTCTTTTCCCGGGATGTTGGTGTCGTTCAGCTCCATGTGCAGGTTCCCTCTTGAAGCTGTCTTCCAACTGGCTCACAGAAGAAGTGGGGGCACTTGGGGCTGTTCCTAAATCTGGCGCCTTGGCCTCAGTGACTCGCTCGTCGGCTACCTTGCAGAAGCTTTTTGCGCCGATCTTGTGGGATGCGGTTGCTCTGTTTTATGCTTCCCAGCTCACGTGTCGGCAGACGGTGCTTGCCTCCTCTGTGGAATCCGCTTGGGCCTTAGCTCTTAGGATGTCTTCCCCTTTTTGTCCTCTCTTGTTTGAGGCTTCCGCCGTTGCGTAGTATATACAGGCTGCTTCAGCTTCTTGCCGTCTTATGTCAGACTTGCTGGTTCTCTGGGGGTCCTGTGGTGGACCTTACCAGAAGGGTCGTGCCAAGGCTCGGGGTTCCTCTCGTCATTGTAGACCACTGGTGTTGGGTTCGGGTTCGGTTCCTCCTTTGGACCCGCCTTCGTCTGGTCGGTGCAATGTTCGCTCTGTGCGAGGTTCTGGGTCTTGTAAGGGGTGCCAATCCTTTTGCGGTTCACCCCATTGATGGGGCGATGGGGGGGGAGGCTTGCGCTGTTCGCTCACGCGTGTTCCCACAATTTGTGGGTGTTTCGGGTCGATTCGCACGTCCTCCGGTGGCGTTGGGTGGCCCCTCCCCTTGCGGGGAGTTTGGGGCTGGCAGGGCAGGCTTCTTCCCCTGCGCTCTGTCAGGTCATCTTGGAGTGGGTTTGCTTGGGCGTGGTCGAAACGACAACGTCCCTCAGATAGGTTTCCCATCTGTTTCCAGTGCCGAAACAGGACTGTGCGGACCTGCTGTTCATTCTAGACTTGTTCCGTCTGAACCTCTGGGTTTGTTGTCGCTCCTTTCGGATGACCACGCTGTCCCAGGTTCGGCTCCTGTTGGAGCCGGGCGCTTGCATGGTGTCCCTGGACCTCCCAGAAGCTTATTGGCATGTCTCAATTAATCCAGGTTTCAGGGACTGGCTCGGTTTTGTTGTGGGGCTTCGTGCTTACCGCTTTCGTTATCTCCCGTTCGGTTTGAACCAGGCACCTCGCATTTTCACACGCCTCACACGGCTCGTGGGGACCCGTCTGCGTCTGTTAGGTGTTTGAGTTTTGGCCTACCTCAACAACTGGCTGGTTTGGGCTCCCAGCCAGTCCGCTTGTCTGCAGCCAGGGATCTGGTTTTTTCTCAGCTGCGAGGGTTCGAGTTCTTGGTGAACTGGAGGAAGTCCCATTTGGTTCCCTCCCAGGTTCCGACTTGGCTGGGCCTTGTGTGGAACTCTCGGACTGCTTCCTTGTCTCTTCCTCTGAAGTCTCTCCTGCAGCTGCGGTCCCGCATGTGCCTGTTTCTGAGGGCTCCCAGGTCACCCGGCGGCTGCTCGAGGGTCTGTGCGGGAGCCTGAACTTTGCAATGCTGGTCTACCCATCAGGTCAGGTTTGGCTTTGTCGGCTGTTCTAGTTCTTTCGGGGACGTTCCTTCCGCCTCTCTCGGGATCGCTGGGTTCGGACCCTGGGGGCTTTGCGTTGGTTGCTGCGTCGCCGGCTTCCTCTTCGGGTTTTTTGGGGTTTAGTGCCTTGGTGCCTACTCGAGACCTCGCTCGATGTGTTCACGGACGTGTCGTCTCTCGCATGGGGCTTTGTGACCAGTGCTCACCAGGCTGGCCAGGGAGGGTGGGGTCCATTCTTCCGTCGAGCCCGCAGCACTGTGCGGGAGTTCGCAGCGGTGTGGCTTGCTCTTCGGAGGCTTCGAGTCGCCCGCGGGTCGACAATCCGGCTCCATTCGGACTGCTACCCGGTGGTTCATTGTCTGAACTGAGGGGGTTCGATGCGGTCCTTGGCTCTTTGGCGCTGGTCGCTTCGGGTGACTCGTCTGCTGAGTTCTCGGGGTTTGGCTCTCCTGGCAGTTCACGTGCGGGGAGTGTCCAACGTCCTGGGCAACAGCCTGTCTCGTTTCGTTCCCCTCTTCACGGAATGGACGGTCGATGCCGACTCCTTCCGTTGGCTTTGCCAGACGTTTGGATGCCCCGAGGTGGACCTCTTCGCGTCGGCGTGGTCGCGGCGCCTTCGCCTGTATGTGGTGCCCTTTCCCGACTGCGAGGCCATCAGGGTCAACCCCTTTCGGCAGGATTGGTCGAGGTGGGGGTTCCTGTACCTCTTTTTCCCGGTTTAGCTGTTGCTCCAGGTTCTGGCTCTCTTTGAGACTTACCAGGGGAAAGTTGTCCTCTTGGCCCCTTGGTGGATGGCCCAGCTATGATTTCAGGCGCTGCTTACTTGGTGTCCGAACCCGGAGGTTTTTCCGCAGCTCTGCCTCTTCCAGCAGATCGGACCAATACGTCACGTGGCTGGTTCGATCTTTGGATTGACTTCAGGAGGATATGGAGGCACTTGGGGCCATTCCTGGGTCTTGGGCCTTGGTCTTGGCGGTGTGTGCGTTGTCTGCACTGCTGAAGCTGTTTGCGCCAATCTTGCGGGATGCGGTGTCACAGTTTTTCGCTTTGCGTCTTGCTTGTTGGAATCCGCCTGGGCCCTGGCTCTTAGGTTTTCGTCGCCAATTTGTCCCTTGCTGTTTGCTGAATCTGCGGTGGCAGTTTCTGCAGGCAGCTTCTTCTAGTTGTTGTCTGTTTTTGAACTTGCTGGTCCTTCGGGGGTCCCGGGGGTTCGTGCTTGAGCTCGGGGTTCCTCTCGTCGTGGTAGGCCACTGGAGCCAGTTTCTGGGTTGGCGCCGCCTTCAAACCCGTCTTTGTCTGGTTGGCGTGGTGATCGCTCTGTGCGTAAGTCGGGTTCTCATAAGGGGCATCAGTCCTTTCGTGGTTCGCCCCATTGACGGGGCGATGGGAGGGGGGCTCACTCTGTTCACTCATACCTGGTCTCACGATTCATGGGCTTTTCGGGTCATTTCCGACTGCTTGCTGTGGCGTTGGGTGGCCCCTCCTTTTTTGGGGGGTTCTGGGCTGGCGGGGCAGGCCTCTTCTCCAGCGCTCTGTTGGGTCATCTCAGAGTGGGTACGATTGGGCATGGTCAAAACAACGATGTCTTCAAGTGGGTTTCCCGTCTGTTCCCAGTCCCAAAACGGGACTGTGCGGACCTGCGATTCATTCTGGACTTGTCCCGTCTTTCCCCTTGGGTCTTTTGTCCCTCTCTTCAGATGACTACTCTGTCCCAGGTCCAGATTCTGTTGGAGCCGGGCGCTTGGATGGTGTCTCTGGACCTCCGAGACGTGTCTTGGAAAGTCCCGATTCATCCAGGGTTCAGAGATTAGCTTGAGTTTGTTGTGGGGCGTCTTGGTTACTGCTTTCATGGTCTCCCATTCGGGTTGAACCTGGCACCTCGCATGTTTATATGCCTTACCCGGGTCGTGGTGGCCCCGCCTGCATCTCTTAGGTCTTCGGGTGCTGGCCTACCTCAACGACTGGCTGGTCTAGGCTCCCAGCCAGTTAGTGTGTCTGCTCGCCAGGGATTTGGTTCTTTCCCAGCTCGCTGTGGGACGTGTGTGGGACTTTCAGACCGCTTCTTGTTTCTCCCTCTAGAGTCTCTGCTTTGGCTGCATTCCCGCCTTTGCTTGTTTCTGGGGACTCCAGGGTCACTTGGCAGTTGCTCGAGGGTTTGTGCGAGAGCCAGAACTTTGCTGTGATGGTCTTACCGATGAATCGGTTTTGACTTCGTTGGCTGTTCTTGTTCCTTCGTGGACGTCCCTTCCGCCTTTTTCGTGACTGATGTGGTCGGCCTCCAGGGGCCTTGGCGCCTACCCGAATCCTCACTGGATGTGTTCAAGGATGCGTCATCTCTTGGCTAGGGGATTTGTGACCAGTGCTTACCAGGCCAGTCCAGTGGGGTCCATCCTTCCGTCGGGTCCACAGCACGGTGCGGGAGTTCGCGGCGATGTGGATGTCGCTTCGGAGGATTCGGGTCACTCGTGGATCTATGATCAGGCTCCATTCGGACTGCTTCCCAAGGGTTCATTGCCTGAACCGAGGAGGGTTCGATGTGGTCCTTGGCTCTTTGGGGCTGGTCGCTTCAGGTGACTCACCTGCTGAGTTCTCGGGGTTTGGCTCTCCTGGTCGTTCACTATCAGGGGGTGTCCAACGTCTTGGTGGACGGCCTATCTCGGTTCATTCCCCTGTCATCGAAATGGACAGTGGATGCCGACTCATTCAGTTGGCTCTGCCGGATGTACGGGCTCCCGGAGGTGGACCTCTTCGCATCGGCGTGGTTGAGGCGTCTCCCATGATATGTGATGCCCTTCCCCGACTGCGAGGCTGTCAGGGGTTGATGCTTTTTGGCAGGACTGCTCGAGGTGGGGTTCCCTGTACCTCTTTTTCCCCGGTTCTTTTCTCCAGGTCCTAGCTTGCTTGGAGACTTACCAGGGAGAGTAGTTCTCTTGGCTTCTTGGTGGCCGGCTGAACCTGGTTTCAGGTGCTGCTTGCTCAGTGTCCAAACCCAGGGGTTTTCCTGCGGCTCCGCCTCTTTCAGATGATCGGTCTGGTCCGTTATGTCGCTTCTTCGATTTTCCTCGAGTCTTCCCGTCTGGTCTTTATGATGCGGGGTCTATTACCGTGGTTTCATTGATGATGTCCTACCTGTGTGCTTCATCTCGGTGGCAGTATGAGGTTTCCAGAAGTTTCAGTATGAAGAAACCCAGCCATTGTTTCAGGCACTGCTTGCCCGGTGTGCAAACTCGGAGGTTTTTCCATGGCTCCGCCTCTTTTAGAAGATCAGCGCTGTCTGTTACGAGACTGGTTCGCTCTTCTCCTCGAGTCTTCGCATTTGGTATTTTTGACTCGAGTTTATCACCATTTGTATGGTGATCAGGTGGCTTTATTGATCGTGTCCCACCTGTGGGCTTCGTCTTGGCGGCAGTATGGAGTTTCCTGGAGGTCTTTCCGTTTCTTTTTGACTCTTAATCGTTGTACTGCACTTTTAGTTCGGGTGGTGTTGTCCTTTCTCTCGTGGTTGTTCCAGCACTGTCATCTTATGCCGAATACTGTCACCTCGTATCGTAATTACCAAAGTGTAGTTACAGGATGAGAGCTATGCTCGTGGTGTCCCGTCTTTCCAGCACTCTTTGTCATATAACCCTTTGAAACTACTGACGGTCTTGGCCTCCACCACCTTCTCACCAAACTTGTTCCAACCGTCTACCGCTCTGTTTGCGAAAGTGAATTTTCTTATATTTCTTCGGCATCTGTGTTTAGCTAGTTTAAATCTATGACCTCTTGTTCTTAAAGTTCCAGGTCTCAGGAAATCTTCCCTATCAATTTTATCAATTCCTGTTACTATTTTGTATGTTGTGATCATATCACCTCTTTTTCTTCTGTCTTCTAGTTTTGGCATATTTAATGCCTCTATCCTCTCCTCGTAGCTCTTGCCCTTCAATTCTGGGGTCCACTTAGTAGCATGGCTTTGCACCTTTTCCAGTTTGTTGATGTGCTTCTTAAGATATGGGCACCACACAACCGCTGCAAATTCTAGCTTTGGCCTAACAAAAGTCGTGAACAATTTCTTTAGTATATTGCCATCCATATATTTAAAAGCAATTCTGAAGTTAGAAAGCGTGGCATGGGCTCCTCGCACAATATTCTTTATGTAGTCCTCAGGTGATAGTTTTCTATCTAGAACCACCCCTAGATCTCTTTCTTTATCAGAATTCTTTAAAGATTTCTCACGTAATATATAGGTTGTGTGAGGTCTATGTTCTCCTATTCCACATTCCATAACATGGCATTTATTAACATTAAATTCCATTTGCCAAGTGGTGCTCCATATACTTATTTTGTCCAGGTCATCTTGAAGGGCATGACAATCATCTAAGTTTCTTATCCTTCCTATTATCTTAGCATCATCAGCAAACATGTTCATATAATTCTGTATACCAACTGGTAGATCATTTATGTAGACAATAAACATCACTGGTGCAAGAACTGAACCCTGTGGTACTCCACTTGTGACATTTCTCCAGTCCGATACATTACCTCTGATCACTGCCCTCATTTTTCTATCAGTCAGAAAATTTTTCATCCATGTTAGAAGCTTACCTGTCACCCCTCCAATATTTTCCAGTTTCCAGAACAACCTCTTATGTGGAACTCTGGCGAAGAAACTGTTCTGAAGTTAGCTTTTTCAACAGACTTTCATAGGTTTTTCTATCACTTCCAAATCTTGTTTCATCTTTCACTGCTTTTTCAAAATGAAAACAAAGTGCTTCATAATGTTTCCACACTGCTGAAACTGTTCGAACTGAGCTGGTCACCCACCTGGTGCTCAGAACACGGCCTCTGGCTACCCACCTGGTGCTCAGAACAGCCTCTGGCTACCCACCTGGTGCTCAGAACACGGCATATTTTGTGCATCTGGTGTTCAAGTTGAGAGGCACATTCAGATACAGGTAGTTCCTTTTGATTTAGAGGTGATCAACTGTAAACTGAGTACAATTTGTCTATAAATGCTTGAAAATGATTAATTCCATGAACTTCTCTCACTGAATCACCTACTGCAAATTCTAATCTGTGATTAAGACAGTGTCAGATTATTATATCATGGTAATGTTCCATGAGAATTGTTGCAACATCAGATTTGACACCAAGCATAACACTTGCCCCATCACTAGCAAATGTTACAAGGTTCTGTTTCAAATATAAGTCATCAAGCCCATGATAATTGAGACAGCTCATGTTGTTGTCAGCTCAATAGATGCCTAGCAATAGTTTCTGCTTTCTGATCAGGTAGTTCAATTAGTTCTAAGAACATGAAATGGGGATTACCTTATCACTTTCACATTTCAGGTAAAATTTAAATATTATTGGGTCTTTAAAAAAAACAAAGAAATATCATAACATTATTAACTTATTAGTGATGTAATACTAATATTTATCTGCCATGATCAACCATCACCCACAGGCCATCCTCTCCCTTTCCCCAATTCAATCATCCACCTGCAGAGGTGCCGGAGGGGCGCTCCAGTGAGATCCAGCAGCACTGCACCACTGGTCACTACAGTTCTTCCTCTTTGGAGCTGACCTCTGCAGGAAGCTCAGCTGTTGTATTCTCAGAATTTGATTCTTGGGATTTAATTCTGTGTGCAGTTCACTTGTTCGTTGAGTCCAACATTCTCATAAATAGTCTTTATTGTTTTTGTTCCATTTCCATATGGACTGTCAACAATGTGTCCTTCCTTTGGCCCTGCTAGACTTTCACCTCTTCATGTCAACATGGAATCACTGGCTTCTGGCTTCCATGGCTCTATTACCCTCATTATATTGCTTTCATGGTGGATTGTTTTCAGCTGGCCTAGTTGAGATTTAGGGTTCATTTACCTCTTCTCTCCGGTTCATAGATCTCTGTGCAACTAGATATAGAGAACAACCAAGGCCCAACCAGAAAGATGCATTTTGTTACATTCTATGATGGTTTTGGGAGGATTTTGCTCTAGTAAGATTTTTTCTAACAATTTTGCTGTACCTTATTTTGAACAGGATATTACATGCTGATAATATTATTTAACATTACTTTATCTGCAGGTTTAAAGTGAAGGCTTCTAGATACTTTGATGTTGTTTTGAAGTTTGCTGATTTCCTCCTCAGCCAATGTGATAAATACCTAAAATGGCCTCCAGTTGAAGAAAGGTGAGTGTCAACAACCAGTTATTAAAATTAGTGGGGAGTGAATCTTAATGAACAAACCATACTTTAATGTTGCAATAAATGAGTTAGAGTAAGGGATTCCATCCCAGTTAGTTAATTATTTTAAAGTTGTCTCTGGTATTCCATCTGTTGGCCAATCCAAGCTTTATTTTTTCTCCAGTGACTCCCTTGCATCTTTAACCACTGTGATGCGCCGAGTTTATTGTGACATTCCCCCTGTGCGCATGAAATCAAGCGTTCCCAAAAAATTCTTTTTTCTTTGTAAAATGATAAATTCCCTTCCCTGAACATGTCTCTGTAAAAATAAATACCAAATTCCACTTACTTTGGCTGTGGGAACGTGAACAAGGTGCACTGTGACATCATCAGGGCCTGGTCGCCCGTTATCTTGAGGTTATCTTGAGATGATTTCAGGGCTTTTTAGTGTCCCCGCGGCCCGGTCCTCGACCAGGCCTCCACCCCCAGGAAGCAGCCCGTGACAGCTGACTAACACCCAGGTACCTATTTTACTGCTAGGCAACAGGGGCATAGGGTGAAAGAAACTCTGCCCATTGTTTCTCGCTGGCGCCTGGGATCGAACCCAGGTAGCCGGCGAGAAACTACCATGATCCATGTAGTTCCTTCCATGTAGTTCAAAGTTCCATGTAGCACGGGCTCAATATAGCCTGTGCTACATGGAACTTTGTTCCAGGTAGCGAATCTTTAACAACAACAACAACCAGGACCACAGGATCACAAGACCAGCGTGCTGTCCGCTCGGCCGACTAGCTCCCGCGCGTGAAACTCCCAAACACGGTCGCGCAGGTCATTCAGGCACTGCGTGTTGCCACAAATATATATTCAATTATATTTTTTCTATGTATTTCCAATGCGGTTTTATTTGTTTTTCGGGGGGGGGGAGCCCCATCGGCTCCCCAGAGCTCACTAGGCTGATATGCTAATGTCAGACTTTGGCATCACTCATGAGTATGGAGTTCTGTGGGCCTACCGGGGACCACGAACCAGAACCTGGCCCCCTCAGAGAGGCATGGGGAGCAGTAGCCTATAGAAACCCCCTGTGTGGTTGGAAGCATTCTATGTCTGCCATCGACCGGGGTCTGGCACCCAGAAAGGTAAGCATTCCAAAACAAACCCCTATTCTGGTGAAAATATTGCTACCAAAAGCCGAACAAGTGGATAGAACTCCCCTAAAAGAAACAAGCAAACGAGCATGACGTGACACGTCGCCGCGCCGCTGTCTGCGCAACACCGCCCCGGCTCCAGTGGTTGTTTCAGCACTGTACCTAGTGTGTGTGGTGTCTGCTAGGTGGTCTGTGAGCCAAGAGTGATTCTCCAGTACTCGGGCTGCATGTGCCTAGGGGTTTCCTTCCATAGGTGTCCTGTAAGTACTTCCCTTGGGACTTCGGGTTACCTTCTCCAAGTTCCTTGGGTTCTGCTTCTGCTAGGCCGTTTACTGCTTGGTTTTCAGCTGCCGTTTGTGTGCTAGGGTTTTCTGTCTCCCTTGATCGCCTTAGGGTGAGGGGCAGTTTTGCGCTGGTAGGGGCGCGGGGTACTGCACAGCTTGTTTTCACTAAGCATTGCGATCGGCTCTGTTCCGCCTGGGTACGCTGCCCTCTTGCGGGGTTTTCTTTTTCTTTTTGTTTGTCTGCCTGATGGGGGGGGGTCTGCCTTGGTTCTTGCCCCCTGTGTACTGAGTACTCTTCCTTCTTCTGGTGGTTTCCCTTGCTAGGTCCCCATGAGTGTACACATCCCAGGGGGGGTTCAGTTCTTAGAAAGTTGTTTAGTAGACTTGGGCACCGGTTAGCAGTACCCTGCCTGAGCTTCCCTGAGCGTGATTCTGTCTCGGGCCCTGGGAATCCCCACGGGGATGCGTGGGTTCGATGGATGTGACCCCGGAATCTTCCCTCGCTTTGTGCGAGTTCGAGGGTTGCTCGGTCTCCTTGTCTCAGGGTAACTCTCACTGTCTTTGCCTCTGTCTGCTGCCTGTGGGGGTCGGTGGCACCTTCGGCCCGGAGTCTTACGAGTTTTGTTGCTTGTTTGTGACTCGGTTATCCAGTCTTATGTGGACTATGCACGTTGCACATTGCATTTTGCTGGTGACAACGCGCTAGGTAGTTTGCTCCCCGGAAGCCCTGAGGCTGCCCCATTTTCGTTGGTGTGTCAGGGCTTAGGGGGTGTTGGTTGCTTCTGTTTTGCTTCCTTCCGCTCCCCCTCGTTTTTCCCCTGTTATGGGAGAACATTATGAACGTTCTACTGTATTCATATTGTAAAAGACACAAATATGCATCACATACGATAAAAAAACCCAGTGTTGAATGTAATGAAATGCCAATTTCTGGGTGTGACTGGGAGGCTCCCCGGAGCTTACTAGGCTGACTTGGCACTCCCTCCCCTCCCGGCATCCGGATCCTTATCGTCTGTGGGTTCGGAGTCGGGACGGGGCTTCGGTGGTCTGGAGACTCGGGAGGTCTCGGGGGGACTTCTCTTTCCGGGGTACCGACGGGGGCATTCGAGCCTGTTCCTCCAGCTGTATTGTTTGAGTCTGCCAGTAGGCTCCCTTCCTTAGTACTTGTCCAGTTGCCCCAGCTTTCTTTGTGTGGCTGGGGCTTTAGGGGGATGGCTCGGCCCCGGGACCTGCCTTGTGGGTCCCCGGGGCTGGTGAGGGGCTGACTTTGAGGGCCTCGTATCCCGTTGGACCCCGCCTGGGTTTTTCTACCCTCTGGGCAGGGTTTGCGGTTACGAGGAGTGGGGTTTTTCTTCCCTCTCCGTATGTGTTGTTGGGAGTCAACCCCTCCCCGGATTCAGTTTCTTGTTCCTTGGATCCGTCGGTTCTGTCCTGTCGGTGGATATGTTTCTGCACCCTTCTTCTTGTGACGGGCCTTCCCCGTCATGTTCCCCTTTTCTCAGGACTCTGCATGACTTTTGGTCTCGGGTGCGACTGAGCCTTTTGTGCCTTCGGGTTTTACGCTTGCTTCTCTGTGTTCTCGAAGGTTCGGGAAGGTTTTTGTCCCGTATTATTGGAACGTCTGTCATCTTCCGATGTGGCTCCCCTCCGGTCCTTTCTAGGGCTTGTTGGTCCTCCTCCGTGCTTCTTCTCGGTTTTCGGTCCTGTTTCGTTCTTTCATGATTGTTTCTTCTCTTTGTGCACTGTCCTGCGCTGCACAGAGTTGCCAGATTGGTCTTCTTGTAGCCACAGAAGGGCTATGCTATGTATGTTTCGCTCCTTACTGCTCTTTTCGTCTACTGTTCATGGCTGCCTTGTGTGCTTTGAAAAGGGATTCAATCGTTAACAACACTATTTTGTCTAGTTTTATAGTCAATTTTGGTCTTTTCTTTTATCGGCTCGCGACTTCTCGCGACCCACATCTGGCATCCCTGCCTGCGCATGCGCAGTGGTAGTTGGTTTTGATGTGGGTAGTGTGAACGTGTGCTGGTGTTCTGCGCCCTTTTCTCTCAAGTGCTTCGCCTCTCGCTCCTCTTTATTATCCAGTCCGTGCCCCGTGGCTACTGGGGTTGTTCTGGATTGCCGCTATGGGGAGAATGCCGGCTTTTCCCTGCATATGGGTGTGGGGCTCCTCCTTCGCCTCTTCCTTACTCTTCTCTTGTATGTGCGGCTTTGCCTTCTTTCACTGGTAATGCTCCCGACATCTTCTCGGATACATTGTGTCGTGACACGTTTGTGCCTACGTTCTGCAGGTGAGTTTCTGTGGTCTGGCGTCTCTTTCAGCCAGGCACTGGTTTGTAGTTTTGGCTACGAATATACGAACATCGGAGCACAGGTGACTGCAGCAGGCCTCTTGGGCTTTATGAGGCAGCTCCTATTTATACCCATCCAGTCCCACTCTTATGCATGCACAGCCCATGCTTGAGTCTGGCACGGGGCCCCACCTCCACCAGGTTACGAGGTACGATCGTGGAGGTTTATGTTATGGGGTAAATATTACTGTGTCAAGATGTTATGAGGTGATGTTTGCTGCAGTTTTCTTACTGTGGTTGTGTGTTGGGATTGGTTGTGGGGTTTTGTTTGGCCCGTCTTCCAGTGCCTGCCTTAGCCCTTTCATATACATTGGTTTCTCTGTGCTTCCCTAGTTGTTCTTCCCTAGTTGTGTTTGTGGGAGTTGAGCTCTGGCTTTTTGGTCCCGCTTCTCACCTGTCTTCGCTGATGTGCGGGTTCCTGTGCCTGCTGGGCTCTATCGTGTTTCCACTGGAACCTGTGTATGGTGTCATCCTCCACCACATCGCTTCCTCATGCGTTCCGTTTGTCTCCTACTCTGCCACTGCTTACTTCTTTCCAACATTTCTCTGGCTCATTGGGCTCTCCTTCCACTGGGCCCAAATGTCGAGTACACTATGTGTCAACTTTGTGAAAGAGAAAACATGCACTCTCTTGAACATTATATTGTAGAATGTCCCATACTGGCTGACTTTCGCCCCCCTGGGCTAAGGTATGCTGAACTCTGTAATTACTATATGAGTACTGGAACACTTGATGATATATTGGACTTGTATCCAAGATTGACCATGTAATAGATTAATTATACAATGTATGTGATGTAACTATATAACCTAAGCTTGTAAAAGCACCTTAATCACCTTCAGTGATTAAGTGCTTAATTGCACACTAGTTTCTTTATCAGCTATCTCACCCTGTCAGAGTAAATGAGATAAATGTCTGTGAATGCATG
>WNGS01113158.1:41323183-41336045 GCA_020271785.1 Procambarus virginalis
ATTTTTCACTTTCCTTGGCACATTCCTGTTATCTCACCTATTTTTCAAAAGCACTGTACCTTTATGTTCTCTGGGACACCCCTCACTATCATCAACCTGTACTACAATACTTAGGATTGTTGAAATGTGCTGGAGCTCCTCTGACGCAAGTGTTGATCCTAGGGGTGTCAACTTTTGAATCTGAGTGCGCTGCTCTTGCTGCCGTCTCAGGCAACATGTCCTGGGCGACATACGGGCGCGGGGCTTTTGGCGGTCGAACAGTGTCCTGGCTGCTCGTTACCTCGTGAACGTTCCAGGGGCCCAGCCGGGCCTGTGTCACTTTGGGTTGGCGGTTGCAGCCAGGTGTCTCGACTTTGAGCTGAGGAGTGAGCAGCGACCGCCTCCCGGGTAAGTCCCTATTGTTTTCCTCTGTGGGTAGTTAGCTACGGGGAGCCGACAAGGCTCCCCCCCCCCAGTAAACCAGCATTGAATGTAATGAAACGCCATTTTCTGTGTGAGGCCCGGAGGCTCCCCGGTATCCCTCCCTCCCACCGGTCGGCAGTTTTTCGTGTGTTTTGAGATCCAGTCTCAGAATTGATGGGTAGATAGCCGGCGGGGGGGTCTGGGGCTCTCCCTTTCCACTCCTGAGAAGGGGGGAGCTGTGCAGACAGCGGCGCTGTGACATGTGACGTCATACTCGTTTGCTCGTTTCTTTTATGGGAGCTCTATCCACTTGTTCAGCTTTTGGTAGCAATATTTTCACCAGAATAGGGGTTTGTTTTGGGATGCTTACCTTTATGGGTGCCAGACCCAGTCGAGGGCAGACATTGAATGCTTCCAACCACACGGGGGTTTATATAGGCCATTGCTCCCTAATGCCTCTCTGAGGGGGCCAGGTTCTGGCTAGTAGTCCTTGGTAGGCCCACAGAACTTCATATGGATGACTGATGCCAAAGTCTGACATTAGCATATCAGCCTAGAAAGCTCTGGGGAGCCTCCCAGTCACACCCAGAAAATGGCATTTCATTACATTCAACGCTGGTTTTTTTTATCGTATATGATGCATATATGTGTCCTTTACAATATGTATACTGTAGAACGTTCATAATGTTCCATGGAACTGTGATATATGTGTCAGTAATGTGTCCACAATAAATGTTTATTGTCGCAATATTACTTGTTAAAAATTCACTAAAATTACAATATGTACAGTTACACACACTATTTACACAGTAACACACTCTATTACACATTCAGTACTTCAGAATCACCTTACAATGATCAGTTTGTAAGATAGTCTTGAAAAGATCGCTTTGTAAGGGCACACACTGGAATTGATTCAACCAACCTCAAAGAGTGTCAGCCAATCTGGAAGAGATTCAGGTATTCTTGAAGAGATTCAGCTATTCTTGAAAATATCTATGGAAAACACCACCATGGAAGCCACTAACACTGTTCATCTATGCTACTTGTATCAGATGCATCATCACTGAACGCAGAAAACGATTCATCTATGTATCATATATATAAATTGGAGATAGCATAAGTGGCAAGGATGGTGCTCAGAGCTACATCTGGATACTCTCACTGTATCGTCCTTATAGGTGCTGTATCACTTGCATCCGACCTTTGTGTAGTTACCTAAGTGTAGTTACAGGATGAGAGCTACGCTCGAGGTGTCCCGTCTTCCCAGCACTCTTTGTCATATAACGCTTTGAAACTACTGACGGTCTTGGCCTCCACCACCTTCTCACCTAACTTGTTCCAACCATCTACCACTCTGTTTGCGAAAGTGAATTTTCTTATATTTCTTCGGCATCTGTGTTTAGCTAGTTTAAATCTATGACCGCTTGTTCTTAAAGTTCCAGGTCTCAGGAAATCTTCCCTATCGAGTTTATCAATTCCTGTTACTATTTTGTATGTAGTGATCATATCACCTCTTTTTCTTCTGTCTTCTAGCTTTGACATATTTAATGCCTCTAACCTTTCCACGTAGCTCTTGCCCTTCAGTTCTGGGAACCACTTGTAATTACCTAAGTGTAGTTACAGGATGAGAGCTACGCTCGTGGTGTCCCGTCTTCCCAGCACTCTTTGTCATATAACGCTTTGAAACTACTGACGGTCTTGGCCTCCACCACCTTCTCCCCTAACTTGTTCCAACCGTCTACCACTCTGTTTGCAAAAGTAAATTTTCTTATATTTCTTCGGCATCTGTGTTTAGCTAGTGACGTTTAGAATTTATCTATGACCTCTTGTTCTTAAAGTTCCAGGTCTCAGGAAATCTTCCCTATCGATTTTATCAATTCCTGTTACTATTTTGTATGTACTGATCATATCACCTCTTTTTCTTCTGTCTTCTAGTTTTGGCATATTTAATGCCTCTAACCTCTCCTCGTAGCTCTTGCCCTTCAGTTCTGGGAGCCACTTAGTAGCATGTCTTTGCACCTTTTCCAGTTTGTTGATGTGCTTCTTAAGATATGGGCACCACACACCAGCTGCATATTCTAGCTTTGGCCTAACAAAAGTCGTGAACAATTTCTTTAGTATATCGCCATCCATGTATTTAAACGCAATTCTGAAGTTGGAAAGCCTGGCATAGGCTCCTCGCACAATATTCTTTATGTGGTCCTCAAGTGATAGTTTTCTATCTAGAACCACCCTAGATCTCTTTCTTTATCAGAATTCTTTAAAGATTTCTCAAATAATATATAGGTTGTGTGGGGTCTATGTTCTCGTATTCCACATTCCATAACATGGCATTTATTAACATTAAATTCCATTTGCCAAGTGGTGCTCCATGTACTTATTTTGTCCAAGTCATCTTGAAGGGCATGACAATCATCTAAGTTTCTTATCCTTCCTATTATCTTAGCATCATCAGCAAACATGTTCATATAATTCTGTATACCAACTGGTAGATCATTTATGTAGACAATAAACATCACTGGTGCAAGAACTGAACCCTGTGGTACTCCACTTGTGACATTTCTCCAGTCCGATACATTGCCTCTGATCACTGCCCTCATTTTTCTATCAGTCAGAAAATTTTTCATCCATGTTAGAAGCTTACCTGTCACCCCTCCAATATTTTCCAGTTTCCAGAACAACCTCTTATGTGGAACTCTGTCGAAAGCCTTTTTTAGGTCCAGATAGATGCAGTCAACCCAACCATCTCTTTCCTGTTAGGTCCTTATTGCGCCTAGCTTCACCAATATCATGACCCTTATGTTCTTCAAACAATAAGGTCTGAATTTCACCGACAGAGCGCGATCTTTCAACACTGCGTCAGACAGGTGTTTGGAAGCCAGAGGCACGTGTGCCATCCATGGTTACTTACTCATTACTAACCCAGCCAGCAGCCCTAGGGCATTCTGGGAAGTTTTTCAAGATGGCTACCTCTCACTGGAGGTTCTAAGAGTCCATTTTGTACACAACCTATTGTGCACACATTTTGAATGGGTACGAAAAAATCAAAAAGAGTTTTCTCGGTTAGTGTAGTTTCCCACCGACCGAGTTTACTCGGTTCACGCATTTTTCCACCGACCGAGTTTTCTCGGTTCACGCATTTTCCCACCAACCGAGTTTTCTCGGTTGGCGCAGTCCAGTGGTTAATGGTCGTGCAGGGACACTTAAGATAGACACTTAGACACATAGCACTAATGAGCAGGGGGGTTAGTTGGATGAATTGTTGCTTGTTTATGTTATTTCTGATGGAGTTCTTTTGCTATTTTGAGGACGTAGCTCACAAACCACAAGCCAGAACCTGGTTCCATCAGAGAGGCACAGGGCGCAGTGGCCTGTGAAAACTCTACTCTCTAAGCATATATTCATGTCTGCCATTGACCGGGGTTAGGCTCCCAGAAAGGTAGGCGCCCCAAAACAAACCCCAACTGGTAGAAAATTGCAGCTGGAGACCGAAACAGAGGCTAGAAACTTCCCCCAAGAAATTTAAGGAAACAAGCAAATCGTCATCAACCCGACGTGCCGCTCATTTGCGTTGGGCCCATGCAGCCGGCCATCTGCCCACCAGTTTGTCGACTGAAGCTGACTGGGGCAGAAGTGTACTCTGGTTTCGATTGCCTGTCAGGATTTTTACCCTAGTGGTGATACCTGCCATGTGTTGGAGCATTGATTGGGAATTACAAGTGCTAGGTCTGCTTGCACTTCGGGCTCACTTCCCTAGGCGCCCTGTAAGTGCTTCCCTTGAGTTTCAGGGTTCTCTTCCCTGGAGCTTTCGGGTCTCACTCCCGTAGGGATAATGGTCGCTTGGCTTCTTCCTCACCAGTGGTGTCAGCTTGGGTTTTGGTACTTTTTGTTTGGCCCTGGGTAGGGAGTGTTTGTTGCTGGTTAGAGCGCACAGTGCTGCACTGCTCGCATAACAGCGGCGGCCATGCCTCTCTCTGGCCTCCTATTGTGGTAGAGCACTTTTGGGGTACTTTTCATCCATTTTAGTTTTTTCCTGCTTGGTGGAGGGGCTACCTGGTGGCTTGCCACCGAACGGAACTGGCCTGCCTGAGGCGTGTGTACTGTACACACTCGCGACCTCCTCCACCTCTTTCTCCATCTCACTTGTGTCAGACCTCTGTGTTAGGTCTCTTTCTGGATTGTAGTCTGAATCATCATCCATCGCTCCATCATCATGCAGTGTCGCGTATTTTGTCCTCTGAGAGTCGTTTTTCCTGAACCGCGGCTGACCGTGGACCAGGAGCTCGTTGACAATGCGTCAGACATTGTTGCTTCCTTGAAACTGAGGCTCCCCACGGCCCTGGGGCTTGCTGGGATTTTGTTTCAAAATGGCAGACGATCACTGGAGCTCTCGGGCATCCATTTCGTACCCGCATCACAACGCGCCAGTTTTGAATAGTACGGTATACCTAAGAGATCCCTGAGGCGCGTTGCACACCACTCGTCGAGAGCCTCAAGGAGCGTTGCGCAGTGCAGTGTAGTGGTTAAGTCTAGCCAGCCTGCAGTCTATGATATTCGAAAGTATGCGTCTCTTGCTGCTGTGTTTGGGAATATGTCTTGGACTGACATTTGGGCACGGGGATTTTGGAGATCGAACAAGGTCCTGGCCCTGCATTATTTCGTGAATGATCCTTGCCCTCAGCAGTCTTGTGTGGCCTTGGGCCATCAGTTGCAGCCAATTGTCCTGCCTGCGTCATGAGACGTGCGGTGCTGCCACCTCCCGAGTAAGTCCCTCTTTTACTTATCTTTTGGTAGCTCTTTGGGTATGTAGCTCCAGGGAGCCAACAGGGCTTCCCACAGATAACCAGTATTGAATGTAATGAAATACCATTTTCTGGGTGAGCCCCGGAGGCTCCCTGGCACCCTCCTTCCCTCTGGTCAATGGTTTCTTCTTCTGTTTGCTCATTCTCGAAACTGGTGGGCAGATGGCCAGCTCGGTGGAGCAAGGGGGGGGCCTCACTCCCAGCGTCGGGTTTGATGATGATTTACTTGTTTCCTTGCTTTTCATGCAGTGAGTTTCTAACCTTTGTTTTGGTCTCAAATTGCAATTTTCTACAAGTTTAGGTCTGTTTTGGGGCGCCTACCTTTCTGGGTGCCTAACCCCAGTCAATGGCATTTTCGTTAAGTGGCAGACATGAATATACTCTTTAAAGAGTGAAGTTTTCATGGGCCATTACTCCCTTCACCTCCTTGAGGAAACCAGGTTCTGGCTTGTGGTTCCCGGTAGGCATGATAACTCCATATGACTGAAGTCCCAGACTAATATAGCTAATATCAGCCCCTATAGCTCCAGGGAGCCTCTGGGCTCAACCAGAAAGTGGCATTTCATTATATTCAACACTGGTTTTTTCTATAGGGAACAATAAAATGATTCTGCTCAGAAAAGTGTTTTTCATATTGACTCAATGCCTAATTTTTATTTCCACAGAGTACAGATTGCGGAGATTATTAAGCAAGACTGCGGGTTTCCTGGAGTGTTTGGTGCCATTGATGCATCCCTGATTCATTTGATATCACCTGTTGCAGACGACAACTGTGCTTTTGTTCTGCAGTTCATTGTTGACCATAGGCTTGTATTCCGGGATATTCACTTAGATTCTCCAAAGACAGGAACACGGATACAGATTTTCCAGGTAGATCTTTTATTCAGTTAATGATGTGTCATTTTCCTTTGATGTGGTGCTATGTAGTCTTACTGGCTTGATACTGTATATTCATTTTGATAATTGCTTTCCTTTCATGTTTAAAGTCTACTGAATTGATTTTTTTTTTGAATTTTGTCTTTTAAAAACTGATACTGTATATTCAAACTTTGAATTTTTTAAGTTTCATGAGATTGTTCTAAAACTTTTCTGGGGGGAGCCCCTTTGGCTCCCCAGAGCTTTTACATCCGGCTGATACGGATGTATAAGCTTTGGGCATCAGTCAATGTACATGAAGTTCTAGGACTACCGGGGACCCATGAGCCAGAACCTGGCCTACTCAGAGAGGCGCGAGGAGCAATGGCCTATAGAGACACCTTATACAGTGGTACCTCAGCTTACAAATTTAATCCCTTCCCAGTGACAGTTTGTAAGCCAAAAAATTGTAAACTGACACAAATTCCCTCATAAGAAATAATGGAAATTGAATTAATCCGTTCCACACTCCTAAAAAAATTATCTTCAAAGTAAATTTTATAACTAATTCACCCAAATCTTCAGTACTAAAGTATATACAGTGGTACCTCGCATAACGATCGCACCAAAAGACGAACATTTTGGGTAACGAACGGCCCGATCGGCGTCAAATCGTCCCGTATGACGAACGCTGATTTGTGTAACGTCAACACCACATGGTGGGGTCGCGCTGCTTCTTGCACATTCTTAGACGCCTCCAACGATGCACATAAATTATATTGTTCTTGTTTAAAGATGCTAATGATGCTGGGATATAAAGGGGTGACTGCTGAGATGTTGCAAAGCATTGATGTTTTTGTAGGAAAAAAGAAATGAAATGTCTGATATACAACAAATGTCAAAAAGGTTCGTTCGGTGTTCGGCAGGTAGGCTGCTCCATCATAACAATCTTTCTTTGTTTCAAATGTGTTCCATTTGTTTTGTATTTGTCATTTACGTTTCATTAATGGAGAAGCATACCATACATATACACTCAACAAACCATTATGACATTTTCCTTTCTTCAAATGTGTTCAATATTTATTTTTCTTTTGTCTTATAGCAAAAGGTTCGTTCAGTGGTCGGCAGGTAGGCTGCTCCATGTTTCTTACATACAAAAAAGTGTAAATAATAAAAAATGAAGAATTTTGAAAACCAGTACAAATGTCAAAAAGGTTCGTTCGGTGGTCTACAGGTCGGCTGCTCCATGTTTCTTAAATAAAAAAAACAAAAAATAAAAGAACTGTTGAAACAATTTGAAAAATGGACAAATGCCATAAAGGTTCATTCAGTGTTTGTCGGGTAGGCTGCTCCATTATTGAAACGTAAGTGACAAATACAAAACAAATGGAACACATTTGAAACAAAGAAAGATTGTCATAATGGAGCAGCCTACCCAACAAACACTGAACGAACCTTTTGCTATAACAAATATGAAAGACAAGGGCTGCTGGCTGGGTTAGTACTGCGTGAACAACCATTTGTGGCACACGTGCCTCTGGCTCTCAAACACCTGTCCGACACGGTGTTGAAAGACTGCGCTCAGTCGGTGCAATTCAAGAGTTGTTACATTCTTGTACAGCCACTAGTTAGCGTTTCGGGCAGGTCCCTGGAATACGATCCCCGCCGCGAAGAATCGTTCAGACCCTATTGTTTGAAGAACATAAGGGTCATAATATTGGTGAAGCTAGGCGCAATAAGGACTTAACGCAACGGTCGGATGCAATTGATACAGCACCTATGAGGATGATACAGCGAGCGTATCCAGTTGTAGCTCTGAGCCCCACCCTTGCCATCTCCAATTTATATAGATGATACATAGATGAATCGTTTTGTGCATTTAGTGATGATGCATCTGATACACATAGCATAGATGAACAGTGTTAGCGGCTTCCATGGTGATGTTGTTCATAGATATTTTCAAGAATACCTGAGTCTCTTCCTGACTGATGGACACTCTTTGAGGCTAGCTGAATCTCTTCCTGACTGATGGACACTCTTTGAGGCTAGCTGAATCTCTTCCTGTGTGGGACCTTACAAAGTGATCTTTTCAAGACTACCTTACAAATTGAGCTTTTCCTATAATCGTTTCAATACTACCTTATGCTTTACAAGCTTGGCTACATACCACCTACAAGTACTAAAGCCAAGGGTGCACGCGAGTGTGTTATTTGCAAGCACACAGAACATTGAAACAAGAAGCGAAAATCTATCTGTAGCTGGTGCAAGGAGAGCAAAGTCGCGCTGTGTACCATAGACTACTTCGTTGACTATTACGCACCTCCAAAGTACTGAGTGTGTAATACAGTGTGTTACTGTGTAAATAGTGTGTGAAACTGTACATATTATAATATTAGTGAATTTTTACCACATAATATTGTGACAATAAACATTTATTGTGGACACATTACTGACACATGTATCACAGTTCCATGGAAAATTATGAACATTCTACTGTATACATATTGTAAAGGTCACAAATATGCATCATATACGATAAAAGAAACAAATAAAACCGCATTAGAAATACATAGAAAAAATATTTGAAAATATATTTGTGGCAACACGCGGTGCTTGAATGACCTGCGCGACTGTGTCTGGGAGCTTCACACACGGGTGGCCAGCCCCTGATGACGTCACAGCACACCTTGTCCACGTCCTCACAGCCAAAGTAAGTGGAATTTGGTAATTATTTTTCCATAGACATGTTCAGGGAAGGTAATTTATCATTTTACAAAGAAAAATTATATTTTGTGGAACATTTGATGTCATGCACACTGGGGGAATTTCACAATAAATACAGTGCATCACACTGGTTACATGGGGGACACTCGTTTTGTATAACGTCCGTTTCACATGACGAACATGGAACGGATTAAATTCGTTACTCAAGGTACCACTGTACAAGTTATTACTTAACTTTACTGATGACTCTAGTTGGCGTATGGAAGACAGTGAGGAGGGGAGGAGGAGGAGAGGTGTTAGTGTTTGGAAGGGGGAGTCCCCTTCCATTATAACATCAGTGATGACTTTTCTGGGATGTTGACCAGTCCACACAGTAGAAGGTGAAGGAATGAGGACATTTCGGCCCGTCCTGGACCATTCTCAAGTCGATGAGAATTCTGGAATACTGGGAGTATCCCAGCTTTTCTGGGATACTCTCTCTTCTACATTTTGCAGGCATATCACTAGGACCTGCTTGTGGCTCACTGCTTGATTTTCTCACTAAGAATCTATCCATAGAGGATTGTTTTCCCTTCATTGTAACACTTGTCTGTACTGAGGCATCATAGTGTCATTAAAAAGGATAATGCAACGGCCTACTACAGCTTGCTTTCGGTGAGTCGTTTCAACAAGTTTGCATTTCTTCTCACAATCTACACCACTTCCTAATTGCTGAAGAAGGGACATTGTGTACTGCCTCCGCTTTCCCTGAAGACATTTCATCAGCTGCCTCTTGTTGCTGCTCCTTTTGGTCTTTCTCATGTGTTTTCTTGGCTTGAACCTTATCACTGGCTTTCTTGGGACCCATGGCGAGATACATAATAACAAATTTTATGTTCAAATAGCCATAAATCTGAAAAAAACTGTAATTCTTTACAAAGAATTCAGGCACAATTGTCACTAGGTGGGAGGCACTGGTAAACTGAGGCACGATCGCCGTGCTACCACGTTCTAGGTCAGCCATGTGCGTATCAACAAACTCGTTTCAAAAGGAAAAGTTCATAACCCAATTCGAATTTTCCAAAGAAATTGGGTTCATAACCCAAAAAGTTCATAAATAGGCGCATTCGTAAGCCGAGATGTCACTGTATATGATTTGGACTGTGTGTGCCATCTACCGGGTCGGGCACCCAGAAAAATAGGCCCCCAAAACACCCCCCCCCCATTCTGGTGAAGAATTGCTTCCAAACGACAAACGAGAGGATATAACTCCATGAAGACAAACGATCAAACAAGCATGACGTATCTCGTTACCAATGCACCGCCATCTGCACAACCCTCCTCCCTCCCCCGGGAGCGAGAAGGCGGAACCCCAGTCCCCCCGAGCCTGTCAGTTCTTGGCTGATGTCGGTGGGCTTTGGTCGTGTACCTCCAGCTCCAGCTTTTCTTCTCTGTTCTTTTATTGCAAGTTTTTTTTATTGCTAGTTTGTTTGCTTCCCCAGAAGCCCTGTGGCTGTCCCATTTTGCTTAACCCCTTAACTGCGTTGCCTCCAAATATGACACCCCCGCAGTGTGCAGGAAATAAAATTCTCTGGAAAAAATTCTTTTTTTTTTTAAGTGTCAAAAATCCTTCCCTGAGTATGGGTATGTAAAAAAAAATTGAAATTGTACTTACTTTGGCTGCTATGGGGTCTGTAAGTTGGGGCGTGACGTCATCATTCCCCCATTTGCCCGTGACGTACGTTCCCGGGGCCAGTAGGGCGCCCGTGGCGAGGCGTGTGAGTTGCCGCGAATATATTTTTGTTCATTTTTTACGCACAGTTCCAAATAAATTTTATTTGTTTTTACATGCTAATTCTATGTATAATGAACACGTACACTATATTATGGCAGTAAAACATCCGTACTGTCCGAAGACACTGTGTTACGTGCAAGACACTTGTGTACACGTATGTTGCACATATATACCGTGTATGATGCTAATTTATGTATGTATACAATCTATTTACACACTATACACTGTCACACAGTATATACATTCACCATCAACACACACAGAACTCCTCGAGTGTGAGCAGCCACACCCAGCCAGCCAGTCCTCCCTCTCTCCTCCATCATCGTACTCGCCATCACCCCTCCTCCCACCATACTGTTATTCACACCAATGTTTCGGGTTCATTTATGTATATTTACAACACATTTACACACTCTACACTGTCACACACTATAAACACCTCAGAACTCCGCGAGTGTGAGCTGCCACACCCAGCCAGCCAGTCCTCCCTCTCTCCTCCAACATCGTACTAGCCATCACCCCTCCTCCCACCATACTCTTATTGTTTATATTACACTATTTACATATGTTATGTATACCTATCTACATGTTTTATTCACCAGAACTATGCAAGTAAGACGGTATTGTGTCCAAACAGTACAGTGGCCACCATACACTGCATGAGAAATCACACAGCAGACGATGCTACGATTACGACATCACCTCCCTTAAAAAAATAGCTCCTCCCAACATACTCTTGTTGCTGTTATTATACTATATACACACACTGTATATACCCATGTACATATTTGTTCCCCATAGCGAACCACTGAGCTAGTATGGTGAGCAAAACAAGAGTGGCAGCCACACACAGTGGAGGCTACCTCAATTCTCTCCCTCCCTCACCAAAATTCCTCCTTCCAAAATACTATGCACAATGCTAATTATAACCACAATCCTGGTCACTAATTCCTGTAAATGAATAATTGACCACACGTTTATTTTGAAAAGGAACCTAAGAAGTCATTTGAAGATTCCTAGATGGACGAAATAATGCTGTGGTGCTTTGACTAGCACTGTGAACATCGTGAACAGCATTGAATTACTGATATTTGAACATTGTTCCCAGTCATTATCACACTCAGGCTCTTCTATAATACTATCATGGCTAAATAATACAGATTATATATATATTTTGACATTATTAGGTGATGCTGTGGTCACACGCTGAACAGCAGTGCTGTGCACTCATACTGCGTGCGCCGGCCTTGGTTGCTCACTCACTACTGAGGCTCCAACACCCGAGAATGTGGACCACGATTTTTTTTATAGATGGCGTCTGTTTACAAGAGCCCTGAGGAAGCTGATGTGAACCCTATGTAGCCGCGGGAGTTTTGAATGGAACGTGAAAAATACAAATACCCGAAGGCACATTGCACAAACCAGACGTGGGCCTGCAGG
Source organism: Procambarus virginalis (assembly GCA_020271785.1). Lineage (NCBI taxonomy): Eukaryota > Metazoa > Arthropoda > Malacostraca > Decapoda > Cambaridae > Procambarus > Procambarus virginalis. Next base: position 41,335,184 of record WNGS01113158.1, read on the forward strand.
CGCGTTGCGCAGTTTAAGGGTTAAAGGGTTCTGGACTTGCGGGGTGTGGGTCGCTTCGGCCTTGGGTTGGTCCGCTTCCCCTCATTCTTCCCCTGCTTTCTGGTCCCCCTCCTGCTTCCATCTCAGGAGCGTCTGAAAGCTTCGGGGTCGGGGCAAGGTTTAGCTGGTTTTGAGACTCGGCAGTCTTGGGGGATGCCCCTTCCAGGATGGCGACGAGGCATTCGAGTCGGTCCCTCCAGCCGTTGCGTATGGGTCTGACCAGTGGGCCCCCTTCCTTAGTGTTTTTACGGCTGCCCCGGTTTTTTCTTTTGAGGCTGGGGCTTTGGAGGACGATTCAGCCCCAGGTCCTGGTGTGGAGGTTCCCAGGGTTGGGGAGGGGCTGACTAGGGGGCCTAGGGCCCCATTTGGATCCCTCCTGGGTTTTCCTACCATCCGAGTGGGGCTTACTGTTACGTAGTTTGGGGTTTTCTTTCCCCCTCCCTCTACGTATGAGTCGGTTTTTGGTGTTGGCCTCTCCCAGGGTTCGGTTCCGTGTCCCTTCGGGTTCGTCGGTTCTACCCTTCCTGTGGCACATTTTACCCACTTTATCCATTTTCTTTTCTAAGAAATGTATTCTTTCTACATCATATAAAAAATCATATCAGTCACTATATCCTAATTCACTGGCTCCTACATGGCCATTGGTCTCCTTATGCCAATTGGTGCCCCATGTGAGCCTACGTGGCTTCGTGCATGGGTCTGGAAGGTTTGAGACGAACTTCCTTAATTAAAAAGTATTGCAACATCTGTCGCTTCGGTGATGATTGCCTCCGATATTTTATAAGAATCATTGGTGCTCTTCGGTACTACTTATCTTATTTAT
>WNGS01113158.1:41364529-41378687 GCA_020271785.1 Procambarus virginalis
TTTCTGAGTGAGTCCCGGAGGCTCCCCGGCATCCCTCCCTCCCTCGGGTCGGCGGCGTTTTTTGCGTATTTTGACATCCAGCCTAAGAACTGCCAGTTGGATCGCCAGCATGGAGGGTCTGGGGCTCCCTCTTCCCCCTCCCAGGGAGTGGGGGGTTGCGCAGACGGTGGCGCGGCGACATGATGACGTCATGCTAGTTTGGTAATTTTGTTTGGCGAGTTCTGCCTACTCGTTCAGCTTTCGGTAGCAATATTTTCACCAGAATAGGGGTTTGTTTTGGGGTGCCTACCTTTCTGGGTGCCTATCCCGGTCGATGGCAGAAATAGAATGCTCCCAACCACAAGGGGGCTCCTCGTGCCTCTCTGAGGGGGCCAGGTTCTGGCTCGTGGTCCCTGGTAGGCAAGATCTCTTAGCACTTTGACTGATGTCAGAAAGTTATACATATCCATTCAGCCTGGATAGCTCCGGGGAGCCTCCGGGACTCACCCAGAAAATGGCGTTTCATTACATTCAACGCTGGTTTTTTATACAAAGTGATAGGGGTAGGCAGGCCAGTAAAATGGTACAAAAATGCAAACCAGCAAAATTGCTAGAGAAAAGGGTAGTGAAGAATAAGGAGAGGGGGGAACATGTTCCTGAAAATTGTATACACAAATGTAGATGGAGTTAGATCAAAGATACTGGAGTTAAGTGATGTAATACAGCTGCAGACACCAGACATTGTTGCACTCAGGGAGACAAAACTTGAAGATGTTATTTTAAATGAGGTCATATTCCCAAGGGGCTACTCAGTTTGGAGACGGGACAGAAAAATTCAGGATGGCAGTGGCGTTGCTGTGCTGGTGAAAGAATACCTAAAGGTAAACAAAATAATGATTGCCAATCCACAAGAAGTTGACATAATAGCAGTAGAGATCTGCCATGTAGATGATAAACTAATGATCATAAATGCTTATAACCCACCACCAAGCAACACATGGACAAAGGAGGAGCTAGATAGTAAACAAGAGGGTCTTATAACAATAATGAGAGAGATTATAGCAAGAGCGGATAAAGATAGATCACGACTGTTGATAGTCGGTGACTTCAACTTGAAATCCATAGACTGGGAAACATATGAAGCTAGAACAGACTACTTTTGGACCTTGTTGATTTGTAGACCTCATCCTGGAAACATTCTTGTATCAACATGTTAAACAAGCTACGAGGATGAGGGAAGGGGACGTTCCCTCCATGCTAGATTTGATACTTACCAGGAAGGAGGAAGAGTTACTTGACATTCAGTACCTTCCTCCCTTGGGTAAAAGTGACCATGTCTTTTTGGGAATAAAGTATGCAATGCGTTATAATCTAGAAGAAAATATGGGGTTGAAGCAGTTGAAAAACCTGACTTCTGGAGAGGACATTATGGTGACCTTAGAAAATTTTTTAGTGAGTATAATTGGACAGACTTGTTGCTAGGCAAGGAAGTGAATGAGATGTATGTCAAGTTTTGTGATATGTATGATAAAGGCACAAAAAAATTTATAGCAAAGCAGAGATGCAGAACTAGGAAACAGGATTGGTTCAACAGAAATTGCAAGAGGGCCAGAGACCAAAAGTCACAAAAATGGAATCAAGATAGGAAGAAGCCAAACCCCCCAAATATATCAGGGATACAAAGATGCGAGAAACATCTACACGGCAGTGAGGAAAGAGGCAGAAAGAAATTTTGAAAAAAGGGATTGCGGACAAATGTAAAACAGAACCAGGCCTATTCTATAAATTCATAAACAACAAATTGCAGGTAAAGGATAATATTCAGAGGTTGAAGATGGGAAACAGATTCATGGAAAATGAAAAGGAAATGTGTGAAACTTTAACCCTCAAACCACTAGGGGCCCAAATGGAATTCACACCCACAGGCGCAACAAAAAAAAAAAAATCCAAAAAATTCTTTCGTCTTATAGAATTGTTTATTTTTGTTCCCTGATCACGGAAAAAATAACAAAAAAATCGTAGGTGGCATATTTTAGCCGCAGTAGGGTAGGGAAGTGTGGCAAAAAAGGGGCGTTGGCAGAGCCTTCGCCAGACGAGGTCTGCTCCGCCCGAGCTGTCAGACGGCAGTTACCACAAATATATTATTTCCTAATTATTTCAATGTCTCTGATTGATTTTTTCTTAGTTTTTTTGCAGTAATATTATTCCATACAGTGAATTGTGGTATATTTATATTATATAATGTGTGAACCATCGCTGTACTCAAAATTATGGTGTGCATATAAGTGATTCAATTATTATGTTCATAAAACAATAAACAAATAGTTTTGCTGTTGTTACACTATATACACAGGTTATATATAAGTATCTGCATGTTTTGTTCACCATAACGAACTACTAAGTTGGTCTTGTGAGTCAAAAAGCAACGAGGAGTGGCCGCCACACACCAGCGAGCCACTCACTGCCACGCCCTCCCTCAACACCACCTCACTCACCCTCATTTACCTCCCACAATACTGTTTTTGCATTTATTCACTATACACAGACGTTATATATACATATTTACATGTTTTGTTCACCATAACTGTACATCTAAGCTTGTATGGTGAGTAAACGCACAAAGACGTTGCTACTCCACAGTCAGCTGATCGGCGGCCACCCTCAAGGCCATACGCACTAATATTTCTCCTCCAACAATATTGGTTGTGGTGTTATTATGCTATATACACACATTATATATAAGTATCTACCTGTTTTATTCACCATACTTGTACAAATAAGCTGGTATGGTGCCCAAAGACCCTTTGTGGTCACCAGTAAACAACACGATAATTCCTGCAGACGACGCTCCTCTCACCAAAATGGCGGCTCCCAACCTACTCCTCTCGCTGTTATCTCACACTATACACACGTTATATGTAAGTATCTACATTTGTGTTCACCATAGCGAACCACTAAGCTGGTATGATGAGTGCAGTCAATAAATGGTGGCCACACACAGTCAGAAGATGATGCCCACAACCCTCCCTCCACAGCTGTACTCCTCCCTCCATCGAGCACAGCGCTAAATATCTCCACAATCAAGCTGTTATCAGAATCCTGGTCAGTTTTATCAAATTCAGGGGGCTTCAGTAATACTATCACTGCTAAATAATAGCAGTATCACTTATATTTTGGCATTTGTAGGCGATGCTGTGGTCACAAGCTGAACAGCGGTGCTGTGAGCTCATGCTGCGTGCGCCAGCCTTGGTGGCTGGCGCAATACTGACGTTCTCACTCCCAAGAATGTTGGGCTGGATTTTTTTTCTAGGTGGGATCTGGCAACTATCAGTCGTGGCTGTACTATAGCTGCCCCTATCCCAGGCGGGGTATCTAAATTATAGCGCTAGACACGAAATCATATATAAATGATGTGCGCGATTTCGGTTTTGTCACTGATATCATTTATATATGATATGCGCGGTTTGAGGGTTAAACAAAATGCTCCAAAGTGTGTTTGTGCAAAATGAAATCTTCAGGGAACCAGACACAATAAGAATTCCAGTGAACAACATAGAACACATAGAGGTGTCTACAGATGAAGTGGGAAAAAATGCTCAAGGAACTAAGTAAGAACAAAGCAGTTAGTCCAGATGGAGTTTCACCATGGGTTCTGAGAGAATGCACACATGAGCTCAGCATTCCACTTCAGCTGATTTTTCAAATATCCCTGTGTACAGGAATTGTAGTTGATGTGTGGAAAAAAGCTAACATAGTTCCAATCTGCAAAAGTGGCAGCAGGAAAGACCCTCTCAATTATAGAACTATATCATTGACAAGTGTAATAGTCAAAATATTGGAAAAAAATAATAAAAACTAAATGGGTAGAACACCTGGAGAGAAATGATATAATATGAAACAGACAGTATGGTTTTCGATTTAGAAGATCCTGTGTGTCGAATTTACTCAGTTTCTATGATTGAGCCACAGAGATTTTACTGGAAAGAGAAGGTTGGGTTGACTGCCTCTATCTGGTGTCGGAAAACCCGACACTATTTAATAATATTACTAGCAACAGGCAGATAATATTGCTGCTGTGTTGTATACACAAGTTACCCATAGAAAATGTAGCTTGTAGTGGAATTTTCCATCAATAGAAAATGGGATATCATTGCCACGTAGTACTATAAATTCACCAGCTATTCTGTTGGGAATTATTCTTAAATACACTAGTCTTTGGACTTTTACCATCATAGAAACATCTTATTTTAATTAACTTAATTATCAGTATCAGAATAAAGTAAATGTGACCCTTCTATCACTTATTGACATTAGACAAGGAGAGCCAAGGCGTCAGTAGTGGTGGGGAGGTCAGCCATTGTTTGTTAGACCAGAGTCGTTAGAGGGAGTTCGTCTCCTATAATTCTCTTGGACGAAGTGTTATGGAGATCAAAGTGTTCTACCATCATCAACACACTGTCATCAACCACAAGGGAAGTGTCTTTCCGAAATCTTATCTAAGTCATTATTGGCCAGTAATGTTAGGTAGATATGATTAATTCTGGTTAGAATATGAACGATCGACTCAACCCAGGTAATTCAGCCTTGGTCCTTATCATATATAATATACAGTGTTTTCTCTGATATAGCTGTCATATATTAGGATTCCGGCTTTATAGCTAGTGCCCTTTGACAGGAACAAGAAGAGGAAGCAAGAATTTATCTTGGTACATCAGTTACTATTGGTGATGGAAGCTAGCCTCACATGAGGATAATTTGGTGTCTACATCCTAGTTATACCTGGTGGACTAAGCCTGCTGTACAATAAGATAAGGCACCCCCAATTTTATATACTAATATATGTAGTTTAATACTGTAGTTTGATTGGCTGCATATATATAAATTTAATATAAACCCCCCCTAATGTGTAAGGATCGATTTGTGAGAATTGCAGAAATACAGTCCACTTAACATCATACAAATTGCTATCAAATTATATAAATTAACGTAAATATTAATTCATATAAATTAAATAAATATAAATCTCACAGGTCGGTTCCCACATCTGGACCTAAAAAAGGCATTCGATAGAGTTTCACATAAGAAATTGTTCTGGAAACTGGAACATATAGGAGGGGTGACAGGTAAGCTTCTAACATGGATGAAAAATTTTCTGACTGATAGAAAAATGAGGGTAGTAATCAGAGGCAATGTATCGAACTGGAGGAATGTCACAAGTGGAGTACCACAGGGTTCAGTTCTTGCACTGGTGATGTTCATTGTCTACATAAATGATCTACCAGATGGAATACAGAATTATATGAACATGTTTGCTGATGATGCTAAGATAATAGGAAGGATAAGAAACTTAAATGATTGTAATGCCCTCTAAGAAGACCTGGACAAAATAAGTATATGGAGCACTACTTGGCAAATGGAATTTAATGTGAATAAATGCTATATTATGGAATGTGGAATAGGAGAACATAGACCACACACAACTTACAAATTATGTGGAATGGAATTACAGAACTCTAATAAAGAACGAGACCGAGGAGTGGTCTTGGATTTTAAGCTCTCGCAAGAGGAACACATAAAGAACATTGTGAGAAGAGCGTATGCATCACTTTCCAACTTCAGACTTGCTTTTAATAATATGGATGGTGAAATACTAAAGAAACTGTTCATGACTTTTGTGAAACCAAAATTAGAATATGCAGCAATTGTATGGTGCCCTAATCTCAAGAAGCACATAAATAAACTGGGAAAGGTGCAATGGCATGCTACAAAATGGTTTCTGGAGCTGGAAAGTAAGAGTTACGAGGAGAGACTAGAGGCATTAAACATGCCAAAACTAGAAGATAGAAGAAAGATAGGTGATACGATCACCACTTACAAAAAATACTAACAAGGAATAGACCAAATTGACAAAGAGGTATTCCTGAGACCAGGAACTTCATGGACAAGAGGACACAGATTCAAGCTAAGAAAACAGAGGTGCCAAAAAAATATTAGAGCATTTTCTTTTGCAAACAGGGTGGTAGACGGTTGGAACAAACTAATTGATATGGTGGTGGAGGCCAAAACCGTCAGTAGTTTCAAAACATTATATAACAAAGAATACTGGGAAGACGGGGAACCACGAGCGTAGCTCTCATCCTGTAACTTCACTTGGGTAATTACCAAAGATACATGTTCCGAGGAGTTTCAGATCCTCTGTAGATTGACTACTCTTGAGTCTGAGTAGTACATAGCTTACTGCAAGACCTGGTAATGGTGTGTGGTAATAGTAAGCTGTGTGCCTGTGTTGCTATCACACTTGGCTCTGCTCCCTGTGCACATTTGGACTGTGTACTTTAGCCAAGGTTGTGTTTGGATCACATAACTGATTCTTCTTATCCATGGTTTCATACATCTTATAAATTGTCACTGATGGGTTGCAGTTGTGATTGTCATTCTACCTGTTGGAAACAGGGCGGCCTTCTTCCTTACTTGGGACACTCAGGTCACTGGGTCTATCATATATAGATGAGTGAATGGTGCTAACAAGCAGTCGGACCTAGACAATGAGTGTACATAGCTCACATCAGGGGTTGCAAATATTGTCCATGCAGTACCTTGTTTAGGTGTGCTCTATCTTTCTGGTGTTTTATTTCATCAATTCTATTGTGCTCTTGTATCCCAAGACTCCCCAAGGCTTCTATTGAGGGGACCAAATTCTGATCCTGGTCTCCAATAGGCACTTGTGATTCATTTGAGCTTGGTGTTGTACCCAAGGTTTTGAGCTTTCCAGTTGAGTAGCTCAGGGAACCATTGAGGGACCCACCAGAAAGAGAGAGGTGTAGCATTACATTCAGTGCTGAATTTTTTCTTGGTTTTGTGTTAGTCTCTGATCCTTAGGGCTTCCTTGTCTCTTAGAGTGGGCTAAATTCTGGTCCTTGCTCAATGTAAGTCATAGTGAGCTTTGAAGCTCGGTGTGATTTCTTAACCCTTTAACTGCGCAACGCGCCTGCAGGCTCGCGTCTGGTTTGCGCAACGCGCCTCCGGGTATTTGTATTTTTCACGTTCCATTCAAATCTCCCGCGGCTACATGGGGTTCACATCAGCTTCCTCAGGGCTCTTGTAAACAGACGCCATCTTTAAAAAAAATCGTGGTCCACATTCCCGGGTGTGGGAGCCTCAGTAGTGTGTGAGCAACCAAGGCTGGCGCTCGCAGCATGAGCGCACAGCACTGCTGTTCAGCGTGTGACCACAGCATCGCCTAATAATGTCAAAATATATATATAACTTGTATCATTTAGCCATGATAGTGTTATAGAAGAGCCTGAGTGTGATAATGACTGGGTACAATGTTTAATTATCAGTGATTCAATGCTGTTCACGATGTTCACAGCACCACAGCATTATTTCGTCCATCTAGGAATTTTCAAATGATTTCTTAGGTTCCTTTTCAAAATAAACGTGTGGTCAATTATTCATTTACAGGAATTAGTGACCAGGATTGTGATAATAGCAGGATTGTGGTTATAATTAGCGTTGTGCGTAGTATTGTGGAAGGAGGAAAGTTTGGTGAGGGAGGGAGGGCGAGAATTGAGGTAGCCTCATTGTGTGTGTGTGGCTGCCACTCTTGTTTTGCTCACCATAATAGCTTAGTGGTTCGCTATGGGCAACACATATGTACATGGGTATATATAGTGTGTGTATATAGTGTAAGAACAGTAACAGGAGAATGTTGAGAGGAGCTATTTTGGTGAGGGAGGTGACGTAATCGTAGCGTCGTCTGCTGTCTGCTGTGTGATTTTTCATGCAGTGTATGGTGGCCACTGTACTTTTTGGACACAATACCGGCTTACTTGCATAGTTCTGGTAAATAAAACATGTAGATAGGTATATAGAACATGTGTAATAAGAAATATAACAGTATGGTGGGAGGAGCAATGTTGGCGAGTAAGATGTTGGAGTGAGGGAGATTGGCTGGGTGTGGCTGCTCTCACTCGAGGTGTTCCGATTGTGTTATGGTGAATGTATATAGTGTGTGACAGTGTGTAGTGTGTAAATAGATTATATGTATACATAAATTAGCATGATACATAGTAAATATGTGCAGCATATGTGTACACAAGTGTCATGCACGTAACACAGTGTCTTCGGACAGTACGGTTGTTTTACCGCCATAATATAGTGTACGTGTTCACTATACATAGGATTAGTACGTAAAAACAAATAAAATGTATTTGGAACTGTGCGAAAAAAATGAACGAAAATATATTCGCGGCAACTCGCGTGCCCCGCCCCGACCGCCCCACCCGCCCCGGGAGCTTACAGCACGGGCGCACGGGGAATCATGACGTCACGCCCCAACTTACGGACCCCATAGCAGCCAAAGTAAGTACAATTACGACTTTTTTTTTACATACCCATACTGAGGGAAGGGTTTTTGACACTTTAAAAAGAAAAAAGAATTTTTTCCAGAGAATTTATTTCCTGCGCACCACAGGGGTGTCATATTTGGAGGCAACGCAGTTAAAGGGTTAAGGCTTGGCTATACCAGGGTCTAAATATGAGGAGATACTAAGAGGTTTGCCAGAGGATAATATTTCCATTTATTCTATGTTTGATTTTTCTTACTGATAATATTATTATTGGCCAAAAGTTTTCCCTTCAATGTATTTTTCAAAATATGTATTATAATGCAGACGAGGAGTCACAATAATGTGGCTGAAATATGTTGACCAAACCACACACTAAAAGTGAAGAGACGACGACGTTTCAGTCCGTCCTGGACCATTCTCAAGTTGAATGAGAATGGTCCAGGAAAGACCGAAACGTCGTCGTCTCTTCACTTTCTAGTGTGTGGTTTAGTCAAAATATGTATTATAATCTATGTATTATACTCTTTCTGGGGGAGCCCCGTTGGCTTCCTGGAGCTATCTAAGCTGAATGGATATGTATAACTTTCAGGCATCAGTCAATGCATGGAGTTCTTGCCTACCGAGGACCACGAGCCAGAACCTGGCCCCCTCTAGAAAGGCATGAGGAGCAATGGCCTATAGAAACCCCCCTTATGATTGGGAGCATTCTATGTCTGCCATCAACCGGGATAGGCACCCAGAAAGGTAGGTGCCCCAAAACAAGCCCCTATTCTGGTAAACTACAGTGGTACCTCGGAATGCGAGTGTCCCTGTATGCGAGTTTTTCGGAAGACGAGCAGGATTTCCTCGGAAAATATGTCTCGGAACGCGAGGGTTACCTCGGGACGCGAGTTTGTTGATACGCGTACAGGCCGACCTAGCGCGTGGTGGTTCAGCGATCGTCGCCCCTCCACCCCTCCGCCCCTCAGTTTACCATTGTCTCGCGCTCAGTGACTACCACGCATCAATTCTTCACCTGGATTTTCAGTGTTTTGTTGTATTTTTGGTCATTTGACTATACAATTTGTTATTATATATCTCACCATGGGTCTCAAGAAAGCCATTGATAAGGTTCAACCTAAGAAAATAACTGTGAGTAGAGGCAGTAGAGGATGTCCCTTCTTGATTAAGAAAATGTGTGAAGTATGGGAAGAACTGCAAAGTTTTGTTGAAAAAACTCACCCAGATAAAGCTGTAGCAGGCCGTTGCATTGACCTTTTAAATGATAATGTGATGTCTTACTACAGACAAGTGTTAAAATGTAGGGAAAAACAAGTGTTTTTAGACAAATTCTTAGTAAGACAAGCAAGTCCTAGTGGTATGCAGGCAAAATGTGCCAGTGTGTGCATACCAGTGAAGTCCTCACTGCCTGATGAGATAATGGAAGGGGACTCTCCTTCCAAACAGTAACTCCTCTCCTCCTTCCCCCTCCTCACCATCTTCCGACGCCTACAGCATTCAAGAGCAAGGTAAGTAATAACTTGAACATAGTTTTGTAGGTTTATTTAGATGAATTAGATATAAAAATTTAGTTTGATATGGGGTTTTTGGGGTAGTCAGGAACGGATTAATTCATTTCCCATTATTTCTTATGGGGAAATTAGCTTCAGAATACGAGTTTTCGGAATACGAGGCGTCTCCAGGAACCAATTAAACTCTTAAACTGAGGTATGCCTGTATTGCTACCGAAGACCGAAGAGGTGGACAAAACTCCCCAAACGAAAATTAGCAAACAAGCATGTTGTCATCATGTCTGTGCGCCACTGTCTGCGCAACCCCACCTCCCCGGGAGGGGGATGGGGGGAGCCCTAGACCCCACCGTTGGCGACCCAATCATTAGTTCTTAGGCTGATGGGATCTGGTGCGGTCGTGCCTCTGGCTCCAGTTTTCTGTTGCAGTTCTGTGCCTTGTGGTGTGAGCTGTCCCTTCCGGTGGTGTGTGTGGGCCAGGAGTGATATTCCAAGGTGCTCGGGCTGCATGCGCCTAGGGTCACCTTCCCTAGGTGCCCTGTAAGTATTGCCCTTGAGGCTTAGGGCCACCTTCCCTGGGTCCCCATGGGGTCTACCTCCGCTGTGCCGTGTACTGCTCAGTACTTGGTCGCCCTTGGGGTCAGCTGGGTTTTTTTCTTGGCCTTGTTTGTCTCTGGGTAGGGGTTAGTTTTCGGCACTGGCAGGGGCGCGGGGTACTGCACAGCTAGTTTTCATCATTAACAGCGGCTGGCTCTATTCCGCCCTGGTACGTTGTCCTCTTGTGGGGGTTTTCTTTTGTTTTTGTTTTCTGCCTGGTGGGGGTCTGCCTGTTGGTCCCCCATCGCTGTTCTTGGGGTATATCTATATTTCTGGGGGGGGGAGCCCCGTCGGCTCCCCGGAGCTATCCCAGGCTGATATGCTAATGTCAGACTTTGGCATCAGTCATGTGTATGGAGTTCTTAGGCCTACCGGGAACCACGGCCAGAACCGGGCCCCCTCAGAGAGGCAAGGGGAGCAATGGCCTATAGAAGCCCCCGTGTGGTTGGAAGCATTCTATGTCTGCCATCGACCGGGACAGGCACCCAGAAAGGTAATCGCCCCAAAACAAACCCCTATTCTGGTTAAAATTGCTACCAAAAGCCGAACTAGTGGATAGAACTCCCCAAAGAAAAACGAGCAAACTAGTGTGACGTCACACGCTGCCGCGCCGCTGTCTGCGCAGCTGCCCCCTCCCCGGGAGGGGGAAGGGGGAGCCCCAGACCCTCCGCGCCGGCTACCCACACCTCAGTTCTTGAGGCTGATGCTATAGGCGAAGGTCGTGTGCTCTGGCTCCGGTGTTCGCTACAACACTGTGCTTGCGTGTGGTGTTTGTTTTCTGGGTGCGAGAGCCAGGAGTAATTTTTAGTACTCGGGCTGCATGCGCCTAGGGTTTCCTTCCCTAGGTGCCCTGTAAGTACTACCCTTGGGGCTTGGGGCCACCTTCCACAGGCTCCTTGGGATCTGCCTCTGCTGGTCCGTTTTACCTTTTTCGGTTTTTCGGCCGCCTGTTGGGCTCTTGGGTGTTCTGTTCTCCCTTGTCACTGGCAGGTAAGAGGCAGTTTGCACTGGTAGGGGCGCAGGGTGCTGCACAGCTTGTATTCCCGACATAGCGGCCGGCTCTGTTCCCTGGGGCTCGCTGTCCTCTTGCGGGGTTTTGTTTTTCTTTTTGTTTTTGCCTGGTGGGGGGTTCTCTCATATTCATTCCTTAGTTCTAACCCTTTCACGGTTATACTCGATGGCGCCCCCTGCTAGGTCCCCGTGAGTGTACACGTCCCTGGGTACAGCTATAGAAGTTCGATTGGTAGTTTTGGGCGCCGGTTAGCAGCTCCCTGCCTGGGACTACCTGAGCGCGAGTCCTCTTAAAGTAAACGCTCAGGACCCTGGGAATCCCCTAGGGGGCGCGTGGGTCCGATGGATGTGACCCCGGAGTCCCCACTCGCTGTGTGCGAGTTAGGGTTGCTCGGTCCCTTTGTCTCAGGGTGACCCTCATTGTTTTTGCCTCTGCCATGCTGCCTGTTGGGTCGGTGATACTTTCGACCCTGAGTCCTGTGAGTGTTGCTGCTTGCTTGTGACTCAATTTACCCAATCCTCTGATGATTCTCTTCGGGTACAGGCGGCGCGTGCGTTGCAGTCTAGGTTTCGTCTGTTGCAACGCGCTAGGTTGGTTGCTCACCCGGATGCCCCGGGGCTGCCCCGCTTTGCTTTTCGTGACCCGGACTTGGGGTGGGGGTCGCTTCGATCCTGGTTCAGTCCGCGCCTCCTCGTCCTTCCCCTACTGCTCATTCTGGTCCCCCCCTTGCTTCCAGCCCCGAAACGTCTGAGGGTTTCGGGGTCGGAGCAGGGGTTACTTGATCTTGAGACTCGGGCAGCTTCGGGGGGTGCCCCTTCCGGGGGAGCGGCAGAGGCATTCGAGTCTTGTCTCCCGGCCGAAGCTTCGGGGTCTGACCAGTGGGCCCCCCTTCCTTCAGCTGTTCCGGCTGCTCCGTCCTTGTCTTGTGGGGTCGGGGCTTGGGGAGAGGACTCGGCCTCGGGTCCTGTGGTGTTGGACCTCGAGGCTGGGGAGGGGCTGACTTGGGGGCCTTGGGCTCCGCTGGACCCCGCCTGGGTTTTTCTTCCCTCTGAGCGGGGCTTATTGTTACAAGGAGTGGGGTTCTCTTTTCCCCCTCTGCGTACGAGTTGGATTTGGTGTCGGCCCCTCCCCGGATTCGGTTCCGTGTTCCCCCGGGTTCGTCGGTTCCGTCTTTCCGGAGGTTTTCGGCTTATCGCATCCAACCTGGTGAGGTGCGAGCGGCCTTTGCAGCTTACCTCCTGCGGGACCCGGATTATGCCTCGGAACTGGATCCTTCTGAGTTCAGGTTTGGGACTTCGTTCCCTTTCTGGCTCCGTTACGAGGTTCCGGAGTCTTCCTGGCTAGCAGCCTGCCCCTTGCTTGTTTTGGATTCCTGGCATTCCTTCTGTCGTTCCCGCACGTTGGAGTGGCGGGAAGCTTCCACGGTGATTCAGGTTTTCCTGGGGGCGAGCTTGAGTACCTGAATGAGTGCTTGTTTGCCCCTGCCCTCCCCCGCGATGTGGGCGTTATTCAGCTCCATGTGCAGGTTCCCGTCCTTTCGGCGGCGCTTGTTGCGGAGGACTTGCGCGCCCGGGGCCTTTTGGCTTCGGCCTTGCGGTTCTTTTCCATCCTGGAGCTGTCCTCGGATTGGCTCGTGGAGGATGTGAGGACGCTTGGGTCCGTCCCAGGGTCCGGCGCCTTGTCCTCGGCTGCGCGCTCGTTCGCTGCCTTGTTGAAGCTGTTCACGCCGATTTTGCGGGATGCGGTTTCCCTGTTTTATGCTTCCCGTCTCGCGTGTCGGCAGGCGGTGCTGGGTTCCTCCGTGGAATCTGCTTGGGCTCTGGCTCTTAGGCGTTCTTCCCCCTTTTGTCCTCTTCTTTTTGCGGAGTCGGCCGTGGCGCAGTTTATTCAGGCTGCGTCGGCGGCTTGTCGTCCGATGTCGGACTTGTTGGTCTTCCGGGGTCCCGGGGTGGGTCTTCCCGGAAGGGTCGTGCCAGAGCTCGGGGTTCCTCTCGTCGTGGTAGGCCTCTGGTGTCAGGTTCGGGTTCGGCTCCTGCTGCGGACCCGCCTCGTCTGGTCGGGCGGTGTTCGCTCTGTGCGGGGTTCTGGGTCTCGTAAGGGTCGCCGGCCCTTTCGCGGTTTGCCCCGTTGACGGGCGAGGGGGGGGGGCTTGCGCTGTTCGCCCGCGCCTGGTCCCACGATTCGTGGCCTTTCAGGTCGGTTCTTGCGGTCTCTGCGGTGGCGTTGGGTGGCCCCTCCCCCTTTGGGGTTGGGGGCTGGCAGGGCAAGTTTCTTCCCCTGCGCTCCGTCGCGTCGTCTTGGAGTGGGTACGTTTGGGCGTCGTCGAAACGACGTCGTCCCTCAGATGGGTTTCCCGTCTGTTTCCGGTTCCGAAACGGGACTGCGCGGACCTGAGGTTCATTCTGGACTTGTCCCGTCTGAACCCCTGGGTTCATTGCCCCTCCTTCCGGATGACTACGCTGTCTCAGGTTCGGCTCCTTTTGGAGCCGGGCGCTTGGATGGTGTCCCTGGACCTCCGGGACGCTTATTGGCATGTCCCGATTCATCCGCGGTTCAGGGACTGGCTCGGTTTTTGTGGTGGGGCGTCAGAGTTACCGCTTTCGTTGTCTCCCGTTCGGGTTGAACCTGGCACCTCGCGTGTTCACAGCGCCTTACACGGGTAGTCGTGGCTCGTTGCGTCTCCTAGGAGTTCGGGTGTTGGCCTACCTCGG
>WNGS01113158.1:41395007-41428823 GCA_020271785.1 Procambarus virginalis
TTCCTGATTGTTTTTCCAAGGCTTTGTTTTTGTTGGCATTGGCCTCTGGGGGCCGGGTAGGGGAGCTTCATGCTCTCCTCCGGCGTAGGGGTTTCTGCTCTTTTGGTCCTGGGGGTAGGTTTGTCCGTTTGCAGCCTTCTCCATCTTTTCTGTCGAAGAACGAGACAGATGCTTTCGGAAGGGTCCGTGGGTCATTGATGCTTGGTTGGTTCGGCCGGGGGTGCATCATGTGTTGTGTCCATTTGCAGCACATCGCCGTTACCTGCGCGCTACAGCCGGGGTGGCTGGGGATGCGCTTTGGGTTGATCCGGTTTCCCTCGTTCTCTGTTCCAGGGCTCGGGTCTCACAGGTTGTCCGCAGGGTTATTAAGTCTAGCCAGCCTGCGGTCTATCCTCGCGCCCATGACGTTAGGAAGTTTGCGACTTTGGCTGCCGTGTTTGGTAATATGTCTTGAGCACATATTCGGGCGCGTAGATTTTGGAAGTCGAACAGGGTCCTGGCCACCTGTTATTTGGTGAACGTCCCTGCTCCTCAGCGTTCTTGTGTTGCTTTGGGTCGCAGGTTGCAGCCAGTTGTCTCGACTTCGCGTTGAGGAGTTTGTGGCCGCTGCCTCCCGGTAAGTCCCCTTTTTTCCTTCTCTTTGGGTATGTAGCTCCAGGGAGCCGTAGGGGCTCCCCACAGAAAACCAGCGTTGAATGTAATGAAACCCCATTTTCTGGGTGAGCCCCGGAGGCTCCCCGGCTACCCTTCCTCCCATCTGGTCGGCGGGATTTTTCGCGTTGGTTGAAGCCTAGTTTCAGAACTGAAGGCAGCCGGCGTGGTGAGGTCCGGGCCCCCCCCCCCTCCCGGGGAGGGGAGGGCTGCGCGGACGACCGGCGCGGCAGTAAATTGATTGTTTGATTGTTTTTCCTTGGGATTGTAGGGAGTTTTCTACCTCTCTGTTCGGTTTTTGTTGTAGTTTCTTACCATGTGAGGTTTGTTTTGTTACGCCTACCTTTCTGGATGCCTAACCCCGGTCGATGGCAGATAAGGAAAATCCCCAACCATATGGGGTTTTCCAGGGCCATTGCTCCCTGAAACCTCTCTGAAGGGGCCAGGTTCTGGCACTGGTCCCTGGTAGGTCTGAACTCCATAGCTAATGTCCCGGTCTAACATAATATACATTAGCCCGATAAGCTCCAGGGAGCCTCCGGGGCTCACCCAGAAAATGGCATTTCATTACATTCAACGCTGGTTTTTCCCAAGAATTTATTTCCTGCGCACGGGGAGGAGGGGTGCCATAATTGGAAGGCGAGCAGCACAATGTTTTCATTGCACATCGCATCATATGATTTGGAGTACTACGCAAGATTTAAACAGCTCGCGGATACACGGGGTTCACCACACCTTCATCAGGGCTCTTGAAAACAGACGCCATTTAAAAAAAAATCGTGGACCAAATTCCCGGGTGTTAGGGGCCTCAGTATTGAGTGAGCTACCAAGCCTGACACACGTAGCATGAGCTCACAGCACTGCTGTACAACTTGTGACCACAGCATTGCCTAAAAATGCCATAATATACTTGTTCATGCTATTATGTAGCGATGATATTATTACATAAGACCCTGACTGTGATACAACTGACCAGGGTTCTGATAATAGCAGGATTGTTGTGATATTTAGCGCTGTGCTCCATGGAGGGAGGAATAATGCTGTGGGAGGGGAGGGTAGTGGCGTTGTCTTCTGACTGTGTGTGGCCACCTTTTATTGATGCACTCACCATACCAGCTTAGTGGTTCGCTATGGTGAACACAAATGTAGATACTTATATATAACTTGTGTATAGAGGGTATAAACAGCAAGAGGAATAGGTTGGGAGCCACCATTTTAGTGAGGGTGGTGGCGTCGTCTGCACAACTTATCATGTTGTTTACTGGTGACCACGATGGTCTTTGGGCACCATACCAATTTACTTGTACAAGTATGGTGAATAAAACAGGTAGATATTTATATATAATGTGTGTATATAGCGTAATAACACCACAAACAGTATTGTTGGAGGAGAAATATTAGTGCGTCTGGCCTTTAGGGTGGCAGCCAGCTGACTGTAATTACCTAAGTGTAGTTACAGGATGAGAGCTACGCTCGTGGTGTCCCGTCTTCCCAGCACTCTTTGTCATATAACGCTTTGAAACTACTGACGGTCTTGGCCTCCACCACCTTCTCCCCTAACTTGTTCCAACCGTCTACCACTCTGTTTGCGAAAGTGAATTTTCTTATATTTCTTCGGCATCTGTGTTTAGCTAGTTTATATCTATGACCTCTTGTTCTTAAAGTTCCAGGTCTCAGGAAATCTTCCCTATCGATTTTATCAATTCCTGTTACTATTTTGTATGTAGTGATCATATCACCTCTTTTTCTTCTGTCTTCTAGTTTTGGCATATTTAATGCCTCTAACCTCTCCTCGTAGCTCTTGCCCTTCAGTTCTGGGAGCCACTTAGTAGCATGTCTTTGCACCTTTTCCAGTTTGTTGATGTGCTTCTTAAGATATGGGCACCACACAACCGCTGCATATTCTAGCTTTGGCCTAACAAAAGTCGTGAACAATTTCTTTAGTATATCGCCATCCATGTATTTAAACGCAATTCTGAAGTTGGAAAGCGTGGCATAGGCTCCTCGCACAATATTCTTTATGTGGTCCTCAGGTGATAATTTTCTATCTAGAACCACCCCTAGATCTCTTTCTTTATCAGAATTCTTTAAAGATTTCTCACATAATATATAGGTTGTGTGGGGTCTATGTTCTCCTATTCCACATTCCATAACATGGCATTTATTAACATTGAATTCCATTTGCCAAGTGGCGCTCCATGTACTTATTTTGTCCAGGTCATCTTGAAGGGCATGACAATCATCTAAGTTTCTTATCCTTCCTATTATCTTAGCATCATCAGCAAACATGTTCATATAATTCTGTATACCAACTGGTAGATCATTTATGTAGACAATAAACATCACTGGTGCAAGAACTGAACCCTGTGGTACTCCGCTTGTGACATTTCTCCAGTCCGATACATTGCCTCTGATCACTGCCCTCATTTTTCTATCAGTCAGAAAATTTTTCATCCATGTTAGAAGCTTACCTGTCACCCTCCAATATTTTCCAGTTTCCAGAACAACCTCTTATGTGGAACTCTGTCGAAAGCCTTTTTTAGGTCCAGATAGATGCAGTCAACCCAACCATCTCTTTCCTGTAATATCTCTGTTGCTCGGTCATAGAAACTGAGTAAATTCGATACACAGGATCTTCCAGATCGAAAACCATACTGTCTGTCTGATATTATATCATTTCTCTCCAGGTGTTCTACCCATTTAGTTTTAATTATTTTTTCCAATATTTTGACTATTACACTTGTCAATGATACCGGTCTATAGTTAAGGGGGTCTTCCCTGCTTCCACTTTTGTAGATCGGAACTATGTTAGCCTTTTTCCACACATCAGCTACAACTCCTGTAAACAGGGATGCCTGAAAATCAGTTGAAGAGGAATGCTGAGCTCAGGTGCACATTCTCTCAGAACCCATGGCAAAACTCCATCTGGACCAACTGCTTTGTTCTTATTAAGCTCCTTGAGCATTTTTTCCACTTCGTCTCTAGACACCTCTATGTGCTCTATGTTGTTCTCTGGAATTCTTATTGTATCTGGTTCCCTGAAGATTTCATTTTGTACAAACACACTTTGGAACTTTTCGTTTAATGTTTCACACATTTCCTTTTCATTTTCCGTGAATCTATTTCCCATTTTCAACCTCTGAATATTATCCTTTACCTGCAATTTGTTGTTTATGAATTTATAGAATAGACCTGGTTCTGTTTTACATTTGTCTGCAATCCCTTTTTCAAAATTTCTTTCTGCCTCTCTCCTCACTGCCGTGTAGTTGTTTCTCGCATCTTTGTTTCGCTGGTATGTTTGGGGGTTTGGCCTCTTCCTGTATTGATTCCATTTTTGTGACTTTTGGTCTCTGGCCTTCTCGCACTTTCTACTCACTGTGTGAGTAGCTACGTCTTTGTGCCTTTACTCACCATACAAGCTTAGATGTACAGTTATGGTGAACAAAACATGTAAATACTTATATATAACATCTGTATATAAAAGCAAAAACAGTATGGTGGGAGGAGAATGGTGGCGAGCTAGGTGAGGTGAGGTAGGGAGGGAGTGGCAGCCAGTGGCGGGCTGTCACTGCCACTGCCACTCAGCATACCAACTTAGTGGTTCGTTATGGTGAACATGAATGTAGATACTTATATATAGCGTCTGTATATAGTGAATAAAAGCAAAAACAGTATGGTGGGAGGAGAATGTGGGTGAGTCAGGTGACTTGAGGGAGGGAGGAAGTAGCAGCCAGTGGCGGGTTGCCACTGACACTGCCACTCAGCATGCCAACTTAGTGGTTCGTTATGGTGAACACGAATGTAGATACTTATATATAACATCTGTATATAGTGTATAATAGCAAAAACAGTATGGTGGGAGGAGAATGTGGGCGAGTGAGGTGTTGAGGGAGGGAGTGAGTGGCTGGCTGGGTTGTGGCGGTCACTCCTCGTTACTCTTTGACTCATAATAGCAACTTAGTGGTTCGTTATGGTGAACAAAACAATCAGATACTTATATATAACCTGTGTGTATAGTGTAATAACCGACAAAGTATTTGTTCACTGTTTGATGAACATAATTGAATCAACAATATGCACACCATATTTTTGAGTACAGCGATGGTTCACTCATTTTATTATATAAATATATCACACTACACACTATTGAATAATGTTACAGCAAAAAAACTATGAAAAATCAATCAAAGACATTGAAATAATTAGGTAATTATCTCTTTGTGGCAACTCCGGCCTGACAGCTGGCGAGCAACAGACTGCCTGGGACGCATGCTGAGTCAGCGCCTGTTTTTTGCCAGACTTCCCCGCTCTATAGCGGGCAAAATATGCCACTTACGATTTTTTTATTATTTTTCCCATGATCAGTGAACACAAATTAACCCTTCCACTGCTCAGGGGTCCTGAGGACATTTACACCCCTGTGCGCAAGAAAAAAAAATTCTAAAAAATTATTTCGTCTTCTTAAAATGTTAATGTGTGTTCCCTGAGCACGGGAAAAATAAAAAAAAAATCATAGGTGACATATTTTGGGCGCAATTGACCGAGGAAGTCTGACAAAAAGTGGGCGTTGACAGAGCGGTCGTCAGAGCTGGTCAGCGTCACCCGCGCTGACAGGTGGGAGTTGCCATAAAGTTATTATCACTTAATTATTTCTATGTCTCTGATTGATTTTTTCTTAGTTTTTATGCAGTAATATTATTCAATAGTGTGTATTGTAATATATTTATATAATAAAAGTGGTGAATAATCGCTATACTCAAAAGTATGGTGTGCATATTAGTGATTCAATTATTATGTTCATAAAACAATAAACAAATAGTTTTGCTACTATTACACTCTATACACGGGTTATAAATATAAGTATCTGCATGTTTTGTTCACCATAACGAACCACTAAATTGGTATTGAGAGTCGAAAAGCAACGAGGAGTGACTGCCATATACCAGCCAGCCACTCGCTGCCACTCCCTCAACAATGCCTCACTCGCCCACTTTTTCCTCCCACCATCCTGTTTTATGTTTTATTCAAAATATACAGACGTTATATATAAGAATCAANAAAAGGTAATGAAGATCATGAAAATATTGCACTGAAAGAAAAGGAACTGAGCCTGAATGTGAGTCAATTTGTATTCATCGGATCAGAGTTAATGAGTCTACCTTTGCAGTTGAAGCATGAGATTGATGATACTGAACTTCTCATGAAGTAATTGATTCTGCACCAGATTCTGTAATTATGATTGTTCAACCTAATGGTAAAACCAAGAATTTGAAATCTCAGTCTAGTATCAAAGTTACCCACCTCAAGCAAGAGAAAGAGATACAGCCATACTTTGAAGAAATGGATAGTATGCTTCAAACAGATTTATTAAATGTAAAAGAAAATAATACAGATAAGGATAGCCAAACTAATTTTGAAAATAAATGTGTGCGGCCAAGACGGCAGCTTAAGTATAAGTGTGAGAATTGTGATCGTGAATTTTCACATATGCGGTCCTTAGAATCCCACAGTAGAATATGTAGTAAAGCCAACAAGCTAAGAAAAACACAGTGCATCCATCCATCATGTTCGAAGAAATTCTTCCATAAATTTCGAATGATTGAGCATTATGAAAAGGATCACACTGGTGAAGCAGGGCCAGAACTAAAAGCAAATTCTAACTTTATTAATCCTGAATATATATGTTGTAATTGTGAACATGTGTTTACCAATCTGTCAGTGTTACATTCACATGAAAAAAACTGTGGTAAATCAGTCATTCTAAAGAGTCATTGCAGTAAACTTGACAATTTGAAGAAAATAACGTGTATGCATCCTTCTTGTAAGAAGCAATTTTCTCAAAAGTCTAATATGATGCATCATCTGAAGGAGGAGCATCCAAACATGATGCCGCTAATAGAGGCTGCCCCAAATTACAGTTGTCAAAACTGTCTTCGCACTTTCCCCTATTTATCAAGTTTCTTAACACATGAAAAATCTTGTGGAAACCGAAGCAAAGTCAAGAAAACGCCATGCATTCATCCACTTTGTAAAAGGGAATTTTTCCATAAGTGTAGACTTATTCAGCATGTTGAAGAAGATCATCCTGAGATGGAATATGTAGAACCTGTGAAAGATACAAGCTTCAAGTGTCCTAAATGTGACCGAGAATATTCTCATGAGCGAAGTCTAAAGTCTCATACACATACATGTGGCAAAAGAGGAAAATTAAGGAAAACACAGTGTCTTCATTCTGCATGTACAAAAGAATTTTTCCATAAATCTAGGATGTTACAGCATGTCAGGAAGGATCATCCAGATATAGAAGGACCCAAACCTGACAACGAACATGGTTTCAAGTGTCAAAACTGTGATACAGTATATGGTCATTTGCGAAGTTTAGAGAGACACATGGAATCATGTGGAGTTCAAGGGAAGCTGAAAAAAACTAAGTGTATTCATCCATCATGTGAAAAAAGATTTTTTCACATTTCTTCTATGATGAAGCACATGGAGAGTGATCACACAGACATGGAAGTTAATGTAATAGAGAAGCATTTCACTTCTCTTACCGAATTCAAACTTTGGAAGGAAGATGAAGAAGTAAAATCATTTTCATACTTCAGCACAAGACATAGTGTAACATCCAATGATGGGAAAGCATACCTATGTTTTGTTTGCCAGTACAATGGCCCAGATAGGTATTCAGATGCACCCAGTGATACAGGAAGAGTTTCCTTAAGAAGGTGGAGGACTGGACGAGTGAAAACTGGAATCATTTGCCCTGCAAGGTTGTTAGTGAAGGAGTGTCATGATGGCTCTGTTTCAGTTAAGTATGTTAAAACTCATAACCATGAAATCAATAAGAAAAATGTAACATTTCCACCACCTGCCCAAAGAACATTTAGAAAATATCATTTGTGTATGAGAGAAGCAAATAAGAAAGCTGAATATAATGCTGCAGATGGTGTTAATGAAAAAGTTAAAATAGGTAGTGAAGATACATTGGAGGCAACACAAGTTTCTGTTGAGAATGACATGGTTAGCGGAGAAATGATTGCAGAAGCAGTAATGGGAACTGGTTATTTTGATTATATGGTCAAACCCAATTGTGGCTATGTTCATACTTTGGAAAAGGCAAATGAAACTGTAAGACTGTTTCAGCAGAGGACATCATCTCGTTTCATCTGCTACAAGGTGCAGCGTAGTTTTGGAAGAGAAGGTAAATATCACAGCCTCAATAATATTCGTACCAATTTGATTACTGTACATGTTCAACTGGTGTTTACTATAAAAAGTTTCAAATTTATATGCTCTAGCAATAGATGGTTGAAAACACACAGAAATCACATTAACATGATATATCAAAGAACAAATCCAACAATGATGAGGGTTCGAACCTATGTACTGGGTGTTCCCAGGCGTGCTATAGTCGACTGTACCACGCCATGGTGAAAAGAATTGCAACCTGGAGTACCACTGCACCCACAAGGGTTCCGAGGATTCCACTGAAGCCTAGCCGGGTTACACACAATTCCCCCATGCTCTCGGCTCTGTCAACCAGTAATTGCATCCCCTGATGTATCCTTCATTGACATAGTTAAATTTGTGTATTCTTCAATAAACAAATTTAACTAAGTGTATTGAAGGAGGGGCTTCAGAGGTAGAGTTACTGGTTGACAGAGCCCAAGTGCATGGGGGAATTATGTGTAACCCAGTTAGGCTTCAGTGGAATCCTCAGAACCATTGTGGGTGCAGTAGTACTCCAGGTTACAATTCTTTTGACCATGTCATGGTGCAGTCGACTAGAGGGCGCCTTAGAGCTCCCAGCGCACAGGTTCGAACCCTCATCAAGGCTCCCGTTGGATTTGTTCAGATGGTTGAAAGTTGTAATTGAGTGAATAGAATCTTTAACCCTTAAACCGTGCAATACATACATATACGATTTGACAAAATAATTTAACACAAGTTTTTAAAACTTGCACAAACACTTTCCATTTTTTTTTGTATAATCAACTAGGCAAATGCTCCAACGTTGTCTAAATGATCAGTGTAACTTGAAAAACAAGAGAATCAAAATTAATTTAAAAATTGAATATTGAAAACTTCAGATTTTCAATTCAGAATAAAAAATATGAATGATCACCAATTGTTCATTTAATGTTATTATTCTCTCAGAATAGTATATGATCTTCATTTTCATCAAATTAGTATATAGGTTTTCAGTATAGTTTACTGTAAAACAAATCATCAATAAGGCATTTGAAATATGCGGCAAATTTAGACTAAAAAAAATTATAACTCCAAATGTATAAAGTTTATGAAAAATCCATTCTGATGGGATTGTAGTCCTATGCGGCAAAAAGTTGCCGCATAGGACTACAAACTCTAACTCTCCTTGGCCCTCTAACTTTCCTTGGGGCCCGCTTAGTTTTGGGGACAGCTGAGCTCACAATGTCAAAATAGCGAGAATTGGTCAAAAACTGGAAATTTAGAAGCCACTCAAAATTGAAATTCTGGTTTCAGAGATAATTGAAGTTGAAGTTATTAACAATGAATAAAGGTAGTTTTAATTCGTTAATCTCATTGTATGTTTGAATAAACATTGTTTGGCATTCATACTCGAATATGTGAAAGTTGAAGGTCAATATATGTTGAAATGAAGTCAAGAAAAAATAACCCCCAAAAAACACAAAATATAGGGATAATTATAATGATTATAATGATTTAGGGGATATATTTAGGGTATACTTTATCTAAGTGAAAAAGCCCTAATATGGTCCCTAATTATCAACACAATCTAAAGAGACAAAGAAAATAGAGTTTGAAATCAGAGAAAATATCAGCCAAAAAAATTAAAAGTACAAGTTTTGTGAGTTGACTGATTTATTTGTTGACCAATTTCATTCTATCTTCACATAGTAAAACATATGCATTCTCCAGGATGTAAAGGTTACAACAATATCAAATAATAAACAAAAGACAAAAAACAAAAATCTTAAAAAAAAAAAAATTCCCCTAAAAAAAATATTTTGGGACATTGATGAAAGTAACATATATTAACATTGGACAATGTATTTATATGATATATAACAAATTAGAGCATATTAACATAGTTACTCATTATTATTTGTGTTATTATAAGAACATAAGAACAAAGGTAATTGCAGAAGCCGGTAATTGGAGCCGGTCGGCAGAGCGGACAGCACACTGGACTTGTGATCCTGTTGTCCCGGGTTCGATCCCTGACGCCGGCGAGAAACAATGGGCAAAATTTCTTTCACCCTATGCCCCTGTTACCTAGCAGTAAAATAGGTACCTGGGTGTTAGTCAGCTGTCACGTGCTGCTTCCTGGGGTGGAGGCCTAGTCGAGGACCGAGCCGCAGGGACACTAAAGCCCCAAAATCGTCTCAAGATAACCTCAAAAAGGCCTATTGGCCCATACGAGGCAGCTCCTATTTATAACCACCCAATCCCACTCATATAAATCTCCAACCCACGCTTGAAACAATCGAGGGACCCCACCTCCACCACGTTGCCCTGTAATTGGTTCCACAAATCAACAACCCTGTTACCGAACCAGTATTTACCCAATTCTTTCCTAAATCTAAACTTATCCAATTTATACCCATTGTTACATGTTCTGTCTTGCGTTGATACTTTTAATAATATCCCCTTTGTTATGTCCATTCATCCACTTGTAAACCTCTATCATGTCACCCCTAACTCTTTGCCTTTCAATTGAATGCAACTTAAGCTTTGTTAATCTTTCTTCATATGAAAGATTTCTAATTTGGGGAATTAACTTTGTCATCCTACGCTGGACACGTTCAAGTGAATTTATATCCATTCTATAGTACTGCGACCAAAACTGAGCTGCATAATCTAAATGGGGCCTAACCAGAGCAAGATAGAACTGAAGAACAACACCATGTATTACTCAGCAATGATATAAAGGCACCAGCTGCATATCCACTTTGTGGACACTTCTTACTACTATTCTTCTTCTTTGAGCATCAGACAGGTGCTTGCATCTATTTATTACTGCATTATCCTTCAGTTCTAGTTATTAGGAGCTGTTCTTATCAACAAAACGTCCTTATTTCTGAGGGGAGCCCCGTCGGCTCCGGAGCTTTACTAGGCTGATATGCTAATGTCAGACTTTGGCATCAGTCATGTGTATGGAGTTCTAGGGCCTACCGGGGACCACGGCCAGAACCTGGCCCCCTCAGAGAGGCAAGGGGAGCAATGGCCTATAGAAACCCCCGCATGGTTGGAAGCATTCTATGTCTGCCATCGACCGGGTCAATCATCCAGAAAGGTAAGCATTCCAAAACAAACCCCTATTCTGGTTAAAATTGCTGCCTAAAGCCGATCTAGGGATAGAACTCCCCAACAGAAAACAAGCAAACTAGTATGAAGTCACACGTCACCGCGCCGCTGTCTACGCAGCTCCCCCCTCCCCGGGAGGGGGAAGGGGGAGCCCCAGACCTCCCACGCTGGCTATCCACCCATCAGTTCTTCGGCTGATGCTATATGCACGGGGGGCCCTGGACCTCACCACGCCAGCTGCCTATAGTTCGCAAGCTAGTGTCAACTGGGATAGACGCTTCTCTGGCCTCAAATTCCTTGGCGGTGTTTGCCTCGTGTGGCGTTCTCTGCTGTTTTTGTGTGGTGTGCGGTGGCCAGGAGTACTTCATCAGTGCCGGGGCTGCATGCGCCCTGTGAGTACTGCCCTTGCGTGTCAGGGTTATCTTCTCTGGGGCGTTCGGGAACCGCTCCCGTAGAGGTTCTTGCTGCTCGGCATTTGCCTTGCCCTTGGGGCCAGCTGGGGCTTGGGGCCCTTGTTTGGCCTTGGGTAGGGAGTGGTATTGTGCTGGTTAGGGCGTCAAGGTGTTGCGCGGCCTGCCACCTAAGCGGCGACCGGTTCCTGTTGCCTCTGGGTACGGTGTACTTTTGCGGAGTCTTTCTTTTGTTTTGTTTTTGTTTGCCTGGTGGAGGTTCTGCCTCGTGGGTCCATAGTTCCCCTGGTATTGTTTTGGTGGCCCTCTGCTAGGCCCCTGTGCTTGTACACGTCCCAGGAGTTTTCAGTATTATCATTTACCTTTGTTTTGTTTGGGTTTCTTAACACTTTCGCGCTTAGCGGCTGATCGTTAGCGTCCAATCTTTTTCTCCTGTTTCTGCCCTCTGGACGCCGGCTGGCGTCCAATGGTTAAATAATTATATAAATTTTATTTATTATGCGATTTTATTTTAGTTAGTCTCAAAATGTTCACCATGAAATTTACGTTTTTTCTAATAACCAAAGAGCTTATTAAAGAAAACGGCATGGCAGTGATTCATCTTGGTATAACAATTGTATGGCGCCGATATGCCGCCGCGGGTAACACTTCAGCCACTTCCAACCGTCTTGTGGGTTGGTTGCGACATTGATTCTATATTTATATGCATATGTCCGTATAGAGAATTTTATTGCGGTTCCAATGATACCATAATCAATGATGTAGGATAAATGTGGTCATCGCAAACATTAAGAGAGTGGAAACATTTGTTGCTGTTTGGCGCTCTCGCCAAACAGTTTGGCGAGAGCTTCTGTTTCTGTTTGAACTGTTTCAAACAGTTTCTGTTTGGCAGTATTTTATATGTATGTTCTTATAGAGAATTCTATTGCGAACACAGTGATACCAAATTTAAATACGTAGGTCTACAATTAGTGTCAGGACAGAAAAAAGAGTATACACTTTTCGCTCCTACCGCTTAAGCGCGCGAGACGCCCAAAGCACACAGGGTAAGTTTTTTATGCTTCCCAGAAAGCACGAAAGTGTTAACTGGTCAGCAACACCTTGCTCGGGCTTCCCGTAGTTGCTAACCTACCTACGGGCCCTGAAAACCCCTGTCAGTGCTCGGGGAACCATGGATGCATCTCCCGAGTTCCAGCCTGCTTTGTGCGGGTTTGAAGGTTGCAGTGTGCCCTTGTCTCAGGGTGACAGTCATCTGTTTTGCCTCCGTCATGCTGCCTGTTGGGTCAACGACACCTTTGACCCGGAGTCTTGCGAGTCATGTTCTCTGCTTGTGCTCCAGTTTTACTCTGCGGATGTTCCTATTAGGGTGCAGGTAGCATCAGCGTTGCATGTTAGGTTTAGGTTATTGCAACGCGCTAGGTTGGTTTCCCACCCGGATGCCTCAAGGCTGCCCCGTTTTGGCTTTAGGGACCCTGACCTGGGGGCGTTGGTCGCTATGGCTTTGGCTCCAGCCGCGCCCCCTGGTCCTTCCCCTGTGGTTCTTCCTGCACCTCCCCCCCTGTGTCCGGCTCCGAAACGTCTGAGGGTTTCGTCGTCGGCACAGGGTTTAGTTGGTATTGAGACTCGGGCTGCTTCGGGGGCTGCCCCATCCGGGTCGGGGACGGAGGCATTTGAACCGGTTCCTCCTGCTGAGGCTTCTGGGTCCCGCCATCAGACCCCATCTTGTCTGCCTTTCCCTTGGACTCTGCCTTTTCTTCAGGGGTAGAGGGTTTGGAGGACGGCTCTGCCCCGGGTCCCGACGTGGGGGATCCTGGGACTGGGGAAGAGTCGACCTGGGAGCCTTGGGCCCCCTGTAATTACCTAAGTGTAATTACCTAAGTGTAGTTACAGGATGAGAGCTACGCTCGTGGTGTCCCGTCTTCCCAGCACTCTTTGTCATATAATGCTTTGAAACTACTGACGGTCTTGGCCTCCACCACCTTCTCCCTAACTTGTTCCAACCGTCTACCACTCTGTTTGCGAAAGTGAATTTTCTTATATTTCTTCGGCATCTGTGTTTAGCTAGTTTATATCTATGACCTCTTGTTCTTAAAGTTCCAGGTCTCAGGAAATCTTCCCTATCGATTTTATCAATTCCTGTTATTATTTTGTATGTAGTGATCATATCACCTCTTTTTCTTCTGTCTTCTAGTTTTGGCATATTTAATGCCTCTAACCTCTCCTCGTAGCTCTTGCCCTTCAGTTCTGGGAGCCACTTAGTAGCATGTCTTTGCACCTTTTCCAGTTTGTTGATGTGCTTCTTAAGATATGGGCACCACACAACCGCTGCATATTCTAGCTTTGGCCTAACAAAAGTCGTGAACAATTTCTTTAGTATATCGCCATCCATGTATTTAAACGCAATTCTGAAGTTGGAAAGCGTGGCATAGGCTCCTCGCACAATATTCTTTATGTGGTCCTCAGGTGATAGTTTTCTATCTAGAACCACCCCTAGATCTCTTTCTTTATCAGAATTCTTTAAAGATTTCTCACATAATATATAGGTTGTGTGGGGTCTATGTTCTCCTATTCCACATTCCATAACATGGCATTTATTAACATTGAATTCCATTTGCCAAGTGGCGCTCCATGTACTTATTTTGTCCAGGTCATCTTGAAGGGCATGACAATCATCTAAGTTTCTTATCCTTCCTATTATCTTAGCATCATCAGCAAACATGTTCATATAATTCTGTATACCAACTGGTAGATCATTTATGTAGACAATAAACATCACTGGTGCAAGAACTGAACCCTGTGGTACTCCGCTTGTGACATTTCTCCAGTCCGATACATTGCCTCTGATCACTGCCCTCATTTTTCTATCAGTCAGAAAATTTTTCATCCATGTTAGAAGCTTACCCGTCACCCCACCAATATTTTCCAGTTCCAGAACAACCTCTTATGTGGAACTCTGTCGAAAGCCTTTTTTAGGTCCAGATAGATGCAGTCAACCCAACCATCTCTTTCCTGTAATATCTCTGTTGCTCGGTCATAGAAACTGAGTAAATTCGATACACAGGATCTTCCAGATCGAAAACCATACTGTCTGTCTGATATTATATCATTTCTCTCCAGGTGTTCTACCCATTTAGTTTTAATTATTTTTTCCAATATTTTGACTATTACACTTGTCAATGATACCGGTCTATAGTTAAGGGGATCTTCCCTGCTTCCACTTTTGTAGATCGGAACTATGTTAGCCTTTTTCCACACATCAGCTACAACTCCTGTAAACAGGGATGCCTGAAAAATCAGTTGAAGAGGAATGCTGAGCTCAGGTGCACATTCTCTCAGAACCCATGGCGAAACTCCATCTGGACCAACTGCTTTGTTCTTATTTAGCTCCTTGAGCATTTTTTCCACCTCGTCTCTAGACACCTCTATGTGCTCTATGTTGTTCTCTGGAATTCTTATTGTATCTGGTTCCCTGAAGATTTCATTTTGTACAAACACACTTTGGAACTTTTCGTTTAATGTTTCACACATTTCTTTTTCATTTTCCGTGAATCTATTTCCCATTTTCAACCTCTGAATATTATCCTTTACCTGCAATTTGTTGTTTATGAATTTATAGAATAGACCTGGTTCTGATTTACATTTGTCTGCAATCCCCTTTTCAAAATTTCTTTCTGCCTCTCTCCTCACTGCCGTGTAGTTGTTTCTCGCATCTTTGTATCGCTGGTATGTTTGGGGGTTTGGCCTCTTCCTGTATTGATTCCATTTTTGTGACTTTTGGTCTCTGGCCCTCTCGCACTTTCTGTTGAACCAATCCTGTTTCCTAGTTCTGCTTCTCTGTTTTGGTATAAATTTTTTGTTCCGTTATCATATATTTCACAAAACTTGACATACATCTCATTCACTTCCTTGCCTAGCAACAAGGCACCGCTTGGGTGCTTTTGCCTTCCCCACAGGGCTTATTGTTGCAGGGGGAGGGGTTTTTCTTACCCCCCTTCCCTGTATGAGTATGATTTGGGTTCGGCTCCTCCCCGGGTTCGGTTCCGGTCTCCTTTGGGTACCTCGGATCCATCTTTACAGGGGTTCGCTACTTCCCGTATCTCCGCGAAGGTGGCTCGGGAAGCTCTTGCTGCATACCTCTTGCGAGACCCGGGTTATGCCTCCCCAATGGATCCGTCCTCGTTTGAGTTCGGTTCTTCTTCCCGTTTTTGGGTGCGTTTGGAGGTTCTGGAGTCTTCCTGGCTGGCAGACTGCCCTTTCTTTTCATTGGGGGCGTGGCATGGGTTCTGTCAGACCCGCACGCTTGATTGGCTGGAAACCTACTTTTATGCAGGTTTACCTGGGGGGCGAGTTTGAGGATCTTAATGCGTGCTTATTCGCTCCCATGCTTTCTTGGGATGTTGGCCTTTTCCAGCTTCACGTGCAGGTTCCTCAGCTTTTGGCTTCGTTGGTTGCGGAGGAGTTGCGCTCCCGTTGGCATTTGGCTTCGGTCTTGCGTTTCTTTTCCCTTCTCAAGCTGTCTTCTGCTTGGCTTGAGGAGGATGTGGGAGCGTTGAGTGAAGGGCCTTCATCTGGGGTGCTGTCTTGAGCAGCTAGGGCGTCGGCTGCACTGTTGAAGCTCTTTGCGCCCATCCTGAAGGAAGTGGTGTCTCTGTTGCTTCTCGCCTCGCGTGCCATCAGGCTGTGCTCGCCCTCTCTTTGGAATCCGCTTGGGCCCTGGCTCTTAGGTTTTTGTCTCCGTTTTGTCCGTTGCTGTTTGCAGAAACTGCGGTCTCTCAGTTTCTGCACACGGCTTCGTCTAGTTGTCGTCCTATGGCGGACTTGTTGATTCTCCGGAGCAGTCGTTCTCGGCAGTTTCGGAGGGGTTGTGCCAGGGTTCTGGGTTCCGCTGGTCGAGGTGGGCCATTGGTGCCAGTTTCTGAGCCATTGTTCCCTTCGGGGCCAGAGTCGTCTGGTCGGCGCAGTGATCGCCCTGTTCGACAGTTGGGTTCTCGTAAGGGGCGTCGGCCCTTTCGTGGTTTGCCCCATTGACAGGGCGATGGGAGGGAGGCTCGCTCTGTTTGCCCACGCTTGGTCCCACGATTTGTGGGCCTTTTTGGTCGTGTCATCCGGCCTGCTTTGGCGTTGGGCGACTCGTCCTCCTTTGAGGGGTTCGGGGCTAACTGGGCAGGTTTCTTCTCCTGCGCTTCGTCAAGTCGTCTTGGAGTGGGTGCGCTTGGGCGTGGTCGAAACGACTACGTCCCTCAGGTGGGTTTCCTGTCTGTTTCCTGTCAGTGCTGAAACGGGACTGTGCGGATTTGAGGTTCATTCTGGACTTGTCCCGTCTGAACCCCTGGATTCCTTGCCCCTCCTTTCAGATGACTACTCTGTCTCAGGTCCGGCTTCTGTTGGAGCCGGGTGCCTGGATGGTGTCCCTGGACCTCAAGGATGCTTATTGGCACGTTCCTATTCATCCGGGGTTCAGGGACTGGTTAGGTTTCGTGGTGGGGCATCACGCTTACCGTTTTCGATGCCTACCTTTTGGCTTGAATCTGGCACCTCGCGTTTTCACGCGTCTGACCCGGGTTGTGGTGACCAGTCTGAGTCTTCTAGGGATTCGGGTTTTGGCCTACCTCAACGACTGGCTGGTGTGGGCTCCCAGTCGGTCAGCTTGTCTGCTCGCCAGGGATATGGTTCTTTCCCAGCTCGCCAGGTTCGGGTTCCTGGTGAACTGGAGGAAGTCCCATCTGGTTCCGTCCCAGGTTCGGACCTGGCTGGGTCTTTGTTTGGGATTCTCGGACCGCTTCCTTGTCTCTCCTCCAGGGCGTTGCGGCGCTGCGGGACCGCCGTCAGCTGTTTCTGAAGGGGTCCCGGGTCACTCGGCGGTTGCTCGAGCGTTGTGCGGGAGTCTGAACTTCGCCATGCTAGTCTACCCGCGGGTCGGGTTTGGCTTCGGCGTCTGTTTTGGTTCCTTCGGGGACGTCCTTTCCGCCTCTCTCGCGATCGTTGGGTTCGTCCTCCGGGGGTCTTATGTCGGTTGCTGCGTCACCGGCTTCCTCTTCGGGGTTTGGTGGGCCTTGGCGCCTTCCCGAGCCCTCGCTCGATGTGTTCACGGACGCGTCGTCTCTCGGCTGGGGCTTTGTGACCAGTGCTCACCAGGCAGGCCAGGGACGGTGGGGTCCGTCCTTCCATCGGGCTCACAGCACGGTTCGGGAGTTCGCGGCTGTCTGGTTCGCGCTTCGGAGGATTCGGGTCGCTCGGGTCGACCATTCGCCTCCATTCGGACTGTTCTCCAGTGGTTCATTGCCTGAACCGCGGGTTCTCTTCGGTCCTTGGCTCTTTGGGGTTGGTCCTTCGAGTGGTTCGTCTGCTGGATTCTCGGGTTTTGGCTCTCCGTGCGGTTCACGTCCGGGGAGTGTCCAACGTTCTGGCGGACGGTCTGTCTCGCTTCCTTCCCCTGTCCACGGAGTGGACGGTCGACTCGTTTCGTTGGATCTGCCAGACATACGGTCTCCCAGATGTGGACCTCTTTGCGTCGGCGTGGTCTCGGCGTCTCCCAATATATGTGACGCCCTTCCCCGACTGCGAATCGTTCGCGGTGGATGCCTTTCGGCAGGACTGGTCGAGGTAGGGTTACCTGTACCTCTTTCCTCCAGTCCAGCTGTTGCTTCGGGTTCTGGTTCGATTGGAGACATTCCCAGGGACAGTAGTCCTCGTGGCCCCTTGGTGGCCGGCCCAGCCTTGGTTTCCGGTGCTTTTGGCTCGGTGCCCGAACCCAAGGACGTTTCCCGCGGCTCCGCCTCTTTCAGCAGGTTGGTCCGATCCGGTACGGGGCTGGTTCAACCTTCTCCTCTGCTCTTCGCGTCTGGTCTTTTTGATGCGGGTGTATCACCAATTCTATAATGATCAGGTGGCTTCGTTGATGGTGTCCTACCTGAGAGCTTCGTCTCGGCGACAGTATGAAGTTTCCTGGCGTTCTTTTCGCCATTTTCTGGCTCTTCGTAGGTTGTCTTTTCTTTCGGATCGGGTTGTTTTGTTCTTTCTTTCTTGGCTTTTTCAGGACCGTCATTTGATTCCTAATACTGTCACCTCGTATCGTGCGGCGCTGGCGGAGCCGCTCAAGCTAGCTTTCGGGGTGGACGTCACATCCACCCCGTTTCATAAGCTTTCCCGTGCTATGTTTCACCTCCGGCCTGCTCATGCGCCTCCTGAGCCATCCTGGTCCTTGGACAGGGTGCTCTCCTATCTTTCCTCTCCTCGGTTTGTGGTGGCCCCTTCGGTTCCTGATTGTTTTTCCAAGGCTTTGTTTTTGTTGGCATTGGCCTCTGGGGGCCGGGTAGGGGAGCTTCATGCTCTCCTCCGGCGTAGGGGTTTCTGCTCTTTTTTTCCTGGGGGTAGGTTTGTCCGTTTGCAGCCTTTTCCATCTTTTCTGTCGAAGAACGAGACAGATGCTTTCCGGAAGGGTCCGTGGGTCATTGATGCTTGGTTGGTTCGGCCGGGGGTGCATCATGTGTTGTGTCCATTTGCAGCACATCGCCGTTACCTGCGCGCTTCAGCCGGGGTGGCTGGGGATGCGCTTTGGGTTGATCCGGTTTCCCTCGTTCCCTGTTCCAGGGCTCGGGTCTCCCAGGTTGTCCGCAGGGTTATTAAGTCTAGCCAGCCTGCGGTCTATCCTCGCGCCCATGACGTTAGGAAGTTTGCGACTTTGGCTGCCGTGTTTGGTAATATGTCTTGAGCACATATTCGGGCGCGTAGATTTTGGAAGTCGAACAGGGTCCTGGCCACCTGTTATTTGGTGAACGTCCCTGCTCCTCAGCGTTCTTGTGTTGCTTTGGGTCGCAGGTTGCAGCCAGTTGTCTCGACTTCGCGTTGAGGAGTTTGTGGCCGCCGCCTCCCGGGTAAGTCCCCTTTTTTCCTTCTCTTTGGGTATGTAGCTCCAGGGAGCCGTAGGGGCTCCCCACAGAAAACCAGCGTTGAATGTAATGAAACCCCATTTTCTGGGTGAGCCCCGGAGGCTCCCTGGCTACCCTTCCTCCCATCTGGTCGGCGGGATTTTTCGCGTTGGTTGAAGCCTAGTTTCAGAACTGAAGGCAGCCGGCGTGGTGAGGTCCGGGCCCCCCCCCTCCCCTCCCGGGGAGGGGAGGGCTGCGCGGACGACCGGCGCGGCAGTAAATTGATTGTTTGATTGTTTTTCCTTGGGATTGTAGGGAGTTTTCTACCTCTCTGTTCGGTTTTTGTTGTAGTTTCTTACCATGTGAGGTTTGTTTTGTTACGCCTACCTTTCTGGATGCCTAACCCCGGTCGATGGCAGATAAGGAAAATCCCCAACCATATAGGGTTTTCCAGGGCCATTGCTCCCTGAAACCTCTCTGAAGGGGCCAGGTTCTGGCACTGGTCCCTGGTAGGTCTGAACTCCATAGCTAATGTCCCGGTCTAACATAATATACATTAGCCCGATAAGCTCCAGGGAGCCTCCGGGGCTCACCCAGAAAATGGCATTTCATTACATTCAACGCTGGTTTTTCCCAAGAATTTATTTCCTGCGCACGGGGAGG
Organism: Procambarus virginalis; assembly: GCA_020271785.1. Taxonomy (NCBI): domain Eukaryota; kingdom Metazoa; phylum Arthropoda; class Malacostraca; order Decapoda; family Cambaridae; genus Procambarus; species Procambarus virginalis. The sequence goes on from WNGS01113158.1 coordinate 41,414,911, forward strand.
GGGGGTGCCATAATTGGAAGGCGAGCAGCACAATGTTTTCATTGCACATCGCATCATATGATTTGGAGTACTACGCAAGATTTAAACAGCCCGCGGATACACGGGGTTCACCACACCTTCATCAGGGCTCTTGAAAACAGACGCAATTTAAAAAAAAAATCGTGGGCCAAATTCCCGGGTGTTAGGGGCCTCAGTATTGAGTGAGCTACCAAGCCTGACACACGTAGCATGAGCTCACAGCACTGCTGTACAACTTGTGACCACAGCATTGCCTAAAAATGCCATAATATACTTGTTCATGCTATTATGTAGCGATGATATTATTACATAAGACCCCTGACTGTGATACAACTGACCAGGGTTCTGATAATAGCAGGATTGTTGTGATATTTAGCGCTGTGCTCCATGGAGGGAGGAATAATGCTGTGGGAGGGGAGGGTAGTGGCGTTGTCTTCTGACTGTGTGTGGCCACCTTTTATTGATGCACTCACCATACCAGCTTAGTGGTTCGCTATGGTGAACACAAATGTAGATACTTATATATAACTTGTGTATAGAGGGTATAAACAGCAAGAGGAATAGGTTGGGAGCCACCATTTTAGTGAGGGCGGTGGCGTCGTCTGCACAACTTATCATGTTGTTTACTGGTGACCACGATGGTCTTTGGGCACCATACCAATTTACTTGTACAAGTATGGTGAATAAAACAGGTAGATATTTATATATAATGTGTGTATATAGCGTAATAACACCACAAACAGTATTGTTGGGGGAGAAATATTAGTGCGTCTGGCCTTTAGGGTGACAGCCAGCTGACTGTAATTACCTAAGTGTAGTTACAGGATGAGAGCTACGCTCGTGGTGTCCTGTCTTCCCAGCACTCTTTGTCATATAACGCTTTGAAACTACTGACGGTCTTGGCCTCCACCACCTTCTCCCCTAACTTGTTCCAACCGTCTACCACTCTGTTTGCGAAAGTGAATTTTCTTATATTTCTTCGGCATCTGTGTTTCGCTAGTTTATATCTATGACCTCTTGTTCTTAAAGTTCCAGGTCTCAGGAAATCTTCCCTATCGATTTTATCAATTCCTGTTACTATTTTGTATGCAGTGATCATATCACCTCTTTTTCTTCTGTCTTCTAGTTTTGGCATATTTAATGCCTCTAACCTCTCCTCGTAGCTCTTGCCCTTCAGTTCTGGGAGCCACTTAGTAGCATGTCTTTGCACCTTTTCCAGTTTGTTGATGTGCTTCTTAAGATATGGGCACCACTCAACCGCTGCATATTCTAGCTTTGGCCTAACAAAAGTCGTGAACAATTTCTTTAGTATATCGCCATCCATGTATTTAAACGCAATTCTGAAGTTGGAAAGCGTGGCATAGGCTCCTCGCACAATATTCTTTATGTGGTCCTCAGGTGATAATTTTCTATCTAGAACCACCCCTAGATCTCTTTCTTTATCAGAATTCTTTAAAGATTTCTCACATAATATATAGGTTGTGTGGGGTCTATGTTCTCCTATTCCACATTCCATAACATGGCATTTATTAACATTGAATTCCATTTGCCAAGTGGCGCTCCATGTACTTATTTTGTCCAGGTCATCTTGAAGGGCATGACAATCATCTAAGTTTCTTATCCTTCCTATTATCTTAGCATCATCAGCAAACATGTTCATATAATTCTGTATACCAACTGGTAGATCATTTATGTAGACAATAAACATCACTGGTGCAAGAACTGAACCCTGTGGTACTCCGCTTGTGACATTTCTCCAGTCCGATACATTGCCTCTGATCACTGCCCTCATTTTTCTATCAGTCAGAAAATTTTTCATCCATGTTAGAAGCCATCTCTTTCCTGTAATATCTCTGTTGCTCGGTCATAGAAACTGAGTAAATTCGATACACAGGATCTTCCAGATCGAAAACCATACTGTCTGTCTGATATTATATCATTTCTCTCCAGGTGTTCTACCCATTTAGTTTTAATTATTTTTTCCAATATTTTGACTATTACACTTGTCAATGATACCGGTCTATAGTTAAGGGGGTCTTCCCTGCTTCCACTTTTGTAGATCGGAACTATGTTAGCTTTTTTCCACACATCAGCTACAACTCCTGTAAACAGGGATGCCTGAAAATCAGTTGAAGAGGAATGCTGAGCTCAGGTGCACATTCTCTCAGAACCCATGGCAAAACTCCATCTGGACCAACTGCTTTGTTCTTATTAAGCTCCTTGAGCATTTTTTCCACTTCGTCTCTAGACACCTCTATGTGCTCTATGTTGTTCTCTGGAATTCTTATTGTATCTGGTTCCCTGAAGATTTCATTTTGTACAAACACACTTTGGAACTTTTCGTTTAATGTTTCACACATTTCCTTTTCATTTTCCGTGAATCTATTTCCCATTTTCAACCTCTGAATATTATCCTTCACCTGCAATTTGTTGTTTATGAATTTATAGAATAGACCTGGTTCTGTTTTACATTTGTCTGCAATCCCTTTTTCAAAATTTCTTTCTGCCTCTCTCCTCACTGCCGTGTAGTTGTTTCTCGCATCTTTGTTTCGCTGGTATGTTTGGGGGTTTGGCCTCTTCCTGTATTGATTCCATTTTTGTGACTTTTGGTCTCTGGCCTTCTCGCACTTTCTACTCACTGTGTGAGTAGCTACGTCTTTGTGCCTTTACTCACCATACAAGCTTAGATGTACAGTTATGGTGAACAAAACATGTAAATACTTATATATAACATCTGTATATAAAAGCAAAAACAGTATGGTGGGAGGAGAATGGTGGCGAGCTAGGTGAGGTGAGGTAGGGAGGGAGTGGCAGCCAGTGGCGGGCTGTCACTGCCACTGCCACTCAGCATACCAACTTAGTGGTTCGTTATGGTGAACATGAATGTAGATACTTATATATAGCGTCTGTATATAGTGAATAAAAGCAAAAACAGTATGGTGGGAGGAGAATGTGGGTGAGTCAGGTGACTTGAGGGAGGGAGGAAGTAGCAGCCAGTGGCGGGTTGCCACTGACACTGCCACTCAGCATGCCAACTTAGTGGTTCGTTATGGTGAACACGAATGTAGATACTTATATATAACATCTGTATATAGTGTATAATAGCAAAAACAGTATGGTGGGAGGAGAATGTGGGCGAGTGAGGTGTTGAGGGAGGGAGTGAGTGGCTGGCTGGGTTGTGGCGGTCACTCCTCGTTACTCTTTGACTCATAATAGCAACTTAGTGGTTCGTTATGGTGAACAAAACAATCAGATACTTATATATAACCTGTGTGTATAGTGTAATAACCGACAAAGTATTTGTTCACTGTTTGATGAACATAATTGAATCAACAATATGCACACCATATTTTTGAGAACAGCGATGGTTCACTCATTTTATTATATAAATATATCACACTACACACTATTGAATAATGTTACAGCAAAAAAACTATGAAAAATCAATCAAAGACATTGAAATAATTAGGTAATTATCTCTTTGTGGCAACTCCGGCCTGACAGCTGGCGAGCAACAGACTGCCTGGGACGCATGCTGAGTCAGCGCCTGTTTTTTGCCAGACTTCCCCGCTCTATAGCGGGCAAAATATGCCACTTACGATTTTTTTATTATTTTTCCCATGATCAGTGAACACAAATTAACCCTTCCACTGCTCAGGGGTCCTGAGGACATTTACACCCCTGTGCGCAAGAAAAAAAAAATTCTAAAAAATTATTTCGTCTTCTTAAAATGTTAATGTGTGTTCCCTGAGCACGGGAAAAATAAAAAAAAAATCATAGGTGACATATTTTGGGCGCAATTGACCGAGGAAGTCTGACAAAAAGTGGGCGTTGACAGAGCGGTCGTCAGAGCTGGTCAGCGTCACCCGCGCTGACAGGTGGGAGTTGCCATAAAGTTATTATAAATTAATTATTTCTATGTCTCTGATTGATTTTTTCTTAGTTTTTATGCAGTAATATTATTCAATAGTGTGTATTGTAATATATTTATATAATAAAAGTGGTGAATAATCGCTATACTCAAAAGTATGGTGTGCATATTAGTGATTCAATTATTATGTTCATAAAACAATAAACAAATAGTTTTGCTACTATTACACTCTATACACGGGTTATATATATAAGTATCTGCATGTTTTGTTCACCATAACGAACCACTAAATTGGTATTGAGAGTCGAAAAGCAACGAGGAGTGACTGCCATATACCAACCAGCCACTCGCTGCCACTCCCTCAACAATGCCTCACTCGCCCACTTTTTCCTCCCACCATCCTGTTTTATGTTTTATTCAAAATATACAGACGTTATATATAAGAATCAACATGTTTTGTTCACCACAACTGTACAGCTAAGCTGATATAGTTATTCAGGCACTAGGAGTCATCGCTATACACACAGCTGGCGGCTCCCTCACTCATTCAAGGTCACACGCACTAAACTTTCTCCCCCATCAATACTGTTTGCAGTGTTATTACTCTATATACACATATATATAAGTATCTACATGTTGTATGCACCGTAACTGTACACCTAAGCTTGTAGAGTGCCCAAAGAGCATAGTGGCCACCCTCTAAACAGCTAGACAAATCATGCAGACGACGTCACCTCCGTCACCCAAATGGCTCCTCCCAGCATAATAATTTTGCTGTTATTACACTAATACACACACATTATATATAAGTATCTATATTTGTGTTCACTATAGAGAACCACTGAGCTGGTATGGTGAATGCAGACAATAACAGGTGGCCACACAGTCAGTAAACGATGCTATCTCCCTCCGTCTCTCAGCATCACTCCTCCCACAGCGCTAATTATTACAACAATCCTGCTATTATCACAACCCTGGTTATTTATATCACAGTTAGGGGTCATCTGTAATATTGTCATCGCTAAATAATAGCAATTATATATTTATTTTGACATTTTTCGGCGATGCTGTGGTCACAAGCTAAACAACAATGCTGTTTGCTCACGCTGCGTGCGCCAGCCTTAGTTGCTTCAACAGTACTGTGCCTCTCACACCTGAGAATATTGCCCAAGATTTTTTTTTTAAATGGCGTCTGTTTACAAGAGCCCTGAAGAAGCTAATGTGAACCCCGTGTAGCCGCGGGCCGTTTGAATCGGGCCTGGCACCCTATGGCGTGTATGTACGCCATGCGCACTGTGGGACATGTTACTCATGGCGTATATATACGCCATGCGCAGTTTAAGGGTTAACAGGTTAGGAAGAAAAAAATATTTTTTTTTTTTATGCGCCTGTGGGTGTCAAATGGTATATAGCCATGTGCTATTTAAGAGTTAAGGGTCAAACATCATGTTATTTTCAGTTGCTCAATCATAGACCTTATTAATATCTGCCTGCAGTTTTTCAGTGGCTTCTACAGAGAAAATTTTTCATGCTGATTGTGTATCATCTGCAAAGGATGAAACGAAGCTGTGATTAGTATTTCTGGGGAGCCCCGTCGGCTCCCCGGAGCTATCCAGGCTGAATGGATATGTATAACTTTCTGGCATCAGTTAATGCATGGAGTTCTTGCCTACTGGGGACCACGAGCCAGAACCGGTCGTCAGAGCGGTCGTCAGAGCTGGTCAGCGTCACCCGCGCTGACAGGTGGGAGTTGCCATAAAGTTATTATAAATTAATTATTTCTATGTCTCTGATTGATTTTTTCTTAGTTTTTATGCAGTAATATTATTCAATAGTGTGTATTGTAATATATTTATATAATAAAAGTGGTGAATAATCGCTATACTCAAAAGTATGGTGTGCATATTAGTGATTCAATTATTATGTTCATAAAACAATAAACAAATAGTTTTGCTACTATTACACTCTATACACGGGTTATATATATAAGTATCTGCATGTTTTGTTCACCATAACGAACCACTAAATTGGTATTGAGAGTCGAAAAGCAACGAGGAGTGACTGCCATATACCAACCAGCCACTCGCTGCCACTCCCTCAACAATGCCTCACTCGCCCACTTTTTCCTCCCACCATCCTGTTTTATGTTTTATTCAAAATATACAGACGTTATATATAAGAATCAACATGTTTTGTTCACCACAACTGTACAGCTAAGCTGATATAGTTATTCAGGCACTAGGAGTCATCGCTATACACACAGCTGGCGGCTCCCTCACTCATTCAAGGTCACACGCACTAAACTTTCTCCCCCATCAATACTGTTTGCAGTGTTATTACTCTATATACACATATATATAAGTATCTACATGTTGTATGCACCGTAACTGTACACCTAAGCTTGTAGAGTGCCCAAAGAGCATAGTGGCCACCCTCTAAACAGCTAGACAAATCATGCAGACGACGTCACCTCCGTCACCCAAATGGCTCCTCCCAGCATAATAATTTTGCTGTTATTACACTAATACACACACATTATATATAAGTATCTATATTTGTGTTCACTATAGAGAACCACTGAGCTGGTATGGTGAATGCAGACAATAACAGGTGGCCACACAGTCAGTAAACGATGCTATCTCCCTCCGTCTCTCAGCATCACTCCTCCCACAGCGCTAATTATTACAACAATCCTGCTATTATCACAACCCTGGTTATTTATATCACAGTTAGGGGTCATCTGTAATATTGTCATCGCTAAATAATAGCAATTATATATTTATTTTGACATTTTTCGGCGATGCTGTGGTCACAAGCTAAACAACAATGCTGTTTGCTCACGCTGCGTGCGCCAGCCTGGTTGCTTCAACAGTACTGTGCCTCTCACACCTGAGAATATTGCCCAAGATTTTTTTTTTAAATGGCGTCTGTTTACAAGAGCCCTGAAGAAGCTAATGTGAACCCCGTGTAGCCGCGGGCCGTTTGAATCGGGCCTGGCACCCTATGGCGTGTATGTACGCCATGCGCACTGTGGGACATGTTACTCATGGCGTATATATACGCCATGCGCAGTTTAAGGGTTAACAGGTTAGGAAGAAAAAAAATATTTTTTTTTTTATGCGCCTGTGGGTGTCAAATGGTATATAGCCATGTGCTATTTAAGAGTTAAGGGTCAAACATCATGTTATTTTCAGTTGCTCAATCATAGACCTTATTAATATCTGCCTGCAGTTTTTCAGTGGCTTCTACAGAGAAAATTTTTCATGCTGATTGTGTATCATCTGCAAAGGATGAAACGAAGCTGTGATTAGTATTTCTGGGGGAGCCCCGTCGGCTCCCCGGAGCTATCCAGGCTGAATGGATATGTATAACTTTCTGGCATCAGTTAATGCATGGAGTTCTTGCCTACTGGGGACCACGAGCCAGAACCTGACCCCCTCTAGAGAGGCACGAGGAGCAATGGCCTATAGAGAACCCCCGTGTGGTTGGGAGCATTCTATGTCTGCCATTGACCGGGATAGGCACCCAGAAAGGTAGGCGCCCCAAAACAAACCCCTTTTTGGGGAACTGGATGGATGTTGGGGGGCACCGGATGGATGGCAGGTGAGTGGGACAGGGAGGCTGGTGAGAGAAAAGGGAACGGAAAGAAAATCTTTTGGAAACACCAGCCCTAGAATCATTTAAGGAAAGAACACATGGAGGACGAGTGGGTGGTCAGGTGATAAGAGTGGATGGATGAGTAGCAGGGCGGGTGGAACAAAACAAGTGGGTGGCAGATGGTAGACTAAGGAGATGGGTGGCATATGGGAGACTTAAGAAGGTGGGTGGAAGGGTGGGCACAGTGCGGGTGGGTAGCAAAGTGGCTAGGAGACAGTGGGTGGGCAGATGAGTAGCAAGACAGGTGGTCAGAGTGGGTAACAGGGCAGTCAGGAGACAGTGGGTGGGCAGATGAGTAGCAGGACAGGTGGTCAGCATCGGTGGGTGGGTAGCAGGATGGGTGGTCAGAGTTGCTGGGTACCAGTGGATGGTGGCATGAGTGGACCAGCTTCCTATTAGGACTAACACAGGAGCTGGTCATCCCTGGCCCTGCCCCAAGACCCCCATCCCCGCACACCGGTCCCTCCCCGCTACCTTCATCCCCCCATCCTGTACCCTCCTCCTCTACTTCCATCTCCTCATCTCCCACACTGGGCCCTCCTAGTTGCACCCTTCCCAGCCATATGAACGGTATTAATACGGTGGGCTTCCTTGCTACTAGTTGATAGATCGAGAGGCAGACTCCTTGAGTGCCTGACATTAAACTTATTATTTGATAACTGACTGGTTGCGACTCTGAAAGCCTGATTTACTGTGATTGCCTGATTGACTGTGAATGGGTGATTGAATGTGAATGAGTGAGTGACTGTGAATAGTTGAGTGACTGAATGCCTGATTGACTGTGAATGTCTGATTGAAAAATCAGTCTGAATGAGATGGAGGGTTTCCGGAGGGGTTATTGATGCTTGGTTGGTCAGGCCAGGGGTGCATCATGTTTTGTGTCCGTTGTGGCTTTACGCCATTACCTGTGTGCCTCAGGTTCTATGTCGGGGGACGCACTTTGGGTTGATCCGATATCCCTCAATCTCTGTTCCAGGGCTTGAGTCTCTCAGGTCGTCCGCAGGGTTATCAAGTCTAGCCAGCCTGCAGTCTGCCCTCGTGCCCCTTGATGTTTGGAAGTTTGTGGCTGGTAGATACCTGGTTGATGGGGTTCTGGGAGTTCTTCTACTCCCCAAGACCGGCCCGAGGCCAGGCTTGACTTGTGAGAGTTCGATCCACCAGACTGTTGCTTGGAGCAGCCCGCAGGCCCACATATCCACCACAGCCTGGTTGGTCCGGCACTCCTTGGAGGAAACAATCTAGTTTTCTCTTGAAGATGTCCACGTTTGTTCCGGCAATATTTCTTATGCTCGCTGGGTGGTTGTTGAACAACCGTGGACCTCTGATGTTTATACAGTGTTCTCTGATTGTGCCTATGGCACCCATGCTCTTCATTGGTTCTATTCTGCATTTTCTTCCATATCGTTCACTCACTGGCTCTCTCTGCTGTTTTTGGGAATACAGTATGACTTAGGCTGATATTTGGGCATGGTGGTTTTGGAGGTCGAACAGGGTCCTGGCCGCCCATTATCTCGTGAACGTTCCAGGCCCTCAGTGGTCTTGTGTGCCCTTGGGTCGTCAGTTGCAGCCAGTTATCTCGTCTTCGTCATGAGGCACGTGATGCTGCCCCCTCCCAGGTAAGTCCCTCTTTTACTTATCTTTGGGTATCTAGCTCCAGGGAGTTAACGGGGCTCCCCACAGATAACCAGCATTGAATGTAATGAAACGCCATTTTCTGGGTGACCCCGGAGGCTCCCTGGCACCCTTCCTCCCTCCGGTCAGCGGTTTCTTCTTCCGTTTGCTCAATCTCCGAACTGGTAAGCAGGCAGCTGGCTCAGGTGGGGACAGGGGCCTTCCCCCCTTCCCAATGGGGGGAGGCCCTTGCCTCCCCAGTGGGGGGTGCACATGTGTTTGATGATAATTTGCTTGCTTTCCTTGTTTTTCTTGGGGAGTTCTTGGGCGCTGTTCAGTGTTGGGTTGCTATTTTCTACCGGATGGAGTCTGTTTTGGGGTACCTACCTTTCTGAGTGCCTAATCCCAGTCAATGGCAGACATAAATATACTCTCAAAGAGTGGAGTTTTCATTGGCCATTGCTCCCTTTGCCTCGCTGAGGGAACCAGGTTGTGGCTCATGGTTCCCAGTAGGCATAAGAACGCCATATGACTGAAGCCTCAGACTAATATAGCTGATATCAGTCCAATAGCTCCAGGGTGCCTCCAGGGCTCGCCCTAAAAATGGCATTTCATTACATTCAACGCTGTTTTTTTTTACACAATCTACATATATTTCTGGTAGCTTTTGTGTGAATGTTAGCTTATGTGCTTCAGGAATGTCATACATTGGTTTGGTGATGTTTTCACATATCAATCTATCATTGTGACAGATCCAGTAGATACCTTATCTGTTTACATAGTGTGTAGGTAATTCTGTACAACTCGGGTGATATAGTTTTGCTTGTAATGGTTGTGTTACAAATGTTACATACAATCCCTACACTCTTCTGAAGTGTTTGAAAGCAGCTGCCACACGTCTTCATGTTGAGTTTGTGGTGTAGAGGTTGTCCATTTCCCTATTTGTGATTTGTCATCTTTATTTCTTGTAGTCTGTATTCTTTTACTATTTGTAATATATGTGTATATAATTATATGTTCAAACCTTTTGTACAAGTACTTATTGTATAGTACAGGAATGTAGTTCCCCTGGTAGGGACTCCCCCAGGTAGGCAGTCCCACTGGGATGTGTTTGACTGTCACCCTGTTCAAACAGATCTTTATGTCTGTTGTGTTACACTTCACTATTCCCTGTATCACTGTTAACTATAGTCCAATTATACCAAAATACTTACAGTATATGTAAACATGGGCCATCGTGGCACTATGCTCCCACGTGGTCTGGTGCAGGTGGTTATTTTCTGTTTAACACAAAGTTCTAGTGTCATCACTGTATTTTTTTCTTTCTTAAGTGTGGTTATTCGTATTCGTATTCCTGAGGTTCCGGGTTCGATCCCCGGTGGCGGCGGAAACAAATGGGAAAAGTTTCTTTCACCCTGATGCCCCTGTTACCCTAGCAGTAAATAGGTACCTGGGAGTTAGACAACTGCTACGGGCTGCTTTCTAGGGGGCTTGTAACAAAAAGAGGCCTGGTCGAGGACCGGGCCACGGGGACGCTAAGCCCCAAAATCATCTCAAGATAAACCTTAAGATAGGCCAAATCTGTCAGTAATTTCAAAAGGGTTATATGACAAAGAGTGCTGCAAAGATGTGACACCACGAGCGTTGCTCTCATCCTGTAACTACACTTAGGTAATTACAAGAATGAGGGAAGGGGATGTTCTGACAATACTAGATCTAATATTCATCAGGAAAGAAGAGGAGATATTTGAAACCCAGTATCTTCCTCCCTTGGGAAAGAGTGATCATGTGCTGTTGGAAATTAAATATGCTCTCTGATATAATCTAAAAGAGAATAGGGGACATTGAAACAGTTGATGAACTCAATTTCAAGAGAGGACATTATTTTTTCTAGGGGGTGCCCTGTTGGCTTCCCGGAGCTATCCAGGCTGAATGGATATGTAGGCAAGAACTTTGTGCACATTGACTGATGCCAGAAAGTTATGCATATCCTTTCAGCCTGGATAGTTCCGGGAAGCCTCCGGCACTCGCCCAGAAAATGGTGTTTCATTACATACAACGCTGTTTTTTTGGGGGGGGAGGGTGGGGGGGCCTTAGAAAATTTTTAATGAGTTTAATTGGACAGACTTGTTGCTAGGCAAGGAAGTAAATGAGATGTATGCCAAATTTTGCAAAATATATGATGAAGGCACACAAACATTCATACCACACAAAAGAGTGCTGGGGAGATGGGACACCACGAGCGTAGCTCTCATCTTGTAACTACACTTAGGTAATTACTTAGGTAATTACCAGATTCATACCATTCATACTATATAAAAAAAGTGACACCCCTTCGCCATTGGTCCTAGTCATTGTCCCTAGTTGCCCCCTAGGGTCAACAACTGCATCAAAGGAGCTCCAGCATATTTCAACAATCCTAAGTATTGTAGTACAGGTTGATGATAGTGAGTGGTGTCCCAAGGAACATGAATGTGTAGTGCTTTTGAAAAATAGATGAGATAACATGAATGTGCTATGGGAAGTGAAAAAATTGGTTGAGAAAAAGTTGCCCTGGTGTTAAAGTGCAGACAATAACATTCAAGATAGCTGCCGGAAAGAGGGAAAACAAAACAGAGCTTGATTTTGGGGGATTCAATGAAGAAAGCATTGATATAAGGTCTACAAAACAATTTAGTAAAATTTGATATTATAGTGAACTCTCGTGTAGAAATAATCAGTAAATTGAAAAAAAGTAATGACCATTTGAGTAGCAACGTTTTAGGTCTTGAGAGGTTAGTGAAAGACTTGTGCAAGGACAAGAATCAATTGAAAACAAATTGCAAAGCCACGGAAGAGGAAAACAAACTTTTAAAAATTACTTTGGAAGAAGTTAAAGCAAATTTAAACATAAATGATTACAATAGGTTAGGTAAGGAAATTTAACGGGAAAAGGAGCTTTTGTCAGTCCAGATGGAGGAAGTGACACAGGGAATAGAACAGTGTAAGAAGGATATGCAACTCATGCACAAGTGGCCAGGGAGAAGGAAAAAATTGAAGAAGCAATAAAGGAAGCCAAACACTGCAGCAACCAGGTTAAAACAAACATTAGGCTGGAAGTGAGAAAGGAATTGGCATCTAACCTGAAGTTGGTGCAAACACAGTTGATACTATGGTAGTAGACTTTCCACGAGGCCATTAGTCTTCCCTGATAATTTTTGCAAGTCCCTGATAATTTTTGGTTGCAAAGAAAAGGAGATAACATCTAGGTCAGAAAGAGCTATAGAAGAAGCGAAAGTAGTAGATAAAATTGTTGGCCTTGTGGAAAGTCTTACTACCATAGACAATGTGTGTGACTACAGGAGAATAGACAGGTATGTAAAAGGGAAAGATAGACCTCTGAGGATCACCCTAAATGGTGCCAAACAGATGGAAGAAGTACAGTACTAAGGAATGCTAAAAAATTACAAAGTGATGAGGATGGGAAAGTATGGTCATTAAGACGAGATCTTTCAAGAGAAGATAGAGAGAAGCTGAAACTGAACCTCGTAAAGGCAAAACGTCTAAATGAAAGCAGAAACGAAGAAGAAATCAATTCTTTCTGGGGGGAGCCCCGTCGGCTCCCTGGAGCTATCCAGGCTGAATGGATATGTATAACTTTCTGGCATCAGTCAAAGTGCTAGGAATTCATGCCTACCGGGGACTATGAGCCAGAACCTGGCCCCCCTCAGAGAAGCACGAGGAGCAATGGCCTATAGAAACCCCCCTGTGGTTGGGAGCATTCTATCTCTGCCATTGACCGGATAGGCACCCAGAAAGGTAGGTGCCCTAAAACTAACCCCTATTCTGGTGAAAATATTGCTACCGAAAGCCGAACGAGTGGATAGAACTCCCCAAACAAAATTACCAAACTAGTATGACGTCATCACGTCGCCGCGCCACCGTCTGCGCAACCCCCCCCCCCCCAATCCCCGGGAGGGGGAAGGGGGAGCCCCAGACCCTCCACGCCGGCGATCCAACTCGCATTTCTTGGCTGATGGAATTACTGGCCGGTCGAGTGCCTCTGGCTCCAGTTTTTGTTTCAGTTCTGTGCCTTGTGATGTGGACTGTGTCTACTGGTGGGGTGTGAGCCAGGAGTTATCTTGAGGTTATCTTGAGATGATTTCGGGGCTTTTAGTGTCCCCGCGGCCCGGTCCTCGACCAGGCCTCCACCCCCAGGAGCAGCCCGTGACAGCTGACTAACACCCAGGTACCTATTTTACTGCTAGGTACAGGGGCATAGGGTGAAAGAAACTCTGCCCATTGTTTCTCGCCGGCGCCCGGGATCGACCCCGGGACCACAGGATCACAAGTCCAGTGTGCTGTCCGCTCGGCCGACCGGCTCCCTTTGGAAGTGAGATTCCATGGTACTTGGGCTGCATGTGCCTAGGGCTATCTTCCATAGGTTCCCTGTAAGTACTGCCCTTGAGGCTTGGGGCCACCTTCCACAAGTCACCTTGGGTTCTACCTCTGCTGTGCCCTTTACTGCTCGGTACTGGGCCGCCCTTGGAGTCAGCTGGGGTTTTGTTGCCCTGGGTTGTCTCTGTTAGGTGGTAGTTTTCGTCACTGGTAGGGGAGTGGGATACCCCACAGCTAGTTTTCACCACTAACAGCGGCCGGCACTGTTCCGCCTGGGTACGTTGTCCTCCTGCGTGGTTTTTCTTTTGGTTTTGGTTTTTGCCTGGTGGGGGATCTGCATTTATGGTCCCCCTTTACTGTTCTTGGTGTTTTTATTTTG
>WNGS01113158.1:41469301-41479560 GCA_020271785.1 Procambarus virginalis
TCAGATTTCATGAATTCCACTCATATGTTTATTTTCATCATCATCGCACACACAGGCGACCTCGACAACTTAGATGCTCTGTCAAATTATGAAGATTGATGCGCTACTGTGAGAGGCGTCTTCCAGCATCACCACTCGTACCCTCTTGGGGCAGGAAAATCCTTCATGCAAACTGCATCAATCGTATTGTAAAGAAGATGAATACTGTACTAATTTGCATGTATCAATATCTATAAACTATGAAGATGCTTATGGGGTGTGACTCGTCATCTCTCTGACTGCGGTATTCCACCATCAGGGGACTATTCTCTCACCGTCTTCTGCACATTTGGACTAGCAGGGCACACGGCTTAGTCCCGTCGCTGCCCTTCATACCAACACAACAACAACAACAACAACAACAACAACAAACACCTTCATGAAGACTTTTTGGATACTACCAAGAGTTTACAGGAGCACAGATCTTTAACGTAAACTGCACCTATCATACCTAAGAGCTGAACTCCAAGGAACATGACTCAAGTGTTAACCTGAGCATCAAGAGTGGGGCTTCACCCCCATACCTTCACTATTGTGGTCATTACTGTGGTCGTCGGGGGGGGGGGGGACCTGTAAGCTGCACTTATCACAACCAAGAAGTGAATAATGATGTAAATGGTACATGTAGAGATATAAGGTGGCTAAGTGTTATCATTAACCATGTCTAACCTAGACATGGCTACAGATAATGTAAGTAAATTATTCTTTTGGTGTATGATCATTTGTGCACAGCCGTTTTGCTCTCTAGTTTCATCAGTAAATTCTCTCTTTCTATTTTAAAACGTAAAAACTCTCATATTTTATTACTATTATCTGTGGGGGAGCCTCGTTGGATCCATGAAATTATCAATACTGTACTATATAGTGCTATATTAGTTGAGGTCATCAGTCTCAGAGTTCTTGTTGCCTACTGGGTACCAGAGCCACAGCCTGGACTCCTCAGAGAGGCACAGGGAGCAATGGCCTATGAACACTGCATTTAAAGTATATCATACTTGCCATTGACGAGGGAAGGCACACAGAAAGGCCAATCAAAACAGACCACTGTCTGGTTGAAAATTGCGAGCTACATCCTCAAAATGGCAAAAAGAACTGCTTCAGAAAGAAAGCAAACAAGCAACACTTCATCCAACTACAGTAGCCCCCCCCCCTGGCCATGAGTGGGAAGGTGGGGGGGAGCCGCCATCCCACCAGTTCAGTTCTTGACCGATGTGCTTGTTGCTCAGACGTCGCCTCAGGCCATGATTTCTATTGTGGATTTTTGCCTCAGCAGCTGTTCCTACACTTTTTTATTCAACGCTGTTTGTCTACCTATTGTATTTGTGCTGCTTTTTCAGTCATGTTCCCCCCTTTTTTTATCTTTATTTGTATCTGTTCTCAATACATTTTATTCTTTTGCTCAATTAGTATTAAGTTTAGATATTAATGTTTTTCTTGCCCGAAACGCATTCGTAATAGTGGCTTTAGGCATTGTATGTATGTACTAGCTCTATCTATAAATCCACTTATGTAAAAATCACTTTATGTATGTACCTTTCCTGAATAAACATTTATTTATTTATTTATTTATTTATATTTACTTGTCAGGTGCACTGGCCTGGATTTCAAGGTACTGTACCTGAAATATCAGAGCTGCATACATCTAGGGACACCTTTCCTAGGTGCTACGTGAGTGTTGCCCTTGCATGGTCAGGGTTATCTTCTCTGGGTCATTTAGGAATCGCTCCCTTTTAGAAGGCGTCGTCAATTGTGGTTGTCTAGCCCTGGGGTAGGCTGGGGGTCTTGAGCTTTCCATCTTGCCCCGGGTAGGGGCGGGTGTATGTTTCTTGGTGGGGCGCACTGTGGCTGGCGCAGCCTGCATTTGCTATCATGCAGCGGCCGATGTTTCTCTCCGGCTGCTAGTTTGCTAGTTGTGAAGTCTCTGTTTTTTTCTTGTTTTCATACGAAGTTTTTTCGCCTGTTGTAGCAGTGGCATTTTCACCAGCTTAGCTCCTTATTAGGTTTTGCCTAGGTTGTGGTGGTAGTCCTCCTCTATTGCCTCCGAGGTTTCACAGCTGCTAATTGCTGTCGGTTTGCCTGCTTCAGACAGGGTTTAACAGGTTAGCTGGCCCTAGTGCTGGGGCTTTCTGTGGGGCTTAATTACCCTGCAGGGCCTGGAAAATTCCTGTGGGCTTGGTCATATCATGGATTATTTTTTCGAGCCCACTCTCGTCTTGTGTGAATTTGAAGGTTGTTCGTCACCCCAACCTCAGGGAGACGATCATCCGTACTGCCTCCATCATGCTGTCTGTTGGGTTCGGGACACCTATGATCTGGAGTTTTGTGAGACTTGTCCTGGCTTGTGCTCCAATTTCCTCATCCCTTATCTGATGATGTCAGGGATCAGCAGCAGCTGCATTGCATGATCGCTTCTCATTATTGCAATGGGCCAGGTTGGTTGCACAGTTGGAGGCGCCGGAGCTGCCCCATTTAGGTTTTAGGACCTCAGATTTAGGGGCGTGGGTTGCTTCAGCCTTGGTTCAGTCCGTGCTCCCTCTTCCTTCCCAGGTGGGCCGGGCAGTTTGCCCTGTTTGCCCCCCCCCCCACCTCAGGTTCATTTCCAGGTGCTCCACCCCCTCGGGTTCAGTTCCGGGTGGAGTCCCCCCTCGGGTTCATTTCTGGGTATCCCCCCTTGGGTTCATTTATGGGTGTCCCCTCCTCGGGTTCATTTCAGGGGTGGGTGGGCCTCCTCCTCTGGTTCATTTCTGGGTCCCCCCCCCCCCTCGGATTCATTTCAAGGGTGGGTGGGCCTCCTCCTCGGGTTCATTTCTGGGTGGCCCCTTTTCCCTGGGTTCATTTCTGGAAGCGCACCGTGTTCATTTCCCCTTTCACAGTTGTATGGCCGTGAAAGGGGAAAAGGGGGGAAAGGCTGGCTCTTTTTGCCCACACTTGGTCCCACACACTCGTGGGCTTTTTGGGTCGTTTCTTGTGGCCTTCAGTGGTGTTGGGAGGTCCTCCCTTCAGGGGGGGCAGGCTTCTTCCCTATCCATTCGTTGGGTCATCTTGGAGTGGGTTCGCTTATGCATGGTCGAAACGACCTCATCTCAGGGAGATTTCCTGCCAGTTTCAGGTTCCGAAACAGGACTGTGCAAATCTCCAGTACATTCTGGACTTGTCTTATCTGAACAGGTTGATTTCTTTCCCCTCCTTTCGGATGACCACGTTGTCCAAGGTCCAGTTCGTTCATGATCCGGCACTTGGATGATTTCCCTGGACCTCAAGGACGTGTATTGGTACATCCTTATCCATTCGGGATTCAGGGATTGGTTAGGTTTTGTTGGTGGGGTGACAGGCTTGCCACTTTCGTTGTCTCCCGTTCGATTTGAATCTGACACGTCGCGTTTTTATACACTTGACTCCTCGGGTCATGGTGGCCTGTTTGCGTCTGCTAGATCTTCGGGTTTTGGCCTACCTCAGTGACTGGTTGGTTTGGGCTCCCAGCCAGTTTGCTTGTCCACTAGTTAGGGATCTGGCTCTTTCCCAGCTCGCTGGGTTCGGGTTCTTGGTGAACTGGTGGAAGTCCCAGTTGGTTCCATAGGTTCGGAGTTGGCTGGGTCTTGTTTGAAATTCTCGGACGGCGTCCCTTTCTCTCCCTCCTACGGCCTTGTTCCAGCTGCAGACCCACCACTGGCTGTTTTTAGGGGAAAACCCGGGTCACTTGGAGGTTGCTCGAGCAGCTGTGTTGGAGCCTGAATTTTGCTCTTCTGTTTTTTCGTTGGGCAGAGTTTGGGTTTGAAACTGGTTTGGTTTCTGTTCTGGTATCTTCGGAGCAGCCTTTTCCCCACTTTCGCAGGCTCTGGGTATGATCCCAGGTGTCCTTGCTCCAGTTGCTGTGTCACTGGTTTCCCTTTCAGGTTTTTCAGGGTTTGGTGCCATGGCGCCTTGCTCTTCCCTCTGCTTCTTTCAACAGGACGATCTGGTGAAGTACCTCGCTGGTTTGACTTGCTCTGTGTTAAGGATCTGGCATTTCTAATGCACGTGTATCATTCTTTGTATGGTGATCAGGTGGCTTCTTTGATGGTGTCCCACCTGTGGTCGTCTTCTCAGTGACAGTGTGGAGTCTTTTGGTGGTCTTTCCGCCTTTTTCTTTTTCTGGCGGGTTTCGTCGGTGTCAGACCGGGTTGTTTTTGTCCTTTCTCTTGTGGCTTTTTCTGGATCGGCATCTTATGCCGAATGCTGTCACTTCTTATCATGTGGTTTTGGCGGAGGTGCTGCAGCTTGCATTCGGGGTGGATGTAACTTCTGCTCCATTTTTGCAAGCTTTCTCGTGCATTCTTTCACCTCTGGCCTAAGCCTTCTTAGTCATTGAACCGGGTTCCTTCTTTTCTTTCTTCTCGGTTTGTGGTGGCCCCTTCAGTAGGTGATTGTTTTTGGAAGGCATTGTTATTTTTGGTCTTGGCCTCTGGGGGTTGGGTGGGAAGCTTTATGCTCTTCTCCAGTGCCAAGAGTTTCATTCCTTTGGTCCTGGTGGTTGTTTTGTCTGTTTGCAGCTGTCTCCTTTTCTGATGAAGAATGACACAGCAGGCTTCTGAAGGGGTCCATTGGTTGTGGTTGCTTGGTTTGTTAGGCCAGGGGTGCATCACGCTCTGAGTCCGGTAGCTGCATTATGCTGCTACCTGCTGGCCACCAGTTGTGTGTTGGTGGCTGTGCTTTGGGTTGATCCGGTTTCCCTGGTTCCCTCTTCCAGGGCTCATGTTTCTCAGGTCATTAAGTCTAGCCTGCCTGTTGTCTACCATTGTTCCCATGATGTTAGGAAGTATGCCGCTCTTTCAGCTGTCTTTGGCAATATGTCTTGGGACAATATTCGGGCGCGGGGATTTTGGAGGTCGAACAGGGCCCTGGCCGCCAGGTATCTCATTAACGTCCCAGTTCCTCTGAGGCCTTGGAGCGCTTGTCACAGCCATCTGTCTCTATATCGCATTGAGATCTGCAGTGTTGCCTCCATCCTGGTAAGTCCCTGTTTGCCTTGTCTGTAGATGGTTAGCCTCAGGGAGCCGAAGGGGCTCCCCACAGAAAACCCGTGTTGAATGTAATGAAACGCCAGTTTCAGGATGATCCCTGGAGGCTCCCTGACACCTTCCCTCCCTTTGGTCAGCAGCTTTCATCATTCAAGAACTGAATTGGTGGGTTGCCGACTTTCTCTCTCCCCACATGGGGATGGGGGTAGCGCTAATGGGCAAGGGGATTGAATTGAAATAAGTTTATTGATGTAAAATACACACAAAGGGATGAGGTAGCTCAAGCTATTCTCACCCCGTTCAGTACATCGTGTTAATACATACATATACACACATCACAAATAATAATCATATTACCAAACATTCTGAGAGATAAACATATACATTTCCTCCTTCACGAGAAGTATGATATCAGACGTACACAAATACTTTTATGACCTAGGTATACTGTATAGACAATTTGCAAGAGACATGCAGATAATTCAACAAAATATTACAGTCTTGGTGCAAAATTCTTATATCTCTCAAGAATTTCATCAACCTTTCCGTTGGGGCAAGGGGATAGTTGGATGAAGTGTTGCTTGTTTGTTTTCTTTCTGAGAAAGTTCTTTTCCTTCTTTAAGAATGTAGCTCACAGTTTTCAACCAGAGAGTGGTCTGTTTTGATTCACCTACTTTTCTGGGTTCCTTTCCTGGTCAACGGCAGGTATGACATACTTTAAATGTAACGTGCTCATAGGCCATTGCTCTCTGCACCTCTCTTAGGAGTCCAGGTTCTGGCTCTGGTCCCCAGTAGGCAACAAGAACTCTGTGACTGATGGCTCCAACAAATATAGCACTATATCATTAAGGATAGCTTCAGGGAGCCTCCAGGGCTCACCCAGAAACTGGCATTTCATTATATTCAATGCTAGTTTTATACACATTGTATCACGTGCATTCCACAGTCTTAAGATGCATCGTATTTGTCATGAGTTAGGTTACATTTGGTTATGCTTTAATCTATATGCTGATTATTAACTGGATGAAATAACTGGTTACTTACTTATTTACCAGAAAACAGTTGTTTTATGGTAAATAAGACAGTTCCATGTCAACTGTGCATGTATTAAAATATGAAGCATCTTATTAGGTTTATGATTCTATCACTGCTAAAGGGTGTTGTGCCATTTGGATGTGCTGTAGTTCTCAACTCACAATTGAGGATCGCATCTTGAGCATCAAAACTTGTAGAATTCTGTCAGTCCCTGGGCAGGACAAAAATAGTTTGGAGCATGTCCTTTCATCTGATGCCTCTATTCGCATGACACTAAATGAGTACTTAGGGTAAAAAAGGGGGGGAGAGAAACTATCAGGAGAAAGTGCCAAGCCAATATGACTATATAAAACTTAGGAAGGGATCATGTGTAGGGTACGTTATAATTAATTAGCTTTGTCAAAGACAGGAAACCTGTGTACCTGGGTGTTAAAACACTTTTGTGGGGTTTCAGCCTGGGGAAGGTCAGTAATTCGACCTTGGAGAAACCTTAATGGAAGTCTGAAGTATATGTACACTGTTCACAGGTTTCTTGTCCCTAACAAAGCATATTAATTACAACATACCCTACACATTTGTCTTCAAAACTGCGCTGAAATCCTAACACTTCTGCTGTTGGGTGAACTTGTAATGCTAAACTAAACTTGAGAGGGAGAGATTGAGGAAGTGGGGTTAAGAAAAAGAAAGGGTTTGTGTGAATTGTATTTCCAAGAATATTTCATGATATTGATTGTATCATGAAAGTTATACTGGATATGTTCAATAACAGGAGTGGATTATGAGAGTTGTTCCACTACCCGTGCCTGCCTGGGGCCAGGCTTAACTTGTGATAACTTGGTTCGACAGTGTTGCTTGGAGTGGCCTCTCAGGCCCACATATCCGCTACAAACTGGCACGTCTTGCAGGGAACATTGTTGGCCTCGTGGAAGGTCTTACAACCAAAGAGAATGTGTGCGACTACAGGAGAATAGGCAGATATGTAAAAGGGAAAGATCGACCTTTGAGGATCACCCTAAACGGTGCCAAACAGATGGAAGAAGTACTAAGGAATGCCAGAAAATTACAAAGCGTTGAGGATGGGAAAGGGTGGTCGTTAAGACGAGATCTTTCAAAAGAAGATAGAGAGAAGCTGAAACTGAACCTCGCCGAGGCAAAACGTTTAAATGAGAGCAGGAATGAAGAAGAAATCAATTCTTTTTTCTACAAAGTGATAGGGGTAGGCAGACCAGTAAAGTGGTACATAAAAGCAAACCAACAAAATCATTAGAGAAAGGGGGAGTGAAAAATAAGAAGATGGGGAACAAGTTCCTGAAGATTGCATACACCAACATAGATGGAGTAAGGTCAAAGATACTGGAGTTAAGTGATATAATACAGCTGCAGACACCAGACATTGTTGCACTCACGGAGACAAAACTTGAAGATGTTATTTTAAATGAGGTCATATTCCCAAGGGGCTACTCAATTTGGAGACGGGACAGAAAAATTAGGAAAGGCGGTGGCGTTGCTGTGCTGGTGAAAGAACACCTAAAGGTGAACGAAATAATGACTACCAATCCACAAGAAGTTGACATAATAGCACTAGAGATCTGCCATGAGGATGATAAACTAGTGATCATAAATGCATATAGTCCACCGCTAAGCAGCACATGGTCAAAGGAGGAGCTAGATAGTAAACGAGAAGGTCTTATAACGATAATGAGAGAGATCATAGCGAGAGCGGATAACGATAGTTCACGACTGTTGATAGTCGGCGACTTCAACTTGAAATCCATAGACTGGGAAGCATATGAAGCTAAAACAGAAGATTTCTGGACCTGTAAATTTGTAGACCTCATCCTGGAAACATTCTTGTATCAACATGTTAAACAAGCTACGAGGATGAGGGAAGGTGACGTTCCCTCCATGCTAGATTTGATATTTACCAGGAAGGAGGAAGAAATATTTGACATTCAGTACCTTCCTCCCTTGGGTAAAAGTGACCATGTCTTTTTGGGGATAAAGTATGCAATGCGTTATAATCTGGAAGAAAATATGATGGTCGATGCAATTGAAAAACCTGACTTTAGGAGAGGACATTATGGCAACCTTAGAAAATTTTTTAGGGAGTATAATTGGACAGACTTGTTGCTAGGCAAGGAAGTGAATGAGATGTATGTCAAGTTTTGTGAAATATATGATAAAGGCACAAAAAATTTATACCAAAACAGAGAAGCAGAACTAGGAAACAGGATTGGTTCGACAGAAAGTGCGAGAGGGCCAGAGACCAAAAGACACAAAAATGGAATCAATACAGGAAGAGGCCAAACCCCCAATCATACCAGCGATACAAAGATGCGAGAAACAACTACACGGCAGTGAGGAGAGAGGCAGAAAGAAATTTTGAAAAAGGGATTGCAGACAAATGTAAAACAGAACCAGGTCTATTCTATAAATTCATAAACAACAAATTGCAGGTAAAGGATAATATTCAGAGGTTGAAAATGGGAAATAGATTCACAGAAAATGAAAAGGAAATGTGTGAAACATTAAACGAAAAGTTCCAAAGTGTGTTTGTACAAAATGAAATCTTCAGGGAACCAGATACAATAAGAATTCCAGAGAACAACATAGAGCACATAGAGGTGTCTAGAGACGAAGTGGAAAAAATGCTCAAAGAGCTAAATAAGAACAAAGCAGTTGGTCCAGATGGAGTTTCACCATGGGTTCTGAGAGAATGTGCACCTGAGCTCAGCATCCCTCTTCAACTGATCTTTCAGGCATCCCTGTTTACAGGAGTTGTAGCTGATGTGTGGAAAAAGGCTAACATAGTTCCAATTTACAAGAGTGGAAGCAGGGAAGACCCCCTTAATTATAGACCGGTATCATTGACAAGTGTAATAGTCAAAATATTGGAAAAAATAATTAAAACTAAATGGGTAGCACACCTGGAGAGAAATGATATAATATCAGACAGACAGTATGGTTTTCGATCTGGTAGATCCTGTGTATCGAATTTACTCAGTTTTTATGATCGAGCAACAGAGATATTACAGGAAAGAGATGGTTGGGCTGACTGCATCTATCTGGACCTAAAAAGGCTTTCGACAGAGTTCCACATAAGAGGTTGTTCTGGAAACTGGAAAATATTGGAGGAGTGACAGGTACGCTTCTAACATGGATGAAAAACTTTCTGACTGATAGAAAAATGAGGGCTGTGATCAGAGGCAATGTATCGGACTGGAGAAATGTCACAAGTGGAGTACCACAGGGTTCAGTTCTTGCACCAGTGATGTTTATTGTCTACATAAATGATCTACCAGTTGGTATACAGAATTATATGAACATGTTTGCTGATGATGCTAAGATAATAGGAAGGATAAGAAATTTAGATGATTGTCATGCCCTTCAAGAAGACCTGGATAAAATAAGTATATGGAGCACCACTTGGCAAATGGAATTTAATGTTAATAAATGTCATGTTATGGAATGTGGAATAGGAGAACATAGACCCCACACAACCTATATATTATGTGAGAAATCTTTAAAGAACTCTGATAAAGAAAGAGATCTAGGGGTGGTTCTAGATAGAAAACTATCACCTGAAGACCACATAAAGAATATTGTGCAAGGAGCCTATGCTATGCTTTCTAACTTCAGAATTGCTTTTAAATACATGGATGGCGATATACTAAAGAAATTGTTTCATGACTTTTGTTAGGCCAAAGCTAGAATATGCAGCTGTTGTTTGGTGCCATATCTTAAGAAGCACATCAACAACTGGAAAAGGTGCAAAGACAGCTACTAAGTGGCTCCAGAACTGAAGGGAAGAGCTACGAGGAAAGGTTAGAAGCATTAAATATGCCAAAACTAGAAGACAGAAGAAAAAGAGGTGATATGATCACTACATACAAAATAGTAACAGGAATTGATAAAATCGACAGAAAGATTCCTGAGACCTGGAACTTCAAGAACAAGAGGTCATAGATATAAACTGGCTAAACACAGATGCCGAAGAAATATAAGAAAATTCACTTTCGCAAACAGAGTGGTAGACGGTTGGAACATTGGGGAGAAGGTGGTGGAGGCCAAGACCGTCGAGTAGTTTCAAAGCGTTTATGCACAAGAGTGTGGAAGACGGACACCACGAGCGTAGCTCTCATCCTGTACTACACTTAGGTAATTACACTTAGGTAATTACCTTCTCAG
>WNGS01113158.1:41521394-41538600 GCA_020271785.1 Procambarus virginalis
GCCATGGCAACAACAGCGGAGACAGGATGGTGCAAGCGGCGCACGAACAGGAGGGGAGGGGGAAACGACGCACAAGACAGCGTACTAACGGTGTAGAAGCAACACCAAGACCGAAAGCAAGCAAAGCGGCCCCGCCAGCGCCGCACAAAAGAGAGGCGACAGTATGTGGCACGACGACGGCCCCCAACCCCCACCAAAAACCAAGCGACGCTAACAAGAGGAACCACCTAAGAAGGGACAGGAAAAGGAAGGACCGCCAAAACACCCCATACTGCCGCCAAGAGAAACACGCAGGTGGGACACCGACCACCAGCTGGAGGCGAGACCACGAGGCAGACGGAAGCAGCCCGACAAGGCCCTCCAAGCCCAGGAAAAGGCGGAGCCGCAAGAAGATCTCGGGCGCGACCACCGAACTCAGGTGGCACAAGAAGATGGAACGTCTGCCGACCAGCATCCCAAAGTATCTCCGGGAATTCTCATCATCTGTCGATGGAGACCTGACCAATGTAAACTGGGTCAACAAAATTATTCGCACACCCTCCGTCACTATGTGATGGAGTGCGAAAAGATACGTGAAGTTAGAGACAATTCTATAACCAATGTTCCAGCGATGTGCAATATTTCATTCAAAAGGATCTGCCACCAGAAATTGTAGCCAAAATCCCAGTTTGCTAACAGTAGGTAGCAACTGAGTGATTGTAACCTATCCACCGCTGCCCACTGGATGGGGGGCGGTGTGCAGGACAAACATATAAATTTTGACACTAGCACTTCACATGTCAGTTGCTTAATTTAGAACCTGTACTTGAGGTCGATCTCGAACCCATTGTTGATGTGACGACTTATATTGAATTTGTAACTAGCTCATCAAGATTGTAACTTGCTGAGCTAAATGAATTGTGGGGTTCAGTCCCTGAGCCCATTATGTGCCTCTAACCCTTTCCACTACCGCCCACAAGATGGGTATGGGGTGCATAATAAATGAACGAAACTAACTGCCGAACAGAAGAACTCCAAGCAAGCAAACCTGCCAGGAGTTCAGAAATGACGGGTCCGACGCGGGACATCGCCAGACCCCGAAAAACCCAATTGGCAGGGCAAGCAAGGAAACCAAAGAAGGCGGACGGGTTGCCGCCAGAACCGTACCCGAACCAAGAGGTACGAGCAACTGCAACAGACAGAGACAAAGAAGCACACCACAGGACCCAGGCCGAAAAAAGCCCAAGAAGCCAAGGAACACACGTAGAACACCCCTGCGGCAGAGGAGGAAAACAAGGGAACGCACAAGCAAGGAAGTGGTGGAAACCGACCACGCCCCCAACATAGCAGCAAGTGCAGGCAAAACAGACAAAAGGAGATGCCAGGAAAAACGACAGGGGTGAGACAGTACGAAAGAGCAGAAGCATAAAAACCCCAGGAATAAGGACACGCCACCGCAAAACACGGTACTAAAGCACACGCGCAGTAGTAGCAACAGGCACCACCGCAACATGCCACAGGTAAAGAGCAACTCGCTTCTGCAAAGGCAGAGAATGGAGCAGACAGACCCCAGACAGGGCCCACGGAGACACGACAGAACCCAGCAGGCCCAGGAACCCGCATACCAGGCGACCGACGGCGGAGAAACCCCGCTCAAAATCGGCAGGATGGGGAACTGGGAGCTCACGTACACCCCAAGCCTGGCCCGAGGCCAGGCTAGACCGGCCAGAGGGAGGCCCACCAGGCAGCCACATGGAGCGGCCTGCAGGCCCACAGACTCCCCACAACCAGGATGGCCATAACTAATTCGAAAGCAAGCTAGCGTGCCCCGGAAGTCCACGGATGGACCATAAGGGGCATAACTGGCAATCCCCCACAGTGTTCAGCGTTGTTACACCTATAATAGGGTAAGTAACAATTGTAATTACGAAACCATAAGACGCTCATTTAACATACTAAGTAGGGTAAGGAAGGTCGGTGTTTTCCATGAAGTTCCGAAAAGGAAAACGATGATGTTTAGCATGTCACCCATGCACGTAACTAATAAGGCAAGAACGACTTATTAAATTTGCGAGGACGGGGTGGTTCAAGAGAGAACTGGAGAAGCACCTCCAAAGGATACCCGATCAACCAGGCTGTGACTCATACGTTAGGCAGCGAGCAGCCACGTCCAACAGCCAGGATGAGCAGTCCAGGAGGCCTGGTCGACGACCGGGCCGCAGGGACGCTAAGCCCCGGAAGCACCTCAAGGAAAACCCCAAGGTAATTTTCCAGCAAGAAGGCGTATGCTCGCACGTAGGTCTTTTAACAACTGCAGACCTCTGAAGGATATACAGTGTTCCCCGATGGTGCCTATAGCACCACTGCACTCCACTGGTACTATCCCGCAAGTTCTACCAGATAAGCGGGACCCAAAAACCAGAGTGCAAAAACCTTGCAAGCACAGCCAGGAGCCCTACCAGGCGAGTACAGAAACCAACACCACAACCCCCACACCTCATAACACTAACAAAGGTGGAACCCCTGAATGACCCTAGCATGGGTTGGACATGCACAAGAGTGGGACAGGAAGGGGTGAAAAGGGGGACAGACACTGGTGTGCGAACGGTCTCAGTCGTACAAAAAGATACCCAAATAAAGACAGGTATATAACACCGCATCCAGCACCCTGCCAAAAGACGCCAGACCGCAGAAACTCACCTGGCTAACGGTAGCACGAAGTGACACGACTCAACCGAGCCCAGAAGAACCTGGGAGCACTGACAGGTGAAGACGCCAGAGCCGGACCTGCAGGAGAGCAGGGGAGAGGCGAAGAAGGCGGCCCACACCCATGACACAGAGAAAACCTCTGCGGCCTCCCCACAACTGGAACCCAGGACACCCCCGGAGCGAAGGGGCACACACCGCGCCAAGGGAGAAGAGCGAGAGGCGAAGCACTGGAGCAAGAAGGCGTCTAACACCAGCACTACACACCGCCCAAACCAAAACAAACTCCGCGGCGCACGCGCATGACACGCTGGCCGAAAACGCGCAACAGTCTCTGCGGGAAGGCGGCAACCAGGACTACTGCACTAAAAAGAAGCCAAAAGAGTGAGCAGGAACAATAAAACCGGCCAAAGAAGCGAAGACAGAGCCCAAAATAAAGCACGCAGCCGGGCCACAAGCAGCCCAACAAGGCTACAAGTAGCCCAACAGGGCTACAAGTAGCCCAACTCGGCGACAAGGACGAGGAGCCGACAGACGTTCCAATAACGCGGGAAGTAGCGAAACACCTTCCCGAACCCTCGAGAACACGGAAGCCAAAACCAGTCCCGAAGGCACACAAAGGCGCAGGTGCACCCGAGACCAGGAGTCACGTAGAACCCCCAAAACGGGGAAACATGACGAAAACACCGTCCCAAAAGGGGGTGGGGGGAAACATCCACCCACAGGACGGAACCAACCGACTCAAAGGCCAAGGAACCGAGCCCGGGGAGGGGCTGACACCCAACAGCACGTACGGCGAGTGGGGAGGAAAACCCTACTCCGCGTAACCACAAGCCCCGCCTAGAGGGGGAGAAAAACCCCCACGGGGTCCAACGGGGCCATTAAGGCCTCCCAAGTCAGCCCCTCCCCAGCCCCGGGAACCCACACGACAGGCCCGGGGCCGAGCCGTCCCCCCAAAGCCCCGGCCGTACCAGAAAACCGGGGCAGCCGTGAAAACACGAAGGAAGGGAGCCCACTGGCAGACTCTTACAACACGGCTGGAGGAACAGGCTCAAATGCCCCCGTCACTACCCCGGAAGGGGATTTCCCCGAGACTGCCCGAGTCTCAACACCAACAAACCCCGCCCTGAACCTACAGACGGTAAGGAACCGGATGCAGGCAGGAAGGGGAATCCAGGGGAAAAACAAGAACCAAAACGGGGCAGCCCCGGGGCTCCCGGGGAGTTACCACGAGAGCGTTGCCACCACCAAGGCTCAAGTGCAACGCCCCTGCTGCCCGCACCAGCTGTGCACAACTGGGTAAGCGAGCCACAACGAGCAACAAACTCGCAGGACTCTGGGTCGAAGGTGTCACCGACCCCACAGGCAGCAGACGGAGGCAAAACAGAGAGTCACCCAGAGACAAGGGGTGAGCAACCCTCAAACTCGCTGGAAGCGAGGGGGGGGCTCTGGGGTCACATCCATCGGACCCACGCGCCCCCAGGGGTTTCCCAGGGTCCCGAGCGTTTACTATAAGAGGACTCGCGCTCAGGTAATCCCAGGCAGGGTACTGCTAACCGGCACCCAAAACTACCAAACAACTTTCTAAGAGCTGAACCCCCGGGACGTGTACACTCACGGGGACCAAGCAGGGGGTACCACCAGAAAACTCAGAACACAAGGGACACCAGGGGCAAGAACGAAGGCAGACCCCCCCACCAGGTAGATAAACAAAAAGAAAAAGAAAACCCCGCAAGAGGACAGCGTACCCAAGCGGAACAGAGCCGGCCGCTATGATTGGGAAAGACAAGCTGCACAGTACCCTGCGCCCCACCAGTGCAAAACTGCCCCTTACTCTAAGGCGAACAAGGGAGACAGAACACCCGAGCACACAAAGAGCGGCCGAAAACCAAGCAGTAAACGGCCTAGCAGGGGCAGACCCCAAGGAACTTGTGGAAGGTGGCCCCAAGTCCCAAGGGCAGTACTTACAGGGCACCTAGGGATGGGAACCCTAGGCGCATGCAGCCCGAGTACTGGAGAATCACTCCCGGCTCACGCACCACCTAGAAAAACAGACACCACACTCTAGGTACAGTGCTGAAACAACCACTGGAGCCGGAGCACATAACCGGTGCCTATAGCATCAGCCGAAGAACTGATGGGTGGATAGCCGGCGTGGGAGGTCTGGGGCTCCCCCTTCCCCCTCCCGGGGAGGGGGGAGCTGCGCAGACAGCGGCGCGGTGACGTGTGACGTCATACTAGTTTGCTTGTTTTTCTGTTGGGGAGTTCTATCCACTAGTTTGGCTTTTGGTAGCAATTTTAACCAGAATAGGGGTTTGTTTTGGGGCGCTTACCTTTCTGGGTGCCTGTCCCGGTCGATGGCAGACATAGAATGCTTCCAATCACACGGGGGCTTCTATAGGCCATTGCTCCCCTTGCCTCTCTGAGGGGGCCCGGTTCTGGCCGTGGTCCCCGGTAGGCCTAAGAACTCCATACACATGACTGATGCCAAAGTCTGACATTAGCATATCAGCCTGGGATAGCTCCGGGGAGCCGACGGGGCTCCCCCCAGAAAAATCGTAAGTGGCATATATTGTCCGCTATAGGGTGGGAAAGTCTGGCAAAAAACAGGCGCTGACTCAGCGTGCGTCCCAGACGGTCTGTTGCTCCAAGCTGTCAGGCAGGAGTGGCCACAAAGAGATAATTACCTAATTATTTAAATGTCTTTGATTGATTTTTCATAGTTTTTTTGCTGTAATATTATTCAATAGTGTGTAGTATGATATATTTATATAATAAAATGAGTGAATCATCGCTGTACTCAAAAATATGATGTTATCTTGAGTTATCTTGAGATGATTTTGGGGCTTTTAGTGTCCCCGCGGCCCGGCCCTCGACCAGGCCTCCACCCCCAGGAAGCAGCCCGTGACAGCTGACTAACACCCAGGTACCTATTTTACTGCTAGGTAACAGGGGCATAGGGTGAAAGAAACTCTGCCCATTGTTTCTCGCCAGCGCCTGGGATCGAACCCAGGACCACAGGATCACAAGTCCAGCGTGCTGTTCGCTCGGCCGACCGGCCAAGTGCATATTGTTGGTTCAATTATTATGTTTATCAAATAGTGAACAAATACTTTGTCGGTTATTACACTATATACACAGGTTATATATAAGTATCTGCATGTTTTGTTCACCATAACGAACCACTAAGTTGGTATTATGAGTCAAAAAGCAACGAGGAGTGACCGCCACACACCAGCCAGCCACTCGCTGCCACTCACTCCCTTTACACCTCACTCGCCTACATTCTCCTCCCACCATACTGTTTTTGCTTTTATTCACTATATACATACGTTATATATAAGTACTGTCTCCACTCGATCATCCGGACTATATGGGAAGGACCCCCAGCCGGATTATCACATTTTTCGGATAATGGTACTTTTTCACCTACGAATCCAAAAGTGACCATTTCCAACAATTTTTATACTACAAACAACATAATTTGAATTGCGCCTTGCCACATATAATTATTAAATATTCAACTAGAAACCTCAACTTACCTTGTTGGTGTTCGTCTTCTTGATTGATGCCACACATCTTGAAGTTAAGAATTCTTAACAATTTATGTAACCTATACTAACACAACACTAAAATTAACACTTAAAATTACTGTACAGTTCATTAAGCAAAGTTAGTATTGACTGCCAGCTGCTGAAGCCTCACTGGTTGAAGGCATTTGGGTTGCCTGTGAGGCCTCACTTGTTAAAGGCGCTTGGTTGCGCCTCACTTGTTGAAGCGCTTGCATGCCCTCACTTGTTGAAGGCGCTTGGCTTGCCTGTGACGCCTCACTTGTTGAAGGCGCTTGGCTAGCCTGTGACGCCTCACTTGTTGAAGGCACTTGACTAGCCTGTAACGCCTCACTTGTTAAAGGCGCTTGCTTGCGCCTCACTTGTTGAAGGCGCTTGGCTTGCCTGTGACGCCTCACTTGTTGAAGGCACTTGACTAGCCTGTAACGCCTCACTTGTTAAAGGCGCTTGCTTGCGCCTCACTTGTTGAAGGCGCTTGGCTTGCCTGTGGCGCCTCACTTGTTGAAGGCGCTTGGCTTGCCTGTGGCGCCTCACTTGTTGAAGGCGCTTGGCTTGCCTGTGGCGCCTCACTTGTTGAAGGCACTTGGCTTGCCTGTGGTACCTCACTTGTTGAAGGCGCTTGGCTTGCCTGTGGCGCCTCACTTGTTGAAGGCGCTTGGCTTGCCTGTGGCGCCTCACTTGTTGAAGGCGCTTGGCTTGCCTGTGGCGCCTCACTTGTTGAAGGCGCTTGGCTTGCCTGTGGTACCTCACTTGTTGAAGGCGCTTGGCTTGCCTGTGGCGCCTCACTTGTTGAAGGCATTTGGCTGCCTGTGACGCCTCACTGGTTGAACAACACGTAACTTGTCTTTAATTGCCAGGACAACCTTCTTCTTCTTAACACCTCCAGAACGATTGATGCTGCTACCAGACATAGTCTTGGCCAAAAATGTTTAAAGTTACTATGAAAATAAAAAAGTTATTTCAAAAAATATTTCACTAATGGCGCAGCACTGTGACGCCTCACTGGTTGAGGTGTATAACAGTAACTTGTCTTTAATTGTTAGGACAACTTTCTTCCTCTTAACACCTACAGAACAATTGATGCTGCTACCAGACATAGTCTTGGCCAAAAATGTTTAAAGTTACTATGAAAATAAAAAAGTTATTTAAAAAAATATTTCACTAATGGCGCAGCACTGTGTATAACACAAGGGACGGACGCACATGGGTTGACCAGTGTTGGACGGGTCCACTTGGGGTGGGGCAGCTATAGCACCTTATGTAGGCTGCCAGGAGGAAAAAAACTCAATATTTTTAAGGAAACTTCAGCCTGTGCACATTGCTTTTAGAAAACTTTTTTATTTGTTATTACATAATTACTAGTACTTATTTCATTTGTTTTTGGCTATGATTAATTGTTCTAAAATTAATGGTAATTCCTGTACCCAGGTGGTCCCTCCCGACGCTCTCCTCCCACCATCCCGACACCACCCACCCACCCCACCCCCTCCTCCACCATGCGTCTAGAGCCACAGACGGGATTAATACGGTATGGCCAAATGTTCATCCGGCAAAACCAGCTTTAATCCGGTTCCTGTGGCCATTTTGGCCGGATATTGTGATAACTTTATTTGATCACGATTTTGGCCGTATAAGGGCGTTTTCCGGATGTTCGAATCCCGGATAATCGCGGGGTTACAGTATCTATATTCGTGTTCACCATAACGAACCACTAAGTTGGCATGCTGAGTGGCAGTGGCAGCCTACTTCCTCCCTCCCTTAACTCACTTGACTCATCCACATTCTTCTCGCACAATACTGTTTTTGCTTTTATTCACTATATACAGACGTTATATATAAGTATCTACATGTTTTGTTCACCACAACTGTACAACTAAGTTGATATAGTTAGTTCAGGCACTAGGAGACGTCTCTACACACAGTCAGGTGGCGGCTGCTTTCCTCACACATTCAAGGTCAGACGCACTAAAATTTCACCCCCAACAATACTGTTTGTGGTGTTATTACCCTATATACAGACGTTATATATAAGTATCTACATGTTTTGTTCACCATAACTGTTCATCTAAGCCGGTGTAATGCCCAAAGAGCATAGTGGCCACCCCAACCAACATGACAAATCATGCAGATGTTGCCACACCCATCACCAAAATGGCTTCTCCCCACACTCCTTTTGCTGTTATTACACTGTATATATATACACATTATATATAAGTATCTACATTTGTGTTCACCATAGCGAACCACTAAGTTCGTATGTTGAATGGCAGTGGCAGTGGCAGCCAGCAGCCAGCCACTGGCTGCCACTGCCTCCCTCACCTCACCTGATTCGCCACCATTCTCCTCCCACCATACTGCTTTTGCTTTTATATACAGATATTATATATATGTATCTGCATGTTTTGTTCACCATAGCGAACAACTAAGCTGGTATAGTGAGTCCAGACAGTAAAAGGGGGTCACACAGAGTCAGCAGACAATGCTACCCCCTTTCCCACTAAGATTACTCCTCCCACTACAGCGCTAATTATCACAACAATCTCGCTATTATCATAATCCTTGTAATTTTTATCACAGTCAGGAAGGGGTCTTCTGTAATAATATCATCGCTAAATAATTGCATGAAAATGTATATTATGGCATTTTTAGGCGATGCTGTGGTCACAAGCTGATCAGCAGTGCTGTGAGCTCATGCTGCGTACGTCAGGCTTGGTGGCTCACTCAATACTGAGGCCCCTAACACCCGGGAATTTGGCCCACAATTTAAAAAAAATGGCGTCTGTTTACAAGAGCCCTGATGAAGGTGAGGTGAACCCTGTGTATCCGCGGGCTGTTTAAATCTTGCGTAGTAAAGGCATACCTCAGTTTAAGAGTTTAATTGGTTCCTGGATACGCCTCGTATTCCGAAAACTCGTATTCCGAAGCTAATTTCCCCATAAGAAATAATGGGAAATAAATTAATCCGTTCTTGACTACCCCAAAAACCCCACATCAAACTAAATTTTTATACCTAATTCATCTAAATAAACCTACAAAACTATGTTCAAGTTATTACTTACCTTGCTGTTGAATGCTGTAGGCATATGGAAGATGGTGAGGAGGGGGGAGGAGGAGAGGAGTTACTGTTTGGAAGGGGAGTCCCCTTCCATTATCACATCAGGCAGTGAGGACTTCACTGGTATGCACACACTGGCACATTTTGCCTGCATACCACTAGGACTTGCTTGTCTTCCTAAGAATTTGTCTAAAGACACTTGTTTCTCCCTACATTTTATCACTTGTTTGTTGTAAGACATCACATTATCATTTAAAAGGTCAATGCAACGGCCTGCTACAGCTTTATCTGGGTGAGTTTTTCCAACAAAACTTTGCAGTTCTTCCCATACTTCACACATTTTCTTAATCAAGAAGAGACATCCTCTACTGCCTCTACTCACAGCTATTTTCTTAGGTTGAACCTTACCAATGGCTTTCTTGAGACCCATAGCGAGATATATAATGACAACTTTTATGCACAAATGGCCAAAAAAACGACAAAAAACTGTAAATCCTTGTGAAGAATTCAGGTGGGATAGTCACTGGGCACGAGACACTAGTAAACTGAGGCACGATCGCCGTGCCACCACGCACTAGCCGGCCTGTACACGTATCAACAAACTCGCGTTCCGAGGTGACCCTCGCCTTCCGAGACAAATTTTCGAGGAAATCCTGCTCGTATTCCGAAAAACTCGCATACAGGGACACTCGTGTTCCGAGGTACCACTGTACTCCAATACATCATATGATGGGATGCGCAATTTATAGCAAGTCACTCAACCCATCATATGATGTGTTGCGCAACTTAAGGGTTAAAATTCGCTATGATTTTCTAGTCCATAGGTTGAATTAGAAGAGTGGTGTTAGGAGGAAGGAACTTTACTGTGAGAAAATTACTGTATCTGTTCAACAATCCATCTTCCAAGCCTGGAGGATGGGCAGGAGCATTGTCGAGGAGAAGCAGGGCCTTGAGTGGCAAACTTTTCTCCTGCAGATATTTTTGTATGGCAGGGCACACCACATCATTCACCCACTCCGTAAAAAAAAATCCTAGTCACCCATGCCTTATTATTAGCTCTCCACATCACACACATTTGGTTCTTCTGCACACCATACTTTTTGAAAACCCTTGGATTTTCAGAATGATACACAAGCAAGTGTTTAATTTTCAAATCACCACTCGCATTTCCACACAGCACAAGCGAAAACCTATCTTTCATAGGCTTGTATCCGGGCAATGATTTCTCTTCCTTTGTAATGTATGTCCTCTTAGGTAATCTTTTCCAGAACAGTCCTGTCTTATCACAATTAAACACCTGTTGCAGTAGGTATCCCTCGGCCTCTACAAACTCTTTAAATTCTTCAGTAAATCTTTCTGCCACTGGTATGTCTGAGCTGCCAGCCTCACCATGACTCACAGCACTATGAATACCACTTCTTTTTCTAAATTTGTCAAACCATCCCCTGCTTGGCTTAAAGTCTTTCGTACCTGCACTCGTTTCAGGGGTTTTCTTTACAAGGTCTTCGTGCAATAACCTGGCTTTCTCACAAATGATGGCCTCTGAAACACTATCACCCACTAACTCCTTGTTGTGTATCCAAATTAATAACAACTTTTCCACATCCTCAAGTATTTCTGGTCTTTGCTTTGTGATTGTTGATAGGCCTTTTGCCACTTTAGCACTCATAATGTCCTTTTTCTTGGCAAGTATAGTGCATATCATTGACGTGGATTTTTTGTACTGCCTACAAAGTTCAACAACATGTGCACCATTTTCATGGTTCCGAATGATCTCTTGTTTTTCCTTCAGTGTCATCCTCACATGCAATTTCTTGCCTTGAACCTTACCACTGGCTTTCTTGGGACCCATTGCGAGATGTATAACAACAACTTTTATGGTCAAATGGCCAAATATCCGACAAAACACTGTAAATCCTGGTGAAGAATTCATGCGGGATAGTCACTGGGCGCGAGGCACTGGTAAACTGAGGCGCGATCGCTGTGCCACCACGTGCTAGGTCGCTTGTGCTTGTAGGCCCCTCCTAACTACTCTGCATACTCCGCCTCCACGCAGGTCACACACCAAACCTGTGCCAGGTTAGTTTAGGGTCTGTAACTTTCATTTCTTTGAACTGTAACCTGGGGCTAGTCCTCTCCCCCAGTTCGGTTGAGGTGATCTACTTGCATAGCTGCTCTAACAAGGTGGTCCTTTATAGACTTACCTCACCTCCAGGCGATCATGGGAGGGTTTTGTGGGAATTTTACCCAGGATGGATGTTCACTGTACATTTCCCTCATCCATGTCCATACTTCCTGGAGTTTTATCTTAATATGTGCTGCAAGGCTGGGGAAGTAAAGGGTTGGGAGAATCCATCTCTTGTCTTCCACTTCCAAAAAAGGCGACACCCCCAGGGTCAACACTTGCATCAGAGAAGCTCCAGCATGTTTCAACAATCCTAAGTATTGTAGTACAGGTTGATGATAGTGAGTGGTGTCCCAGAGAACATAAAGGTATAGTGCTTTTGAAAAATAGGTGAGATAATAGGAATGTGCTAAAGGAAGTGAAAAATCAGATGAGAAAAAGTTGCTCTAGTATTTCCAGTGCAGAGAAGAACATTCAAGATGGCCACCAGCAAGAGGAAAAACAAAACAGAGCTTGATTTTGCGGAATTCAATGAAAAAAGCATTGATATTAGTAGTCTACATAACAAGTTGGTAAAATTAGATACTATAGTGAACTCTTATGTAGAAATAATTAGTAAATTGAAAGAAAGTAATGACCATTTGAATAGCAAAGTTTTATGTCTTGAGGTTATAGTGAAAGACTTGTGCAAGGATACAAATCAATTGGAAACAAATTGCAAAGCCATGGAAGAAGAAAATAAAATCTTAAAAATAGCTTTCGAAGAAGTTAAAGTAAATTTAAACATAAATGACTACAATAGGTTAGGTTAGAAAATTCAACAGGAGAAACAGCTTTTGTCAGCACAGATGGAGGAAGTTACACAGGGAATAGAACAGTGCAAGAAAGATATGCAAGTCACCTATGCACAAGTGGCCAAGGAGAAGGAAAAAATTGAAGAAGCAGTAAAGGAAGCCAAACACTGCAGCAACCAAGATAAAACAAACATTAGGCTGGAAGTGAGAAAGGAATTGGCATCTAATCCGAAGTTGGTGCAAAACTCAGTTGATGGGAATAAGTCCCTGATAATTTTTGGTTGCAAAGAAAGGGAGATAACATCTAGGTCAGAAAGAATTGTAGAAGAAGCGAAAGTAGTAGATAAAATTGTTGGCCTCGTAGAAGGTCTCACTACCATAGAGAATGTGTGCGACTACAGGAGAATAGGCAGATACGTAAAAGGGAAAGATCGACCTTTGAGGATCACCCTAAACAGTGCCAAGCAGAAGGAAGAAGTACTAAGGAATGCCAGAAAATTACAAAGTGATGAGGATGGAAAAGTGTGGTCGTTAAGACGAGATCTTTCAAAAGAAGACAGAGAGAAGCTGAAACTGAACCTCGCCGAGGCAAAACGTTTAAATGAGAGCAGGAATGAAGAAGAAATCAATTCTTTTTTCTACAAAGTGATAGGGGTAGGCAGACCAGTAAAGTGGTACATAAAGGCAAACTAACAAAATCAATAGAGAGAGGGGGAATGAAGAATAAGGAGAGGGGGAACAAGTTCCTGAAGATTGCATACACCAACATAGATGGAGTGAGATCGAAGATACTGGAGTTAAGTGATGTAATACAGCTGCAGACAGCAGACATTGTTGCACTCACGGAGACAAAACTTGAAGATGTTATTTTAAATGAGATCATATTCCCAAGGAGCTACTCAATTTGGAGACGGGACAGAAAAATTAGGTAAGGCGGTGGCATTGCTGTGCTGGTGAAAGAAAACCTAAAGGTGAAAGAAATAATGACTGCCAATCCACAAGAAGTTGACATAATAGCACTAGAGATCTGCCACGAGGATGATAAACTAATGATCATAAATGCATATAGTCCACCGCCAAGCAGCACATGGTCAAAGGAGGAGCTAGACAGTAAACGCAAAGGTCTTATAACAATAATGAGAGAGATTATAGCGAGAGCGGATAACGATAGATCACGACTGTTGATAGTCGGTGACTTCAACTTGAAATCCATAGACTAGGAAGCATATGAAGCTAAAACAGAAGATTTTTTAACCTGTAGATTTGTAGTCCTCATCCTGGAAACATTCTTGTATCAACATGTTAAACAAGCTACGAGGATGAGGGAAGGGGACGTTCCCTCCAAGCTAGATTTGATATTTACCAGGAAGGAGGAAGAGATATTTGACATTCAGTACATTCCTCCCTTGGGTAAAAGTGACCATGTCTTTTTGGGAATAAAGTATGCAGTGCGTTATAATCTGGAAGAAAATAAGGAGGTTGAAGCAGTTGAAAAACCTGACTTCAGGAGAGGACATTATGGCCACCTTAGAAATTTTTTTAGTGAGTATAATTGGACAGACTTGATGGTAGACAAGGAAGTGAATGAGATGTATGTCAAGTTTTGTGAAATATATGATAAAGGCACAAAAGAATTTATACCAAAACAGAGATGCAGAACTAGGAAAAAGGATTGGTTCAATAGAAATTGCGAGAGGGCCAGAGACCAAAAGACACAAAAATGGAATCAATACAGGAAGAGGCCAAACCCCCAAACATACCAGCGATACAAAGATACGAGAAACAACTACACTGCAATGAGGAGAGAGGCAGAAAGAAATTTTGAAAAAGGGATTGCAGACAAATGCAAAACAGAACCAGGTCTATTCTATAAATTCATAAACAACAAATTGCAGGTAAAGGATAATATTCAGAGGTTGAAAATGGGAAATAGATTCACAGAAAATGAAAAGGAAATGTGTGAAACACTAAACGAAAAGTTCCAAAGTGTGTTTGTACAAAATGAAATCTTTTGGGAACCAGACACAATAAGAATTCCAGGGAACAACATAAGAGCACATAGAGGTGTCTAGAGATGAAGTGGAAAAAATGCTCAAGGAGCTAAGTAAGAACAAAGCAGTTGGTCCAGATGGAGTTTCACCATGAGTTCTGAGAGAATGTGCACCTGAGCTCAGCATTCCACTTCAACTGATTTTTCAGGCATCCCTGTGTACAGGAGTTGTAGCTGATGTGTGGAAAAAGGCTAACATAGTTCCAATCTACAAAAGTGGAAACAGGGAAGACCCCCCTTATTTATAGACTTGTATCATTGACAAGTGTAATAGTCAAAATATTGGAAAAAATAATTACAACTAAATGGGTAGAAAACCTGGTGGAAAATGATATAATATCAGACAGACAGTATGGTTTTCGATCTGGAAGATCCTGTATAATGAACTTGCTCAGTTTTTATGATCGAGCCACAGAGATTTTACAGGAAAGAGATGGTTGGGTTGACTGCATCTATCTGGACCTAAAAAAAGGCTTTCGACAGAGTTCCCCATAAGAGGTTATTCTGGAAACTGGAACATATTGGAGGAGTGACAGGTAAGCTACTAACATGGATGAAAAATTTCCTAACTGACAGAAAAATGAGGGCCGTAATCAGAGGCAAGATATCGGATTGCAGGAATATTACGAGTGGAGTACCACAGGGTTCAGTTCTTGCACCGGTAATGTTCATTGTCTACATAAACGATCTACCACTGGGAATACAGAATTACATGAACATGTTTGCTGATGACGCTAAGATAATAGGGAAGATAAGATACCTAGATGATTGTCATGACCTTCAAGAAGACCTGGACAAAATAAGTATATGGAGCGCCACTTGGCAAATGGAATTTAATGTGAATAAATGCCATGTTATGGAATGTGGAATTGGAGAACATAAA
The DNA here is from genome assembly GCA_020271785.1 of Procambarus virginalis. Taxonomy (NCBI): domain Eukaryota; kingdom Metazoa; phylum Arthropoda; class Malacostraca; order Decapoda; family Cambaridae; genus Procambarus; species Procambarus virginalis. Next base: position 41,536,556 of record WNGS01113158.1, read on the forward strand.
CCCTCCACAACCTATAAATTATGTGAGAAATCTTTAAAGAATTCTGACAAAGAAAGGGATCTAGTGGTGGTTCTAGATAGAAAACTGTCACCTGAGGACCACATTAAAAACATTGTGCTAGGAGCCTATGCTACACTTTTTAACCTCAGAATTGCTCTTAAATACATCGATGGAGAAATACTAAAGAAATTGTTCACGACTTTTATTACACCAAAGCTGGAATATGCCGCGGTTGTATGGTGACCATATCTTAAGAAGCACATCAACAAACTGGAAAAGGTGCAATGACATGCCACTAAGTGGCTCCCAGAACTGAAGAACAAGAGCTACGAGGAGAGGTTAGAGGCATTAAATATGCAAAAACTAGAAGATAGAAGAAAAAGAGGCGATATGATCACTACGTTCAAAATAGTAACAGGAATCGATAAAATTGATAGGGAAGAATTCCTGAGACCCGGAACTTCAAGAACAAGAGGTCAGATTTAAAGTGACGAAACAAAGCTGCCGGAGAAATATACGAAAATTCACTTTTGTAAATAGTGGTAGACTGTTGGAAAAAGTTAAGTGAGAAGGTGGTGGAGGCCAAAACCGTCAGTAATTTCAAAGCATTATATGACAAAGAGTGCTGGGGAGACGGGACACCATGAGTGTAGCTCTCATCCTGTAACTACACTTAGGTAATTACACACACACACACATATGGTTGTTATGGTTGTGTGTGTATACGTGTGTATATACATATATGACGGTTGAGAGGCGGGACTAAAGAGCCAGAGCTCAACCCCCGCAAGCACAACTAGGTGAGTACAACTAGGTATGTATATACAGTATATATATATATATATATATATATATATATTATATGTGAACAAGCCTGAATGGTCCCCAGTACTATATGCAACTGAAAACTCACACCCCAGAAGTGACTCGTCACTTCTGGGGTGTGAGACAAGTCGATAGACTCGTCTATTGAGTCACTTCTGGGCTCTGAGTTTTCAGTTTTATATATATATAACTGAAAACTCACGCCCCAGAAGTGAGTCGAACCCATACTGCCAGGAGCAACGCAACTGGTGTGTACAGGACACCTTAATCCACTCGACCATCACGACCGGACATAATGAGGTGATAGCCGAAGCTATTTGAACCACCCCACCGCCGGCTCTCGGATGGTAATCTTGGGCATAGTATTTTATCAAATCACCCCATTCTTTGGGGCACACATGAGGAACACAAATGCGAACAAGCCTGAATGGTCCCCAGGACTATATGCAACTGAAAACTCACACCCCAGAAGTGACTCGAACCCATACTGCCAGGAGCAACACAACTGGTGTGTACAGGACACCTTAATTCACTCGACCATCACGACCGGACATAATGAGGTGATAGCCGAAGCTATTTGAACCACCCCACCACCGGCACTCAGATGGTAATCTTGGGCATAGTATTTTATCAAATCACCTCATTCTTTGGGGCACACGTGAGGAACACAAATGTGAACAAGCCTGAATGGTCCTCAGGCCTATATGCAACTGAAAGCTCACACCCCAGAAGTGACTTGAACCCATACTGCCAGGAGCAACGCAACTGGTGTGTACAGGATACCTTAATCCACCTGACCATAACAACCGGACATAATGAGGTGATAGCCGAAGCTATTTGAACCACTCCACCGCCAGCACTCGAATGGTAATCTTGGGCATAGTACTGTATTTTATCAAATCACCTCATTCTTTGGGGCACACGTGAGGAACACAAATGCGAACAAGCCTGAATGGTCCCCAGGACTATGTGCAAATGAGGTGATTTGATAAAATACTATGCCCAAGATTACCATCCGAGTGCCGGTGGTGGGGTGGTTCAAATAGCTTCGGCTATCACCTCATTATGTCCGGTCGTGATGGTCGAGTGGATTAAGGTGCCCTGTACACACCAGTTGCATTGCTCCTGGCAGTATGAGTTCGAGTCACTCCTGTGGTGTGAGTTTTCAGTATATATATATATATATATATATATAATATATATATATATATATATATATA
>WNGS01113158.1:41541489-41560968 GCA_020271785.1 Procambarus virginalis
TACATATTTATTTATATATATATATATATATATATATATATATATATATATATATATATATATATACTATATATATATATATATATGCTATTAAATATGACCGAAAAAGTAGATTAATAATTCTAACACGAATTTTCTCAATTTTCCTTATGTTTGTTTTTACTGATGACGGTAAATTAAAAATCAATTCTCCAAAATTCATTCTTTATTTCTTAGTCTGTACGCACACTTGGCGCGTTTCGTAAACTTATTACATTTCAAAGACTTTAGTTACACACACAAGAACTATATAACTGAACAGAGTTTAATACCTGCATTTGGGCTTGCAGGTGACATGTTCAATGGTTGGGGTGGGTGAGAACAAACACAGGAACACGAAACAATGGGTATAAGGGAAAATATACCACAATTCACTGTATGGAATAATATTACTGCAAAAAAAACTAAGAAAAATCAATCAGAGACATTGAAATATTAGGTAATAATATATTTGTGGCAACTGCCGTCTGACAGCTCGGGCGGAGCAGACCTCGTCTGGCGAAAGCTCTGCCAACGCCCCTTTTTTGGCCACACTTCCCTACCCTATTGCGGCTAAAATATGCCACCTATGATTTTTTTGTTATTTTTTCCGTGATCAGGGAACAAAATAAACACTTCTATAAGACGAAAGAATTTTTTGATTTTTTTTTTTGTTGCGCCTGTGGGTGTGAATTCCATTTGGGCCCCTAGCGGTTTTAGGGTTAAGAAACATAAAGCAGCCGACCTGTAGACCACCGAACAAACCTTTTTGACATTTGTACTGGTTTTCGAAATCTTCATTTTTTTATTATTTACGTTTTTTGTATGTAAGAACATGGAGCATCCTACCTGCCGACCACCGAACGAACCTTTCCACAATAAGACAAATGAAAAATAAGTATTGAACACATTTGAAGAAATGAAAATATCATAATGGTTTATTGAGTGTATATGTAAGGTAGGCTGTGCCATTATTGAGACGTAAATGACAAATACAAAACAATGGAACACATTTGAACAAAGAAAGATAGTTATAATGGAGCAGCCTACCTGCCGACACCGACGAACGAACTTTTTGACATTTGTTGTATATCAGACATTTCATTTCTTTTTTCTTACAAAACGTCAATGCTTTGTAACATCTCAGCAGTCCCCCTTTTATCCCCAGCATCATTAGCATCTTTAAACAAGAACACATAATTTATGTGCATTGTCGGAGGCGTCTAAGAATGTGCAAGAAGCAGCGCGACCCCACTATGTGGTGTTGACGTTACTCAAACCACGTCTCATACTGGACGATTTCACGCCGATCGGGCCGTCGTTATCCAAAATGTTCGTCTTTTGGGGCAATCGTTATGCAAGGTACCACTGTATATAACTTTCTGGCATCAGTCAAAGTGCTTGGTTTCTTGCCTACCGGGGACCATGAGCCAGAACCTGGCCCCCTAAGAGAGGCACGAGGAGCAATGGCCTATAGAAACCCCCTGTTGTTGGGAGCATTCTATGTCTGCCATGACCGGATAGGCACCCGAAAGGTAGGCGCCCCAAACAACCCTATTCTGGTGAAATATTGCTACCGAAAGCGAACGACTAGACAGAACTCCCCAAACAAAATGATCAAATATGATGATGTCATCACATCGCCGCGCCGCCGTCTGCGCAACCCCCTACCCCGGGAGGGGGAAAGGGGGAGCCCCAGACCATCTGTGCGGGCAATCCAATGGCAGTTCTTGGCTGATGGAATTACTGACCGATCGAGTGCCTCTGGCTCCGTTTTTGTTCAGTTCTGTGCCTTGTGGTGTGGTCTGTGTCTACCGGTGGGTGTTGAGCCAGGAGTGAGATTCCACGGTACTCGGGCTGCATGCACCTAGGGCTCTCTTCCCCTAGGTTCCTGTAAGTACTGCCCTTGGGCTTGGGGCCACCTTCCACTAGTCACCTGGGTTCTACCTGCGCTGTGTCCTTTACTGCTCGGTACTGGCCGCCCTTGAGTCAGCTGGGGTTTTGTTGCCCTGTTTGTCTCTGGGTAGGTGGTAGTTTTTATCACTGTTGGAGTTTGGGATACTGCACAGCTAGTTTTCACCAGTTTTTCTGCTGGGTAAATTGTCCTCTGCGGGGTTTTTCTTTTGATTTTTGTTTTTGCCTGGTGGGGGGTCTGCCTTTGTGGTCCCCCTTTACTGTTCTAGGTGTTTTTCTTTCGATGTTTTCTGTTTGGTGTTCTCCCCGGTTGGCCCCCGTCAGTGGACACGTCCCGGGGTTCAGCTTTTAGCAGTATGTTTCGTAGACTGGGCGCCGGTTCGCGGTACCCTGCCTGGGCTTCCCTTAGCATATACCCAAGGCTAAAGTCCCTGGAAAACCCCACGGGGGCTCCATGGTCCTATGGATGTGTCCTCAGAGTCCCCCCTCCCGTATTGCGAGTTTGACAGTTGATCTGTCCCCTTGTCTCAGGGTGACACTCACCGGTTGTGCCTCCGCTATGCTGCCTGTTGGGTTATTGTTTCTTATGACCCAGAGTCGTGTGAGGGGTGTTGTCGGTACGTGCTCTCGTTCACCCAGGCCACTGGTCATGATAATCGGGTGCAGGCGGCTGCGGCGTTGCTTGCTAGGTGTAGGTTGCTGCAACGCTCTGGTTGCGGCCCTGATGCCCCGAGCTGCCCCGTTTTAGTTGTTGGGGTCCGGACTTGGGGGGTGGGGGTCACTTCAGCTCTGGATCCTTCCGCTCTTCGTCCTTCCCCTTCTGTTCTGCACACTTCCTCCCTTGCTTTCGGCTGCGAATCGTAGGTGGGTTTCGGAGTTGGAGCAGGGTCTGGCTGGGTTGAGACTTGGGCAGTCTAGGGGGGTTTTCCTCTTCCAGGTGGCAGCAGAGGCATTAGAGTCTGTTCCTCCAGCCATGCCGTATGGGTCTGACCAGTGGGCTCTCTTCTTTAGTGTTTGTACAGCTGCCCCGGCTTTTCCTTGTCAAGCTGGGGCTTTGGGGGTGCGGCTCGGCCCTGGGTCTTGCCATAGAGGTTCCCGGAGTTGGGGAGGGGTTGTCTAGGGAACCTCGGCCCCGTTTTGCCACTCTTGGGTCTTTGTACCCTCGGTGAGGGGCTGGCAGTTCCTCAGGGTGGGGTTGTTCGTTTCCCCTCTGTGTTCCTGTTGGTTTCGGGTCTACCCCTCCCTGGGTTCAGTTCCGTGTCCCTTCGGGTCCGTCGGTCCTGTCGTTCCTGGGGGTGTGTTTCGCCCCCTTTCCTTCACCCTTTTCTCGCTTACGTCGCGCTACTGTTCCTTCATATCGGGGTCCCTGCATGTCCCTTGATCAGGGGTGTCTTTTTGTCCATATGTACCTCCGTGCATTTGTGCTTACCTGTCGTGGTTCTTGGTGGTTCACGAACCTTTTCGTACCTTCCAATATTATTGGGATGTTTGTCGACTTTCGGTGAGGTTTCTCTCTGGTCCTCTTTCGGACTCGTTGGTTCCCTTCCGTCCTCTCTGTCTTCTTTCGCTTCGGTTTCGCCTTGTTTTGTTTTCATATTGTCTCTACTTCGAGTTTCGACGTCCCTCGTCTTCGTTATGTACACCTTTTTGGGTTTGTACAATATGTGTATATGATGTGTCTGTACGTTATGTGTATGTACGATATGTGTGTCTGCCTGGTGTATGAGCCACGCCATCCGGTGGACGGGTGGTGCATTTCATACCTCGCGCGCTGGGGCCAGGGTGTTCGTGTTGTTTCTGGGCGGTGTGCTTGTGTGTTCCTCGTCATTTATCGCGTTTTTCTGCAGCTTCTTGCTCGTTTTCTCTCTCCAGTCGTTGACCTCTAGTTGCTGGGGGTGTTCAGGATTTTATATATTGGGACGTTACTTCGTTCTTTCCTCTGCTTCTGGGTGTGGGGGGTGGCTCGGAGTGGTGCCACCTCTTCCTCTGTACTGCTCCTCGTCTTCTGCTGGGCGCACACCTCTGGACATATTTCACCTTAGACTTACAGTTTTTATTCAGGTAACAGTACATACCATGCCTACTGCTTCTAGTTCGCATGGCGTTCGAGCACACCACTAGTGATGCTCCTGGTATGTTACTTGCCTCGACTGTGTTGTGGCACGGTCATGTCTGCTCTGCAGGTGAGATTGTCCAGTCTGGAGCCTCTGTTGGCCTGGTGCTGGTTATCGATTTTTGGTGGGGTACTTGCCTAGTTGTGCTTGCAGGGGTTGAACTCTGGCTCTTTGGTCCCGCCTCTCTCCTGTCGGTCGACGGGTGTGCAGTTTCCAGAGCCTGCTGGGCTCTATCTTCTCTACGCTTGCTCGTATGGGTGGAGTCTGCCTCCACCACGTCACTTCCCAGTGCATTCCAATTCCTGTCTCCTGTGACATTGATCGGGTTCTTTTTCATGTCTGTGGCTCCTTTGGGTACTCGGCTTCCTCCTGTGTCCCCTTTTGCATGTCTCACCCTTGGTCACTGCTCCATCCTTGTTTACTCTGTCACTTCCCCGCTTGGCAGGGTTGTGTCGATGGCTCCTAACAGGGGTGTTAGGTGTTGTGTGTTTTGTTTGGACACCTTGCGTGTGTCTTCAGTGACTTTGTCCGTGTATCTTGTTCTTTGTTGTCCTGTGGGGTTCTGCCCCGTGTTTCGGTGCTTTTGGTTTTATTTGTTGGTACCTGGGATTTTTCCCTATATTTGGACACTCCTTCGTTCCCTCGGTCCTTGTTTGTGTCCATCCTTGTTTGGTTTCTGATCTCTGGGCACTCATTCCTTGCTATCTTCGGTGCCTGGCTGCACCCTGATATCCATGCTGTCCCTTGGGTATGTGCGCCCTCCACTATACATTTTGTGGATGGTCGTGTGCATTGCATTCCCGGCCGCTCCTTGGTCCGTCTTCGGGGGTTTTCCTTGCCTATTTCCGTTTTTCCTCCTCCTATGCTACACTTGACCGTGTATCTGGTTCGGTGCTTATTGACTATCCTGATGTTGGGTGCTCGGGTGGGCCTATGTCCAGGTTCAGTTCCCTGTTTTTGGATTACCCCGGTGTTCCGTTTTGGTACTGAGTTCCTTCACTTTATCTTTGTCTCTCACTACGGGCTTTGGTGTTGCACTGTCTGTGGGGGGTTGCAGTCTTTCGGTCCACTGCTCCTGCCCTACTGGTTCCTTTTCTTGGGACAGGTAGCTGGGTTCTGGTCCTCGCTCTGGCTTTTCTTTGTTCCTTTTCCGGAACGTGTGTGTTTGCTTTCCTGCGGTTCATGTCCTGCGTAGTTCTCCTCATGGATACCTCAGGGATGCGTGCATCATTCTTCCATGCTGGTGCTGGTTATGCTGCTCCTTTGGGTTGCGTGGTCGCTGTTTTCGATTCGCGTTTTGCACTTTCGTTCGTGGTGCTCGTTTTCCTCGTTGGCCTCTGCCTGGGCCCTGGCTCCTTGGTGTTTGGCCTTGGGGCCTTCAGGGGTCCTGTGGGGGGTGGGGGCTCCTACCAGACGGGACGTTTCTGCTCACCCGGGTTAGTTCTTTTTTGGCTCGCTGGGATTGGATTCCATGTTTCCCTGGCGGCTGTTCCTTTTGGTTTTTGCCTGCCTTGGCAAGACCTGCTGCTTTCCTCGGTTCCGGTCAGGTGGGTCTTCCCGCGGCTCCGCCTCTTTTTCCGGATCGGTCCAGCTCTGTACAGGGCTGGTTCGTTCTTCCCCTCGAGTTTTCATATCTCAGGTTTTTGTCTCTCGTTTCTCATTGCTTGTGTCAGCACTGGTGGGTTTGTTGTTGGTTTCCCACCTGCGTGCTTTGTCTCGGGGGCAGTGTGTGGTTTTCCTGGCAGTCCTTCCGGTTTTCCTATCACTACGAAGGGTCCTTTGGTCACTGATAGGGTTGCCTTGTCTTCCCTTCGGGGTTGTTCTGGGACCATCGTCTGGGTTCGTGTACTGTCGCCTCGTATTGGGTAGTGCTGGAGGAGCCGCTCCAGCTTGTGTTCGGGGTTGCTGTTGTTACCAATCGTACGTCACGGCTTGAAACCCTGACAACAGGAAGACCTTAAATGTCTAGGGCAACTACAAACTGCTGTTCTCTAGAGCGGGTCACCAGTGTAACCACGTGATTGGCCCAGGCAAATAATTAAAGTATTTCACCCTTAGGACGGATGAAAAAATACATATAAAAATTTAATAGTATATTACAATATTATATAAATTACAGATGGACCAGATCACTTATAAAGCAAAATCAAAAGTACTGTCTCTCCTATAATGTAATATATTATGGCATAATACAAATGTTAACAGACTTATCTCCAAAGATGTTATCCCTCCTGGTCCGTGCTAGTTACTGAGCTACTAAAGCGATGGGAGTCAAAATCATTGGTTCGGCCCTGCGAAAAATTGCCAAACTTACAGAGTATTAATTTAACTTGCATGGAACAATATATTGTGATAAGAGTAATCTTAAACTAACTAAATTAATGCTCAGAGTTACATGCATAACAGAGATAATGTAATTATTAATAAATGCAGTAATTAAAATAAAAATAACAGAGGAGAATTCTGGCAACAGCCACCAGCAACCAGGACTAACTCTCTCACGGGAGTTGCCCCCTAATGTTCAAACAATTACAGAATTCCCATCAGTGCATCATACTGATGGTCATTATAAAACCACTTTCCCACGAAATCAGCCGTGAGCAAACAAAGAATATATAACCGTTCCCATGGGTGGATAAAGTTAAGCCTATTTCAACATATAAATCAGGCAACACATAATTTACATACAATTTAAGAATATATAGATGTACATATATGTAATCATATATGCAGGCATATATAAGTACAAATTAATTTATTTAATTATGTATCTTATAGAGGTATGTAACATTTCCACCTCCAACAAAAAAAAAATGCAATGGATTGAAGATCAATGGCATTTTTTCCAAAGTAAAAATGTATGACACTTGAGATTGATGTTATTAATTTCACCAAACATGTAAAAGTAATAACACATTTCAAAACAAATTGGAAACATTTCCAATATTTTCGTACAGGGAAATCAAAATTTTCAGTCTTATGACTATGTTCTACATATGTTTCACTGGAGTATGTAAATTTATCTCTCCAGGGTTTTCTCATTTATTTCACTTAGTTTCAGATCATATTTCACACTCCTATTAACATTATTATCATTAGCATGAATAAAATTGTTAATAAAGGTAGCTGCTTTCACACAGTCATCACAGCAATTTATCTTTCCATCTGTTTCTACTATTTCCTCAAGATCAGTCCCATATTTCCATATGATCCATTTTCTATATGGTGAAATTTTCCAAGACAGACTCCATTTTCCATAACTCCTTTTTTCTGGAGCTGAACTGCTTAATTGAAGCTGACTGGATGCAAAGTAGATTTGGGACTTCTCCTGGGTATGCTCTGACAAAGACATCTGCTCCTCATCACTCTTGATCTTCTGTGGAACACATACTCTCGCCCAATGGATACTAAAATTAGAGAAATTAGCGTTAAACCTCACAATTACATATAAAACTTCCTCACTCATAGAACCTTCAGAAACACAACACACCGACTTAGCAAACCTTTGATCTTCAATCCCATAAATACAACCCAAGATAAGTGCAAAGACTACCTGATCAAACTGACTCGGATGATCCATAAGGAACACATAAGTCAATTTCCTCATAACTGTCATAACGATCAGTGAAAGACAACAGGCATATGCCTAGGCACCATACCTCAATCACAACTCCAAAGACAAGTTCACACCCTCTGATGGTGGACTTGAACACAACACCCACTTTCATCAACCTTCTAGTCCTCCAAAAGACTACCAAAAACATGCCGAAAACTTGACAACCCTCACCATCACTTCCCAAGTGATTTACGTCTGATGACGAACAATCAACCAAGAGGTTTAAGGGTCTCATCATCTTGAAGATGCACATCAGATTACCTGGGAACCTCCCAAGGATAATCTGTAACCCTTCACAATTATTAACACTAGGTAGGATAACCTTATCCCCCAACTTGAAATACACACCTGGAGCCTCAAACATCTGCTCCCAAGTATGATTAAATCCTTCACCACCAATATGACTCTGAAAGTCAACACCAATATGACTCTGAAAGTCAACACCCATATGACTCTGAAAGTCAACACCACACTTAAGTGGAACATACACGTTCACTACTCGTGCATCAAAATAAACGATCTGAATATAGAGACACTGCTCTAGTATAACTCACCACTTCCTCAGAACAACTGGATGTACAACCTACTTGAATAAGCTCTCTCTGCTCAACCACAAGGCTGGACAAAGATGTCCCACAGTCCATTACTTCACAAGAGAATGGCTCCTGCGGAATAAAAGTAGATTTCAACATCCTACACACACTTTGACTCATTTTACACAATGACAAATACTTACTCCACATGGAATAAGAATCACAACCCACAAAACTCTGCAACTTAGATCCAAATGATACTCTACCACTCTCAATGGTTTTACCAAAATTTCCTCCCACGACATCTGGAGCTGCTTGGAGTACTGTCTGTTCACAATCAGTAACACTACCAAGCTGGGTCACATCCTCACAGACAACTGAAGAGGGAGGCTCAATAGGTCTCCATCTACTCGACAGAAGTTGATCCTCTGGCTGCTCTCCCACACTTTCCAGAACTGGATCTACAGTACAGACTGTCTCCTTGCTTCTCTCTGAAATTTTAGGGTCAGTTCTACTCAATTCACATAAATTAAAGGAATTTGAAGCGAGTGGGCAAGTAACAGGTAGTTTGACCTCCTCCCCTTTACTATCACCTTGACTAGGGTGAGGCAGGGCCTCTACAGCAGACTTACTCTCGACAACTGATCCTACTTGGTCAACTGATTCTAAACTGGGAGTGAGCGGTAATACTTCTGCCAACCCGACATCTTGTCCTAAACCATTCACTTGGCTAGAATACAATAGAGTCATGGCTCTTAAGTTTCTCTCAACTCCTGGCAAAACGTTTGTAGTGAGCGGGCAAGACAATGGAAACATGGACATCCCTTCCCAATTTATTGGAATAAAGCAGAGTCATAGTATCAGGCTTACTCTCAACAACTAGGTTGGCCACACAGGAATCTGGAACAACCACATCCCACTTCTCCACTGAAGGGGTACTGGTTACTGGAACAATTACTTGAGTAACATCAGAACTGACAACTGGATTAATAATAGTACTGACATCAGCACAGGTAGAATGGACAAAACCATCCACTACAACAGGTTGTTCATTCATAGAACTAACTTCAGCACAGGCAGGATAAACATGGTCTGCAACTGGCTGTTTACACAAACTGGGATCCATCTCACCCACAACATGATTTATGGCCACATCATTACCCAATATAACATCCACACCTGGGATGGGCAACTGTGTACTAACACCCACAGTGCATAAATTTGGTGTAATGGTGGATCTGAAATTAATATCTACTAGAGGTACAGTCTTACATCCTGCAACACTCTGAAGAACTACAAACTTTCCAGTATCCCTCTTTTCAACATTAATAAACTCTTTGAACGTATGGTTAACGTTCGTCTGATGTGATTCCTGGAACACCATCACCTCCTCTCCCCTTCTCAATTTGGTTTCCGCAAGTGCCACAGCACGACAGATGTCCTGGTGAACTTGGAGGTCTATATTCGTACTGCTTTTGCTGCGAAGACCTCCGTTATTGCCGTCCTTTTTGACCTGGAAAAGGCTTACGACACCACTTGGCGATATCATATTCTATCCCAGCTTCATTCTTATGGCCTTCGTGGTCATCTCCCTCTCTTTCTCCGCAGCTTCCTCTCTCGTCGTTCCTTTCGGGTGCGCCTTGGTACTGCTCTCTCTGCCTCTTTTCAGCAATACGAAGGTGTGCCCCGGGGTAGTGTTCTGAGCACTACTCTTTTTCTGGTTGCCCTCAATGGTCTTCTTTCCTCTCTTCCTTCAGGTGTCTTCTCCGCTCTCTATGTCGATGATCTTACCCTTTGCTGTCAGGGTGATGATTCACCTCTCCTTCAGCGCCGGCTTCAACTTGCGATTGATGCCATGTCGTCTTGGGCCACCAATCATGGCTTCAAGTTCTCTACTTCTAAGACTTGTGCCATGTCTTTTACTCGGAAACGGGTCATTATTCGTCCCTCTTTGTCACTTTATGGTCATCCCCTTGAGTACAAAGATTCCGCAAAGCTTTTGGGGTTATTCCTTGACACTCGTTTGTCTTGGTCTCCCCATATCTCTTACCTCCGTGTTGAGTGCTCTAAGGCCCTTACCCTCCTTCGAGTATTGTCCTATACTTCTTGGGGAGTGGATTGGCGCACTCTCCTTGCTTTGCATTCCTCTCTCGTCCTGTCTAAGCTCGATTATGGTTGCCCTGCTTACTCGTCTGCTTCTCCTTCTACTCTTCACCGCCTTGATGCTTTGCACCATACTGGGCTGTGCCTCAGTTCTGGTGCCTTTCGTTCGACTCCCGTCCTTAGCTTGTATGTTGATACTGGCTTCCTGTCTCTCCAGGACCGCCGTGATCCCTACTGTCTTCGCTATCTTGTGCGGTCCTTTCAACATCCTTCCTCTCGCCTCTGTCGTGCTTTAACTTTTGCCCCTCCTGCAGTTCCTGTTCTTCTTCACCACCTCCCTCTTTCTGTCCGGTTGTCTCACTTACAGGATTCTCTTTCCGTTCGTGTTTCTAATGTTTCTCCTCGTGTTGTTCCTTCTTTTCCCCCGTGGAGAGTCCCCCTTCCGCAGTTTTGTACATCCTTGACCCGCGTCACTAAAGCTTTTACCCCTCCTACGGTTCTAAAACGCCTTTTCCTTGAGCACTTTTCTTCTCACTCCCGCTCCGTTTCTGTCTTCACCGATGGGTCTAAGTCTGCGGACGGTGTTGGCTACTCTGTTGTTTTTCCTGATCGCACTTATATGTGTCGCTTACCTCCGGAGACTAGCATCTTTACAGCGTAGCTTTATGCTATTCTCTATGCTCGTCGTCTCCTGCTTTCTCATTGTCAGTCTTCCTTTGTGGTTGTTGTTGACTCTCGTAGTGCCCTTATGGCTCTCAGGTCCTTTAATCCGGTTCATCCAGTAGTTGTCGAGATCCAGCATTGGCTGTTTCTTGTTCACAGTATGTTTAAGTCGGTTGAGTTTTGTTGGGTTCCCAGCCATATTGGCGTGTCTTTAAATGAGCATGCGGATGCTGCCGCCAAGGAAGCTGTCCGCTCTTGTCCCATCTCTCGTATAGGTATTCCATATTCCGACTTTTACCCGGTTATCCATTCCTCCATCCTTACCGTTGGCAGGCTTCTTGGTCGTCTGTTACTGGTAACAAACTCTGTACTCTTAAATGTTGTGTTTCCCCGTGGCCGTCCTCCTATCACCGTAACCGGCGGTGGGAAACTGCTCTGGCGAGGTTGCATATTGGCCGTACTCGCTTAACCCATGGTCACTTGATGGAGCGCCGCCCTGCTCCTTATTGTCCTAATTGCATTGTCCCTCTTACGGTCGTGCATGTCCTTCTTGAATGTCCTGACTTCCGGGACGAGCGTGTGTCTTGCTTTCCGACCGCCCCTCGCGGTCACCTGTCCCTCGATAGAATTCTTGGTTACTCGGATACTTTTGATATCGTTCGCCTTATGCGTTTTTGTTCTCGTTTTGGCATCCTTGGTGATATTTAGCACCCTCTGATTATTCCACGCATTTGATAGTGCTACATAGCCTTCCCGGTTTGGTGCCTTCTTTTGATAATTACTTACTCAACATTAATAGTATACTAGCAGAAATTAAGGTTTGGGAAGCACCTGTATCACGAAGAATAACCACTGGCTTCCACTTTCCATTAACACACAAAACTTCACCTGAAGACATATATGGAGAATACTGTTTCACCCAATTGGGGTTTACAGTTACATGTTCATTAGGTAATTTATTTTGCACACCTCTACAATAAATGAGACCAATTGGTCATAACTCAGGGTGCAATATAAAACAGGAATTAATTCCATGGCCTCTTCTCTTACAATGGGTACAGGACCTTACAGTAGACACACCTGTGGAACCAACTGTAGGTTTAGAATTAACCTTATTAATATCTGATATTCCTGACAATGAAGTAGCAGGATTATGTTTTGTAAGAGAAGAGCTCATGGGAGAAACTGGAGCACTAGGACTGGATTGGTTCTGGTAAGGAGTTTTGTGAGCATTATGATTTACTCTACGGTTAAACTTAGGTGATTGGGCCGTAAACTGGGCCTTAGTCAACAACTCATGCTCATCAGCGAGCTTTGACAGCTCTTGTCTGTTACATTCTTTTCTGCCATAAAAGTAGACAATTTGTCTGGGAGACATGACAATACTTCTTCCATGATAAGAAGTTTCTTTAGAGCATCATACTCAGTTACTGAAAGTGACTTTAACCATCTGTTGCAAATGGTAGTCTTTTGACGAGTAAAATCAGCTATTGTCTGATTGCTTACCTTCCTTAGGTTCCGAAACTTTTGCCTGTGTGCCTCTGGATTTAATTGATACGCATTTAAGATGCTTTTCTTTACAAACTCATAATCAAAGCTATTAGCGTCAGGTAGGGATGTAAAAACCTCCTGACTACACCCTTTAAATTGAGACTGCATGATTGCTATCCATTGATCCCTTGGCCAGTTCATACTGACTGCAATCTTATAAAAATGTGCAAAGAAATCCTCGGGATCCTCCTCATTAAACTTGGGTAACTCTATATACTTATTCATCCTTATGGGATTATTATCACTATTATTTGAAACATTACTAGTATTTCCATGCCCAGTTGCTATACGCTGTTTCAAGCCTGAAGTTAGTGTCAGCCATCTGTTGTTGAATTGCTAACTGCCTAGTTTGTTCTTTGGCTTGTTGCTTCTTTATTGCTTCTAGTTGCAACTCAATTAAACTTCTTCTATTTTGTGCCTCAATCTCTTAACTCCTAGTCTCAAGCTCCCTCTGTTGAGCTTCAGCCTCTAATATTTTTTGCTACTTTTGAGCTTCAATTCTAGCAAATGCTACTTGCGTTTCGAACTCAAGACACTTTAACGTCATCTGATCACTCGACTCCTCTCGTACCTCCTCTAGAATTTCTTCTTCTAACTCTCCATTCTCAACTAATGCGTCACTATTACTCTCACAATTTGGGCTTTACTCTTTCTATTGTTGGCGGTCAATTCCAACTGATTTGCCATTTGTATTAACTCAGACTTTTTTAGGCTCTTAATTCCCTCAAAGTCTGGATGAGCCAACAGCGACGACACTTTATCCTCCATTGTTACGAACACTTAGCACTTTACTGAATAATAATCAACAGAATGGCACGGCACTACACTTCACTGTAAAATTGACACAACACTGAAAATTCGCTTGGCCTCACTGCACAAACAAAATGTATAGGATGACTTACCTCAAAATCGTGAAACGTTGTAACTTGCTACACAGGAAGACTTTGCATGGCACATAGAGTAGTTCTTAAAGAAACACACAAGACTCCTAAACACACTGGTACCTAGGAAGGCAAGGTTAGATTAGCAAAGTTAAGTTTATGTGGGAACAATATTTCCCGGCACAGGCCCCCATAACTTGTTACCAATCGTACGTCACGGCTCGAAACCTTGACAATAGCAAGACCTTAAATGTTTAGGGCAACTACAAACTGCTGTTCTCTAGAGCGGGTCACCAGTGTAACCACTTGATTGGCACAGGCAAATAATTAAAGTATTTCACCCTTAGGATGGATGAAAAAATACATATAAAAATTTAATAGTATATTACAATATTATATAAATTACAGATGGACCAGATCACTTATAAAACAAAATCAAAAGTACTGTCTCTCCTATAATATAATATATTATGGCAAAACACAAATGTTAACAGACTTGTCTCCAAAGATGTTATCCCTCCTGGTCCGTGCTAGTTACTGAGCTACTAAAGCGATGGGAGTCAAATCATTGCTTCGGCCCCGCGAAAAATTGCCAACTTACAGAGTATTAATTTAACTTGCATGGAACAATATATTGTGATAAGAGTAATCTTAAACTAACTAAATTAATGCTCAGAGTTACATGCATAACAGAGATAATGTAGTTATTAATACATGCAGTAATTAAAATAAAAATAACAGGAGAATTCTGGCAACAGCCACCAGCAACCAGGACTAACTCTCTCACGGGGAGTTGCCCCCTAATGTTCAAACAATTACAGAATTCCCATCAGTGCTTCCTACTGATGGTCATTATAAAACCACTTTCCCACGAAATCAGCCGTGAGCAAACAAAGAATATATAACCGTTCCCATGGGTGGATAAAGTTAAGCCTATTTCAACATATAAATCAGGCAACACATAATTTACATACAATTTAAGAATATTTAGATGTACATATATGTAATCATATTATACGCAGGCATATATAAGTACAAATACTTTATTTAATTACGTATCTTATAGAGGTACGTAACAGCTGTTCCTTCTGCTCTGTTCCACTTGCTGTCTTGGGCGTTGTTTCACCTCCGGCCTGCTCTTGAGTTTCCGATGCCGTCCTGGTTTTTTAGGTTAGGGCGCGTGTGTCCGCCTCCCGGGTTCTTCCCTATTTTCCTCATCTGTGATGATGTAGCTCTGGGGAGCCGACAGACTCCCCTCAGAAAACCAGCGTTGAATGTAATGAAACGCTATTTTCTGTGTGACTCTGGAGGCTATCCGGCATTCCTCCATCCCTCCCTCCGGTCGGCGGTGTTTTTCGCGTATTTTGACATCCAGCCCAAGAACTGCCAGTTGGCTCGCCGGCGCGGATGGTCTGGGGCTCCCCCTTCCCAGGGAGGGGGGTTTGCGCAGACGGCGGCGACGTGATGACATCATACTAGTTTGATAATTTTGTTGGGGAGTTCTGTCCACTCGTTCGGCTTTCGGGAGCAATATTTTCACCAGAATAGGGGTGTGTTTTGGGGCACCTACCTTTCTGGGTGTCTATTCCGTCAATGGCAGACTTAGAATGCTCCCAACCACAAGGGGGTTTCTATAGGCCATTGCTCCTTGTGCCTCAATGAGGGGGGAGGTTCTATAGGCCATTGCTCCTCGTGCCTCTCTGAGGGGGCCAGGTTCTGGCTCGTGGTCCCCGGTAGGCAAGAACTCTAAGCACTTTGAATGATGCCAGAAAGTTATACATATCCATTCAGCCTGGATAGCTCCGGGGAGCCTCTGGGACTCACCGAGATAATGGCGTTTCATTATATTCAACGCCGGTTTTCTTCTGTCTTCTAGTTTTGGCATACAGAGGTACCTCTGTTTAAGAGTTTAATCCGTTCCTGAAGACGGCTCATAACTCGAAAACACGTAAACTGAAGCTAATTTCCCCATAAGAAATAATGGGAAATGAATTAATCCGTTCCTGACTACCCAAAAACCTCACTTCAAACTAAATTTTATACCTAATTCACTCAAATCTACACTACAAAAGTATGTTCAAGTTATTACTTACCCTTGCTGATGACTGCTGTTGGTGTGTAGAAGATGGTGAGGAGGGGGAGGAGGAGAGGTGTTACTGTTTGGAAGAGGAGTCCCCTTCCATTATAACATCAGGCAGTAAAGGTTTTTCTGGTGTGCACTCTCTGGCACGTTTTGCCTGCATACCACTAGGTCCTGGTTGTGGCTCACTGCTCGATTTTCTCACAACAAAACAATCCATTGAAGATTGTTTTTCCCTTCTTCACAAGAATGTCTCTGTAGTGAGGCATCACATTGTCATTGAAAAAATTAATGCAACGGCCTACTACAGCTTTCTCTGGGTGAGTCGTTTCAATAAAAGTTTGCATTTCTTCCCACATCTGACACCACTTCCTAATGGTTGTGGAAGGGACATCCTCTTCCTCCTCCACTGGAGAAACATCCTCAGCTGGCTCTTCTTGCTGCTCCTTTTGAAGGCCTTGGAGTTCTTCAGTGGTCAGTTCTTTGTTGTGTTCTGCCACCAACTCCTCCACATCAGCACCATCCAAATTCCAAGCCCATTCTCCAGCCCAGAGTAACAATTTCCTCAACAATAGGCACTTCATTTACAGGTTCAAACCCCTCAAAGTCTAGTTCTTGCACACATTCAGGCCACAATTTTCTCCAGCCAGAGATCAGGGTTTAAGTCACTTCTTGCCAGGCTTTGTCAACGAGTTTTAAAGCACTACAAATGTTAAAATGGTGTTTCCAGAACTCCAAATGATGTTTCCAAATGTTAAAATGAGTGAGTTTTGTGGCTTTAGTCACTTCAAAACATTTCCGGAAAAGTACCCTTTCATAAAGTTTCTTAACCCTTGTGTTGCTCAGGGCTAATTAGCATTTGTCACCCACAGGCGCATACCAAAAAAAAAAAAATATTTTTTCTTTTAAACCTGTTGATTTGTGTTCTCTGATCATGGGAAAAATAATAAAAAAACCAGCGTTGAATGTAATGAAACGCCATTTTCTGGGTGAGTCCCGGAGGCTCCCCGGAGCTATCCCAGGCTGATATGCTAATGTCAGACTTTGGCATCAGTCATGTGTATGGAGTTCTTAGGCCTACCGGGGACCACGGCCAGAACCGGGCCCCCTCAGAGAGGCAAGGGGAGCAATGGCCTATAGAAGCCCCCGTGTGATTGGAAGCATTCTATGTCTGCCATCGACCGGGACAGGCACCCAGAAAGGTAAGCGCCCCAAAACAAACCCCTATTCAGGTTAAAATTGCTACCAAAAGCCAAACTAGTGGATAGAACTCCCCAACAGAAAAACAAGCAAACTAGTATGACGTCACACGTCACCGCGCCGCTGTCTGCGCAGCTCCCCCCTCCCCGGAGGGGGAAGGGGGAGCCCCAGACCTCCCACGCCGGCTATCCACCCATCAGTTCTGAGGCTGGATGTCAAGACACGCGAAAAAAAAACGCCGACCGGAGGGAGGGAGGGTTGCCGGGGAGCCTCCGGGACTCACCCAGAAAATGGCGTTTCATTACATTCAACGCTGGTTTTCTGGGGGGAGCCCCGTCGGCTCCCCGGAGCTAACTACCCACAGAGGAAGATCAAAAGGGACGGAACCGGGAGGCGGACACCACGCACCCCTCCCCCTGGAAGCGATACAACCGGCAGCAACGCCAACCCAAGGCGCCACAGCCCCGGAAAGTCCTGGGAACAACACAAGAACAACGAGCAGCAAGGCCCCCGAACGAACACCAAAGATCCATGCCCGAAAGACTGCTCGAACACGTCATCCAGACGGCAGCGAGAGCAGCAAAGCCACGAACATCACGGGCAGGAGTGAAGAACACAGGCAGCCGAGCCGCAAGAACACGGCTGACAACCCAGGACACCATCACAGGCGAACCGGGAAGAACAGAACCGGATCAACGCAAAACGCGCTCCGGACACAGACGCCATGGCACACAGCGGAGACCAGGATGGTGCAAGCGGCGCACGAACAGGCCGGAGGGGAAACGACGCACAAGACAGCGTACTAACGGTGTAGAAGCAACACCAAGACCGAAAGCAAGCCAAAGCGGCCCCGCCAGCGCCGCACAAAAGAGAGGCGACAGTATGTGGCACGACGACGGCCCCCAACCCCCACCAAAAACCAAGCCGACGCTAACAAGAGGAACCACCTAAGAAGGGACAGGAAAAGGAAGGACCGCCAAAACACCCCATACTGCCGCCAAGAGAAACACGCAGGTGGGACACCGACCACCAGCTGGAGGCGAGACCACGAGGCAGACGGAAGCAGCCCCGACAAGGCCCCTCCAAGCCCAGGAAAAGGCGGAGCCGCAAGAAGATCTCGGGCGCGACCACCGAACTCAGGTGGCACAAGAAGATGGAACGTCTGCCGACCAGCATCCCAAAGTATCTCCGGGAATTCTCATCATCTGTCGATGGAGACCTGACCAAATGTAAACTGGGTCAACAAAATTATTCGCACACCCTCCGTCACTATGTGATGGAGTGCGAAAAGATACGTGAAGTTAGAGACAATTCTATAACCAATGTTCCAGCGATGTGCAAATTTCATTCAAAAGGATCTGCCACCAGAAATTGTAGCCAAACATCCCCAGTTTGCTAACAGTAGGTAGCAACTGAGTGATTGTAACCTATCCACCGCTGCCCACTGGATGGGGGGCGGTGTGCAGGACAAACATATAAATTTTGACACTAGCACTTCACATGTCAGTTGCTTAATTTAGAACCTGTACTTGAGGTCGATCTCGAACCCATTGTTGATGTGACGACTTATATTGAATTTGTAACTAGCTCATCAAGATTGTAACTTGCTGAGCTAAATGAATTGTGGGGTTCAGTCCCTGAGCCCATTATGTGCCTCTAACCCTTTCCACTACCGCCCACAAGATGGGTATGGGGTGCATAATAAATGAACGAAACTAACTGCCGAACAGAAGAACTCCAAGCAAGCAAACCTGCCAGGAGTTCAGAAATGACGGGTCCGACGCGGGACATCGCCAGACCCCGAAAAACCCAATTGGCAGGGCAAGCAAGGAAACCAAAGAAGGCGGACGGGTTGCCGCCAGAACCGTACCCGAACCAAGAGGTACGAGCAACTGCAACAGACCGAGACAAAGAAGCACACCACAGGACCCAGGCCGAAAAAAGCCCAAGAAGCCAAGGAACACACGTAGAACACCCCTGCGGCAGAGGAGGAAAACAAGGGAACGCACAAGCAAGGAAGTGGTGGAAACCGACCACGCCCCCCAACATAGCAGCAAGTGCAGGCAAAACAGACAAAAGGAGATGCCAGGAAAAACGACAGGGGTGAGACAGTACGAAAGAGCAGAAGCATAAAAACCCCAGGAATAAGGACACGCCACCGCAAAACACGGTACTAAAGCACACGCGCAGTAGTAGCAACAGGCACCACCGCAACATGCCACAGGTAAAGAGCAACTCGCTTCTGCAAAGGCAGAGAATGGAGCAGACAGACCCCAGACAGGGCCCACGGAGACACGACAGAACCCAGCAGGCCCAGGAACCGCATACCAGGCGACCGACGGCGGAGAAACCCCGCTCAAAATCGGCAGGATGGGGAACTGGGAGCTCACGTACACCCCAAGCCTGGCCCGAGGCCAGGCTAGACCGGCCAGAGGGAGGCCCACCAGGCAGCCACATGGAGCGGCCTGCAGGCCCACAGACTCCCCACAACCAGGATGGCCATAACTAATTCGAAAGCAAGCTAGCGTGCCCCGGAAGTCCACGGATGGACCATAAGGGGCATAACTGGCAATCCCCCACAGTGTTCAGCGTTGTTACACCTATAATAGGGTAAGTAACAATTGTAATTACGAAACCATAAGACGCTCATTTCAACATACTAAGTAGGGTAAGGAAGGTCGGTGTTTTCCATGAAGTTCCGAAAAGGAAAACGATGATGTTTAGCATGTCACCCATGCACGTAACTAATAAGGCAAGAACGACTTATTAAATTTGCGAGGACGGGGTGGTTCAAGAGAGAACTGGG
>WNGS01113158.1:41604475-41632184 GCA_020271785.1 Procambarus virginalis
ATATATATATACCAAATAAACCTGAGAGTATGTTATATGTCATGAAATAGACATACTATTAATTGTGAGCGACACGTGTTATGGCCTAACTTAAATTAATATATTGTGAACTCCATAGGCCTACCCATCTTGTGAACTGGTGGAAAGGTAAAGAGCATGTTAATTGGCCTAAAACCCCAGCTGACACATGTTTAGGTATGCAAGTTACAACACTGATGGCCTGTAGAGTTTGTTATGCATATACATTGACAATTTATTCCTAGTTTATTGAGTGTGGCAAGATAAGAGTACACCGGTTCTGGTACTGGTGTCTGTCCTGCCCAGGAGGGTCTGTCTAATTACCACAAGCTACCACCAGCTACACACGCTTCACAAAGCTTCCTGGCAATACGTTAGTAATGAATAAATATGATATTTTAGGTTAGGCTGACCTAACCTAACCTAACTTAACCAAACCTAACCTAACCTAACCTAACCGACGCTTGGATCGTCGACTTGATTTAGCGTCACCAGCTCTTTATTTTCGTCTAATTTCTTCATAAAAAGATACTTTTTCAGATTAAAATTAAGTTTTTTCATGTTGTACATTCAGACCAACATTATAATGAGGAAATATATCATATTCATTCATTACTAACGTATTGCCAGGAAGCTTTGTGAAGCTTGTATAGCTTGTGGTAGCTTGTGGTAATTAGACGGCACGCCCCAGGATGAGTCAGGATGAGTGCAGGTCACTTTGGACCCAAGATGGTTTGCCAACAAATTTTAAAACCCACCTTAATCCCACGATTAACAGTATTATTGTATATATAACCAGGATGCGGTCACCCTTGGCTGAACATTCAGGTCACACCGTTGTTGTGGACTGGAATCCTGTTAGCTTTACCAAAGGTCTCTAGTAAAATGTCAGACTCTCCACAGGGTCACCTACTCGGTTATTGGCCTGACCAAACAATACTTATCTGAATGATTTATTTATTTATTTATTTATTATTTATGTATTTATTTATATACAATACAAGAAAGTACATTGGGTTTATGAGAGTACATAGCATTGCTGTTTTTACATTCTTGTAAAGCCACTAGCACATACAGCATTTCGGGCAGGTCCTTAACATAACATAATTTTAAGTAGGTGATTTCTAGCAAAATTGATTTTTTTTAACAACGGTGATGAATTCATCATTCATCATACTATAGAGTTAGGTAATACTGTACCTCTCTAGGTTCACAGTGCACTTATTTAAACTGGATTGGGTTATTTGACTGTCTTTTGGTAATTATTTGGGTCTATTAGATTAGCCTAGCCCAATTTTTATAATAAATCCCAATCTTTTGTTTCTGAAAAAAGCACTTATTTCTGAATAGGTAAAATGAACCTATTCATTACCTGAGCTGTTAGATCAAGGACCTGCCCAAAATGCTATGCATGTTAGTGGCTTTGCAAGCTTGTAAAAATACTAATATTATGTAATCTCACAAACCCATTGTACCTCATTGTAAATAAATAAATAAATAATAAATTATTGACTAGTAATGTTTATTTTTTAAATATAATATGGGTAAACATTGCTCTGATATGTTGAATAAACCATATTGTAGGAAACCCAGTCCTCTCATCAGTAATTTAACAAATGTCTGAATAATAAACTATTTATGTAACTTGAGATATGTGGCTTCATTGGACATAAGCCCATGAGACAGATCACTGTTAGGATATAGTACAGTATAATGTAGGATAATATAACTGGAATTTTAAAATCAATGCTAATTTTCTGTTGCCAGTTCCCAATATCTGGGACAGGATGACTGCTATGCTTATGGAGGTCCCTCTAGTCAAGGCATATGACTGACATTCCCCAGGAAGGAACCCACAACAGTTGCATAACTCTTGGGTACCTATTTACAGTATTGCCACATAAACATAGATATCAAAGGAAAGGAAACATGTCCAGGTGTGTCTGTACTATGCAATAATAAAATCTAGAGCTTTTAATTGTGAACTGACTACACTGTCCACTGTATTACAGGACTTCACAAGGGCCTGCATACAAAGAGTTCAGTACCTCTGAAGTACCATCTCCAAAGAGTGCAGTGCTACGAGGGTTTTTGTCCAAACAGTTCAGTGCCCTTGAGAGCCTGAGTACAAATAGTGCAGTACAGTACCTCTTACGTAAACTCCATCATTATGGAATCCGAGGCCAACCCTGGACTATATCCATCCTATCTTAGTGATAGACACCATGTGTAACCATCAATAATATAACCGCTCCCACTCTACCAATAACTGTTGGAGTGCCGCAGGGCACATCTTGGGACCTCTCCTATTTCTTATATACATCAATGATCTGCCTAATGTCTCTACATTCTGAACCTATTTTGTTTGCTGATGATTCTACCCTCATCTACTCTACCCAACTACATACACTAATATGTTGTTAATAATGAACCAAAAAAGTCCACTATGGATGTCAACCAACAAACTAACACTTAACAGAAAAGACCTACTACATCTTATTTGGAAGCAAATCTACAAATGCAATTCAGCTTCAGATAAATAATGTAAACATTATCATAAATGATGGAAAGTTTCTTGGCCTATTCCTAGACAAGAGACTCAACTTCAGCACTCACATACAACACATAACTAAAAAGTCTCTAAACCAGTTGGGATACTCTCCAAATCAGATATTATGTACCTAACTCTGCTCTCATCTCTCTATATTATGCACTAATCTATCCCTATCTTAACTATGGTATCTGTGCATGGGTTCAACCACTGCAAACCACCTCAAGCCCATCATCACCCAGCAAAAATCTGCTATCAGAATAATAACAAATTCTGCATTCAGACAACACTCAGCCCCCTTGTTTAACTCCCTAAACATGCTAAACATAATCTCACTCCAAAAATTCTCTTGTGTCAATTACATTTACAGAACCCTGTTCTTAAATGCAAATCCTGCTCTGAAACTCTTCCTGGACAGATGCAATAGGACCCATTATCACCACACCAGAAATAAATATCTCTTTGATATCCCTAGAGTCAATCTTAATCTGTGTAAACACTCTATGCAAATAAAGGGACCCAGTCTATGGAACTCACTCCCTAATAAATTGAAAAGCTGTCCAACTTTTGCGTCATTCAAAAACATAACTAAAAAGTACCTAATTTCATCTTCATAGTTTTTTACCTTTTGCTTTAAAATTACACTATCTATTGCTACCCAATCTCCCAATCTGTATGTACCCAATCTGAACATCTTTACCATTGTGATCATTGCTGTCTTCTTATATGTGCTATCAATCTGCTGTATGGTGTCTATTAATCTTGTTTAAATTACCAATCAAGTTGTAAATGTAATCAACCAGAGCTTTAATATACCAATGTGCTTTAATATACTTACTAATCTCTCTCATCTCATTTTTTTCTTGCAATGTATCTGTTATCATTTTATTAATTCTGCTAGAATTTACCTACTTAAAATTATCTGTTAGATTAAGGACCTGCCCGAAACGCTGCGCATACTAGTGGCTTTACAAGATTGTAAATACTATGCTATGTATTTTCTCAAACCCAATGTACCTTCTTGTATATAAATAAATAAATAAATAAATAAATATGGAGTCAGTAGTAGTAGCAATAGTACAGTAATTTATTTACATTAGTAACAGAATGGAAATACAGGGTGCATTGTAGTTAAGAAAAGCAAATGGACACTTTCTCATAACATTTTGTTTGGAACATAACAGAACATAGACAAATATAGTAAGGTAAGGTCAATGGTACCAACATTGAAAATGACTAAGGAACATAAAAGGACATGAGTAAACACTTTAATAAAGAAATACAAGAAATTAGATGACAGTACATGCAGAAAGTACATAATACTCAGTAAATGCAAATTTAAGACAAGAGTAACACAAAAATAATTTATTATAAGGGAAAATGTGAGTGAAACTAGTTTCATGGAACTGATTATAGGATAATAATAGGATGTACAAGAATGTTACAACACTTGTATATACTGTATCTCAAATAATCAGTGGTGCAGTACTGCTGGAGCTCGCTGGAGCGCCGCTCTGGCACCTCTGCAAGATGGATGATGGAATGATCACTCTGGCTTGCTGGAACTATAAAAGCAAAATGGTATTGACTTTGTAATGGGACTGCATTCCCACACTAGTGCCACAGAGATAATTAATCACACAACCATTAATATGAAAAATTAAAGTTGCCAGCATATCAAGCAGATAAATTGCAAAATTTCTGTTCTCATTCACGAATCAACAAGCCTGAGCATTAAAACATCTTTGATAGTTTACTTGAAATGTGAAAGTGATAAGGAAGGTAATCTCCATTTCATGTTCTTAGATCTAATTGAACTTCCCAATCAGAAAGCAGCAAATATTGCTAGGTATCTATTGAACTGTCTCAACTATCATGGGTTTGATGACTTATATTTGAAACAGAACCTTGTAGCATTTGCTAGTGATGGGGTAAGTGTCATGCTTGGTGTCAAATCTGACGTTGAAACAGTTCTCAAGGAACTTTACCCTGATATAATAATCTGGAACTGTCTTAATCACAGATTAGAACTTGCAGTAAGTGATTCAGTGAGAGAAGTTCATAGAATTAATCATTTTCAAGCATTTATGGACAAATTCTACTCAGTTTACAGTTGATCACATCTAGATCAAAAGGAACTACAATGGGGCCTCGATTTACGATGCTAATCCGTTCCCAGAGACGGATCGTATGTCGAAATATCGGAAGTCGAAGCGAATTTTCCCATAAGAAATAAAGGGATTTGAATTAATCCGTTCCCCACCCTCCAAAATATTAACATAAAAATACATTTTATACTGAATACAATGTTTTTTTCTAACTACAATACAGTACCAAAACTTCACTTACCTTTATGGAGGGATTTCGATGGCGTATGGAAGATGGTGATGAGAGGGGAGGAGGAGAGTTGTTACTGTTTGGAAGGGGAGTCTCCTTCCATTATCACATCAGGCAGTGATGTTTTCTCTGGGGTACTCTCTCTCCTACGTTTTGCCTGAACACCACTAGGACCTGGTTGTGGTTCAGTGCTTGTTTGTCTCACTACAAATTTGTCAAGAGACATTTGTTTTTCCATTCGATTTAACATTTGTCTGTAATGATGCATCACTTTAGCACCCATAATGTCCTTTTTCTTAACCAGTATGGTGGATATCGTTGACTGAGATTTGTTGTACTGCCTAGCCAGTTCACTGACCCGCACACCGTCTTCATATTTACGAATGATCTCTTGTTTCTGCTCTATGGTCATTCTTACATGGGATCTCATATGTTGAGCCTTACCACTGACTTTCTTGGGACTCATGGCGCGATAGAAAATAATTACTTTAATGTTCAAAATGCAAAAAATCACCACAAAAGCGGAATTTCTTATAGGCGCGATCGTCACTAAGCGGGTAGCTGTAGTAAACTGAGGCAGGTCGGACCGCGTGACCGGGAACCACGCGCTTGGCCGACCCGAACGTGTACCAACAAATATCGGATGTCGACGACACCATCGGATGTCGAGTCGCATTTTTTGATGAAATTTATATCGGAACTCGAATTTATCGTAAGTAGGGGCAATCGTATGTCGAGGTGCCACTGTATCTGAACGTGCCTCTAACCTGTTTACAAGTTATTCCTATTAGTACTGCTGAGTGTGAGAGGGGGTTCAGTCACATGAACCTGATAATAACAAACATCCTCCTCAAGAATTCTCATAAATCATGTATCAGCACTTATGTTTGTTAAACTACATGGACCTCCTCTAGTTCAGTGGAATCTTGAGCCATATGCCATATCATGGCTGTGGTACCACAGATCAGCGCATGACACCAGGACAAGAGTTGCTTCACTTCCCCCAAAACATCTCACACCTGACCCTTTGTGGAAACTTTTGTGAAACTTCTCACTGGTTGTGTTTTGTGGGCATTAAGTGTTTGACTTTTTTAATTGGTAAATTCATGATTGATATTTTTTCTTTGTTTGATAATTATATTTTATGATAATTAGAGAGTACAAACACGAAATACCTAATCGTGTGACGTACAGTATATAGAAACAGGATTGGAATACAGGCTTTTGTCAGGCCCACTAGAGCTCTGGCATCTATGAAATTGTTACTTCACCCCTGATAATAATTACATGATATTAAGTAAATATTTCATAGTCTCTCTTTTAAACTAGTTGGGAGACGTATAGCTTTTAATTACATATGAAAGGTCATCCCACAATTTGAGACCCTTGATTTGCATTGCATTTCTGCTTTGGTCGAATTTCATTCTAGGAATATCAAAGAGATATTTTTTTCTCGTGTGGTGACCGCGAGTTCTAACGGCATTCACTCTTTTTATCCATATCTCACCTATGGTATCTGTGCCTGGGGATCCACCCACCCTTAACTACCTCCAACCCCTAATTACTCAACAAAAATCAGTAATTAGAACAATCACAAATTCCAGTCCCAGACACCACTCTGCTCCTTTATTTATCCTTGAGCATAAATATTATAGTACAGTGGTACCTCGGTTTAAGAGTTTAATCCGTTCCTAGAGACAGCTCGTATTCCGAAAACTCGTATTCCAAAGCTAATTTCCTCATAAGAAATA
Organism: Procambarus virginalis; assembly: GCA_020271785.1. Taxonomy (NCBI): domain Eukaryota; kingdom Metazoa; phylum Arthropoda; class Malacostraca; order Decapoda; family Cambaridae; genus Procambarus; species Procambarus virginalis. Next base: position 41,611,133 of record WNGS01113158.1, read on the forward strand.
ATGGGAAATGAATTAATCCGTTCCTGACTACCCCCAAAACCCCACTTCAAACTAAATTTTATACCTAATTCATCTAAATAAACCTACAAAACTATGTTCAAGTTATTACTTACCTTGCTGTTGGCGTATAGAAGATGGTGAGGAGGAGGGAGGAGAAGAGGTGTTACTGTTGGGAAGGGGGAGTCCCCTTCCATTATAACATCAGGCAGTGAAGACTTCACTGGTGTACACACTCTGGCACGTTTTGCCTGCATACCACTAAGACTTGGTTGTCTTACTAAGAATCTGTCTAAAGACACTTGTTTTTCCCTACATTTTAACACTTGTCTGTAGTAAGACATCACATTGTCATTTAAAAGGTCCATGCAACAGCCTGCTAAAGCTTTATCTGGGTTAGTTTTTTCAACAAAACTTTGCAATTCTTCCTATACTTCACACATTTTCTTAACACTTTAGCGTTATCATGGCGCTCAAGAGCATTACCACTTTTTGTGTTGAGGTCGCACAGCGGACTCGCTCACGAGTCACGAGAAAAAATATTTCTATAAACTCTATTTGTTATGTGATCGACTTTGGGATAGTTTGAAAATGTCCGCCATGAAATTTCCGTTTTCTCTAATAGCAGCAAAGCCTATTTGGGAGAACGGCAGAGCATTGCACCATCGAGGTAAGACCATTGTATTGTTGACACGACAAGTGTAATTGACGTAGTTTTTTATTTGGTGCCGGTCTAACTCATCCTTGTGTGACATTTTATACATATGTTCTTATAGAACATTCTATTGCGAACACATTGGTACAAAAATGTAATAAGTAAATCGAAAATTAATGTCAGGACAGTGAAAAGAGTTTTCACTTTTCAGTGTTGCCACTCAATCGCCCGAAACGCCGCACTATTTTCTTAGGTTAAACCTTATCACTGACTTTCTTGGGACCCATGGCAAAATATATAATAACAACTTTTATGGTCAAATGCCCAAAAATCCAACAAAACACTGAAAATCCGGGTGAAGAATTGACGTGGGATAGTCACTGGGGGCGAGGCACTGGTAAACTGAGGGGTGAGAGGCGACGATCGCCGTACCACCACACGCTAGGTCGGCCTGTATGCGTATCAACAAACTCGCCTTCCGAGGTAACCCTCGCTTTCCGAGACACATTTTCTGAGGAAATCCTGCTCGTATTCCGAAAAACTCGTATACAGGGACACTCGTATTCCGAGGTACCACTGTATTTAATATTTACCTTAATCAGGTAAAAATATCTTTACCTGTAGAAACAATTAGTTATGGTAAAATTATTGGGCCAGTGGAAGAAATTGTATGTCTGGTTTTCATTTTGAGAGTGGCAAGTTTCGATAAGCTTTGATTATCGAACTGAGACTCCCAGCCTTTGATGTTAACCACCGGACCACCCTGACTTGGTATAAGTTCCCGTGGCGCAGTGGTAACACACTTGCCCTGCGCTTTGGGAGCAATTTCGCCTGGGTTCGTATCCTGGCCGGGGGAACGATTGACTAGGCGCCAGTCCTTAACTGTACACCTCTGTTCATCCACCAGTTAATGGTTGCTAAATGATTTAGTGGGCCTTATTCTAGGGAGAATTAAGATTAAGGACTTGCTTGAAATGCTATGTGTGTTAATGGCTTTACAAGAATGTGAAAACTCTTGTATATATAAATAAAATAAAAAAGTTAAAAGTTATACAACCACATACTGAAATAGTTATACTGAAATCACAGGAAGTCTGGTGGCCTCTACTGAAGCCAATCCAAGTTTTATGCAGCCCCTCCTCCGAATAGTCATTACATTTTAATACTAAATGTAATAAGTACAATCCGGACTACAGGCTTAGTACATATACACACTTAATCACCAGAATTGCACCAAAATATTGTGAATATTAGAGTTTACCTGAAAAGCTGAATAGAAAACCACGACCTAACCTAACCTTCTTAGTGTATGAGGACAAGCATTTTATTGTTTCTTAATTACAACTAGTACTTAACCTACATCTATATTGATATTACAGTTTTATAAAACTAATAAAACAAAACTAAAATCTTTAAATAAATTATAAAGTAACTCAGAATATTTTCAAATTACAAACAATAGAGATTTTATACAAAATCTCAATTGTTTAATAAAACTGAAAAGAAATTCTTTATATTTAAAACTTGTGTATATAGAATTGAACATGAAAACTTCATCCAAAAATTTTGAGTGTCTTAACAGAAAATGAGGAGAATATATGAGGAGGTAAATGTAATAGGCCCATAAGTGTAATTATGTACTATGTAAGACAGCCAGGAAATGTACTTATTACATTTAATATTAAAACATACTCTCTATTCGGAGGATACGTTGGTTTTATGAATAACCCCCAAGTGATTTCAGTAGAAATCTGGTTGTATAACTCATAGGAAGTCAGGGTGGTCCAGTGGTTAGTGTCAGCAGCTGGGAGTCTCTCAGTTGCGAGTTCGAGTCACCTCAGAGCTCCAGTTGATTTTTTTAATGGGCTTAAGTCATTGATACTTAGGGGTCATATCCCCTACATTTAAAAAAAGAAGCTTTAACCCTTGTGTTGCTAAGGGCCATTTGGTCATTGTCACCCATAGGTGCATAAAAAAAACAAATTCTTCTAAACCTGTTAATTTGTGTTCCCTGATCATGAAAAAAATAGTAAAAAATCATAAGTGGCATATTTTGCACGCTATAGGTCGGGGAAGTCTGGCAAAAAAGAGGTGTTGACTTAGCATGCATCCAAGGCGGTCTGCTCACCCCCAGCTGTCAGGCAGGAGTGGCCACAAAGAGATGATTACCTAATTATTTCAATGACTTTGATTGAGTTTTCTAAGTTTTTCTGGGGGGAGCCCCGTCGGCTCCCCGGAGCTATCCCAGGCTGATATGCTAATGTCAGACTTTGGCATCAGTCATGTGTATGGAGTTCTTAGGCCTACCGGGAACCACGGCCAGAACCGGGCCCCCTCAGAGAGGCAAGGGGAGCAATGGCCTATAGAAGCCCCCGTGTGGTTGGAAGCATTCTATGTCTGCCATCGACCGGGACAGGCACCCAGAAAGGTAAGCGCCCCAAAACAAACCCCTATTCTGGTTAAAATTGCTACCAAAAGCCGAACTAGTGGATAGAACTCCCAAAGAAAAACGAGCAAACTAGTGTGACGTCACACGCTGCCGCGCCGCTGTCTGCGCAGCTCCCCCCTCCCCGGGAGGGGGAAGGGGGAGCCCCAGACCCTCCGCGCCGGCTACCCACACTCAGTTCTTGAGGCTGATGCTATAGGCGAAGGTCGTGTGCTCTGGCTCCGGTGTTCGCTACAACACTGTGCTTGCGTGTGGTGTTTGTTTTCTGGGTGCGAGAGCCAGGAGTAATTTTGGTACTCGGGCTGCATGCGCCTAGGGTTTCCTTCCCTAGGTGCCCTGTAAGTACTACCCTTGGGGCTTGGGGCCACCTTCCACAGGCTCCTTGGGATCTGCCTCTGCTGGTCCGTTTTACCTTTTTCGGTTTTTCGGCCGCCTGTTGGGCTCTTGGGTGTTTTGTTCTCCCTTGTTACTGGCAGGTAAGAGGCAGTTTGCACTGGTAGGGGCGCAGGGTGCTGCACAGCTTGTATTCCCGACATAGCGGCCGGCTCTGTTCCCTGGGGTTCGCTGTCCTCTTGCGGGGTTTTGTTTTTCTTTTTGTTTTTGCCTGGTGGGGGGTTCTGTCATATTCGTTCCTTTGTTCTAACCCTGTCACGGTTATTCTCGATGGCGCCCCCTGCTAGGTCCCCGTGAGTGTACACGTCCCTGGGGTACAGCTTTAGAAGTTCGATTGGTAGTTTTGGGCGCCGGTTAGCAGCTCCCTGCCTGGGACTACCTGAGCGCGAGTCCTCTTAAAGTAAACGCTCAGGACCCTGGGAATCCCCTAGGGGCGCGTGGGTCCGATGGATGTGACCCCGGAGTCCCCACTCGCTGTGTGCGAGTTTGAGGGTTGCTCGGTCCCTTTGTCTCAGGGTGACCCTCATTGTTTTTGCCTCTGCCATGCTGCCTGTTGGGTCGGTGATACTTTCGACCCTGAGTCCTGTGAGTGTTGCTGCTTGCTTGTGACTCAATTTACCCAATCCTCTGATGATTCTCTTCGGGTACAGGCGGCGCGTGCGTTGCAGTCTAGGTTTCGTCTGTTGCAACGCGCTAGGTTGGTTGCTCACCCGGATGCCCCGGGCTGCCCCGCTTTGCTTTTCGTGACCCGGACTTGGGGGTGGGGGTCGCTTCGATCCTGGTTCAGTCCGCGCCTCCTCGTCCTTCCCCTACTGCTCGTTCTGGTCCCCCCCCCCTTGCTTCCAGCCCCGAAACGTCTGAGGGTTTCGGGGTCGGAGCAGGGGTTCCTTGATCTTGAGACTCGGGCAGCTTCGGGGGGTGCCCCTTCCGGGGGAGCGGCAGAGGCATTCGAGTCTTGTCTCCCGGCCGAAGCTTCGGGGTCTGACCAGTGGGCCCCCTTCCTTCAGCTGTTCCGGCTGCTCCGTCCTTGTCTTGTGGGGTCGGGGCTTGGGGAGAGGACTCGGCCTCGGGTCCTGTGGTGTTGGACCTCGAGGCTGGGGAGGGGCTGACTTGGGGGCCTTGGGCTCCGCTGGACCCCGCCTGGGTTTTTCTTCCCTCTGAGCGGGGCTTATTGTTACAAGGAGTGGGGTTCTCTTTTCCCCCCTCTGCGTACGAGTTGGATTTGGTGTCGGCCCCTCCCCGGGTTCGGTTCCGTGTTCCCCCGGGTTCGTCGGTTCCGTCTTTCCGGAGGTTTTCGGCTTATCGCATCCAACCTGGTGAGGTGCGAGCGGCCTTTGCAGCTTACCTCCTGCGGGACCCGGATTATGCCTCGGAACTGGATCCATCTGAGTTCAGGTTTGGGACTTCGTTCCCTTTCTGGCTCCGTTACGAGGTTCCGGAGTCTTCCTGGCTAGCAGCCTGCCCTTTGCTTGTTTTGGATTCCTGGCATTCCTTCTGTCGTTCCCGCACGTTGGAGTGGCGGGAAGCTTCCACGGTGATTCAGGTTTTCCTGGGGGGCGAGCTTGAGTACCTGAATGAGTGCTTGTTTGCCCGTGCCCTCCCCCGCGATGTGGGCGTTATTCAGCTTCATGTGCAGGTTCCCGTCCTTTCGGCGGCGCTGGTTGCGGAGGATTTGCGCGCCCGGGGCCTTTTGGCTTCGGCCTTGCGGTTCTTTTCCATCCTGGAGCTGTCCTCGGATTGGCTCGTGGAGGATGTGAGGACGCTTGGGTCCGTCCCAGGGTCTGGCGCCTTGTCCTCGGCTGCGCGCTCGTTCGCTGCCTTGTTGAAGCTGTTCACGCCGATTTTGCGGGATGCGGTTTCCCTGTTTTATGCTTCCCGTCTCGCGTGTCGGCAGGCGGTGCTGGGTTCCTCCGTGGAATCTGCTTGGGCTCTGGCTCTTAGGCGTTCTTCCCCCTTTTGTCCTCTTCTTTTTGAGGAGTCGGCCGTGGCGCAGTTTATTCAGGCTGCGTCGGCGGCTTGTCGTCCGATGTCGGACTTGTTGGTCTTCCGGGGTGGGTCTTCCCGGCAGGGTCGTGCCAGAGCTCGGGGTTCCTCTCGTCGTGGTAGGCCTCTGGTGTCAGGTTCGGGTTCGGCTCCTGCTGCGGACCCGCCCTCGTCTGGTCAGCGCGGTGTTCGCCCTGTGCGGGGTTCTGGGTCTCGTAAGGGTCGCCGGCCCTTTCGCGGTTTGCCCCGTTGACGGGGTGATGGGGGGGCGGCTTGCGCTGTTCGCCCGCGCCTGGTCCCACGATTCGTGGGCCTTTCAGGTCGTGTCTCGCGGTCTGCGGTGGTGTTGGGTGGCCCCTCCCCCTTTGGGGGGTTCGGGGCTGGCAGGGCAAGTTTCTTCCCCTGCGCTCCGTCGCGTCGTCTTGGAGTGGGTACGTTTGGGCGTCGTCGAACCGACGTCGTCCCTCAGATGGGTTTCCCGTCTGTTTCCGGTTCCGAAACGGGACTGCGCGGACCTGAGGTTCATTCTGGACTTGTCCCGTCTGAACCCCTGGGTTTATTGCCCCTCCTTCCGGATGACTACGCTGTCTCAGGTTCGGCTCCTTTTGGAGCCGGGCGCTTGGATGGTGTCCCTGGACCTCCGGGACGCTTATTGGCATGTCCCGATTCATCCGCGGTTCAGGGACTGGCTCGGTTTTGTGGTGGGGCTTCAGGGTTACCGCTTTCGTTGTCTCCCGTTCGGGTTGAACCTGGCACCTCGCGTGTTCACGCGCCTTACACGGGTAGTAGTGGCTCGGTTGCGTCTCCTAGGAGTTCGGGTGTTGGCCTACCTCGACGACTGGCTGGTTTGGGCTCCCAGCCGGTCTGCTTGCTTGCTAGCCAGGGATTTGGTTCTTTCCCAGCTCGCCGGGTTCGGGTTCCTGGTGAACTGGAGGAAGTCCCATCTGGTTCCCTCTCAGGTTCGGACTTGGCTGGGTCTCGTTTGGGACTCTCGCACCTCCTCCTTGTCTCTCCCTCCGGAGTCTCTCCAGCGGCTGCGGTCCCGCCTTCGTCTGTTTCTGGTGGGCCCTCGGGTCACCCGGCGGTTGCTCGAGGGGCTGTGCGGGAGCCTGAACTTCGCGATGCTGGTCTACCCGCCGGGTCGGGTTTGGCTTCGTCGGCTGTTCTGGTTCCTTCGGGGTCACCCCTTCCGCCTCTCTCGCGATCGCAAGGTTCGACCCCCGGGGGCCTTGCGTCGGTTGCTGCGTCACCGGCTTCCTCTTCGGGTTTTTCGGGGTTCGGTGCCATGGCGCCTTCCCGAGCCCTCGCTCGATGTGTACACGGATGCGTCGTCTCTAGGCTGGGGTTTTGTGACCAGTGCTCACCAGGCCGGCCAGGGGCGTTGGGGTCCGTCCTTCCGTCGAGCTCACAGCACGGTGCGGGAGTTCGCGGCGGTGTGGTTTGCTCTTCGGAGGATTCGGGTGGCCCGCGGATCAACGATCCGGCTCCATTCGGACTGCTCTCCGGTGGTTCATTGCCTGAACCGCGGGGGTTCGATGCGGTCCTTGTCTCTTTGGGGTTGGTCGCTTCGGGTGACTCGTCTGCTGAGTTCTCGGGGTTTGGCTCTCCTGGCTGTTCACGTACGGGGCGTGTCCAACGTCTTGGCGGACGCCCTGTCTCGCTTCGTTCCCCTCTCCACGGAGTGGACGGTCGACGACGAGTCCTTCCGCTGGCTTTGCCAGATGTTCGGGCGTCCCGAGGTGGACCTCTTCGCGTCGGCGTGGTCGCGGCGTCTTCCCGTGTATGCGGCGCCCTTCCCCGATCGCGAGGCCGTCGGGGTCGACGCCTTGCGGCTCGACTGGTCGAGGTGGAGGTTCCTGTACCTCTTTCCCCCGGTTCAGCTGTTGCTCCAGGTCCTGACTCGCTTAGAGACTTACCAGGGGAGAGTTGTCCTTCTGGCCCCTTGGTGGCCGGCCCAGCCTTGGTTTCCGGTGCTGGTTGCTCGGTGTCCGAACCCGAGGGTTTTTCCGCGGCTCCGCCTCTTTCAGCAGATCGGGCCGGTGCGTCACGTGGCTGGTTCGATCTTCTCCTCGAGTCTTCGCGTATGGTATTTTTGACTCGAGTTTATCATCATCTCTATGGTGATCAGGTGGCCTCCTTGTTGGTGTCTCACCTGCGGGCTTCCTCTCGGCGGCAGTATGAAGTTTCCTGGCGGTCCTTCTCTTTCTTTTTGCGTCTTCGTCGTGTTCATTCCTTGTCTGTTCGGGTGGTCTTGTCCTTCCTCTCGTGGTTGTTTCAGGACCGTCATCTTATGCCTAACACTGTCGCCTCCTATCGTGCGGCGCTGGCGGAGCCGCTTCAGCTTGCTTTCGGTATCGATGTCACGTCTGCGCCGTTTCGCAAGCTGTCTCGTGCTTTGTTTCACCTCCGGCCTGCTCATGCGCCGCCTGAGCCGTCCTGGTCTTTGGACAGGGTGCTCGCTTTCCTTTCGTCTCCTCGTTTCGTTGTGGCCCCTTCGGTCCGGGATTGTTTTTCCAAGGCTCTTTTCTTGTTGGCTTTGGCCTCTGGGGGTCGGGTCGGGGAGCTTCATGCTCTCCTCCGGCGCAGGGGCTTCTGCTCTTTTGGTCGTGGTGATAGTTTTGTTCGCTTGCAGCCGTCTCCTTCTTTTCTGGCAAAGAATGAGACTGCTGCGTTCCGGAGGGGTCCGTGGGTGGTTGATGCTTGGTTGGTCAGGCCGGGGGTGCATCATGTTTTGTGTCCGGTTGCGGCGCTTCGCCGTTATTTGCGCGCCACGGCTTCTGTGTCCGGGGACGCGCTTTGGGTTGATCCGGTTTCCCTTCTTCCCTGTTCGCGGGTGCGGGTCTCTCAGGTCGTCCGCAGGGTTATTAAGTCCAGCCAGCCTGCGGTCTATCCCCGTGCCCATGACGTTCGGAAGTTCGCGGCGCTTGCTGCCGTCTTTGGGAATATGTCTTGGTCTGATATTCGGGCGCGGGGTTTTTGGCGGTCGAACAGGGTCCTGGCTGCTCGTTACCTTGTCAATGTCCCTGGGCCCCGGCGGGCCTGTGTTGCGTTGGGTCGGCGGTTGCAGCCCGTTGTCTCGGCTTCGAGTTGAGGAGTGAGCGACGACCGCCTCCCGGGTAAGTCCCTCTCTTTTTTCCGTCTGTGGGTAGTTAGCTCCGGGGAGCCGACGGGGCTCCCCCCAGAAAACCAGCGTTGAATGTAATGAAACGCCATTTTCTGGGTGAGTCCCGGAGGCTCCCCGGCATCCCTCTCTCCCTCCGGTCGGCGTTTTTTTCGCGTTTTTGACATCCAGCCTCAAGATCTGAGGGTGGGTAGCCGGCGCGGAGGGTCTGGGGCTCCCCCTTCCCCCTCCCGGGGAGGGGGGAGCTGCGCAGACAGCGGCGCGGCAGCGTGTGACGTCACACTAGTTTGCTCGTTTTTCTTTTGGGAGTTCTATCCACTAGTTCGGCTTTTGGTAGCAATTTTAACCAGAATAGGGGTTTGTTTTGGGGCGCTTACCTTTCTGGGTGCCTGTCCCGGTCGATGGCAGACATAGAATGCTTCCAACCACACGGGGGCTTCTATAGGCCATTGCTCCCCTTGCCTCTCTGAGGGGGCCCGGTTCTGGCCGTGGTTCCCGGTAGGCCTAAGAACTCCATACACATGACTGATGCCAAAGTCTGACATTAGCATATCAGCCTGGGATAGCTCCGGGGAGCCTCCGGGACTCACCCAGAAAATGGCGTTTCATTACATTCAACGCTGGTTTTTTTGCTGTAATATTATTCAATAGTGTGTAGTGTGATATACAGTACTTATATAATAAAATGTGTGAATCATCGCTGTACTCAAAATTATGGTGTGCATAATATTGATTCAATTATTGCGTTCATAAAACAATAAACAAATTCTTTGTTGGTTATTACACTATATACACACAGGTTATATATACATATCTGCATGTTTTGTTCACCATAACAAACCACTAAGTTGATACTGCAAGTTAAAAAGCAGTGAGGTGTGGCCACCACATCTGCCAATCAGCCTCTCACTGCCTGTCTTTCCCTCAATGACTCCTCACTCATACACATCCTCCTCCCACCATACTGTTCTTGCTTTTGTTCACTATATACAGACATTATATATAAGAATCTACATGTTCTGTTCACCATAACTGTTTATCTAAGCTGGTGTACTGTCCAAAGAGCATAGTGGCCACTCCTACACAGCATGATAAATCATGTAGATGTTGCCACCTCCCTCACCAAAATGGCATCTCCCAACACTCCTTTTGCTATTATTACCTTATATATACACGTTATATATAAGTATCTATATTTGTGTTCACCATAACGAACCACTAAGCTGGTATGCTCAGTGGCAGTGGCAGTCAGTGGCAGCCCGCCGCTGGCTGTCACTCCCTCCTGCCCTCACCCTACCTGACTCGCTACCATTCTTCTCCCACCATACTGTTTTTGCTTTTATTCACTATATACAGACATTATATATAAGTATCTGCATGTTCTGTTCACCATAGCGAACAACTAAGCTGGTATAGTGAGTCCAGACAGTAAAAGGTGGTCACACAGAGTCAGCAGACAACACTACCTTCCTCCCCACCAAGATTACTCTTACTACAGTGCTAATTATCACAACAATCCTGCTATTATCAGAATCCTGATCATTTTTATTATAGTCAGGGGTCTTCTGTAATACTATCATCGCTAAATAATAGCATGAACATATATATATTATGGCATTTTTAGGCGATGCTGTGGTCACAAGCTGAACAGCAGTGCTGTGAGCTCATGCTGTGTGTGCCAGCTTTGGTGGCTTACTCAGTACTCAGGACCTCACACCCGGGAATGTGGCCCACGATTTTTTTTTAAATGGCGTCTGTTTACAAGAGCCCTGATGAAGGTGAGGTGAACCCCGTGTATCCGCTGGCCGTTTAAATCTTGCATAGTACTCCATAGTACCCTGGAAAATACTGAAGATGATGTTAAAATCTCTTTAGTTAGATTCTCCTGTAGATGTCTATTGTAGGATAGGTTAAAATTAAAAATAAATTCAGTAAAATTTTGCCATAGTGTGTGGAAAAACTAAAGTTTTAATGTTAACTCCTTTAACCCCTTAACTGCGTTGCCTCCAAATATGACACCCCCCCAGTGCGCAGGAAATAAATTATCTGGAAAAAAATTCTTTTTTTTTAAGTGTCAAAAACCCTTCCCTGAGTATGGGTATGTAAAAAAAAAATCAAAATTGTACAGGCATACCTCAGTTTAAGAGTTTAATTGGTTCCTGGAGACGCCTCGTATTCCGAAAACTCGTATTCTGAAGCTAATTTCCCCATAAGAAATAATGGGAAATGAATTAATTCGTTCCTGACTACCCCAAAAACCCCATATCAAACTAAATTTTTATACCTAATTCATCTAAATAAACCTACAAAACTATGTTCAAGTTATTACTTATATTGCTCTTGAATGCTGTAGGCGTATGGAAGATGGTGAGGAGGGGGGAGGAGGAGAGGAGTTACTGTTTGGAAGGGGAGTCCCCTTCCATTATCACATCAGGCAGTGAGGACTTCACAGGTATGCACACACTGGCACATTTTGCCAGCATACCACTAGGACTTGCTTGTCTTACTAAGAATTTCTCTAAAGACACTTGTTTTTTCCTACATTTTAACACTTGTCTGTAGTAAGACATCACATTATCATTTAAAAGGTCAATGCAGCGGCCTGCTACAGCTTTATCTGGGTGAGGTTTTTCAACAAAACTTTGCAGTTCTTCCCATTCTTCACACATTTTCTTAATCAAGGAGGGACATCCTCTACTGCCTCTACTCACAGCTATTTTCTTAGGTTGAACCTTATCAGTGGCTTACTTGAGACCCATGGTGAGATATATAATAACAAATTGTATAGTCAAATGACCAAAAATCTAACAAAACACTGAAAATCCAGGTGAAGAATTGATGTGGGATAGTCACTGGGCGCGAGGCAATGGTAAACTGAGGGTCGGAGGGGCGACGATCGCCGATCCACCACGCGCTAGGTCGGCCTGTACGCGTATCAACAAACTCGCGTCCTGAGGTAACCCTCGCGTTCCGAGACATAATTTCCGAGGAAATCCTGCTCGTCTTCCGAAAAACTCGCATACAGGGACACTCGCATTCCGAGGTACCACTGTACTTACTTTGGCTGCTATGGGGTCCGTAAGTTGGGGCGTGACGTCATCATTCCCCATTCGCCCGTGACGTATGCTCCCAGGGCCAGTAGGGCGCCCGGGGCGGGGCGTGCGAGTTGCCGTGAATATATTTTTGTTCATTTTTTGCGCACAGTTCCAAATACATTTATTTGTTTTTACGTGCTAATCCTATGTATAATGAACACGTACACTATATTATGGCAGTAAAACCCGAAGACACTGTGTTACGTGCAAGACACTTGTGTACATGTATGTTATCTTGAGGTTATCTTGAGATGATTTCGGGGCTTTTAGTGTCCCCGCAGCCCGGTCCTCGACCAGGCCTCCACCCCCAGGAAGCAGCCCGTGACAGCTGACTAACACCCAGGTACCTATTTTACTGCTAGGTAACAGGGGCATATGGTGAAAGAAACTCTGCCCATTGTTTCTCGCTGGTGCCTGGGATCGAACCCAGGACCACAGGATCACAAGTCCAGCGTGCTGTCCGCTCGGCCGACCGGCTCCAAGCCGACCGGCTATATATGTTGCACATATATACTGTGTATCATGCTAATTTATGTATATATACAATCTATTTACACACTATACACTGTCACACAGTATATACATTCACCATCAACACACACAGAACTCCTCGAGTGTGTGTGTGTGTTGCAGCCACACCCAGCCAGCCAGTCCTCCCTCTCTCCTCCAACATCGTACTCACCATCACCCCTCCTCCTACCATACTGTTATTCACACCAATGTTTCGGGTTCATTTATGTATATTTACAACACATTTACACACTCTACACTGTCACACACCATAAACACACTCAGAACTCCGCGTGTATGAGCTGCCACACCCAGCCAACCAGTCCTCCCTCTCTCCTACAACATCGTACTCGCCATCACCCCTCCCACCATACTGTTATTCACACCAATGTTTCAGGTTCATTTATGTATATTTACCACACATTTACACACTCTACACTGTCACACACCATAAACACACTCAGAACTCCGTGAGTGTGAGCTGCCACACCCAGCCAGCCAGTCCTCCCTCTCTCCTCCAACATCGTACCCGCCATCACTCCTCCTCACACCATACTCTTACTGTTTATATTACACTATTTACATATGTTATGTATACCTATCTACATGTTTTATTCACCAGAACTATGCAAGTAAGCCGGTATTGTGTCCAAACAGTACAGTGGCCACCATACACTGCATGAGAAATCACACAGCAGACGACGCTACTATTACGACCACCTCCCTCACAAAAATAGCTCCTCCCAACATACTCTTGTTGCTGTTATTATACTATATACACACACTGTATATACCCATGTACATATGTGTTCCCCATAGCAAAACACCTTGAGGTGCTTCCGGGGCTTAGCGTCCCCGCGGCCCGGTCGTCGACCAGGCCTCCTGGTTGCTGGACTGATCAACCAGGCTGTTTGACGCGGCTGCTCGCAGCCTGACGTATGAGTCACAGCCTGGTTGATCAGACCACTGAGCTAGTATGGTGAGCAAAACAAGAGTGGCTGCCACACACAGTGAAGGCTACCTCAATTCTCTCCCTCCCTCACCAAAATTCCTACTTCCACAATACTACGCACAATGCCAATTATAACCACAATCCTGGTCACTAATTCCTGTAAATGAATAATTGACCACACGTTTATTTTGAAAAGGAACCTAAGAAGTCATTTGAAGATTCCTAGATGGACGAAATAATGCTGTGGTGCTGTGACTAGCGTTGTGAACATCGTGAACAGCATTGAATCACTGATATTTGAACATTGTTCCCAGTCATTATCACACTCAGGCTCTTCTATAATACTATCATGGCTAAATAATACAGATTATATATATATTTTGACAATATTAGGCGATGCTGTGGTCACACGCTGAACAGCAGTGCTGCGTGCTCATACTGCGTGCGCCGGCCTTGGTTGCTCACTCACTACTGAGGCTCCAACACCCAGGAATGTGGACCACGATTTTTTTTAAAGATGGCGTCTGTTTACAAGAGCCCTGAGGAAGCTGATGTGAACCCCACGTAGCCGCGGGAGTTTTGAATGGAACGTGAAAAATAAAAATACCCGGAGGCGCGTTGCGCAAACCAGACATGGGCCTGCAGGCGCGTTGCGCAGTTTAAGGGTTAATATGGATCTGATCACATTTTAACAATTTTTGTAGATAACTGCCTCAGTTGGTGCCTTTTGAATGTCAATGAGTATATTAAATGCAAAATTCTATGATTTGATTTCATTTTGATTTCATTAAAAAAAAAGCTAACCAAATCCTGGGAATAATCAATTGTACCTTTGACTAAGGAAAAGAAGGTAGTGATTCAGCTGGATAAATCTCACCCTCACTTGGATTATTATATCTAAGCATGGAGTCCTTCTCTTCAGAATGACATATCTGCTTTGGAGAAAGTACAGTAGAACACTGGGTGACAAAAATCATTCCAGAACTAAGTCAACTCTCGTACCAGAAACGGTTGAGGGCCACAGGGCTAACAACACTGCAAACCACTCATAACAGAACTGATCTCATTAAACCTTTAAAATACTAAACAATTTGGAGGATGTTGATCCAGACAATTTCTTCTGAAGGTCAGATGTATCACAAAAAAGGAGCAACAGTTTCAATCTCAACAAGCCACATTGTTGGACTGAAAACAGGGGTTGCATTTTCACCCACAAGGTTATAAACCCATGGAACTGCCTACCTGCCTTAGCCATAAATGCCAAAACTCTGTACAATTTTAAAATCCACATGGAGAAGATCATAACAAATGGTGGGGGGGGGGGGACCTTTCACAAGCCACGGGCCTCCTTGTCCTCATTGAGGCCACTAGAGTGTTAGTAGCCCTCAAGTAAGTTCAGGTAAGTGTTAGTAGCCCTCAAGTAAGTTCAAGTAAATTTTGAGCTCGCATGATTTTCATTCATCCAGGTGTGGACCTCACTACCTTTTGAAAATATGGTTTTGATGTTGGGGCATTATAAATATGGAAAATTTGGGAATAAATAACAAGAAAAAGGACAATAACGACATTCAGAAATCTAGATTGGGTCCTGAATGATACGATTCAAATTTGGAGGTTGAATTTTGTGTTAGGGATGCTTAAGTTAACAAGTCATAAAAGCATACCAGTATTTTATAATGTAAAATATAATTTCTTTTATTTAAATTACTTAATTATCAAAAGATTTATTGGATTACTTTTTTGCATGAGTGATTAATATGGTTAGTTTAGTTAGTTTTAGTGTGTAAAATGCCTATACATTTTAGCTCATCAAGCTAAAGCATTGACTGGTTTCACTTCAGTTTGGGAGTTGAGTGTTCATGTGATATTGTAGTGTCCTAACTACTGTACAGTATTTAAATCTGAGCCCAATAGAGTTGTGAATATGAATCTAAATGATAAATGATGCAAACAGTTGATTAGATTAGAAGTTTGTTTAACAAACGCTAGTGTTCAATAATTTCATATTTTCCATTCACTCAAGATCAAAGTTTTAGGATTGGAGGACTGTGTGTGAAAATTTATGTAGTGTAATGATAGTTCTTAAACTGAATGAGGCA
The DNA here is from genome assembly GCA_020271785.1 of Procambarus virginalis. NCBI lineage: Eukaryota > Metazoa > Arthropoda > Malacostraca > Decapoda > Cambaridae > Procambarus > Procambarus virginalis. The sequence continues at coordinate 41,626,384 of WNGS01113158.1, forward strand.
GTAAAGTTGTGAATGCTGTAACATACAGGTAAAGGAAAATATAAGAGGCCATACGATTCGGCTGAACCCACATACCTGAACTCCCAGGTACATGCTCTACTCATAGATTTGTCACATTCTTGTAATTTTATTGTTCATATTGGGTAAGTAAAAATAATATAAGAATTATACAGAGCACCACTTGGTTTCCGAACCCCTTGGGGACGAGACCCGTCGGTTAACATGTAAGTTCGTATACGAGAAATGGAGGAAGAAAATATATGAAAAAATCTAGGGGAAAAAGTTGACAGGTTCATAACGTAAATGCGACCGTATTTTGTTTGTACTCACCAATAATTGAAGGCCTGATCCGCTTATGTTGATGAATCATAGTTATTTACATGGAAGAGGTGGTGGTGGATGTTGATGGTGTTGGGTTGACTGAAGTTGTTGGGTTGACTGGGTCAACATGCGATGAGTCAGGTGCAGGTGATGCAATGCGAGCTTTCTTGGAAGTCATTGCAAAAGACTCTGTAATTGACATTTGTTTCATTTCCTTGGCTCTTGTTTTTAAAAAACTTCATATACAAATTGTACTGACTCATCATGTCCTTAGTTTCAAACTCGCTGTTACTCGTGTCCATAAATGCCAGAATGTCTTCAAAATTTTTCTGAATTTTTTCCATATTACATTTTTCCTTTAACGTTTCTTCATCCTTTTCCTCTTCCTCGCCATCTTCTTCATTGCACTCTTCTGGCTTTTTTGCTATACTTACTAATTTTATAATTTCATCATCAGTCATGTTTTGATTGTTTGGGTCTTCTTCATCAAAATCTATCCATCTATCTATGTCATTTTCTATTGTTTCAGTCACCAGTTCTGCTCTCAGCTCAGGGGACTTAATCCTCTTGGCATAGGCTAGGAGTTCCTCTCTTAATTTTTTCCTCTCGCTAACTTTCTTCGCCGCAAATCCTTCAAAATCTGCCTCGTCATCTTGTTCAGGAAACAGACTTGACGTGGGCCAAAGTTTTTTCCAACCATTTCTTAGTGTTGTCTGCTTTACCTCATCCCACGCACTAGCAATAGTCCAGATAGCTGACTTTATTGTGAAGACTTTATAAAAGTCCTTAATTGTTCCAAGCTGATTATTAAGACGTCTGGCAAATATCCTCTTGTAGTGGTGTTTAAGGTTCTTAATTATTCCTTGATCCATGGGTTGGATCATTGAAGTTGTATTGGGTGGCAAGAATGTTCCAATAATATTGCCATTTACTAGCTCATCACCTCGTGGATGCGTTGAACTGTTATCTAGCAGCAGAACAACTTTGCTGTTTTACGGAAGACCAACACTTTTCAGGTGGTCCTTCACCTCGGGTACAAAGTTCTTATTAAACCACTCGACAAATATTATTCGAGACATCCACGCACTTGGCTGGTCCTTATAAATCACACAAAGGCACCTGGCTGACTTTAAAACCCTGGGTTTTTATTAATTCCAATCACAAGTAATTTTAATTTGTGCGTGCCAGCTGCATTTGCACAGCACAACTTCTCTGTTTGTTTTGTTTATAACCATCTGAAGGATCGTCCTCACCACTATGAGCCATCGTGTCTGTGAGTAGCATACGCCAGTACAAACCTGTCTCATCAGCATTATAAATTTGTTCTAGAAATAAATTTTGTTCCTGTACCATCTCCGCAAATTTACTTACATACTCATCAGCACCAACAATACCAGCAGATTGTCTTTCATCATGCACTTTAATGAACCTAATGCCATGATGGGTTTTAAAGCTTCTGAGCCATCCATCACTGTATACACACTTTTGAGTAATTTTCATTGCTTGGTGAAATTCACGCGCCTTTTCCACGAGCAGCCAGCCTGCCACTGGCTTCCTCGTCACCTCACGTCTCTGTTTGTACCACTCCCACACTGCGTTATCAACACTCTCCACTTTTGCTTTACTTACTACCTTTCTATTTTGTATTGCCTTATCAATTTGACTTCTAGAGAAATAGTAAAAAATGATTGGTTTAGCCTTAAGAAGATCAAAAACAGTACTTTTACTAATGCCATATTCAGCGCACACAACACTTCTCGGGACACCGCTCTCCACTTTCTTAATTATTTCAACTTTCTTCTCAAATGTCATCAATGACCTCTTTCTTTTACGTAACCCGCTTGTTGATGCTTTCACTGACACAATGCGTGCATTTGGAGTCTACATGGTGCACGGATGTTCCTTGATTGTGCTGATATGTAAAACAAAGTCATGGAATGAACACTCCAGTCTCGTGACAAATTCAAACAATGGGAACAATAGGCCATGAATCTGTGACGTCACAGGGTAGCAGGCGGCGCCCGACACGGTCAGTGAGCAAACTAAACCATCTCCCACCCACCTACCCACCACCACGGGCCGGCACAACGCTTGGCAGACCGCTTCCTCACCCAAACTTGGTTCGTGTAGGGTAACCCCAACCCCAGCCGGCATGAAGCTTGGTGGACTACTTCCTACCTGAACTTAGTTTGTGTAGCGTGACTCCCCAACACCATTCGGGAAACTGGAAGTTTCAGATAACTAAAGTTCGGGAACCAAGTGGTGCTCTGTATTATAATTATTAGTACAGTATTATATATCATATAGTACATACATCATCATTAGACAATTTTAATTTTCATGGGTGGGCAAGCATCATCCCTGATAGAAAATAAATTGTAATAATAAAATAAATAGTTTTAGATATTAAATAATAAAATAATTAAAATATCGCTCGGTCATTCATTATTCTGTACTGTACTATATAATCTGTATAGCATCATGGATAACAAGCACTCACGCACATTATTTCAGATAATATGTACTGTATATGAGAGAATAAAAAAGTTGATACATTTTCTAATTACCAGTACAATTTCACTTCTTGATTTCAGAATAATGGACAAGCACATCTGCGACCTTTTGGTGCAGGTGGAGGAACTGGTGGAAGTGGTATTATTAGTGGTGGTGAATACTCCCAGATTGGAGGTTCAGACTCTGATGACTCACGATCCAGCATCTCTCGCTCAGATGACAATGAGAACGAAGGTCTTCCTGTATTATTTACACTTCTGACGATTCAGCAGATGTAGGCCAGTCTGACAGTACTTGTATAGACTCTGAGGGAATGGGATACATTGCTCACAATGTGCAGTAAGTCATATATGTATTACTTATCTATTGTTAGTCAGTAATGTTACATGACCTCCTCCTGGCTGTATATTCTGTTAAGCTGAACTTTGTTAAACTTTGATGGATGATTGTTATTATGTAATTTTAGATAAAGGGTAATTTTTGGAGAGGGCTCATATGATGGCTCCTTGGTGCTTGATGTCTGGCCAGCTCTGCCCAGTTCAATTCCATCACCAGGCCCTTGCTATATATATATATATATATATATATATAGATATATATATATATATATATATAAGCCTACCAGCCTACCAGGGAGCCGGTCGGCACACTGCACTTGTGATCTTGTGGTAATGGGTTTGATTCCAAGTGCCGGTGAGAAACAACGGGTAGAGTTTTTTTTCACCCTATACCCATGTTACCTAGCAGTAAAATAGGTACCTGGTGTTAGTCAGCTGTCACGGGCTGCTTCCTGGGGGTGGAGGCCTGGTCGAGGACCGGACGCGGGGACACTAAAAAGCTCCGAAATCATCTCAAGATAACCCAAGATACACCAGGGACCAGAGGCCAGAACCTGGTTTTCCCTCTAAGGAGGTGCAAGGAACATTGAATTGTAAATCACCTTAATCAAGAAAAGGCCACCAGAAAGCTGGGTGAATCAAAAAATATAAATAGTAAGGTAAACAATGTTAGTGTTAAACATATCAGCAGACACTGGTTAAGCAAACGAAAGTCACTGGTTATAATACATAAATTCTATATCTGTACAAACCCAAGGAGGGAGGAAGAGTGCAAGATCTTGTATTGACATGTTCATAGTATGGGGGTTGGACAGTTGCCCCCATCAGCTCTTCTACCATTTTCCCAGATCTCTGCTGTGTTGTAAGGGGGGATGGGAATCATTATAAGAGCACAGAGAACAGGGCAGCAAAACACTGAGATTCATGAACCACTTGGTGTTGAAGCATTTTCTTGTGAGTTCATCTGTGTACCAGGGGACTACTTCTTTTCTCATTAATGCAGCAACATTGACCCCTCGGTTATATTATAGGTGCTGATGTCTATGACTATAACAGCGCAATGAAAATTTGCTATATATCCTCTTCCGACCCAGTGTCCTTTGGGTCCCAGTTTTCAGGTAAGTTCTGGGCTTCTTAAATCTGTTTATGTTCTGCAGGAGTCATTTGCTTTTTCTTGTTTATTTTTCTTTTTAGTGTTTGCTTTACAATGCATGTATATTTATGTCACTTCCTCTGTGGAACGTTCATCTCATTAACCGTTCATCTAAAACTGCACGTGCCTAGCCCTTCGGCTGCTCAAGTGATTTAGCACATCACTCAGGTGCACATAAAATAAATGTGTGCTGAAAAAATACTTGTCTTTGACATTGTTAAGTAGCATCAAGGAAAGAAAAAAGTTCAAAAAAAAACCAGCGTTGAATGTAATGAAACGCCATTTTCTGGGTGAGTCCGGAGGCTCCCCGGAGCTATCCCAGGCTGATATGCTAATTTCAGACTTTGGCATCATCATGTGTATGGAGTTCTTAGGCCTACCGGGGACCACGGCCAGAACCGGGCCCCCTCAGAGAGGCAGGGGAGCAATGGCCTATAGAAGCCCCCGTGTGGTTGGAAGCATTCTATTCTGCCATCGACCGGGACAGGCACCCAGAAAGGTAAGCGCCCCAAAACAAACCCCTATTCTGGTTAAAATTGCTACCAAAATCCGAACTAGTGGATAGAACTCCCAAACAGAAAAACAAGCAAACTAGTGTGACGTCACACGTCACCGCGCGCTGTCTGCGCAGCTCCCCCCCGGGAGGGGGAAGGTGGAGCCCCAGACCTCCCACGCCGGCTATCCACCCATCAGTTCTGAGGCTGGATGTCAAGACACGCGAAAAACCGCCGACCGGAGGGAGGGAGGGTTGCCGGGGAGCCTCCGGGACTCACCCAGAAAATGGCGTTTCATTACATTCAACGCTGGTTTTCTGGGGGGAGCCCCGTCGGCTCCCCGGAGCTAACTACCCACAGAGGAAGATCAAAGGGACGGAACGGGAGGCGGACACCACCCAAACAACCAAAACGCTAAAACCAAAGGAGCAGGAAAAACAGCGACCCGACCCCCAGAGGCAAATGCCAAAAAGAAAAGAGCCGACGAAAAACAAACCGGAACCGAAGAGGCACTACCAACCGAGGAGAAGACAGAGCACGCTGACCAGAAACCAGGATGGTGCAAGCGGCGCACGAACAGGCCGGAGGGGAAACGAAGCACAAGACAGCTTACTAAGCGGTGTAGAAGCAAGACCGAAAGCAAGCCAAAGCGGCTCCGCCAGCGCCGCACAAAAGAGAGAGGCGACAGTATGTGGCACGACGACGGCCCCCAACCCCCACCAAAAACCAGGCCGACGCTAACAAGAGGAACCACCTAAGAAGGTACAGGAAAAGGAAGGACCGCCAAAACACCCCATACTGCCGCCAAGAGAAACACGCAGGTGGGACACCGACCACCAGCCGGAGGCGAGACCACGAGGCAGACGGAAGCAGCCCGACAAGGCCCCTCCGAGCCCAGGAAAAGGCGGAGCCGTAAGAATTCTCGGGCGCGACCACCGAACTCAGGTGTACAAGGAGAGGAAAGTCTGCCGAACAGACAAA
>WNGS01113158.1:41632284-41659223 GCA_020271785.1 Procambarus virginalis
CGACCGTAAAGGGGACAATGCAATTAGGACAATAAGGAGCAGGGCGGCGCTCCATCAAGTGACCATGGGTTAAGCGAGTATGGCCAATACGCAACTCGCCAGAGCAGTTTCCCATCGCCGGTTCGGTGAGAGGAGGACGCCACGAGGAAACACAACATTCAGAGTACGGAGTTTGTTACCAGTAACAGACGACCAAGAAGCCTGCCAACGGTAAGGATGGAGGAATGGATAACCGGGTAAAAGTCGGAATATGGAATACCTTTACGAGAGATGGACAAGAGCGACAGCTTCCTTGGCGCAGCATCCGCACGCTCATTTAAAGACACCCAATATGGCTGGGAACCCAACAAAACTCAACCGACTTAAACTTACTGTGAACAAGAAACAGCCAATGCTGGATCTCGACAACTACTGGATGAACCGGATTAAGGACCCGAGCGCCATGAGGGCACTACGAGAGTCAACAACTACCACAAAGGAAGACTGACAACGAGAAAGCAGGAGACGAAGAGCATAGAGAATAGCGTAAAGCTCCGCTGTAAAGATGCTAGTCTCCGGAGGTAAGCGACACATATAAGTGCGATCAGGAAAACAACAGAGTAGCCAACACCGTCCGCAGACTTAGACCCATCGGTGAAGACAGAAACGGAGCGGGAGTGAGAAGAAAAGTGTTCAAGGAAAAGGCGTTTTAGAACCGTAGGAGAGGTAAAAGCTTTAGTGACGCGGGTCAAGGATGTACAAAACTGCGGAAGGGGGACTCTCCACGGGGGCAAAGAAGGAACAACACGAGGAGAAACATTAGAAACTCGAACGGAAAGAGAATCCTGTAAGCGAGATAACGGACAGAAAGAGGGAGGTGGTGAAGAGGAACAGGAACCACAGGAGGGGTAAAAGTTAAAGCACGACAGAGGCGAGAGGAAGGATGCTGCAAGGACCGCGCAAGATAGCGAAGACAGTAGCGATCACGGCGGTCCTGGAGAGATAGGAAGCCAGTGTCAACATACAAGCTAAGGACGGGAGTCGAACGAAAGGCACCAGAACTGAGGCGCAGCCCAGTATGGTGCAAAGCATCAAGACGGCGAAGAGCAGAAGGAGAAGCAGAAGAGTAAGCAGGGCAACCATAATCGAGCTTAGACAGGACGAGAGAGGAATGCAAAGCAAGGAGAGTGCGCCTATCCGCTCCCCAAGAAGTATGGGACAACACTCGAAGGAGGGTAAGGGCCTTAGAGCACTCAACACGGAGGTAAGAGATATGGGGAGACCAAGACAAACGAGTGTCAAGGAATAACCCCAAAAGCTTCGCGGAATCTTTGTACTCAATGGGATGTCCATAAAGTGACAAAGAGGACGAAGAACGACCCGTTTCCGAGTAAAAGACATGGCACAAGTCTTAGAAGTAGAGAACTTAAAGCCATGATCAGTGGCCCAAGACGACACGGCATCAATCGCAAGTTGAAGCCGGCGCTGAAGGAAAGGCGAATCATCACCCTGACAGCAAAGGGTAAGATCATCGACATAGAGAGCGGAGAAGACACCTGAAGGAAGAGAGGAAAGAAGACCATTGAGGGCAACCAGAAAGAGAGTAGTGCTCAGAACACTACCCTGGGGCACACCTTCGTATTGCTGAAAAGAGGCAGAGAGAGCGGTACCAAGGCGCACCCGAAAGGAACGACGAGAGAGGAAGCTGCGGAGAAAGAGAGGGAGATGACCACGAAGGCCAAAAGAATGAAGCTGGGATAGAATATGATAACGCCAAGTGGTGTCGTAAGCCTTTTCCAGGTCAAAAAGGACGGCAACAACGGAGGTCTTCGCAGCAAAAGCAGTACGAATATAGACCTCCAAGTTCACCAGGACATCTGTCGTGCTGCGGCACTTGCGGAAACCAAATTGAGAAGGGGAGAGGAGGTGATGGTGTTCCAGGAACCACATCAGACGAACGTTAACCATACGTTCAAAGAGTTTGCAGACACAACTGGTGAGGGCAATAGGGCGAAAGTCCTTAGGGGAAGTACCCAGAGACCCTGGTTTGCGAACAGGGAGGACAACGGCATCGAGCCAGTCCTCAGGGACGGACGACGACTCCCAGATCCGATTATACAGACTCAGTAAATACTGAGACGTGCACGGAGGGAGATGGCGAAGCATCTCATAATGAATACCATCGGAGCCCGCCGCCGTAGAACCGCAGAGGGCCAGGGCAGAACGAAGTTCAGAGAGAGAGAAGGGATCATTATAGGAAAGTCGAAGACGAGTGCAGAAATCTAAAGGACGAGACTCAAGGACAGGTTTACGAAGAAGGAAAGATTGGGAAAGATGAAGACCAGAGCTAACAGAAGAAAAGTGAGAACCCAGTTCAGTAGCAACCTGCAACGGGTCCGCCACAAGAGTACCACGGAGGTGAAGGACCGGGGAAACATCGGGAACGAACTTACCCGCTATCTTGCGGATACGCTTCCAGATCTGTGGCAGGGGAGTTTCGGACGTAATTGTGGAGACATAAGAAGTCCAACAATCACGTTTAGCCGTACGGATGGCCCTACGGGCCACCGCACTCGCTTTCCGAAAGAAAAGAAAAGAATCGGTCGTCTGCCGACGGCGGTGCCTCTTCCAGGCTGCACGCTTACAGCGAACAGCCCGAGCACAGTCCGCATTCCACCAGGGAACACACTTCCGTGGACCCCGAGAGGAAGAGCGAGGAATAGAGCGGAGGGCAGCGTCGATGACAGTGTCATGAAAAAGGAGGAGAGCGCGAGGGAGAGGCAGAAGGGAAAGGTCAGAGAGAGCAGCACTGAGGGTAAAGAGGTTCCAGTCCGCTTTAGCAAACTGCCACCTAGGAAAAGAGAGGGAAGGGCGAAAAGAGAAAAAGGAAACAAGGATAGGGAAATGATCACTGCCATGGAGGTCATCAAGAACCTGCCACGTGAAATCTAGGTAAAGAGAAGAAGAGCAGAGAGAAAGATCAAGACAGGAAAGGGTGCGAGTCCGAGAGTCCAAATGAGTGGGCTCACCAGAATTCAGAAGAGACAGGGAAGAAGAGAGGAGAAACGGCTCAAGAAGGCGACCCCGGGTATTTGTCAAAACGTCACCCCAAAGAGAGTGACGACAATTGAAGTCACCCAGCAGGAGCACAGGCTCCGGCAAGGAGTCCAAGAGGTGTTTCAAATCAGGAAGAGAAAGCGGGACACTTGGGGGGAGATAAATGGAACAAACTGTGTACCATTTCCCCACAAAGATACGAGCAGCAGAACAATGGAGGGGCAAAGGAAAAAGTAAAGGAACAAAGGGAACATCAGCGCGAATCAAGAGGGCAGAAGAATTAGGAGCCCCAGCAACGGCTGGGGGGGGGAGAGAAAGGAATAGCCACGAAAACGACCAGGACGAGCACCAAGCATCGGCTCCTGGAGACAGACACAAAGGGGCGAAAACCGCGAAATTAGAAGTTGGAGTTCGAGGAAATTGGCGTAATAACCTCGAACGTTCCATTGAAGAATAGACAGCGACGAGAAGAGAAAGGACAACAACAGAAAACAAAGAAGAAACAAAGGTGAAAGAGCAACACAGCACGTTAAAGAATATCAGGGTCGGGATCAGGGTCAGCAAAGTCAGGGTTAGGGGGCATGGGTAAACTGAGCAAAGATGGAGGGAAGGAAGCGGGAGAACAGACCAGAGGTGGGCGAGTGGGGTCCGGAGGAGGAAGAGGAGGAGACAATGGAGAGGAGCAGTCAAGGACAGCAGCAGGAAGAGGGGGAGTAGAAAGAGGGGAGCGCACCTCAGCAAGGGCAGCAACCGAAAGGGAAGCAGGGGTCAAAGAAACCTCCATAGCAGGAACAGGGGGCGCAACCACTGAAATGGGAGGGGAAGGAGCAATAGAGCCAGTAGTAGGGGTCGAGGAAGAAAGCGAAGCCTTCTTACCCGCCGGGGAGGAGGAAGGAGAGGAGCCAGGCTTACGCTTCTGACTTAAAGAGACCGGTGTCCCAGCAACTACGTACCGGGCAACGGATTCCAGTGTCTCAACAGGAGAAGCTGAACGAGAGCACACACGACGGCCGGTAGGAGAGCGATGGACATCCGCCCGCACCGACAGGCGGCGGGGAGAGTCAATAGATGGAGGAGGGGGATGGGAAGGAGGATTGGAGGGAGACGAGGAAGAAGACACAGGAGACATGACAGACCGGGTAGAAAGAAGGGGAACCCCAGACAGAGAACCAGGAGGGGGACCCTTCGGGACAGTACTCAAAGGAACAGAGGAGGTATCAGGGTCCAAGGCCCGGAAACGGTTGTGAGTCTGAGGAAGGTGGGAAGGAGACGAAGAGCGCAACACGCGAGCATAAGAGATGTTAGCATAAGGCGGGAGCCGGCGAACCTGGCGCCTCGCCTCAGGAAAAGATAAACGCTCCCGGTGCTTCAAGTTGAGGACGGCTGCCTCAAGCTTGTAATGGATACAGGCACGGGAGAAGGTAGGATGGGCCTCACCACAGTTGAGGCAGCGAGCTTGGGGAGAAGTGCACTCTGACTTAGAGTGACCTTCACCCCCACACAAAGGACAGAGAGAGACAGTCCCAGAGCAGCGGAGGGCACCATGCCCAAACCTCCAGCACTTGTTACAAAGTCGAGGAGAAGGAATATACTCCTGGACAGAGCACCTGGCGCCAGCGAGAATGACAGAGGATGGAAGGGTCCTACCATCAAAGGTGACCTTCACAACGCGAAGGGGTTGACGGCGACGACCACGAGGGGGACGAGTAAACGAGTCAACCTGGAGGACAGAATGGCCTTGGGCATCAAGGATATGCCGAATGTCATCGTGGCAGTCCTGCAGATTCCGAACACCGGTTGCAACATGGGGCGGGAGGAGAATAGTGCCAACACTGGCATTCAACCGAGTGTTCTTAGAGACCCGAACAGGGATCTCACCAAGGCAGGATAAGGCAGCCAAGCGGGAAGCTGCATCCTGAGAAGGAGCAGCAACGACACGTGTACCGAGACGAGTGGGGTTGAAGGTGACAGATGCATCCACGGAATCAACAAGATGCCGATGGAGAGAGAAATCGTCAGGAGGCGCGGAATCAAGAGGGAGGAGATCAAAGTATTTGGCCCATGAAGCAGGACCAAACAAGGCCTGATACGCATCAGTAGAGGAAGGAAACGAGCGAATGCGGCCGTGGCGCTGACGGCGGTGAGAACCCCCTGAGAGAGAGGGGACAAAAGGCGCAGTAGTCACAACGAGAGACTTAGCCGCACCAGGGGACGAAGTGGTCACCACTGGGGGCTGGAGGCTCGACCCAACCACAGAGGAGGGAGGGGAGCTGGGGAAGAAGTCAGGATGGTCAAAGGAGGAGCAAGGTCGGGGCCCAACGCAGCGGGAGCTACGGAGCCTGGTCTTCCAATACAGGCCGACTCGGGGGCTTGGTCGCCCACCCCACGAGCCTGAGAGGGTATAACAGGAACATTCAATGACATAAAGACGAGAAAAAACTTCATCCACGAATGTGCCCCCATACCCACCATGGAGCCACAATTAGAGGCAGGACACCCAACAGGAAGCTATCGCCGATCATGCCGGGGCCCCTAGGGGTGCGTCGTGAGTATACGCCCCACAAACGCCACCTTAAGAACCGTCAGTCCGTCGAGATCGGGTTCAGCGACGAAAGGGGGATTGACAATAAAAGGTTCCCCTCGCTCGAGACGTTGGGTACTACAGTTCTACGGGTGCAAGAGTATGCCTCCTCAAGCACCCGGGCGTCAAAATAGAAGAAGTCCAAAGAAAGATCCAAAACAAGCAAAGGTCGGCAGGAAACGACAAGCAGATAGGAGAAGAGGGGGAGAAAAACGAAACAGAAGGAAAAGGAAAAGATGCTCGGCACAATTGAGAGGACGGCAGCAGGAGCACAAGGCTAGAAAAGGACAGAGGACTGTCCCAAGGAGCATCACACTCCGGCAGCCGCCCACTAAGCCCCCGGCTTACGGCATCAACGGGCCGAGCGGGGAGGGGGGTGGCCTAAGGAAACCCCTTGTATTTGTGAGTATTCCATGTCTGCTGTTGACTGGGGTTAGGCACCCAGAAATGTAGGCATTCCAAAACAGACCCCACTTGGTAGGAAATTGCAGAACTCCCCCAAAAGAAAACGAAGAAACAAGCAAACGTCATCAACCACCGCCACTTGTCCGAACAGCTCTCCTTCCCAGGGACGGGGAGGGGGAGGGGGAAAGGGGAGCCCCAGACCCCGACGGCATCTGCCCATTCCTCAGTTCGTAGACTGAAGATGTCTGGAGCGGTTGTCGACTCTGGCCTCAGTTTCCTGCCGGGATTTGTGCCCTTGTGATGTTGCCTGCTGTTTGTGGTGCGGTGGCCAGGAGTAACGTAGTGTACTGGGGCTGCATGCATTTATGGCTGCCTTCCCTAAGTGCCTTGTAAGTACTACCCTTGGGTTCTAGGGTTATCTTCCCTGGAGCCTTTGGGACCTTGCTCCTGTAGGGGTTTCTGCTGCTCGGCATTTTCCCCGCCCTGGGGACCAGTTTTTATTTGTGGCCTTTGTGTGGCTCTGGGTAGGGAGTGTTGTTGTTGCTGGTTGGGGCGCAAGGTACTGTGCAGCTTGCCTACCTTGTGGTGGCTGTGTTTCCCTGTTCCTCTGTTGTTGTTGTACTTTTGTGGGATTTTTCTTTTCTTTTTGTTTTTCTGCATGGAGGAGGTCTGCCTGGTTTGACTATTCGTCTACCTAGGGAATTTTGGGTGGCCCTCCTCTAGGCCTCCGTGATTATACACTTCACAAGGGTCCAGTTTAGCCCAGTTCCCTCTTTGTTGACATTATCATTCAGATTCAATTGGCTTTGCAACACCATTGCCTGGGTTTCCCATAGGAAACGCTCCACTACGGGCCCTAGAAAATCCCGTTGGGGCTTGGTTGATCAATGGATGTGTCCTCTTAGTCCCATCTCGCTTTGTGCGAGTTTGAGGGTTGTTTGTTGCCCCTTGTCTCAGGGTGACAATCACCTGTTTTGTTTGTTGACCAGACCACACACTAGAAGGTGAAGGGACGACGACGTTTCGTCGTTGGTGTCGCTATGGGTTCCCCTCTTTTCCCTGTTCTTGCTAATTTCTACATGGAATACTTCGAAACTGTTCTTCTTCCTTCTATTGATACTTGTCCCTCTCTCTGGCTTCGCTATGTTGATGACATTTTTGCTTTATGGCCTCATGACCTTAGTCTTTTCCAGCCTTTCCTCTCCTCTCTTAACAATCTGGCTCCTTCTATCCATTTCAAAGTTGAGTGGGAATCTAATTCCCTCCTTCCTTTTCTTGACGTTTACGTTCACAGCTCTGTGTCTGGGTTCTCTTTCTCTGTCTACCGCAAACCCATGCATAGTGGCATGTACATTCACTTCTTTTCCTACCATCCTCCTTCTGTTAAGAAAAGTGTCCTCGTCTCTCTCTTCCTCCGCGCTCTACGCATCAGCGACCCTCAGTTTCTTGATTCTGAAATTGCCTTTATCTACAAATCATTCTCTCGCCTTGGTTACCATTTGCATTTCATCAACTGTGCCTACTCTCAAGCTAAACAAAATTTCTTTCATCCTAAACCTGCTTCCAACACTAGTAGTACTATGCCTTCCCTTCATATCTGAACTCAAAACCTTTACCAATACCTTTCGTCCTCTTGACATTAAACTCGCCTTTCGACAAACTAACACACTTCGTAGCAATCTAGTTCACACTGCTCCTCCTGCTTCTAATGCTGCTGGTGTCTACTCTATTTCCTGTTCGTCTTGTTCTCTCCAATACTTTGGCGAAACTGGCCGTACACTGAATGACAGACTTAACGAACACAAGAGAAGTGTTAAGTCTGCAGACACTAACAATGCTCTCTTCTGTCGTGTGAGGAATTCCAATCATCCCATTGATTGGTCTTCCTCCAAAATAATCTTTCCTGCCTCTACTCTACACAGATGCCGTCTTGTTGAATCGGCTCTAATACACAATGTACCCAACATGAACTTGAGTCCTAGCTTTGTTGCTGTGGACTCTTCCCTTTCACAGTATATACTTAAATGATCTAATCTTTCTAACATGACCTAACATAAGCTTACCCTTCCATTTATCTTTCTTTCTCTTTCCTTTTCTTTCTCTCTTCTCTCTTTTTTCTGTTCATTGTTTTCTCTTACGTTCCCTTACTATCCTCTTCTTATTCCTATTACTATCTCCTTCTCATTCGGTGGTTATAATAGCAGCTGCCTCGTATGGGCCAATAGGCCCTCTGCAGTTCTTATTCCTACTACTATCCCCTCTACTACAACTTACCTTGCTCCTCACCTCTCTCTTGCCTATATATATTGCCTGCATCTACTTCCTCATCACATTGGCATAGATGGTAATGAAAAGGCAGACTCACTAGCAAAAATTGCCACTGCTCTACCTGTTGTACAGGTTCAAATACCTCCAAGTTTCTCACAGATTAAGGAGTAAATTAAGAAGAAAATATTCACAACTGTCAAAAGTCGTCACAGAGCTAAAGTTGCAGAAGGAAGATCCACTGCGATATGGTACGAACAAGCCACTGGTTACTCCTCTTTCAAGCCTGGCAAAAAGATATCCAGAGATATTGCAGTAGCCATACACAGACTCAGACTTGGTTACAAGTGCTGCTGGGAGGTAATGAACCCAATAGTTAAAGAGTGTCACATCTGTGAAACAGAAGCAGAGGCGCCACTACTGCACTACTTACTGGAATGTGAAGCTACTGAAGCCCTGTGCATCAAACTCAACATTAATCCATCAACAGCAGCTGCATTATTCCACTGCAACTACAATGATTAGAAAAGCTGTTGAGGAATGGGACTCACTAGTGAGCATTCTGCATCTACATCCGCCACCAAGATAATGTTAATAAAACAAGACTAAAACCAGTGCACTAAAACAGAAGCGATAAATAAACAGGGAAAAAGGGGGAATCCCCTCCTCCATTTTAAACTTAGACCCAAATATCACAGAAACAAGGTTATCGCGAATAACCGAACTCAATTACGGGCTCGCCATAGGCCGCGCTACATGGACACTTCGTTCTGAGTAGCTAAATCTGAAACAGCAACAACATTCCTCATCACAATCGACTTGAGAATGGTCCAGGACGGACCGAAACGTCATCGTCCCTTCACGTCCTAGTGTGTGGTCTGGTCAACATACTTTAGCCACGTTATTGTGACTCATCGCCTGCACCTGTTTTGTCTCCATCATGTACCTGAGCGAGTCAAGCTCCCCGCTCATGCCCCAGTTTAACCATTCTTCTTCGAAAGATCTTAGGGGTCAGACGGCTTACACGTTGCATAGTATAGGTTGTTGCAATGCGCTAGGTTGGTTACCCGTTCGGATGCCCTGGGGCTGTCCCGTGTTGGTTTTAGGGACAGAACGTGGGGGGGGTGTTGGTCGCTTCGACCTTGGTTCAGTCTGCGTCTTCCGGTCCTTTCCCGGTTGGTGTGGTTTGCTCTGCTTCACCCCCCTGCCCCGAACCCTCCTTCAGGGGGTTCGGGGCTGGCAGGGCAGGCTTCTTCCCCATGAACTTTGTCTGGTCATCTTGGAGTGGGTGCGCTTGAGGGTGGTCTAAACAACCCCATCCCTCAGGTGGGTTTCCCGCCTGTTTCCAGTGCCGAAACGGGACTGTGCAGATCTGAGGTTCATTCTAGACGTGTCCTGTCTGAACCCATGGATTCCTTGCCTTTCAGATGATCACTCTGTCTCAGGTCTGGCTTCTTTTGAAGCTGGGTGTCTGGATGGTGTCCTTGAACCTCAAAGATGCGTGTTGGCACGTTTCTATTCATCTGTGGTTCGGGGATTGGTTAGGATTCCAATCAGGCTTACCATTTTCATTGCCTTCCTTTTGGTTTCAATCTGGCACCTTGTGTATTCAGGCATCTTACCTGGGTCGTGGTGACCCATCTTCTTCTGCTAGGGGTTCGGGTCTTGGCCTACTTTAACGACTGGCTGGTGTGGGCTCCCAGTCGGTCCGCTTGTCTGCTCGCCAAGGGTGTGGTCCTTTCCCAGCTTGCTGGGTTCGGGTTCCTGTTGAATTGGAGGAAGTTCCATCTGGTTCATCCAAGGTTAGGACATGGCTGAGCGTTGTTTGGGACTCTCAGACTGCTTCCATGTCTCTCCCTCAGGAGGCATTGCTGCGGCTGTAGTCTCGCCTTCTGCTGTTTCTGGGGGGGGGGTTCCGGGTCACGAGGTGGTTGCTCGAGCAATTGTGCGAGAGCTTGAACTTCGCTGTGCTGGTCTACTCGCTGGGTTGGGTACGTCTTTGGCATTTGTTCTGGTTCCTTCGGGGATCCCCTTCCACTTCTCTCGCGATCACTGGGTTCATCCTAACGAGGGCCTTGCGTTGGTTGTTGCATAGCCAGCTTCTTCTTCAAAGTTTTCGGGGTTCAATGCCTTGGTGCCTATCCGACTGGGGTAGGTCTCTTGGCTGGGGCTTTGTGACCAGTGCTCACCAAGCTGGCCAAGGGTGATGGGGCCCGTCCTTCCATTGGGCTCACAGCACTGTGCGGGAGTTCTCTGTTGTTTGGTTTTCGCTTCAGAGGGTTCGGGTCGCTCGAGGTTCGACCATCCGGCTCCATTCACACTGTTCTCTGGTGGTTCATTACCTGGACTGCAGGGGTTCTCTTCGGTCCTTGCATCTCTGGGGCTGGTTGCTTCGTGTGGCTCGTCTGCTGGCTTCTTGGGGTTTGGCTCTTCGTGCAGTTCATATCCGGGAGTGTCCGATATCCTGGCGGATGGCCTGTCTCGGTTCATTCCTCTGTCCACGGAGTGGAGTGTTGATGCCTACTCCTTCTGTTGGCTCTGCCGGATGTATGGTCTCCCGAACGTGGACCTCTTCCCGTCTGCATGGTCTTGGTATCTCCCGATCTATGTGGCGCCCTTCTCCGACTGCGAGGCTGTTGCGGTGGACACCTTTCAGCAGGGCTGGTCGAGGTGGGAATACCTGTACCTCTTTTCCCCGGTCAAGCTGTTGCTTTGGGTTCTGGTTTGGTTAGAGTCCCCTACCAGGGGAGAGTGGTCCTCGTGGTCTCTTGGTGGCCGGCCCAACCTTGGTTCCTAGTGCTACTTGCTTTGTGTGCAATCCCGGGATTTTTCCCACGGCTCCGCCTCTTCCAGCAAGTCAGACCGGTCTGGTACTCAGCTGGTTTGGTCTTCTCCTCTGCTCTTTATGTCTGGTCTTTTTGAAGCAGGTTTATCACCATTTGTATGGTGATAATCTTGGTTTATCACCATTTGTATGGTGATAATCTTGGTTATCACCATTTGTATGGTGATTAGGTGGCTTCGTTGATGGTGTCCCACCTGAAAGCTTCGTCTCATCAACAGTATGAAGTTTCCTGGCATTCGTTCTCCCATATTCTCTCTCGTTGTAAGTTTCTTCTATTTCAGATCAGGTTGTCTTGTCCTTTCTGTTTTGACATTTTTGAGGACTCATTTGATGCCTAATACTGTTGCCTCGTATCGTATGGCGCTGACAGAGCCACTCCAGCTTGTTTTGGGTTGGATGTTGCTTCTACCCGGTTCCTTAAGCTTTCTCGTGCTTTGTTTCACCTCCGGCCTGCTCGTACACCACTTGAGCCATACTGATCCTTGGTCAGGTTGCTCTTCTATCTTTCCTCTCCTCGGTTTGTGGTGGCCCTTTTGGTTCAAGATTGTTTTTCCAAGGCTCTGTTTCTGTTGGCATTGGCCTCTGGGGGGTTGGGTCAGGGAGCTGCATGCTCTCGTCTGGCACATTGGTTTCCTGCTCTTTCGGTCCTGGTGGTAGGTTTGTTCTGTTGCAGCCTTCTCCTCCTTTTCTTAGGATGAATGAGACAGCTGTTTTTTGAAGGGGTCCTTGGGCCATTGATGCCTGGTTGGTCAGGCTGGGGGGTGCATTGTGCTTTAACTTCAGAGGCTGGAGATGTGCTTTGGGTTGATCCGGTTTCCTTCGTTCGCTGTTCCAAGGCTCAGGTCTCCCAGGTCGTTCACAGGGTTATTAAGTCTAGCCATCCTGTGGTCTATCCTCGTGCCCATGATGTTAGGAAGTTTGCGGCATTGGCTGCCGTGTTTGGCAACATGTCTTGGGCTGATATTCGGGCTCGGAGATTTTGGAAGGCGAACGGGGCCCTGGCTGCCTGTTATTTGGATAACGTTCCTGCTCCTCGGCATTCCTGTGTTGCTTTGGGTTGTTGCCCATTGTCTCGACTTTGTGTTGAGAAGTTTGTGGCTGCCTCCTCATGGGTAAGTCCATCTTTTCCTTATCTTTGGTTATGTAGCTAAAGGGAGCCGATGGGGCGCCCCACAGAAAACCAGCGTTGAATGTTATGAAATGCCATTATTGGGTGAGTCCCGGAGGCTCCCTTGCAACTTTCCCTCCCTCCCAGTTTTTACCGTTGTTTGATGCTTAGCTTCCGAACTGGAGTGCTGGGTAGCCAGCGCGGGGAGAGAAGGGGTGCGTGGACGAGCGGTACGGCAGTAGAGTGGCGCCTGGGTATTGAGTGTTGAGGGAGTTCTACCTCTCTTTTCGGTTTTTAATTGTAATTTTCTTAGCATGTGGGGTTTGTTTTGTTATGCCTACCTTTCTGGGTGCCTAACCCCGGTCGATGGCAGATAAGAAAAACCCCAACCACAAGGGGGGGGGGGGTTCCAGGGCCATTGCTCCCTGCAAGCTCTCTGAGGGGTCCAGGTACTGGCTTGTGGTCCCTGGTTGGTCGAACTCCTTTGACTAATGCCCTGGTCTATATCTCACTAATATCTTCCTGGAGTCTGATAGCTCCAGGAAGCCTCCGGGGCTCACCCAGAAAATGGTGTTTCATTATATTCAATGCTGGTTTTATATGTTGAGTTTTGATTGTCCAGATGGTATACCAGAGCTCTTTGCTATCAACTGGCTCCTGGTCAATCCGGGGCTGATAGATCACAAAATAATGGGAGGTGCTGGTTGTGGGAGGTGAGTCAAGGAGCCACCTAGGGGATTCCCCCCAAAAAAACTGTGTTGAAAGTAAGGAATGCCTCGTTCTAGTTGAGCCCCTGTGGCTCCTTGACTCACCCTCACTACCAGGTTCATCAGTTTATGGTTTATAAGCTCCAGACTGACTGGGACCCAACTGACAGCTGGGAGGTCTGGGATGCCACCTGTTGGTGACCGTTTACACTAGGGCATTCAAACTAGTTTCAATTGTACCAATTGTTTGGGATGAATTATTTGCCGAGTCGCTTAGTTGTTTCAGTTTTTTGTTTACTGTGAACCTTGCGGTTGACTGTATTACTTTAATGACTTTATGGATGCTTTCTCAGTCTGGGTTCATTATAACAATCCACAGCTGTCTGCACCTTTATGAGGGGGCCAGGTTCTTGTTCTGGTCCCCAGTAGGCCAACAGGACACCTATGGCTAATATGACTTAGTAGGAGAAGCCATCTGGGTGAGATAGTTTCAGGATGCAACCAGGGGCTCCACCAGAAAGAGGCATTTCATTATAGTCAATGCTGGGTTTTTAATTTGGTAATGCAAAGGCTGTGGTTATTTTCCTTTATTAATTTACCATTACATTTGTGGCTCTTTAGAACTTAGTTGTAGGATGTTGGGATTTGTGGTTGTGCACAGGGCATGTCAAGTTCATGATCCAGTCAATAGATCTAGTGGGATCTTGTCTTAGCACCCAAGTGACCTACTTTGAATCTTGTTTTTTTATATTAATTCAAAGCTTTATTTATTTTAGGATACAAGATGATGAGGGGTCGCATAGGTTGCTGTTAGATTCAGAGTGTCCCAGCCCTCAGCCTTCTCCTCAGCCAGATACTTGCTTTGCTGTGTCTCATCCTCTGGCTGCTGTAACATTCAGTACAGGTGAGTCACTCTCATGTAATTATTATTGCCCCATGTGGAACTAATGCAGCTTTATCACACTTGATCATCCATGAATATGTTTTCTGGGGGGAAGCACCCTTGTGGCTCCCTCAAGCTATGCACTGAGGGAGCTCCCATCTACTAGGCTACATTAGCTGTGGGGTTCTATAGGCCTACCAGGGACCAGAGCCAGATCCTGGAGCCACTCACAGAGGCACAGGGAGCATTGATGTTTCACCAGCTCACCTTTTCTCAAACAGAAAATTAGTAAGTCAAAAGTCAGTCAGCATTGCTTTTCCTGCCTCCAGTGGCCTTGACCTGGCTGCAGGGCCGCCGTCTCGTCGTGATGAGTAAGCTTTGGGTGACTCGGTGGTTTATCAAGCAGTTGTGTAGGAGCCTAAACTTTGCCTGCATAGTGTATCTACTGGGCAAGGTGTGGCTTTGGTGGCTGTTTTGGTATCTTTGGTTCAGTCCCTTTAGCTACCGCTGTAATTGTTGAGTGTAGGCCCCATTGGCTCTTTGCTTGCTGCTATGTCTCCTTTCTCTTTGGGCTTTTCGGGGTTCGGTTCCCTGGTGCCTTCCTCCATTTTTGCTCAGCGTCTTCATGTATGTCATGACTCTGGGTTGGGGCTTTGTGATCAAGCTGGCCATAGTAATTTGTCTCCTCTTCTTTGTCAGACTCACAGTACAGTTTGAGAGCTTGCGACCGTGTGGCATGTGCTGTGGATTGTTTGTATTCCTCTGGGCTCTGTGCTCCTGCTACATTTGGACTGTTCCCCATGGTTCATTATCTCAACCAGGGAAGGGGAGGTTAACTTTGGTCCCTTGCTCTTTGGAGCTGGATGTTTCGAGTAGCTCTTCCTCTAGGTTTTCCGTGTTTAGCTCTCCGCACTGTTCATGTTAAGGGTGGTGTCCAACATTCTCAATGATGGTCTGTCCCATTTCCACGGAGTGGACCATCGATGCTGCCTCCTTCCTGTGGTTTTGCAAGATGTGTGGGGCCAAAGGTTGACCACTCTCACCGAATTCATTAAAATTCATTGAATTTTAGATCGAATTCAAAAGGTGACACCTCTAGTGTCAACACCTGCATCAGAGGAGCTCCAGGACCTAGATTCACGAAGCTCCAAGTATTTCTTCGTAAGTAGGTTTGCTACGAAGGTTCCTAAGTATGCCCTAAGAAGATGCTTAGGTGCAATTCACGTAGGTCCACTTAGGAAGATATTTGGGTTCTGGGTCTGGTTCACCTGCGTGCCAATAGAGGTCTCTACTGTGTTTCGTTTTGCCAATCATAGACCAAGCAACATTCTTCATATTCAAGATTTAGCGCTGGCTTATCGGAGCTCTACTGCCTCCTATTTACATTGATTTTTCTTATAAAATTAGTATATTTCGAAGAAAACTATGTTTTTTTCAACTTCTACAGGCAGCACCGACATTGTAGTAAACAAATATGTTACATTTGTTGTTTACCTACGTAATTCTAAAAGATACTGTGTAGCTGTTCTTGTTGCTCAGAAGATGTGCTGACAATTATTATATATATTTACTGAATTTACCCAAGGGCCACCAACTATCAAGTGGCCTCGATGAGGACAGAAAGCCGGCAGCTTGTTAAAGGGCCCGCCATTTGTCTTAATGATATTTTCTGTGGGGAGTCACTACGGCTCCCTGGAGCTTATCGGTCTAATGTATGTTATATTAGACCGGGACATTAGCTAAGGAGTTCAGACCTACCAGGGACCAGCACCAGAACCTGGCCCCTTCAGAGAGGTTTCAGGGAGCAATGGCCCTGGAAAACTCCCTTGTGGTTAGGGTTTTCCTTATCTGCCATCGACCGGGGTTAGGCACCCAGAAAGGTAGGCATAACAAAACAAACCCCGCATGGTAAAAACTAAAACAAAAAACCGAACAGAGAGGTAGAAACTCCCTACAATCCCAAAGAAACAAGCAAACAAGCAAACATCACACTTTACTGCCACTACAATTGTCCGCGCAGCCCTCCCCGCCCCGAGAGGGGGAGGGGGGAGCCCTGGACCTACCGCGCCGGCTGCCTAGCTTCAGTTCATAAGCTAATGTCAACCGGGATAGACGCTTCTCTGGCCTCAGTTTCCTAGGCGGTGTTTGCCTTGTGTGGCGTTCACTGCCGTGTGTTGTGTTGTGCGGTGGCCAGGAGTACCTCATCAGTGCCGGGGCTGCATGCGCTTAGGGGCTTCCTTCCCTAAGCGCCCTGTGAGTACTGCCCCTGCGTGACAGGGTTATCTTCCTGGGGCGTTCGGGAACCTTTCCCGTAGAGGTTCTTGCTTCTCGGCATTTACCTCGCCCTTGGGGCCAGCTGGGGCTTGGGGCCCTTGTTTGGCCTTGGGTAAGGATTTGTATTGTGCTGGTTAGGGCGTCAAGGTGTTGCACAGCCTGCCACCTAAGCGGTGACCGGTTCCTGTTGCCTCTGGAGACGGTGTACTTTTGCGGGGTTTTTCTTTTGTTTTTATTTTCATGGCTAGTGGGGGTCTGCCTAGTGTGGCTATAGTTCCACTGGTAGTGTTTGGTGGCCCTCTGCTAGGCCCCCGTGATTGTACACGTTTCAGGGGTTTTCAGTGCTATCCTCCTCCCTCTTGTTATTTTTGGGTTTCTTAACCGGTTAGCAACACCTTGCCCGGGCTTCCCGTAGCAGTCAGCCTACTGGCCCTGGAAACCCCTGTCTGGGCTAGGGGGACCATTGAATGTGTCTTCCGGGTTCCAACCCGTCTTGTACGGGATCGTTGGTTGCTGTGCCCTTGTCTCCGGGTGACAGTCGCCACTTTTACCTCCGTCATGCAGCCTGTTGGGTCACTGACACCTTGACCCGGAGTCTTGCGAGAGATTCTCTGCTTGTTCTCCAGTACTCTGCTGATGTTATTACTGTTCAGAGTACAGGCGGCATTCGTGTTGCAAGCTAGGTTAGGTTGCTGCAACACGCTGGGTTGGTTTCCCACTCGGATGCCAAGGGGCCGCCCCGTTTTGGTTAGGTGCTGTTCGCCCCTTTCCCTCCCTGTTCCCGGCTTCGGACCGTCTGCGGGTTTCGGGGTTGGAGCGGGGTTTAGTTGCGGCCGAGACTCGGGCGGTTTTCGGGGGCTGCCCCGTTCGGGTTGGGGACGGAGGTTTTTGAGCCTGTTCCTCCTGCCAAGGCTTCTGCATCTTACCAGCGGCCCTTTCTTGCTGCTTTTCCCATGGACTCTTCCTTTTCTTTAAGGGCGGAGAGCATGGAGGACGGCTCTGCCCCGGGGCCTCTGTTGTTGGTTCCCGGGGTTGTGGGGGATGCCTGCTAGCAGTTCTGGGGTGGTTTGCCCCTGCCTGGGTTTTCTGCTTTTGGGCGGCGTTTTTCGCTCATCCAGTCTGCTTGCTTCCCACTTTTGTTGACGTGTTTTTGTATCATTAGCGTCAGTCACAGCCCCTGCTGGCGGCCATTTTCGTCTGCCGGTTTCCTGGCGTGGCCACCAGGGTGGCGTTGCGGTTTGTTTACATGTGACTGGGTGTGCGAGCGAGCTTCTTGGGCGAGTTTTCACCTTTTTTCAGGGGTTTTTATTCTCCTGTTGTCGTTCTTTGCTTTTCTGGTGTTTTCTGGCCGTTGCCTGTTCCTCTTGGAACGTTTGGGTGTTGATTTTACACCGGGTTTTCCATATTTGTATGTATTGGGCACAGTGTCCCCTGGCTGTTATCCTTGCTCCCACACCTTGTCCCTCGGTTTTTGGTCTGTTATGACCGTTTTCCCAGGGGGTTCTGTCTGGGGGCTGTGCTTTGCCTTTCTGTGGTGGTTTGGGCTCCCCCTGGTTCGATTCTGGGTTCCTTTGGGTTCTTTGGTTTCGTTCCGGAGGTTTCTTCCTCTTGGGCCCCCTTTGTGGGTTCAGTGGGGGTTCGTGGGTTAGGGGACAGACGTGTCGTCGTCGCGCTCCGTGAAAACACTGGAATAAACCGGGCTTTTTTAGGATTACAACTATGGATTACGGCCACAGTGATCACCCAGTGCATAGTGACCCGTAGGAAAGTTGAATACAGAAATTAAAAATGGAACTTTGAGATAAATACAGAATAAACGTGGTCCCACGTGGTGAGCCAGTGCCACCAGGCTCATGTGTACAGGCACAAGCGATATATATCAAATATAGCGAGCAGTGATACGGTGAACAGTGAAGTGGAACGTGTAACATAACATATAAATTAGTGAATAGTGTTAGAGAATTGTACATGAAAAAGTATAAATGTAAAGTTGTGGAGGAGGCATCACACTTGTGTTTACACCACAGCCACGAGGCCTACACAGTGTAAGGGACGTCCCTCAGTAACAGTATACTCCCTCAGTGATAATATACCAGCAATATATACTGTAATACGGGCAAGTAGGTTTAGGAACTAGTAATAGAGTAAGTTAATAACATTGTAAGCCGGAAGAAAGCAGAAATTCCCTTAGGAAAATACAGGCAAATAATCAGTGTATAAATCAAGTAACTGGCAACCGGTGACATCCTGCCCCCCCCCCCGACCTGGGACAACAACGGTCAACTATACGGTCCCAAGAGGACCATATTTTCTCCACAAGGCGATAAGTACCCCCACATAAACTTTAACAAATAAACATATGTAATATTATAAATATACTGTATACATATTATATATACATATATATAATATTATAAATATATGCATATAATATTATAACATCACAAACCCAACATGGAGGTGTGTGGAGGCTGCCATAAGGCACTTCGGAAGACTGTTGTAGGCATTGTATGTAATATTTGTAACATAAGATTTCACCTGAGTTGTACAGGATTACCTACACAATATGCAAACCGGGAAGGTACCTACTGGATCTGTGAAAGTGACAGACAGGTGTGGGAAAACATTGCCAAACTAATGAATGACATTCCTGAAGTACACAGGCTACAATTCACACAAAAACTACCAGAAATATATGCAGAGTATATAAAGACAGCAACGAACTCTGAGCACAACCCAGGGATTGAGAATTTAGAGAGTCAAAGTAGCAATGTAGAAGGACATAGCGTCGAGGTACACAAAAATGAAGGCAATATTGTAGAGCAAACTGGTGATATGAATAAGGAGATAAAAAATGAGACGAATGAGAAAGACGAAAGCAACAAGGCGAAAGATAAGGGTAATACCGAGAATAAATGCAGAAACGAGAAAGTTGGAACAAAAATCACAGAGGTAGCCAAGTCGTACACGGATACAAACAAGAATAATGCAATCACAGATGAAAATATTTGCAGGTATTATGCAAAAGGACAGTGCAGATATGGGCCCAGAGGCACGGAATGCTCATTCATGCACCCACGGAAATGCCGGAACTGGTTAGGGAAAGGCAGATGTCGTTTTGATACTGAGTGTAGATATTTTCACCCTAAGCTATGCAAACTCTCAGTTAATGAGAGGAAATGCTACGATCTTCATTGCCCCGATTTCCACGTCAGAGGTACACAGCGCTATATAAGAGAGGAAGTCCAATATAATAGCCCTGAACATTTTTTAGAGGCAGGCAGAAACAGAGGGAGAAACAGACAGGCAGAAACGTGGCAGGAGTACGGATGGAGAGGGGGAAATGCCCGAGACTGGACTACATTTCGTCATCAAGCCCACACATACTACACCCCCCAACTACACAGAGACTACCACACTCCCCAATATCACTTCCAAAACTGGACAAACCATTGCCACAACAACACACCCTGGGTCAGGGTAGAGAGGAGGGAGAACCACCAAAACCTTCCAGAAGTGACACACAATATGGACAATCATTCATTTTTGCAAACATTCAAGGTCTAAAGCCAAAGTCAAGAAATAAAGTCAAGTTCATAAATGGTCTCCTATTAGAGTCAAACTCCATATTTGGGGCATTCACGGAAACTCATACAAAAGATTACATGGATGGTGAAATCTGGATTCCAAATTATAATTTATACAGATGTGATAGAAAAACTAGGTCAAATGGAGGAGTAGGTCTGTATATTAAAGAGGACCTGGTATGCACAGAACTACTAAACTCAACTAATGAGGTGGTAGAGGTACTTGGAATTAAGGTAGAGAAACTAAACCTAATTATTATTTTAATATATAAACCGCCAGATACAACGGTTGAGGAATTCACAGAGCAGATGCACAAAATAGAGAACATACTTGATGACCTAGCAAACCCAGCTCCAGATATTATCTTCCTTGGAGATTTCAATTTACCGAGTCTAAGATGGAGAATGGCAAACACAAATATCATAGCAGGGAATGACCCGGGAAATAACCAGCCACAGGTCAGAGAACTTTTGAGATTCTGTGACAAATTCTCGCTCAATCAACAGATTACAGAACCAACTAGGAACGAAAACACACTAGACTTGTTATTCACAAACAATGATGAACTAATCAGAGACATAACAATCTCAGATACTTCATACTCAGACCATAAGCTCATTGAAGTGCGAACTAGCATAAATAACGGTAGTAGATCTAAGAGACCCAACAAGCGAGAAGGAATATTCAATCAATTCAATTTCAACAATAAGAGGATTGACTGGGAAAAAATAAATGTAGACCTTTCAACCATTCAATGGGAGACGGTCTTAAGCGACAAAACTCCCACACAGGGAATAGCTCAACTGACAGCTGAAGCTTACAAGGTCTGCTTGAAGCACGTGCCGGTGAGGAGGGGCAGAAAGAGGAACACTCTAGAAAGAGAACGCAGACGACTGTACAGGAGAAGGAAAAAAATAACGGAAATGCTTCGGCAGACACAACTATCACAAGCAAGGAAAATAAGCCTAAGCAGGGAGATCGAAGAAATCGAACAAACGTTGAAGCGATCATATGAGTCTGAGGAAATGGAATTGGAACAGAGAGCTATACAAGAGATAAGGAAAAATCCGAAATATTTTTTCACATACGCTAAATCAAAATCCAAAACCTCGACCAGTATTGGACCGTTAATTACAAATGAAGGTACGTACACAGAGGACAACAAAGAGATTAGTGAAATTCTAAGAAGCCAGTATGAGGCTATGTTTAGCACACCAATTAACAACATGAAAGTTGATGACCCAGACAGCTTCTTTATGAATGACATTCAAGCTGCAGATAATATAACGGATATTACCACAAACTCGGAAGACTTTGAAAGAGAAATTGACAATATGCCCATGCACTCAGCCCCTGGGCCTGACTCATGGAATTCAATATTCATAAAGAAATGTAAAGTACCAGTAGCGAGAGCACTCAGCGTAATATGGAGAAAGAGCCTGGATACAGGGGAGATACCAGCAGCACTTAAATCTGCAGATATAGCTCCGTTGCACAAGGGGGGGAGTAAAGCCTTGGCAAAAAATTATAGGCCAGTTGCACTAACATCACACATAATAAAAGTGTTTGAAAGAGTGATTAGGAATCAAATTTCTAGTTTTATGGAAAACAATGAATTGCACAATCCAGGACAACATGGATTTAGAGCGGGAAGATCCTGTCTGTCACAGTTACTCAACCACTATGACAAAATCACAGAAGCCCTAGAAGAAAAGCAAAATGCAGATGTTGTATACACAGACTTTGCAAAGGCTTTCGACAAATGTGACCATGGGGTGATAGCTCACAAAATGAGGTCAATGGGAATAACTGGAAAAGTAGGACGCTGGATACTCAATTTCCTGTCGAACAGAACACAAAGAGTAACAGTCAATCAGATAAAATCGAGTCCAAGCGATGTTAAAAGCTCTGTACCTCAAGGTACAGTCCTTGCACCGCTACTGTTCCTTATTCTCATATCTGATATAGACAAAAATACACGTCACAGCTTCGTGTCATCCTTCGCAGATGACACAAAAATCAGCATGAAAATTACCTCTGCTGAAGACATTGAAAAACTACAAACAGATGTCAACAAAGTTTTCGATTGGGCAGCAGAAAATAATATGATGTTTAACAGTGATAAATTTCAGGTACTCAGGTACGGCAAAAATGAGGATCTGAAACATAATACAGGGTACAAAACACAATCAAATCTTCCCATAGTAGAAAAACAGCATGTCAAGGATTTGGGAATAATGATGTCCGACGATCTAACGTTTAGGGAGCATAACCAAGCAAATATCGCATCAGCCAGAAAAATGATCGGATGGATTACGAGAACTTTCAAATCCAGGGATCCCATCACAATGGTTGTACTCTTCAAGTCACTTGTGTTGTCCCGTCTCGAATACTGCTCAGTACTCACTTCCCCCTTCAGAGCAGGAGAGATTGCTGAAATAGAGGGAATACAGAGAACATATACGGCACGCATAGACGAGATAAAACACCTAAATTATTGGGATCGTCTCAAAGCTCTCCAAATGTACTCTCTAGAAAGGAGACGAGAGAGATACCAAATAATATACACGTGGAAAATACTGGAGGGCCAGGTCCCAAATCTACACAGTAAAATAACAACGTACTGGAGTGAACGATATGGAAGAAAATGCAAGATTGAACCAGTGAAGAGCAGAGGTGCCATAGGCACAATCAGAGAGCACTGTATTAACATCAGAGGTCCGCGGTTGTTCAACGTCCTCCCAGTGACTATAAGAAATATTGCCGGAACAACCGTGGACATCTTCAAGAGAAAACTGGACTGTTTCCTAAGAGAAGTCCCGGATCAGCCGGGCTGTGGTGGGTATGTGGCTCTGTGGGCCGCTCCAAGCAACAGCCTGGTGGATCAAACTCTCACAAGTCGAGCCTGGCCTCGGGCCGGGCTTGGGGAGTAGAAGAACTCCCAGAACCCCATCAACCAGGTATCAACCAGGTATCAGGGGGCTTTGTTTCCTAGTGTGACCCGGTTCTGCCTTCTGGAGTTCTGGGGTCTTCCTGGCTTGCAGACTGATCTTTTTGGGTCTTGGCACATGTTGTGGTCATGCCGGGACTTTGAGGTTTTGTTGTCGAGGTGGGCCTTTTGATGCAGTTTTGTGCCTTCTTTGCCTGGCCGACGTGGTGCTCTCTGCCCACTGGTCGGCGACTTGTACTTTTCTTTTAAAATGTACGTGTGTGTGTACGCATGTACATGTGTACGCTGTGTGTGTGTGTGCACATGTACTCACCTAATTGTACTCACCTAATTGTGCTTGCGGGGGTTGAGCTTTGGCTCTTTGGTCCCGCATCTCAACTGTCAATCAACAGGTGTACAGATTCCTGAGCCTACTGGGCTCTATCATATGTACATTTGAAACTGTGTATGGAGTCAGCCTCCACCACATCACTTCCTAGTGCATTCCATTTATTAACTACTCTGACACTGAAAAAATTCTTTCTAACGTCTCTGTGGCTCATCTGGGTACTAAGTTTCCACCTGTGTCCCCTTGTTCGTGTCCCACCCGTGGTGAAGAGTTTGTCTTTGTCCGCCCTGTCAATTCCCCTGAGAATTTTGTAGGTGGTTATCATGTCTCCCCTTACTCTTCTGTTTTCCAGGGATGTGAGGTTCAGCTCCTTTAGCCTTTCCTCGTAGCTCAATCCTCTCAGTTCCGGGACGAGCCTGGTGGCATGCCGCTGAATCTTCTCTAACTTTGTCTTGTGTTTAACTAGGTATGGACTCCAGGCTGGAGCTGCATACTCCAGGATTGGTCTTACATAAGTGGTATACAGGGTTGTGAAAGATTCCTTGCACAAGTTTCTGAAGGCAGTTCTTATGTTGGCCAGTCTAGCATATGCCGCTGATGATATTCTTTTGATGTGGGCTTCTGGGGACAGGTTCGGTGTGATATGTGTATACACACGGGTGTGTAACATACCTTGTGTGTATATGTATATGTATGTGTATATACATAATGTGTATATGTGTGTGTGTACTTTTTCTTTCGGAAGGGGTTCTGTTCCCTTCTCTGTTGACGGAGCACTGGGGGAGCAGCTTGCTCTGTTGACTCTTGCATGGTCCCGCTGTTGGTGGGCGCTTTTGGTTGTCTTCCGGCCTCTGGTGGCGTCGGTGGACGGCTTCTCCCCCCTTTGGGGGGGGGGGGGTTCAGAGCTGGCGGGGTGGGCTTCTTCCCCTGTGCTTTTTCATGTCATCTTAGTGGGTGCATTGGACATGGTCGATGCGCCCCATCCTTCTGGGGTTCCCGTCTGCTCTTTGCAGTCATGGGCCTTTCGCATCTGCGGTTCTTCTGGACTTGTTCAGTCTGCGCCCTGGATTCTATGCCCTCCTCGGAGGACTGTTGTCTCCTGTCCGGCTTCTGTTGGGGCCGGGTGCTTGGATGGTGGCCCTGGACCTCCAGGTCACTTCTTGTGTCAGCTCGTTCCTCTCCAGTTTTCTGGGACTGGCACAGTTAGTGGTGGGGCTTCAGGCTTGCTGCTTTTGTTGCCTGCCCTATTTTGTAATTGGCACTTGGTGTTTTTTTTTGCATCTGTACCGGATCATAGTGCCCTGTCTGAGTCTGCTTGAGATTTGGTGTCTGGCCTACCTCGACGACTGGCTGGTTTGGGCTCCCAGTCAGTCCGCTTGTCTGCTCGCCAGGGGTGTGGTTCTTTCCAGTTCGCTGGGTTTGGTTTCCTGGTGATCTGGAGGCCATTCCATCTGTTTCTGTCCCGGGTTCGGATCTGGGCCTTGTTTAGGGCTTTTGGGCCGCTCATTGTCTTTCCCTCCAGAAGTCTTACTGCGGCTGTGGTCCCGCCTTCGGCTGTACATGAGGGGGTCCCGGGTTGCTCAGCGGTTGCTTGAGCAGTTGTGCGGGAGTCTGAACTTCGACGTGCTGGTCTGCCCGCGGGGTCGGGTTTGGCTTCAGCGTCTGTTTGGTTCCTTCGGAGACTCCCCTTCCGCCTCTTGCATTCGTTGGGTTCGTTCCTCCGAGGATCTTGTGTTGGTGCTGTGTCACCAGCTTCCTCTTTGGGGTTTTCGGGGTTCCATACCTTGGCACCTCCCCAAGCCTTCACTCGATGTGTTCACGGACGGGTCATCTCTCGGCTGGGGCTTTGTGACCAGTGCTCACCAGTTCGGCCGGGGATGTTGGAGTCTGTCCGTCCATTGGGCTCACAGCACGGTTCGGGAGTTCGTGGCTGTCTGGTTTGCGCTTTGGAGGGTTTGGGTCACTCGGTGCTCTACCATTCAGCTCTGTTCGGACTGTTCTCTGGCGGTTCTAGCTGGAACCACAGGGTTTCTCTTAGGTGTTGACCTTTGGGGTTGGTTCCGTAGTGGTTCGTTTGCTGGATACTCGGGGTTTGGCTAACCGTGAGGTTCATGTCCGGGTGTGTCCTGCGTCCTGGCGGACAGCTGTCTCGGTTCATTCCTCTGTTCGCGGATTGGCCAGTCGTCGCCGACTCGTTTTGTTGGCTCTGTCGGACGTATGGACTCCTGGCGTGGACGTCTTCGAGTCGGCGTGGTCTAGGCGTCGCCCATTTTATGTGACGCCCTTACCCAGCTGCGAGGCATTCACGGTGGATGCTTTTGCACAGCCCTCTCACGCCCCAAGAGGGGAGGGGGTAACCCCGGACCTACCGCGCCGCGCTTGTGCCTAGCATCGGTTCATATAACTAATGTCAACCGGGATGATGATAGATCTTTCTCTGGCCTCAGGTTTCCCAGGGCGGTGTTTGCCTGTGTGGTGTTATCCGCTTGTGTGTGTGTGGCCAGGAGTACACTCATCTGTGTGCTGGGGCTGCATGCACTTAGGGCGCTTCCTTCCCTAAGCGCCCTGTGAGTACTGCCCTGCGATACAGGGATATCTTCCCTGGGGCGTTTCGGAACCATTCCCCTAGAGGTTATTGCTGCTCGGCATTTACCTCAGCCCTTCGGGGCCAGCTGTGGGCTTGGGGACCCTTGTTGGCCCTTGGGTACGACAGTGATTGGGCTGGTTAGGAAGTCAAGGTGTTGCGCGACACGAGCCACACCTAAGCGGCAGATCGGTCGTCCTGTTGCCATCTGGAGATGGTGTACCTTTGCAGAGGTTTTTTTCATTTTGTTTTTATTTTTCATTTGCCTAGTGGGGGTCTGCTTAGGTGTGGCTATTAGTGCCATAGGTACTGTTTAATGGCCCTTCGCATAGGCCCCCGTGACTGTACACGTTTCGCAAGGGGTTTTCAGTGTTGTACTTTTCCCCTTGTTATTTTTGGGTGTTTAACACCTTAACATGCTCGGTTTGGTGCTTACATTATCCTGCTATTACGCCCGCACAGGCGCATTGCTCAATGTTGAAGAAAAAAGCCAAAATTATTTTATTCTTCCAACCGGTTAATTTGTGTTCACATGATCAACGGGAAAAATAAATAAAAAATCCGTAAGTGTCCATATAATTGCCCGCTATAGGGCGGGGAAGATCTGGCAAATTATAAGCGCTGAACTCAACATGCGTCCCAGGCGGTCTTTTGCTCCGCCAGCTGTCCAGGCACAGAGTTGCCACAAAGAGAATATTACCTAATTATTTCAGTGTCTCTTGATATGATGTTCATGTTTTTTTTGCTGTAATGCATTATTCAATAGTGTTGTTTGATATATTTATTATAATAAATGACGTGAATCATTGCTAGTACCTCAAAAATATGGTGTGCATATTGTTGATTCATTGTTATGTTCATCAATCAGTGTACAAATACATTTGTCGGTTAGTACACTATAAGCACAGGTTATATACAGTATAAGTACTGTACATGTTTTGTTCAACTATAACGAACCACTAAGTAGCTATTGAGTCAAAAAGTAACGAGGAAAGACCGCTGTGTACCAGCCAGACACTCACCCCATCCTCTCACGTCCAGTCCATCTGACTCGCCCACATTCATCCTCCCACAATACTGTTTTTGCTTTAATTCACTATATACAGATGGTATATATTAGTATCTACACCAGTGTTTGTCACCATAACTGTACATCTAACTTTGTATGGTGAGTAAATGCACAAAGACATAAGGACTAACACAGTCAGCTGAGGGCTGCCTGCCACTCAAGGCCACATGCACTACTATTTCTCCTCCAACACTATGTGTTGATGTTATTTACGCTAGTATTACACACATTATAAATAAATTACTACCTGTGTTTACTTCACCATTACTTGTAACAATATAAGCTGGTATGGTGCCAAGAAGGACGATCGTGAGCC
>WNGS01113158.1:41665028-41703082 GCA_020271785.1 Procambarus virginalis
GCAGTAATATTATTCCATACAGTGAATTGTGGTATATTTATATTATAAAATGTGTGAACCATTGCTGTACTCAAATTATGGTGTTCATATTAGTGATTCAATTATTATGTTCATAACAATAAACAAATAGTTTTGCTGTTGTTCACTATATACACAGGTTATATTTTTTTGAAGATATATACAAGAGTTGTTACATTCTTGTACTTTTATAAGTATCTGCATGTTTTGTTCACCATAACGACTACTAAGTTGGTCTTGTGAGTCAAAAGCAACGAGGAGTGACCGCCAAACACCAGCGAGCCACTCACTGCCACTCCCTCACTCAACACCACCTCACTCACCCTCATTACCTCCCACAATACTGTTTTTGCATTTATTCACTATACACAGACGTTATATATACGTATTTACATGTTTTGTTCACCATAACTGTACATCTAAGCTTGTATGGTGAGTAAAGGCACAAAGACGTAGCTACTCCACAGTCAGCTGATCGGCGGCCGCCCTCAAGGCCAGACGCACTAATATTTCTCCTCCAACAATATTGGTTTGTGGTGTTATTACGCTATATACACACATTATATATAAGTATCTACCTGTTTTATTCACCATACCTGTACAAATAAGCTGGTATGGTGCCCAAAGACCATAGTAGCCATCAGTAAACAACATGCCAAGTCGTGCAGACGACGCTCCTCCCTCACCAAAATGGCGGCTCCCAACCTACTCCTCTCGCTGTTATCTCACACTATACACACGTTATATATAAGTATCTACATTTGTGTTCACCATAGCGAACCACTAAGCTGGTATGGTGAGTGCAGTCAATAAATGGTGGCCACACACAGTCAGAAGACGACGCCACAACCCTCCCTCCACAGCCTTACTCCTCCCTCCATGGAGCACAGCGCTAAATATCACCACAATCATGCTGTTATCAGAATCCTGGTCAGTTTTATCACAGTCAGGGGGCTTCAGTAATACTATCACTGAAATAATAGCAGTATCACTTATATTTGGCATTTGTAGGCGATGCTGTGGTCACAAGCTGAACAGCGGTGCTGTGAGCTCGTGCTGCGTGCGCCAGCCTTGGTGGCTTGCTCAATACTGACCTCTAACACCCAAGAATGTTGGGCTGGATTTTTTTTCTAGGTGGCATCTGGCAACTATCGGTCGTGGCTGTACTATAGCTGCCCCTATCCCAGGCGGGGCGTTTAAATTATAGCGCTAGACACGAAATCATATATAAATGATGTGGGCGGTGTCGGTGTTGTCACTGATATCATTTATATATGATATGCGCAGTTTGAGGGTTAAAACTCGTTGACAAAGCCTAGCAAGAAGTGACTCAAAGAACCCTGATCTCTGGCTGGAGAAAATTGTGGCCTGAATGTGTGAGAGAACTAGACTTTGAGGGGTTTGAGCCTGTAAATGATGCCCCTATTGTTGAGGAAATTGTTACTCTGGGCCGGCAAATGGACTTGGAATTGGATGATGATGTGGAGGAGTTGGTGGAAGAACACAATGAAGACTGACCACCGAAGAACTCCAAGCCCTTCAACAGGAACAGCAAGACAACGCAGCTGATGATTCTACAGTGGAGGAGGATGAGGCAGTAGCGAATGTCCCTTCTGCAGAAATTAGGAAGGTGTGTCATATGTGGGAAGAGATTCAAACAATTATTGAAAAGACTCACCCAGAGAAAGCTGTAGTAGGCCGTTGCCTTAATCTTTTCAATGACAATGTGATGACTTACTACAGAGACAGCTTGTGAAGAAGGGAAAAGCAAGCTTCCATGGACAGATTGTGGTGAGAAAATCGAGCAGTGAGCCACAACCAGGACCTAGTGGCACTCAGATAAAACGTGCCAGGGAGTGCACACCAGAAAGGCCCTCACTGCCTGATGAATAATGGAAGGGGACTCCCCTTCCAAACAGTACTCTCTCCTCCTCCTCCCCCCTCCTCACCATCTTCCATACGCCTACAGCATTCAACAGCAAGGTAAGTAATACTTGAACATAGTTTTGTAGGTTTATTTAGATGAATTAGGTATAAAAATTTAGTTTGATGTGGGGTTTTTGGGTAGTCAGGAACGGATTAATTCATTTCCCATTATTTCTTATGGGGAAATTAGCTTCGGAATACGAGTTTTCAGAATACGAGCTGTCTCCAGGAACGAATTAAACTCTTAAACTGGGGTACCCCTGTACATAGGATTAGCACGCACACAAATAAAATGTATTTGGAACTGTG
Source organism: Procambarus virginalis (assembly GCA_020271785.1). Taxonomy (NCBI): domain Eukaryota; kingdom Metazoa; phylum Arthropoda; class Malacostraca; order Decapoda; family Cambaridae; genus Procambarus; species Procambarus virginalis. The sequence continues at coordinate 41,667,282 of WNGS01113158.1, forward strand.
CACCAAAAATGAACAAAAATATGTTCGCGGCAACTCGCGCGCCCCCGCCCCGGGCGCCCTACAGGCCCCGGGAGCGTATGTCACGGTGAATGGGGAATGATGACGTCATGTGCCAACTTACGGACCCCATAGCAGCCAAAGTAAGTACAATTTCAATTTTTTTTTTTACATACCCATACTGAGAAAGGGTTTTTGACACTTAAAAAATCAAAAGAATTTTTTCCAGAGAATTTATTTCCTGCGTACTGTAGTAGGCATTCTTCAGTCTCGGGAGACTATGGAGTTGCGCTCTGGTTGTCAATCCTGGTGCAGCGTCTGGTGTGACTGATGAGGCCAATCCGAGAGTGGCAGCCCATCCCACACCGAGCACAAACGAAGTCCGATTCTGGTCTGTCTTCCTGGCTACTGGCTTTCCTTCTCTGTCTCTTTGCCTCCGATTCCTTGGCAAGTGACTCCTCGAACTTGGAGAGACCTCTTTGAACAGACAGCCTCCAGGCTGAACGGTCTGCAGCCAGTGTCTCCCATATAGCAAGATCGACGTCCATGGCTTTCAGGTCCCTCTTGCATATGTCTTTGTACCGTAGCTGGGGCTTGCCTGTTGGACGCTTTCCCTGCATCAAATCTCTGTAAAGGAGATCCTTGAAGATCCTGCCGTCGCCAATTTGCACAATGTGCCCGAGCCAGTGCATTCATCTCTGTTTCAGCATTGTGTACATGCTGTGTACTGTGGGGGTGTCATATTGGAGGCAACGCAGTTAAGGGGTTAACAAAAATCGTGAACAATTTCTTTAATTAATATTTCCCCATCCATGTATATAAAAGCAATTCTGAAGATAGAAAGTGTAGCATAGGCTCCTCGCACAATGTTCATAACCCTTAACATGCTCGGGGTTTAATATCCTGTCATCCCCACAGGCACATGTCATTTTGAAAAAAAAAATATTTTTTCTTCCTAACCTGTTAATTTGTGTTCACTGATCACGGGAAAAATAATAAAAAAATCGTAAGTGGCATATATTGCCTGCTATAGGGCGGGGAAGTCTGGCAAATTACAGGCGCTGACTCAGCATGCGTCCCAGGTGGTCTCTTGCTCGCCAGCTGTCAGGCCGGAGTTGCCACAAAGAGATAATTACCTAATTATTTCAATGTCTCTGATTGATTTTTCATAGTTTTTTTGCTGTAATATTATTCAATAGTGTGTAGTTTGATATATTTATATAATAAAATGAGTGAATCATTGCTGTACTCAAAAATATGGTGTGCATATTGTTGATTCAATTATGTTCATCAATCAGTGAACAAATACTTTGTCGGTTATTACACTATAAGCACAGATTATATATAAGTATCTGCATGTTTTGTTCACTATAACGAACCACTAAGTAGCTATTATGAGTCAAAAAGTAACGAGGAGTGACCGCCGTGTACCAGCCAGCCACTCCGCCCCCCCTCCAGTCATCTGACTCACCCACATTCTCCACCTACAATACTGTTTTGCTATAATTCACTATATACAGACGTTATATATAAGTATCTACATGTTTTGTTCACCATAACTGTACATCTAAGCTTGAATGATGAGTAAAAGCACAAAGACGTAGGACCTCACACAGTCAGCTGATGGCTGCCACCCTCAAGGCCAGACGCACTAATATTTCTCCTCCAACAATACTGTGTGGTGTTATTACGCTATATACACACATTATAAATAAATATCTACCTGTTTTATTCACCATACTTGTACAAATAAACTGGTATGGTGCCCAAAGACCATCGTGGTAACCAGTAAACAACACCGTCGTCTGCACGGTGGTGTCGTGCAGACGACGCCACCGCCCTCACCAAAATGGCGGCTCCAAACCTTCTCTTGCTGTTTATACCCTCTATACACACGTCATATATAAGTATCTACATTTGTGTTCACCATAGCGAACCACTAAGCTGGTATGCTGAGTGCAGTCAATAAAAGGTGGCCACACACAGTCAAAAAACATCGCCACCACCCTCCCAGCATTACTCCTCCCTCCATGGCACACAGCGCTAAATATCACCACAATCCTGCTATTATCAGATCCCTGGTCAGTTTTATCACAGTCAGGGGTCTTCTGTAATAATATCATTGCTACATAATAGCATGAACAAGTATATTTTGGCATTTTTTGGCGATGCTGTTGTCACAAGCTAAACAGCAGTGCTGTTAGCTCATGCTGCGTGCGTCAGGCTTGGTTGCTCACTCAATACTGAGGCCAATAACACCCAGGAGTTTGACCCACGATTTTTTTAAAAAATGGCGTCTGTTTACAAGAGCCCTGATGAAGGTGTGGTGAACCCCATGTATCCGCGGGCCGTTTAAATCTTGCGTAGTACTCCAACACATCATATGACGTGATGCGCAGTTGACTGGAACAACGTCCAACACGTTATATGACGTGATGCGCACTTTAAGGGTTAATGTGGTCCTCAGGTAACAGTTTTCTATCTTGAACCACCCCTAGATCTCTTTCTTTGTCAAAATTCTTTAAAGATTTCTCACATAATTTATAGGTTGTGTGGGGTCTATGTTCTCCAATTCAGCATTCCATAACATGGCATTTATTCACATTAAATTCCATTTGCCAAGTGGTGCTCCATATACATATTTTGTCCAGGTCTTCTTGAAGGGCATGACAATCATCTAGGTTTCTTATCTTCCCTATTATCTTAGCATTATCAGCAAACATGTTCATATAATTCTGTATTCCATCTGATAGATCGTTTATGTAGACAATGAACATTACCGGTGCAAGAACTGAACCCTGTGGTACTCCACTTGTGACATTCTTCCAATCCGATACATTGCCTCTGATTACGGCCCTCATTTTTCTATCAGTTAGGAAATTTTTCATCTTGCCATGGCCATTCAATGGCCATCTTGAATGTTGTTGTCTATTCTGTAAACACTATGGCAAATTTTTCTCATCCAATTTTTACTGCATTTGGCACATTCGTGTTTTCTCACCTATTTTTCCAGAGCACTACACCTTTATGTTCCTTGGGATACCACTCACTATCATCAACCTGTACTACAATACTTAGGAATTATGAAATATCCTGGGGCCAGATTCACGAAGGTACTTACGAATGTTTTTCTTCTTGGCTACGAATGTTTTTCTTCTTAGCACCTTCGTGGCGGCTATGTCGCCAGGTAGCTACATATATATTCAGGTAGCTACACTAAGAAGAAAAACCTTCGTAAGTTTGCTCCGTCATCTAAGTGTACTGTCGATCACTCGCAGTTTTACGCAAACTGGATATAACTAAATTTTTCTCTACTACATAACACTGGGATCAATTTTAAGATTTTGGAACATAAACAAAAGATTATAGCTATTGAATCTCGTGAAGAGGAGTCCTTCATGTTAGTTATATATGCATTCCTTGCTTGAAAATTTAAGCAAATATGTCTTTTATGATATTAGAATTAGTTTTATAATAGCAAGATATTATGCCCGTAGTTATTAACCACTTAACTGCGCCAACCGAGTTTTCTCGGTCGGCGGGAAACTGCGCCAACCGAGAAAACTCGTTTTGATTTTTTGTAACCAATTCTAAATGTGTACGAGGTTGGTTGTGTACGAAATGGACTCTTAGGACCTCCAGTGAGAGGCAGCCATCTTGAAAAAAAAATCCCAGAATGCCCTAGGGCTGCTGGCTGGGTTAGTACTGAATGAGCAACCATGGGTAGCGCACACGCCTCTGGGTCCCAAACACCTGTCCGACGCTGTGTTGAAAGATAATGCTCTGTCGGTTAAATTCAAACCTTATTGTTTGACGAACATAAGGGTCATAATATTGGGGAAGCCAGGCGCAATAAGGACCTAACACAAAGGTCGGATGCAAGTGAAACAGCACCTATGAGGACGATATAGCAAGAATATCCAGTTGTAGCTCTGAGCGTCACCCTTGCAATCCTATGCTATTTATTTAGATGATACTAAGATGAATCGTTTTCTGCATTCAGTGATGATGCATCTGATACAAATAGCATAGATGAACAGTGTTAGCAGCTTCCATGGTAGTGTTTTCCATAGATATTTTCAAGAATACAGTACAACCTCGATTCAACATACTATATGGGACCAACCCCAATTCGTTGGAGCGTTGGATTCCTTGCAAGAGGTGACCTTCAGGAGGCGTTTGTGTCAGTGTCTTTTTTTTTCTTGTACAACTGTACAAGAAACTGTACTGTACATGTACAGTTTCACACACTATTTACACAGTAACACACTGTATTACACACTCAATACTTCGGAAGTGAGTAATAATCAACGAAGTAGCCCATGGTACACAGCGCGATTTCGCTCTCAGTGCACCACGTACAGATAAATTTTCGCTTCCTGTTTCTTCATTCTGTGTGTTTGCAAATAACGCACTCACGTACACCCTTGGCTTTAGAACTTGTAGGTGGTATGAAGCCAAGCTTGTAAAGCATAAGGTAGTATTGAAAGTATTATAGGAAAAGATCAATTTGTAAGGTAGTCTTGAAAAGATCGCTTTGTATGGTCCCACACAGGAAGAGATTCAGCTTACTTCAAGAGTGTCCGTCAGTAAGGAAGAGATTCAGCTAGCCTCAAGAGTGTCCGTCAGTTGGAAGAGATTCAAGTACAGTACAACCTCGATTCAATGTACCCCAATTCAACGAATCTCTGGCTAATTCGCACACTTTTCAGGCCGGATTTACTCACCCGGTTCGACGAACAATGGTTCGCCGAAGCGGGGATGTTCGGATTTGCTTATGACNGTGAGTGAGTTTCTGGTGAGCCCCGGAGGCTCCCTGACAACCCTCCCTCCTACCGGTCGGCATTTTTTTGCATTGGTTGAAGCTTAGCTTTTGAACTGATGCTAGGCAGCCGGCGCGGTAAGTCCGGAGTTCCCCCTACCCCTCCCTACCCCTCTTGGGGCGGGGAGGGCTGCGCGGACGATTGGCGCGGCAGTAAATTGTGATGTTTGCTTGTTTGGTTGTTTCCTTGAGATTGTAAGGAGTTTCTACCTCTCTATTCGTTTTTTGTTTAGTTTTTTACCATGTGGGGTTTGTTTTGTTATGCCTACCTTTCTGGGTGCAAACCCCGGTCGATGGCAGATAAGGAAAACCCCAACCACAAGGGGGTTTTCCAGGGCCATTGCTCCTTGAAACCTCTCTGAAGGGGCCAGGTTCTGGGCTGGTCCCTAGTAGGTCCGAACTCCTTAGCTAATGTCCCAGTGTAATATAACATACATTAGCCCAATAAGCTCCAGGGAGCCTCCGGGGCTCAGCCAGAAAATGGCGTTTCATTACATTCAACGCTGGTTTTTTGCCACACTTCCCAGCTCTATTGCACCCAAAATATGTCACCTATGACCCCCCCCCCCCCCCCCCCCGTGACCAGGGAACACAAATGAACACTTATAAGACGAAAGAATTCTTTTTTTTTTTGTTGCGCCTGTGGGTGTTGAAGCCATTATGACCCTTAGCGGCCCAAGGGTAAAGAAAAATCAAAACTCCGAAGATACAACAAACAAACTGGCAGTCAGAGAGAAACATCGGCTGCTGCTTTGAAGTATAGTTAGCTGCACCAGCTGCAGTGCGCCCCACCCAGCCAATAACACTTCCCCTACCTGGGACAAGACTGAAAGCCCCAGACTCCTAAGAGAGAAGACATCGAGAAGCGACGAAGTCCTCAAATGCGGACTGATTCCTGAACACCCCAAGGAAGAAAACCCTGACATGCAAGGGCACAGGGCAAAAATCAAGAACTGGAAGTTGAGGCCAAAGTTGACTAGTCTGACTGCCAGCACATCAGTTTAAGAGCTGGGGTGGTGGGCTGCCGCTCCAGTGAGCTGGAGCCAGCTCACCGGAGCTGGTATCACTATCGAGTGGGAGTGATAGTTGCATGAAGGGCTGCCTGTTTGCATTCTTTCTAGGGGAGTTATTTTGATCTTTTAGGTGGTAGATTGCACTGGTTAACCATACAGAGGTCTGTTTTGATTCGGGGTCCGTTCCCTGTCGATGGCAATTATGACATACAGTACATTAAACGTAAACTGTCTCATAGGCCATTGCTCCTTATGTCTCTCAGAGGGGGCCAGGTTCTGACTTATGGTCCCCCGGTCGGCAAAAGAACTCCTGTGACTGATGACCCCAAACTAATATAGCACCTATCAGTTCAGATAGCTTTAGGAAGCCGACAGGGCTTCCCCATAGAAAAAAGGAAATGGTAAAACAAATGCCACTACACCTCATACTGCTGCTTTTAAGGAGGACTTCAGGTGAGACACAATCAATGCAGCCAATTGATCACTACAGAAATAGAAATAAATATGCATCAAAAAGTCCTGACACAGACCAGAGGTCGAACCAGTGAAGTACGTCACTGTGCCGAACTTCTGACTGAGTTAGAGCCATGGAAAATGCCTGAGTTTGAACACCAAGCAAGCAGTGCCTCAAACCAAGGCTGAGCCAACCACCAAGAAGCCAGTAGAATTACTCTTCCCCTGTAGGATTCCAAACATGCCAGGACCCAAAGCAACAGCCAGACTGGGGGAAAGAGCTACAGGAACCCCCCACCTCGATCAGTCCAGTGGAAAGGTATCCACTAATTCCACTTCTATGTAAAGTAATTACCTAAGTTTAGTTACAGGATGAGAGCTATGCTCGTGGTGTCTCCCCAGCACTCTTTGTCATATAATGCTTGAAATTACTGATGGTTTTGGCCTCCACCACCTTTTCACCTAACTTGTTCCAACCATCTACCACTCTGTTTACAAAAGTGAATTTTCTTATATTTCTCCAGCAGCTTTGTTTTGTTAGTTTAGATCTATGACCTCTTGTTCTTGAAGTTCCGGGTCTCAGGAATTCTTCCCTATCAATTTTATCGATTCCTGTTACTATTTTGTACGTGGTGATCATATCACCTCTTTTTCTTCTATCTTCTAGTTTTTGCATATTAATGCCTCTAACCTCTCATCATAGCTCTTGTCCTTCAGTTCTGGGAGCCACTTAGTGGCATGTCTTTGTACCTTCTCCAGTTTGTTGATGTGCTTCTTAACACTATCGCACGCGGCACTGCAGACTTTGACATCATGGGGCGGATGGTGCGGGCGAGCGTGCTTCGACCCCTAAATATGTATATGTACTCGTTTCAGTTTTCTAACCTTAATTCATGTGCTACGTCGTTCATTTTGGTATCATTGCGATCGCAATTAAATTCCCTGCAGGTGTATATGCATATAATGTCCAAAAGCCTGGCGAGACTCCCCACAGCAAAGCCTAAAGTCTGAAAAGTTACCTGTGAGCACACAAAATCAGTAAAATGTGTATACTCATTTCAGTGTTCTCACCTTAATTCTCATGCTACGTCGTTCGTTTTGGTATCATTGTGTTCGCAATTAAATTCCCTGAAGGTGTATATGCATATAATGTCCAAAAGCCTGATAAGACTCCCCGCAGCAAAGCCTAAAGTTACCCGTGAACAAGCATCAATTTGCACACCACAACCTAATGTGTATGCAGGCAATGAGTCACAATAACGTGGCTAAAGTATGTTGACCAGACCACACACTAGAAGGTGAAGGGACGACGACTTTTCAGTCTGTCCTGGACCATTCTCAAGTTGATTGTGATGAGGAAGTAGAGACAGGCAATAAATAGGCAAGAGAGAGCTGAGGAGCAAAGTAAGGTGTAGTAGAGGGGATAGTAGTACAGTAATAATAAGAACTGCCGAGGGCCTATTGGCCCATACGAGGCAGCTCCTATTATAACCACCGAATGGGAGATAGTAATAGGAATAAGAAGAGGATAGCAAGGGAGCGTAGGAGAAGACAATGAACAGAGAAAGGGAGAAGAGAGAAAGAAAAGGAAAAATAAATGGAAGGGGGTAAGCTTATGTTAGGTCACGTTTGTTAGAAAGATTAGAGCATTTGAGTATATACTGTGAAAGGGAAGAGTCCACAGCAACAAAGCTAGGACTCAAGTTCATGTTGGGTACATTGTGTATTAGAGCCGATTCAAGAAGACGGCGTCTGTGTAGAGTAGCGGCAGAAAAGATTATTTTGGAGGAAGACCAATCAATGGGATGATTAGAATCCCTCACATGACAGAAGAGAGCATTGTTAGTGTCTGCAGACTTAACATTTCTCTTGTGTTCTTTAAGTCTGTCATTCAGTGTACGGCCACTTTCGCCAAAGTATTGGAGAAGACAAGGCGAACAGGAAATAGAGTAGACACCAGCAGCATTAAAAGCAGGAGTAGCAGTGTGAACTAGATTGCTACGAAATGTGTTAGTGTTTCGAAAGGCGAGTTTAATGTCAAGAGGACGAAAGGTATTGGTAAAGGTTTTGAGTTCAGATATGAAGGGAAGGCATAGTACAGTACTACTAGTGTTGGAAGCAGGTTTAGGATGAAAGAAATTTCGTTTAGCTTGAGAGTAGGCACAGTTGATGAAATGCAAAGGGTAACCAAGGCGAGAGAATGATTTGTAGACAAAGGCAATTTCAAAATCAAGAAACTGAAGGTCGCTGATGCGTAGAACACGGAGGAAGAGAGAGACGAGGACACTTTTCTTAACAAAAGGAGGATGGTAGGAAAAGAAGTGAATGTACATGCCACTATGCATGGGTTTGCGGTAGACAGAGAAAGAGAACCCGGACACAGAGCTGTAAACATGAACGTCAAGAAAAGGAAGGAGGGAATTAGATTCCCACTCAACTTTGAAATGGATAGAAGGAGCCAGATTGTTAATAGAGGAGAGGAAAGGCTGGAAAAGACTAAGGTCAAGATGCCATAAAGCAGAAATGTCATCAACATAGCGAAGCCAGAGAGAGGGACGAGTATCAATAGAAGGAAGAAGAACAGTTTCGAAGTATTTCATGTAGAAATTAGCAAGACCAGGGAAGAGAGGGGAACCCATAGCGACACCGAAAGTTTGAGTGTAATAATTACCGTTGAAAGAGAAAGAGTTAGAGTCAACACACTCTCAAGCTAAACAAAATTTCTTTCATCCTAAACCTGCTTCCAACACTAGTAGTACTGTACTATGCCTTCCCTTCATATCTGAACTCAAAACCTTTACCAATACCTTTCGTCCTCTTGACATTAAACTCGCCTTTCGACAAACTAACACACTTCGTAGCAATCTAGTTCACACTGCTCCTCCTGCTTCTAATGCTGCTGGTGTCTACTCTACTTCCCGTTCGTCTTGTCTTCTCCAATACTTTGGCGAAACTGGCCATACACTGAATGACAGACTTAAAGAACACAAGAGAAGTGTTAAGTCTACAGACACTAACAATGCTCTCTTCTGTCATGTGAGGGATTTTAATCATCCCATTGATTGGTCTTCCTCCAAAATATCCTTTCCTGCCGCTACTCTACACAGACGCCGTCTCGTTGAATCGGCTCTAATACACAATGTACCCAACATGAACTTGAGTCCTAGCTTTGTTGCTGTGGACTCTTCCCTTTCACAGTATATACTCAAATGCTCTAATCTTTCTAACAAACGTGACCTAACATAAGCTTACCCCCTTCCATTTATCTTTCCTTTTCTTTCTCTCTTCTTCCTTTTTCTGTTGTCTTCTCCTACTCTCCCTTGCTATCCTCTTCTTATTCCAATTACTATCTCCTCATTTGGTGGTTATAATAGGAGCTGCCTTGTATGGGCCAATAGGCCCTCGGCAGTTCTTATTATTACTACTATCCCCTCAGCTACACCTTACTTTGCTCCTCAGCTCTCTCTTGCCTATTTATTGCCTGTCTCTACTTCCTCATCACAATTGACTTGAGAATGGTCCAGGACGGACCGAAACGTCGTCGTCCGTTCACCTTCTAATGTGTATACTCGTTCAGTTTGATAACATCAATTTTCGTGTTACATTGCTCGTTTTGGTATGAAATTGTTTGCAATATAAAGGTGCGCATTTTAAAACTAGTCTAATAATAATAGAGCAACAACTGGAATTTTAACAAATACTGTCTCCACTCGATTATCCGGACTATATGGGAAGGACCCCCAGCCGGATTATCACATTTTTCGGATAATGGTACTTTTTCACCTACGAGTCCAAAAGTGACCATTTCCAACTATTTTTATACTACAAACAACATAATTTGAATTGCCTTGCCACATATAATTATTAAATATTCAACTAGAAACCTCAACTTACCTTGTTGGTGTTCGTCTTCTTGATTGACGCCACACATCTTGAAGTTAAAAATTCTTCACAATTTACGTAACCTATACTAACACAGCACTAAAATTAACACTGAAAATTACTGTACAGTTCATTATGCAAAGTTAGTTTTGACTGCCAGCTGCTGAAGCCTCACTGGTTGAAGGCATTTGGGTTGCCTGTGAGGCCTCACTTGTTGAAGGCGCTTGCTTGCGCCTCACTTGTTAAAGCGCTTGCATGCCCTCACTTGTTGAAGGCGCTTGGCTTGCCTGTGACGCCTCACTTGTTAAAGGTGCTTGCTTGCACCTCACCTGTTGAAGCCGCTTGGCTTGCCTGTGGCACCTCACTTGTTGAAGGCGCTTGGCTTGCCTGTAACGCCTCGCTTGTTGAAGGCGCTTCCTTGCGCCTCACTTGTTGAAGGCGCTTCCTTGCGCCTCACTTGTTGAAGGCGCTTCCTTGCGCCTCACTTGTTGAAGGCGCTTCCTTGCGCCTCACTTGTTGAAGGCGCTTGGCTTGCCTGTGGCGCCTCACTTGTTGAAGGCGCTTGGCTTGCCTGTGGTGCCTTACTTGTTGAAGGCGCTTGGCTTGCCTGTGGCGCCTCACTTGTTGAAGGCGCTTGGCTTGCCTGTGGCGCCTCACTTGTTGAAGGCGCTTGGCTTGCCTGTGGCGCCTCACTTGTTGAAGGCACTTGGCTTGCCTGTGGCGCCTCACTTGTTGAAGGCGCTTGGCTTGCCTGTGGCGCCTCACTTGTTGAAGGCGCTTGGCTTGCCTGTGGCACCTCACTTGTTGAAGGCACTTGGCTTGCCTGTGGCGCCTCACTTGTTGAAGGCACTTGGCTTGCCTGTGGCGCCTCACTTGTTGAAGGCGCTTGGCTTGCCTGTGGCGCCTCACTTGTTGAAGGCACTTGGCTTGCCTGTGGCGCCTCACTTGTTGAAGGCACTTGGCTTGCCTGTGGCGCCTCACTTGTTGAAGGCATTTGGCTGCCTGTGACGCCTCACTGGTTGAACAACACGTAACTTGTCTTTAATTGCTAGGACAACCTTCTTCCTCTTAACACCTCCAGAACAATTGATGCTGCTACCAGACATAGTCTTGGCCAAAAATGTTTAAAGTTACTATGAAAATAAAAAAGTTATTTAAAAAATATTTCACTAATGGCGCAGCACTGTGACGCCGCACTGGTTGAGGTGTATAACAGTAACTTGTCTTTAATTGTTAGGACAACTTTCTTCCTCTTAACACCTCCAGAACGATTGATGCTGCTACCAGACATAGTCTTGGCCAAAAATGTTCAAAGTTACTATGAAAATAAAAAAGTTATTTAAAAAAAATATTTCACTAAAGGCGCAGCACTGTGTATAACATGAGACACGGACGCACATGGGTTGACCATTGGTGGACGGGTCCACTTGGCGTGGGGCAGCTATAGCACGTTACGTAGGCTTCCAGGAGGAAAAAACTCAATATTTTTTAAGGAAACTTCAGTCTGTGCACATTACTTTTAGGAAACTTATTTATTTGTTATTACATAATTACTAGTACTTATTTCATTTGTTTTTGGCTACGATTAATTGTTCTAAAATTAATAGTAATTCCTGTACCCAAGTGGTCCCTCCCGATGCACCCCTCCCACCCTCCCAACACCAACCACCCACCCCACCCCCTCCTCCACGATGCGTCTAGAGCCACAGACGGGATTAATATGGTATGGCCGAATTTTCATCCGGCCAAACCAGCTTTTATTCGGTTCCTGTGGCCATTTTGGCCGGATACTGTGATAACTTTATCCGATCACGATTTTGGCCGTATAAGGGCATTTTCCGGATGTTTGAATCTCGGATAATCGCAGGGTTACAGTATTTAAATTTTGGACGCTCATCATCACAATTATATATATCTTTCCAGTGTTTTGACATCAATTTTCATGTTACGTCGCTTGTTTTGGTATCAAATTGTTTGCAATCTAAAGGCGTGCATTTTAAAACTAGTCCCATAATAATAGCACAATAAATAGAATTTTAACAAATATTTTAAAATTTTAAATTTAGACCCAAAAACGAATTTAATCTTACAAGTGTTCTGACATCAAGTTTCGTGTTACATCTTTCATTTTGGTATCAAATTGTGCGCATTTTAAGGGCGCTTATTTTTAAACTATCCCGAGGTCGATCTGATAAAAAATGAATTTTTATACAAATATTTTTGGAGGGGACGTGAGTCGTGAGTTTTGGAGTCTTGAGTCCACTCCACGGCTAGGACTCAAGAGAAAATAGTGGACGTGATCAGTGTCCGAAGCAAGCGATAGTGTTAAGATATGGGCACCATACAACCGCGGCATATTCCAGCTTGGTTTAACCCTTAAAACTGCGCAACGCGCCTGCAGGCTCACGTCTGGTTTGCGCAACGTGCCTCCGGGTATTTGTATTTTTCACGTTCCATTCAAAACTCCCGCGGCTACATGGGGTTCACATCAGCTTCCTCAGGGCTCTTGTAAACAGACGCCATCTTTAAAAAAATAGTAGTCCACATCCCCGGGTGTGGGAGCCTCAGTAGTGTGTGAGCAACCAAGGCAGGCGCTCGCAGCATGAGCGCACAGCACTGCTGTTCAACGTGTGACCACAGCATAGCCTAATAATGTCAAAAAATATATATATAACTTGTATTATTTAGCCATGATAGAGTTATAGAAGAGCCTGAGTGTGATAATGACTGGGTACAATGTTAAAATATCAGTGATTCAATGCTGTTCACAATGTTCACAGTGCTAGCCACAGCACCACAGCATTATTTCGTCCATCTAGGAATCTTCAAATGATTTCTTAGGTTCCTTTTCAAAATAAACGTGTGGTCAGTTATTCATTACAGGAATTAGTGACCAGGATTGTGATAATAGCAGGATTGTGGTTATAATTAGCGTTGTGCGTAGTATTGTGGAAGGAGGAATTTTGGTGAGGGAGGGAGGGAGAGAATTGAGGTAGCCTCTGTGTGTGTGTGTGTGGCAGCCACTCTTGTTTTGCTCACCATACTAGCTTAGTGGTTCGCTATGGGCAACACATATGTACATGGGTATATACAGTGTGTATATGTAATAACAGCAACAGGAGAATGTTGAGAGGAGCTATTTTCGTGACGGAGGTTACGTATAATCGTAGCGTCATCTGCTGTCTGCTGTATAACTTTTCATGCAGTGTAGGATGGCAACTGTACTGTTTGGACACAATACCGGCTTACTTGCATAGTTCTGGTAAATAAAACATGTAGATAGCTATATATAACATGTGTAATAAGAACAATAACAGAATGGTGGGAGGAGCAATGTTGGCGAGTAAGATGTTGGAGTGAGGGAGACTGGCTGGGTGTGGCTGCTCTCACTCGAGGTGTTCTGAGTGTGTTGATGGTGACACTATCGCACGCGGCACTGCAGACTTTGACATCATGGGGCGGATGGTGCGGGCGAGCGTGCTTCGACCCCTAAATATGTATATGTACTCGTTTCAGTTTCTAACCTTAATTCATGTGCTACGTCGTTCATTTTGGTATCATTGCGATCGCAATTAAATTCCCTGCAGGTTGTATATGCATATAATGTCCAAAAGCCTGGCGAGACTCCCCACGGCAAAGCCTAAAGTCTGAAAAGTTACCTGTGAGCACCACAAAATCAGTAAAATGTGTATACTCATTTCAGTGTTCTCACCTTAATTCTCGTGCTACGTCGTTCGTTTTGGTATCATTGTGTTCGCAATTAAATTCCCTGAAGGTGTATATGCATATAATGTCCAAAAGCCTGATAAGACTCCCCGCAGCAAAGCCTAAAGTTACCCGTGAACAAGCATCAATTTGCACACCACAACCTAATGTGTATGCAGGCAATGAGTCACAATAACGTGGCTAAAGTATGTTGACCAGACCACACACTAGAGGTGAAGGGACGACGACGTTTCGGTCTGTCCTGGACCATTCTCAAGTTGATTGTGATGAGGAAGTAGAGACAGGCAATAAATAGGCAAGAGAGAGCTTGAGGAGCAAAGTAAGGTGTAGTAGAGGGGATAGTAGTACAGTAATAATAAGAACTGCCGAGGGCCTATTGGCCCATACGAGGCAGCTCCTATTATAACCACCGAATGGGGAGATAGTAATAGGAATAAGAAGATGATAGCAAGGGAGCGTAGGAGAAGACAAATGAACAGAGAAAGGGAGAAGAGAGAAAGAAAAGGAAAAATAAATGGAAGGGGGTAAGCTTTATGTTAGGTCACGTTTGTTAGAAAGATTAGAGCATGTGAGTATATACTGTGAAAGGGAAGAGTCTACAGCAACAAAGCTAGGAACTCAAGTTCATGTTGGGTACATTGTGTATTAGAGCCGATTCAACAAAATGGCGTCTGTGTAGAGTAGCGGGCAGAAAAGATTATTTTGGAGGAAGACCAATCAATGGATGATTAGAATCCCTCACATGACAGAAGAGAGAGCATTGTTAGTGTCTGCAGACTTAACATTTCTCTTGTGTTCTTTAAGTATGTCATTCAGTGTACGGCCACTTTCGCCAAAGTATTGGAGAAGACAAGGCGAACAGGAAATAGAGTAGACACCAGCAGCATTAAAGCAGGAGCAGCAGTGTGAACTAGATTGCTACGAAATGTGTTAGTGTTTCGAAAGGCGAGTTTAATGTCAAAAGGACGAAAGGTATTGGTAAAGGTTTTGAGTTCAGATATGAAGGGAAGGCATAGTACAGTACTACTAGTGTTGGAAGCAGGGTTAGGATGAAATAAATTTCGTTTAGCTTGAGAGTAGGCACAGTTGATGATGAAATGCAAAGGGTAACCAAGGCGAGAGAATGATTTGTAGACAAAGGCAATTTCAAAATCAAGAAACTGAAGGTCGCTGATGCGTAGAACACGGAGGAAGAGAGAGACGAGGACACTTTTCTTAACAAAAGGAGGATGGTAGGAAAAGAAGTGAATGTACATGCCACTATGCATGGGTTTGCGGTTAGACAGAGAAAGAGAACCCGGACACAGAGCTGTAAACATGAACGTCAAGAAAAGGAAGGAGGGAATTAGATTCCCACTCAACTTTGAAATGGATAGAAGGAGCCAGATTGTTAATAGAGGAGAGGAAAGGCTGGAAAAGACTAAGGTCAAGATGCCATAAAGCAGAAATGTCATCAACATAGCGAAGCCAGAGAGAGGGACGAGTATCAATAGAAGGAAGAAGAAACAGTTTCGAAGTATTTCATGTAGAAATTAGCAAGGACCAGGGAAGAGAGGGGAACCCATAGCGACACCGAAAGTTTGAGTGTAATAATTACCGTTGAAAGAGAAAGAGTTAGAGTCAACACACTCTCAAGCTAAACAAAATTTCTCTCATCCTACACCTGCTTCCAACACTAGTAGTACTGTACTATGCCTTCCCTTCATATCTGAACTCAAACCTTTACTATTTCCTTTCGTCCTCTTGACATTAAACTCAGCCTTTCGACAAACTAACACACTTCGTAGCAATCTAGTTCACACTGCTCCTCCTGCTTCTAATGCTGCTGGTGTCTACTCTACTTCCCGTTCGTCTTGTCTTCTCCAATACTTTGGCGAAACTGGCCATACACTGAATGACAGACTTAAAGAACACAAGAGAAGTGTTAAGTCTACAGACACTAACAATGCTCTCTTCTGTCATGTGAGGGATTTTAATCATCCCATTGATTGGTCTTCCTCCAAAATATCCTTTCCTGCCGCTACTCTACACAGACGCCGTCTCGTGAATCGGCTCTAATACACAATGTACCCAACATGAACTTGAGTCCTAGCTTTGTTGCTGTGGACTCTTCCCTTTCACAGTATATACTCAAATGCTCTAATCTTTCTAACAAACGTGACCTAACATAAGCTTACCCCCTTCCATTTATCTTTCCTTTTTCTTTCTCTCTTCTTCCTTTTTCTGTTGTCTTCTCCTACTCTCCCTTGCTATCCTCTTCTTATTTCAATTACTATCTCCTCATTTGGTGGTTATAATAGGAGCTGCCTTGTATGGGCCAATAGGCCCTCGGCAGTTCTTATTATTACTACCTATCCCCTCAGCTACACCTTACTTTGCTCCTCAGCTCTCTCTTGCCTATTTATTGCCTGTCTCTACTTCCTCATCACAATTGACTTGAGAATGGTCCAGGACGGACCGAAACGTCGTCGTCCGTTCACCTTCTATAGTGTATACTCGTTCGTTTGATAACATCAATTTTCGTGTTACATTGCTCGTTTTGGTATGAAATTGTTTGCAATATAAAGGTGCGCATTTTAAAACTAGTCTAATAATAATAGAGCAACAACTGGAATTTTAACAATACTGTCTCCACTCGATTATCCGGACTATATGGGAAGGACCCCCAGCCGGATTATCACATTTTTCGGATAATGGTACATTTTCACCTACGAGTCCAAAAGTGACCATTTCCAACTACAGTATTTTTATACTACAAACAACATAATTTGAATTGCCTTGCCACATATAATTATTAAATATTCAACTAGAAACCTCAACTTACCTTGTTGGTGTTCGTCTTCTTGATTGACGCCACACATCTTGAAGTTAAAAATTCTTCACAATTTACGTAACCTATACTAACACAGCACTAAAATTAACACTGAAAATTACTGTACAGTTCATTATGCAAAGTTAGTTTTGACTGCCAGCTGCTGAAGCCTCACTGGTTGAAGGCATTTGGGTTGCCTGTGAGGCCACACTTGTTGAAGGCGCTTGCTTGCGCCTCACTTGTTAAAGCGCTTGCATGCCCTCACTTGTTGAAGGCGCTTGGCTTGCTTGCACCTCACTTGTTAAAGGTGCTTGCTTGCACCTCACCTGTTGAAGCCGCTTGGCTTGCCTGTGGCACCTCACTTGTTGAAGGCGCTTGGCTTGCCTGTAACGCCTCGCTTGTTGAAGGCGCTTCCTTGCGCCTCACTTGTTGAAGGCGCTTCCTTGCGCCTCACTTGTTGAAGGCGCTTCCTTGCGCCTCACTTGTTGAAGGCGCTTCCTTGCGCCTCACTTGTTGAAGGCGCTTGGCTTGCCTGTGGCGCCTCACTTGTTGAAGGCGCTTGGCTTGCCTGTGGTGCCTTACTTGTTGAAGGCGCTTGGCTTGCCTGTGGCGCCTCACTTGTTGAAGGCGCTTGGCTTGCCTGTGGCGCCTCACTTGTTGAAGGCGCTTGGCTTGCCTGTGGCGCCTCACTTGTTGAAGGCACTTGGCTTGCCTGTGGCGCCTCACTTGTTGAAGGCGCTTGGCTTGCCTGTGGCGCCTCACTTGTTGAAGGCGCTTGGCTTGCCTGTGGCACCTCACTTGTTGAAGGCACTTGGCTTGCCTGTGGCGCCTCACTTGTTGAAGGCACTTGGCTTGCCTGTGGCGCCTCACTTGTTGAAGGCGCTTGGCTTGCCTGTGGCGCCTCACTTGTTGAAGGCCAGCACTCTTTGTCATATAACGCTTTGAAACTACTGACGGTCTTGGCCTCCACCACCTTCTCCCCTAACTTGTTCCAACCGTCTACCACTCTGTTTGCGAAAGTGAATTTTCTTATATTTCTTCGGCATCTGTGTTTAGCTAGTTTATATCTATGACCTCTTGTTCTTAAAGTTCCAGGTCTCAGGAAATCTTCCCTATCGATTTTATCAATTCTGTTACTATTTGTATGTAGTGATCATATCACCTCTTTTTCTTCTGTCTTCTAGTTTTGGCATATTTAATGCCTCTAACCTCTCCTCGTAGCTCTTGCCCTTCAGTTCTGGGAGCCACTTAGTAGCATGTCTTTGCACCTTTTCCAGTTTGTTGATGTGCTTCTTAAGATATGGGCACCACACAACCGCTGCATATTCTAGCTTTGGCCTAACAAAAGTCGTGAACAATTTCTTTAGTATATCGCCATCCATGTATTTAAAAGCAATTCTGAAGTTAGAAAGCGTGGCATAGGCTCCTCGCACAATATTCTTTATGTGGTCCTCAGGTGATAGTTTTCTATCTAGAACCACCCCTAGATCTCTTTCTTTATCAGAATTCTTTAAAGATTTCTCACATAATATATAGGTTGTGTGGGGTCTATGTTCTCCTATTCCACATTCCATAACATGGCATTTATTAACATTAAATTCCATTTGCCAAGTGGCGCTCCATGTACTTATTTTGTCCAGGTCATCTTGAAGGGCATGACAATCATCTAAGTTTCTTATCCTTCCTATTATCTTAGCATCATCAGCAAACATGTTCATATAATTCTGTATACCAACTGGTAGATCATTTATGTAGACAATAAACATCACTGGTGCAAGAACTGAACCCTGTGGTACTCCACTTGTGACATTTCTCCAGTCCGATACATTGCCTCTGATCACTGCCCTCATTTTTCTATCAGTCAGAAAATTTTTCATCCATGTTAGAAGCTTACCTGTCACCCCTCCAATATTTTCCAGTTTCCAGAACAACCTCTTATGTGGAACTCTGTCGAAAGCCTTTTTTAGGTCCAGATAGATGCAGTCAACCTAACCATCTCTTTCCTGTAATATCTCTGTTGCTCGATCATAGAAACTGAGTAAATTTGATACACAGGATCTTCCAGATCGAAAACCATACTGTCTGTCTGATATTATATCATTTCTCTCCAGGTGTTCTACCAATTTAGTTTTAATTATTTTTTCCAATATTTTGACTATTACACTTATCAATGATACCGGTCTATAATTAAGGGGGTCTTCCCTGCTTCCACTTTTGTAGATTGGAACTATGTTAGCCTTTTTCCACACATTAGCTACAACTCCTGTAAACAGGGATGCCTGAAAAATCAGTTGAAGAGGAATGCTGAGCACAGGTGCACATTCTCTCAGAACCCATGGTGAAACTCCATCTGGACCAACTGCTTTGTTCTTATTTAGCTCCTTGAGCATTGTTTCCACTTCGTCTCTAGACACCTCTATGTGCTCTATGTTGTTCTCTGGAATTCTTATTGTATCTGGTTCCCTGAAGATTTCATTTTGTACAAACACACTTTGGAACTTTTCGTTTAATGTTTCACACATTTCCTTTTCATTTTCCGTGAATCTATTTCCCATTTTCAACCTCTGAATATTATCCTTTACCTGCAATTTGTTGTTTATGAATTTATAGAATAGACCTGGTTCTGTTTTACATTTGTCTGCAATCCCTTTTTCAAAATTTTTTTCTGCCTCTCTCCTCACTGCCGTGTAATTGTTTCTCGCATCTTTGTATCGCTGGTATGTTTGGGGGTTTGGCCTCTTCCTGTATTGATTCCATTTTTGTGACTTTTGGTCTCTGGCTCTCTCGCACTTTCTGTTGAACCAATCCTGTTTCCTAGTTCTGCTTCTCTGTTTTGGTATAATTTTTTTTGTGCCTATATCATATATTTCACAAAACTTGACATACATCTCATTTACTTCCTTGCCTAGCAACAAGTCTGTCCAATTATACTCACTAAAAATTTTTCTAAGGTTGCCATAATGTCCTCTCCTAAAATCAGGTTTTTCAATTGCATCGACTGTCATATTTTCTTCCAGATTATATCGCATTGCATACTTTATTCCCAAAAAGACATGCACATGTGTGTGTACACATGTGCATGTACATGTATACACTGTGTCTGTGTGCACATGTGTATGTGCATATGCACCTGTGTGTAACATACCTTGTGTGTATATGTATATGTATGTGTATATACATAATAGATATATATATGTGTCTAAATGTGTATGTGTACTTTTTCTTTCAGAAGGGGGTCTGTTCCCTTCTCTGCTGATGGGGCGCTGGGGGAGCAGCATGCTCTGCTGACTCTCACATGGTCCCGCAGATAGTGGGCGCTTTTGGTTGTCTTCCGGCCTCTGGTGGCGGCAGTGGACAGCTTCTCCCCATTTGGAGGGTTCAGGGCTGGCGGGGTGGGCTTCTTCCCCTGTGCTTTGTCATATTATCTTTGTGGGTGCATTGGACGTGGTTGATCCGCCCCATCCTTCTGGGGTTCCCGTCTGCTCTATGCAGACATGGGCCTGTCGAATCTGTGGTTCTTCTGGACTTCTTCAGTCTGCGCCCTGGATTCTATGCCCTCATTGGAGGACTGTTGTCTCCTTTTCGGCTTCTGTTGCTTGGGCCGGATGCTTGGATGGTGGCCCTGGACCTCCAGGTCAATTCTTGGCACGTTCCTCTACAGTTTTCCAGGACTGGCACAGTTGGTGGTGGGGTTCAGGCTTACCACTTTTGTTGCCTTCCTTATTTTGTAATTGTCACTTGGTGTATTTACACATCTTTACCGGATCTTGGTGCCCTGTCTGAGTCTGCTTTGGATTCAGTGTCTTGCCTACCTCGACGACTGGCTGGTGTGGGCTCCCAGTCGGTCCGCTTGTCTGCTCGCCAGAGGTGTGGTTCTTTCCAGATCACCAGATTTAGTTTCCTGGTGATCTGGAGGCCGTTCCATTTGTTTCTGTCCCGGGTTCGGACCTGGCTGGCTCTTGTTTAGGGCTCTTGGGCCGCTCCTTGTCTTTCCCTCCAGAAGTCTTACTGCGGCTGTGGTCCTGCCTTCGGCTGTTCATGAGGGGGTCCCGGGTTGCTCGGCGGTTCCTCGAGCAATTGTGCGGGAGTCTGAACTTCGACGTGCTGGTCTGCCCGCAGGGTCGGGTTTGGCTTTGGCGTCTCTTTGGGTCCTTCGGAGACTCCCCTTCCGCCTCTCTTGCAATCGTTTAGTTCGTTCCTCCGGGGATCTTGTGTTGGTGCTGCGTCACCAGCATCCTCTTTGGGGTTTTCGGGGTTCCGTGCCTTGGCACCTCCCCGAGCCTTCGCTCGATGTGTTCACAGACGGGTCATCTCTCGGCTGGGGCTTTGTGACCAGTGCTCAACAGGTCGGCCGGGGATGGTAGGGTCTGTCCGTCCGTCGGGCTAACAGCACAGTACGGGAGTTCGTGGCTGTCTGGTTTGGGCTTCGGAGGGTTTATGTCACTCAGTGCTCTACCATTCAGCTCCATTCGGACTTCTCTGGAGGCTCTTTGCCAAAACCACAGGGTTTCTCTTAGGTGTTTGACCTTTGGGGTTGGTCCCTTAGAGTGGCTCGTTTCCTGGATTCTCGGGGTTTGGCTAACCATGAGGTTCATGTCCGGGGTGTGTCCTGCATCCTGGCGGACAACTGTCTCGGTTCATTCCTCTGTTTGCGAACTGGCCAGTCGTCGCCGACTCGTTTCGTTGGCTCTGCCGGACGTATGGACTCCTGGCGATGGAAGTCTTCGAGTCGCCGTGGTCTAGGCGTCGCCCATTCTATGTGGCGCCCTTACCCGCCTGCGAGGCGCTCACGGTGGATGCTTTTCGCCAGGACTGGTCGAGGTGGGGGTACCTGTTCCTCTTCTCCAGGTCCAGCTGTTGCTTTGGGTTTTGGCTCGGTTGCAGCCCATTCCCACAAGAGCAGTCCCTATGGTTCCTTGGTGGCTGGCCCAGCCTTATTTTCAGATGCTGCTTGATAGGAGTCCGAACCCTGGGCGTTTTCCCGTGGCTCCGCCTCTTTCGGCAGGTCGGACCGGTACTATACGTGACTGGTTCGGCCTTCTCCTCGGCTCTTCGCGTCTGGTTTTTTGACACGGTTATCACCATCTCTGTGGTGATCAGGTGGTTTGTTGATGGTGTCCCATCTGCAAGCTTTGTCTTCGACAATATGACGTTCCTGGTGTTTCTATGCACTTTTTTTTGCTCTTCGTAGGTTGTCTTCTCTTTCGTATCGGGTTGTCTTGTCCTTTCTTGGGTTTTCAGGACTACAGTTTTGATGTTTCTTACTGTTGCCTCGTTTTGTGCGGCGCTGGTGGAGCCTCTCCGGCTTGCATTCGGGGTGGACTTCACATCTGCCCCGTTTCGTACACTTTCTCGTGTTTTGTTTCACCTCCGGCCTGCTCATGCGTTGCCTGAGCTGTCCTGGTCCTTGATTAGGGTGCCTTCTTCTCCTCAGTTTGTGGTAGCCCCTTCGGTTCAGGTTTCTGCTCTTTGGTACTGGTGGTAGGTTTGTACGTTTGCAGCCTTTCTCCGTCCTTCTGACGATGGTCGAGACAGCTGTTTTCTGGAGGGGTTCTTGGGTTGTTGATGCTTGATTGGTTTGGCCGGGGATGCGTCTTGTATTGTCCGGTTGCGTTTTTTTGCTGTTACCTGTGTACCGTGTCTGGGGATGCGCTTTGGGTTGATCCAGTTCCCCTTGTTCCCTGTTTTAGGGTTCGGGTCTCCCAGGTCGTCCGCAGCATTTTTATGTCTTCCAGCCTGCGGTCTGTCCTTGCGCCCGTGCTGTTCGGACGTTTGCAGCTTTTGCTGCTGTGTTCGTGACGTCTAAGGCTCATTTCGGGCGCAGGGATTTGAGGGTCACACAGGTTCTTGGCCGCCCATTCTTTATGCACGTCTGCTCCTGTGTATTCTTGTTGCCTTGGGTCGTGGGTTGCAGCCTGTTGTCTCGGCTTCGTGTTTCGGAGTTTGTGGCGGCCACCTCCCGGGTCAGCCCTTTCTTTTCCTTCTCTTTGGGTATGAAGCTCCAGGGAGCCGTAGGGGCTCCCCACAGAAAAGTGAGTGAGTTTCTGGGTGAGCCCCAGAGGCTCCCTGACAACCCTCCCTCCCACCGGTCGGCATTTTTTTGCATTGGTTGAAGCTTAGCTTTTGAACTGATGCTAGGCAGCCGGCGCGGTAAGTCCGGGGTCCCCCCTACCCCTCCCTACCCCTCTTGGGGCGGGGAGGGCTGCGCGGACGATCGGCGCGGCAGTAAATTGTGATGTTTGCTTGTTTGGTTGTTTCCTTGAGATTGTAAGGAGTTTCTACCTCTCTATTCGTTTTTTTATTTTAGTTTTTTACCATGTGGGGTTTGTTTTGTTATGCCTACCTTTCTGGGTGCAAACCCCGGTCGATGGCAGATAAGGAAAACCCCAACCACAAGGGGGTTTTCCAGGGCCATTGCTCCTTGAAACCTCTCTGAAGGGGCCAGGTTCTTGTGCTGGTCCCTGGTAGGTCCGAACTCCTTAGCTAATGTCCCAGTGTAATATAACATACATTAGCCCAATAAGCTCCAGGGAGCCTCCGGGGCTCAGCCAGAAAATGGCGTTTCATTACATTCAACGCTGGTTTTTTGCCACACTTCCCAGCTCTATTGCACCCAAAATATGTCACCTATGATCCCCCCCCCCCCCCCCCGTGACCAGGGAACACAAATGAACACTTATAAGACGAAAGAATTTTTTTTTTGTTGCGCCTGTGGGTATTGAAGCCATTATGACCCTTAGCGGCCCAAGGGTTAAAGAAAAATCAAAACTCCGAAGATACAACAAACAAACTGGCAGTCAGAGAGAAACATCGGCTGCTGCTTTGAAGTATAGTTAGCTGCACCAGCTGCAGTGCGCCCCACCCAGCCAATAACACTTCCCCTACCTGGGACAAGACTGAAAGCCCCAGACTCCTAAGAGAGAAGACATCGAGAAGCGACGAAGTCCTCAAATGCGGACTGATTCCTGAACACCCCAAGGAAGAAAACCCTGACATGCAAGGGCACAGGGCAAAAATCAAGAACTGGAAGTTGAGGCCAAAGTTGACTAGTCTGACTGCCAGCACATCAGTTTAAGAGCTGGGGTGGTGGGCTGCCGCTCCAGTGAGCTGGAGCCAGCTCACCGGAGCTGGTATCACTATCGAGTGGGAGTGATAGTTGCATGAAGGGCTGCCTGTTTGCATTCTTTCTAGGGGGAGTTATTTTGATCTTTTAGGTGGTAGATTGCACTGGTTAACCATACAGAGGTCTGTTTTGATTCGGGGTCCGTTCCCTGTCGATGGCAATTATGACATACAGTACATTAAACGTAAACTGTCTCATAGGCCATTGCTCCTTATGTCTCTCAGAGGGGGCCAGGTTCTGACTTATGGTCCCCCGGTCGGCAAAAGAACTCCTGTGACTGATGACCCCAAACTAATATAGCACCTATCAGTTCAGATAGCTTTAGGAAGCCGACAGGGCTTCCCCATAGAAAAAAGGAAATGGTAAAACAAATGCCACTACACCTCATACTGCTGCTTTTAAGGAGGACTTCAGGTGAGACACAATCAATGCAGCCAATTGATCACTACAGAAATAGAAATAAATATGCATCAAAAAGTCCTGACACAGACCAGAGGTCGAACCAGTGAAGTACGTCACTGTGCCGAACTTCTGACTGAGTTAGAGCCATGGAAAAATGCCTGAGTTTGAACACCAAGCAAGCAGTGCCTCAAACCAAGGCTGAGCCAACCACCAAGAAGCCAGTAGAATTACTCTTCCCCTGTAGGATTCCAAACATGCCAGGACCCAAAGCAACAGCCAGACTGGGGGGAAAGAGCTACAGGAACCCCCCACCTCGATCAGTCCAGTGGAAAGGTATCCACTAATTCCACTTCTATGTAAAGTAATTACCTAAGTTTAGTTACAGGATGAGAGCTATGCTCGTGGTGTTTCCCCAGCACTCTTTGTCATATAATGCTTTGAAATTACTGATGGTTTTGGCCTCCACCACCTTTTCACCTAACTTGTTCCAACCATCTACCACTCTGTTTACAAAAGTGAATTTTCTTATATTTCTCCAGCAGCTTTGTTTTGTTAGTTTAGATCTATGACCTCTTGTTCTTGAAGTTCCGGGTCTCAGGAATTCTTCCCTATCAATTTTATCGATTCCTGTTACTATTTTGTACGTGGTGATCATATCACCTCTTTTTCTTCTATCTTCTAGTTTTTGCATATTAATGCCTCTAACCTCTCATCATAGCTCTTGTCCTTCAGTTCTGGGAGCCACTTAGTGGCATGTCTTTGCACCTTCTCCAGTTTGTTGATGTGCTTCTTAACACTATCGCACGCGGCACTGCAGACTTTGACATCATGGGGCGGATGGTGCGGGCGAGCGTGCTTCGACACCTAAATATGTATATGTACTCGTTTCAGTTTTCTAACCTTAATTCATGTGCTACGTCGTTCATTTGGTATCATTGCGATCGCAATTAAATTCCCTGCAGGTGTATATGCATATAATGTCCAAAAGCCTGGCGAGACTCCCCACAGCAAAGCCTAAAGTCTGAAAAGTTACCTGTGAGCACACAAAATCAGTAAAATGTGTATACTCATTTCAGTGTTCTCACCTTAATTCTCATGCTACGTCGTTCGTTTTGGTATCATTGTGTTCGCAATTAAATTCCCTGAAGGTGTATATGCATATAATGTCCAAAAGCCTGATAAGACTCCCCGCAGCAAAGCCTAAAGTTACCCGTGAACAAGCATCAATTTGCACACCACAACCTAATGTGTATGCAGGCAATGAGTCACAATAACGTGGCTAAAGTATGTTGACCAGACCACACACTAGAAGGTGAAGGGACGACGACTTTTCAGTCTGTCCTGGACCATTCTCAAGTTGATTGTGATGAGGAAGTAGAGACAGGCAATAAATAGGCAAGAGAGAGCTGAGGAGCAAAGTAAGGTGTAGTAGAGGGGATAGTAGTACAGTAATAATAAGAACTGCCGAGGGCCTATTGGCCCATACGAGGCAGCTCCTATTATAACCACCGAATGAGGAGATAGTAATAGGAATAAGAAGAGGATAGCAAGGGAGCGTAGGAGAAGACAATGAACAGAGAAAGGGAGAAGAGAGAAAGAAAAGGAAAAATAAATGGAAGGGGGTAAGCTTATGTTAGGTCACGTTTGTTAGAAAGATTAGAGCATTTGAGTATATACTGTGAAAGGGAAGAGTCCACAGCAACAAAGCTAGGACTCAAGTTCATGTTGGGTACATTGTGTATTAGAGCCGATTCAAGAAGACGGCGTCTGTGTAGAGTAGCGGCAGAAAAGATTATTTTGGAGGAAGACCAATCAATGGGATGATTAGAATCCCTCACATGACAGAAGAGAGCATTGTTAGTGTCTGCAGACTTAACATTTCTCTTGTGTTCTTTAAGTCTGTCATTCAGTGTACGGCCACTTTCGCCAAAGTATTGGAGAAGACAAGGCGAACAGGAAATAGAGTAGACACCAGCAGCATTAAAAGCAGGAGTAGCAGTGTGAACTAGATTGCTACGAAATGTGTTAGTGTTTCGAAAGGCGAGTTTAATGTCAAGAGGACGAAAGGTATTGGTAAAGGTTTTGAGTTCAGATATGAAGGGAAGGCATAGTACAGTACTACTAGTGTTGGAAGCAGGTTTAGGATGAAAGAAATTTCGTTTAGCTTGAGAGTAGGCACAGTTGATGAAATGCAAAGGGTAACCAAGGCGAGAGAATGATTTGTAGACAAAGGCAATTTCAAAATCAAGAAACTGAAGGTCGCTGATGCGTAGAACACGGAGGAAGAGAGAGACGAGGACACTTTTCTTAACAAAAGGAGGATGGTAGGAAAAGAAGTGAATGTACATGCCACTATGCATGGGTTGCGGTAGACAGAGAAAGAGAACCCAGACACAGAGCTGTAAACATGAACGTCAAGAAAAGGAAGGAGGGAATTAGATTCCCACTCAACTTTGAAATGGATAGAAGGAGCCAGATTGTTAATAGAGGAGAGGAAAGGCTGGAAAAGACTAAGGTCATGATGCCATACAGCAGAAATGTCATCAACATAGCGAAGCCAGAGAGAGGGACGAGTATCAATAGAAGGAAGAAGAACAGTTTCGAAGTATTTCATGTAGAAATTAGCAAGACCAGGGAAGAGAGGGGAACCCATAGCGACACCGAAAGTTTGAGTGTAATAATTACCGTTGAAAGAGAAAGAGTTAGAGTCAACACACTCTCAAGCTAAACAAAATTTCTTTCATCCTAAACCTGCTTCCAACACTAGTAGTACTGTACTATGCCTTCCCTTCATATCTGAACTCAAACCTTTACCAATACCTTTCGTCCTCTTGACATTAAACTCGCCTTTCGACAAACTAACACACTTCGTAGCAATCTAGTTCACACTGCTCCTCCTGCTTCTAATGCTGCTGGTGTCTACTCTATTTCCTGTTCGTCTTGTCTTCTCCAATACTTTGGCGAAACTGGCCGTACACTGAATGACAGACTTAAAGAACACAAGAGAAGTGTTAAGTCTACAGACACTAACAATGCTCTCTTCTGTCATGTGAGGGATTTTAATCATCCCATTGATTGGTCTTCCTCCAAAATATCCTTTCCTGCCGCTACTCTACACAGACGCCGTCTCGTTGAATCGGCTCTAATACACAATGTACCCAACATGAACTTGAGTCCTGACTTTGTTGCTGTGGATTCTTCCCTTTCACAGTATATACTCAAATGCTCTAATCTTTCTAACAAACGTGACCTAACATAAGCTTACCCCCTTCCATTTATCTTTCCTTTTCTTTCTCTCTTCTTCCTTTTTCTGTTGTCTTCTCCTACTCTCCCTTGCTATCCTCTTCTTATTCCTATTACTATCTCCTCATTTGGTGGTTATAATAGGAGCTGCCTTGTATGGGCCAATAGGCCCTCGGCAGTTCTTATTATTACTACTATCCCCTCAGCTACACCTTACTTTGCTCCTCAGCTCTCTCTTGCCTATTTATTGCCTGTCTCTACTTCCTCATCACAATTGACTTGAGAATGGTCCAGGACGGACCGAAACGTCGTCGTCCGTTCACCTTCTAATGTGTATACTCGTTCAGTTTGAAAACATCAATTTTCGTGTTACATTGCTCGTTTTGGTATGAAATTGTTTGCAATATAAAGGTGCGCATTTTAAAACTAGTCTAATAATAATAGAGCAATAACTGGAATTTTAAACAAATACTGTCTCCACTCGATTATCCGGACTATATGGGAAGGACCCCCAGCCGGATTATCACATTTTTCGGATAATGGTACTTTTTCACCTACGAGTCCAAAAGTGACCATTTCCAACTATTTTTATACTACAAACAACATAATTTGAATTGCCTTGCCACATATAATTATAAAATATTCAACTAGAAACCTCAACTTACCTTGTTGGTGTTCGTCTTCTTGATTGACGCCACACATCTTGAAGTTAAAAATTCTTCACAATTTACGTAACCTATACTAACACAACACTAAAATTAACACTGAAAATTACTGTACAGTTCATTATGCAAAGTTAGTTTTGACTGCCAGCTGCTGAAGCCTCACTGGTTGAAGGCATTTGGGTTGCCTGTGAGGCCTCACTTGTTGAAGGCGCTTGCTTGCGCCTCACTTGTTAAAGCGCTTGCATGCCCTCACTTGTTGAAGGCGCTTGGCTTGCCTGTGACGCCTCACTTGTTAAAGGTTCTTGCTTGCACCTCACCTGTTGAAGCCGCTTGGCTTGCCTGTGGCACCTCACTTGTTGAAGGCGCTTGGCTTGCCTGTAACGCCTCGCTTGTTGAAGGCGCTTCCTTGCGCCTCACTTGTTGAAGGCGCTTCCTTGCGCCTCACTTGTTGAAGGCGCTTGGCTTGCCTGTGGTGCCTCACTTGTTGAAAGCATTTGGCTGCCTGTGACGCCTCACTGGTTGAACAACACGTAACTTGTCTTTAATTGCTAGGACAACCTTCTTCCTCTTAACACCTCCAGAACAATTGATGCTGCTACCAGACATAGTCTTAGCCAAAAATGTTTAAAGTTACTATGAAAATAAAAAAGTTATTTAAAAAATATTTCACTAATGGCGCAGCACTGTGACGCCGCACTGGTTGAGGTGTATAACAGTAACTTGTCTTTAATTGTTAGGACAACTTTCTTCCTCTTAACACCTCCAGAACGATTGATGCTGCTACCAGACATAGTCTTGGCCAAAAATGTTCAAAGTTACTATGAAAATAAAAAAGTTATTTAAAAAAAATATTTCACTAATGGCGCAGCACTGTGTATAACATGAGACACGGATGCACATGGGTTGACCAGTGGTGGACGGGTCCACTTGGCGTGGGGCAGCTATAGCACGTTACGTAGGCTGCCAGGAGGAAAAAACTCAATATTTTTTAAGGAAACTTCAGTCTGTGCACATTACTTTTAGGAAACTTATTTATTTGTTATTACATAATTACTAGTACTTATTTCATTTGTTTTTGGCTACGATTAATTGTTCTAAAATTAATGGTAATTCCTGTACCCAAGTGGTCCCTCCCGATGCACCCCTCCCACCCTCCCAACACCAACCACCCACCCCCCCCCCTCCTCCACGATGCGTCTAGAGCCACAGACGGGATTAATATGGTATGGCCGAATTTTCATCCGGCCAAACCAGCTTTTATTCGGTTCCTGTGGCCATTTTGGCCAGATACTGTGATAACTTTATCCGATCACGATTTTGGCCGTATAAGGGCGTTTTCCGGATGTTTGAATCTCGGATAATTGCAGGGTTACAGTATTTAAATTTTGGACGCTCATCATCACAATTATATATATATCTTTCCAGTGTTCTGACATCAATTTTCATGTTACGTCGCTCGTTTTGGTATCAAATTGTTTGCAATCTAAAGGCGTGCATTTTAAAACTAGTCCCATAATAATAGCACAATAAATAGAATTTTAACAAATATTTTAAAATTTTAAATTTAGACCCAAAAACGAATTTATAATCTTACAAGTGTTCTGACATCAAGTTTCGTGTTACATCTTTCATTTTGGTATCAAATTGTGCGCATTTTAAGGGCGCTTATTTTTAAACTATCCCGAGGTCGATCTGATAAAAAATGAATTTTTATACAAATATTTTTGGAGGGGACGTGAGTCGTGAGTTTTGGAGTCTTGAGTCCACTCCACGGCTAGGACTCAAGAGAAAATAGTGGACGTGATCAGTGTCCGAAGCAAGCGATAGTGTTAAGATATGGGCACCATACAACCGCTGCATATTCCAGCTTGGTTTAACCCTTAAAACTGCGCAACGCGCCTGCATGCTCATGTCTGGTTTGCGCAACGTGCCTCCGGGTATTTGTATTTTTCACGTTCCATTCAAAAACCAGCGTTGAATGTAATGAAACGCCATTTTCTGGGTGAGTCCCGGAGGCTCCCCGGAGCTATCCCAGGCTGATATGCTAATTTCAGACTTTGGCATCAGTCATGTGTATGGAGTTCTTTGGCCTACCGGAGACCACGGCCAGAACCGGGCCCCCTCAGAGAGGCACGGGGAGCAATGGCCTATAGAAGCCCCCGTGTGGTTGGAAGCATTCTATGTCTGCCATCGACCGGGACAGGCACCCAGAAAGGTAAGCGCCCCAAAACAAACCCCTATTCTGGTTAAAATTGCTACCAAAATCCGAACTAGTGGATAGAACTCCCAAACAGAAAAACAAGCAAACTAGTGTGACGTCACACGTCACCGCGCCGCTGTCTGCGCAGCTCCCCCCTCCCCGGAGGGGGAAGGTGGAGCCCCAGACCTCCCACGCCGGCTATCCACCCATCAGTTCTGAGGCTGGATGTCAAGACACGCGAAAAACCGCCGACCGGAGGGAGGGAGGGTTGCCGGGGAGCCTCCGGGACTCACCCAGAAAATGGCGTTTCATTACATTCAACGCTGGTTTTCTGGGGGGAGCCCCGTCGGCTCCCCGGAGCTAACTACCCACAGAGGAAGATCAAAGGGACGGAACCGGGAGGCGGACACCACCCAAACAACCAAAACGCTAAAACCAAAGGAGCAGGAAAACACAGCGACCCGACCCCCAGAGGCAAATGCCCAAAAGGAAAAGAGCCGACGAAAAACAAACCGGAACCGAAGAGGCACTACCAACCGAGGAGAAGACAGAGCACGCTGACCAGAAACCAGGATGGTGCAAGCGGCGCACGAACAGGCCGGAGGGGAAACGAAGCACAAGACAGCTTACTAAGCGGTGTAGAAGCAAGACCGAAAGCAAGCCAAAGCGACTCCACCAGCGCCGCACAAAAAGAGAGAGGCGACAGTATGTGGCACGACGACGGCCCCCAACCCCCACCAAAAAACCAGGCCGACGCTAACAAGAGGAACCACCTAAGAAGGTACAGGAAAAGGAAGGACCGCCAAAACACCCCATACTGCCGCCAAGAGAAACACGCAGGTGGGACACCGACCACCAGCCGGAGGCGAGACCACGAGGCAGACGGAAGCAGCCCCGACAAGGCCCCTCCGAGCCCAGGAAAAGGCGGAGCCGCAAGAAGATCTCGGGCGCGACCACCGAACTCAGGTGGTACAAGGAGATGGAACGTCTGCCGAACAGACAAATCCCAAAGCAAGCAAACCCGCCAGGAGAACAAATGACGGGTCCGACGCGAGACATCGCAAGACCCCAAAAAACCAAGTGGCAGGGCAAGCAAGGAAACCAAAGAAGGCGGAAGGGTTGCCGCCAGAACCCTACCCGAACCAAGAGGTACGAGCAACAGCAACAGACCGAGACAAAGAAGCACACCACAGGACACAGGCCGAAAAAAGCCCAAGAAGCCAAGGAACACACGCAGAACACCCCTGTGGCAGAGGAGGAAAACAAGGGAACACACAAACAATGAAGTGGTGGAAACCGACCACGTCCCCCAACATAGCAGCAAGTGCAGGCAAAACTGACCAAAGGAGATGCCAGGAAAACGACTGGGGTGAGGCAGGACGAAAGAGCAGAAGCATAAAAAACCCCAGGAGTAAGGACACGCCACTGCGAAACACGGTACTAATGCACACGCGCAGTAGTAGCAACATACAACCTGGTGGATAAAGACAGGCTGTTTAACACAAGGGGCACACGCCCTAGGGGACGCAGGTGGAAACCGAATGCCCAAATGAGCCACAGAGACAGTAGAAAGAACTTTAGTGTCAGAGTGGTTGACAAATGGAATGCATTAGGAAGCGATGTGGTGGAGGCTGACTCCAAACACAGTTTCAAGTGTAGATACGATAAGAGCCCAATAGGCTCAGGAAACCGTACACCTGTTATAAGATTGACGTTTGAGAGGCGGGACCAAAGAGCCAGAGCTCAACCCCCGCAAGCACAACGAGGGGAGTATACACCACCGCAACATGCCACAGGTAAAGAGCAACTCGCTCCGGCAAAGGCAGAGAACGGAGCAGATAGACCCCAGACAGGGCCCACTGAGACACGACAGAACCCAGCAGGCCCAGGAACCCGCCTACCAGGCGACCGACGGCGGAGAAACCCCGCTCAAAACCGGCTGGATGGGGAACCGGGAGCTCATGTACACCCCAAGCCCGGCCAGAGGCCAGGCTAGACCGGCCAAAGGGAGGCCCACCAGGAAGACGCATGGGGCGGCCTGCAGGCCCACAGACTCCCCACAACCAGGATGGGCCATAACTAAGTCGAAGGCAAGCTAGTGTGCCCCGAAAGTCCACAGACCGTACCATAGGGGCATAACTTGCAATCCCCTCACAGAGTTCAGTGGCATACCGATAATAGGTTAAGTAACAATTGTAATTACGAAACCATAAGATGCTTATTGTAACCTACTAAGTAGGTCAGGTAAGGTCGGTGTTTTCCACGAAGTTTTTTAAGGGAAACCATTATGTTTAGTATGGCACCTATGCACGGAACGAAGAAGTCAATATTGACGTAATAAAGATGCGGTGACGGGTTGGTGCAAGAGAGAACCGGATCAGCACCTCCAAGGATACCCGATCAACCAGGCTGTGACTCATACGTCGGGCAGCAAGCAGCCATGTCCAACAGCCAGCATGACCAGTCCAGGAGGCCTGGTCGATGACCGGGCCGCGGGGACGCTAAGCCCCGGAAGCACCTCAAGTTAACCTCAAGATAAGGTACCAGCGAGAAGGCGTATGCTCGCAAGGAGGTCGTGTAACAACTGCAGACCTCTGATGGATATACAGTGTTCCCCGAGTGTGCCTATGGCACCACTGCACTCCACTGGTACTATCCCGCAAGTTCTACCAGATAGGCGGGACCCAAAGCCAGAGCGCATAAACCTTGCAAGCACAGCCAGAAGCCCTACCAGGCGAGTACAGAACCAACACCACAAACCCCCACACCACATAACACTAACAAAGGTGGGACCCCTGAATGACCCTAGCATGGGATGGACATGCACAAGAGTGGGACAGGAAGGGTGAAAAAAGGGGACCGACACTGGTGTGCGAACGGTCTCAGTCGTACAAAAAGAGACCTAAAGAAAGACAGGCATATAACACCACATCCAGCGCCCTGCCAAAAGACGCCAGACCGCAGAAACTCACCTGGCAAACGGTGGCTCGAAGTGACACGACTCAACCGAGCCCAGAAGAACCTGGGAGCACCGCCAGGTGAAGAAGCCAGAGCCGGACCTGCAGGAGAGCAAGGAAGAGGCGAAGAAGGCGGCCCACACCCATGACACAGGGGAAACCTCGGCGGCCTCCCCACAACTGGAACCCAGGACACCCCCGGAGCGAAAAGGGCACATACCGCGGCAAGGGAGAGAGCGAAAGGCGAAGCACTGGAGCAAAAAGACGACGAACACCGGCACTACACACCGCCCAGACCAAAACAAACTCCGCGGCGCACGCGCATGACATGCCGGCCGAAAACGCGCAACCTACCCTGCGGGAAGGCGGCAACCAAGACTACTGCACAAGAAAATAGCCAAAGAGTGAGCAGGAACAAGAAAACCGGCCAAAGAAGCGAAGACAGAGCCCAAAAAAGGCACGCACCGGGCCACAAGTACCCAACAGGCCACAAGTACCAACAGGCCACAAGTAGCCCAACAGGGCCACAGTAGCCCACAGGCCACAAGTAGCCCAACAGGCCCACAAGTAGCCCACAGGCCCAAGAGCCCAAACCGGGCCAAAAGTAGCCCAACAGGGCTACAAGGAGCACAACAGGACCACAAGGAGCCCAACAGGGCTACAAGTAGCCCAAACTCGCCAACAAGGACGAGGAGCCGACAGACGTTCCAATAACGCGGAAGAGGAAAAACCTTCCCGAACCCTCGAGAACACGGAAGCCAAAACCAGTCCCGAAGGCACACAAAGGCGCATGCGCACCCGAGACCAGTAGTCATGTAGAACCCCCAAACGGGGAAACATGACGAAAACACCGTCCCCCCCCCAAAAAAGGGGTGGGGGAAACATCCACCCACAGGACGGAACCAACCGACTCAAAGGCCAAGGAACCGAGCCCGGGAGGGGCCGACGCCCAACAGCACGTACGGCGAGTGGAGAGGAAAACCCCACTCCGCGTAACCACAAGCCCCGCCGAGGGGGATAAAAACCCCCACGGGGTCCTATGGGGCCAAGCCCCCCAAGTCAGCCCCTCCGCAGCCCCGGGAACCCACACAACAGGCCCCGGGGCCGAGCCGTCCCCCTAAAGCCCCGGCCGTACCAGAAAACCGGGACAGCCGTGAAAACACTAAGGAAGGGAGCCCACTGGCAGACTCTTACAACACGGCTGGAGGAACAGGCTCGAATGCCCCCGTCACTACCCCGGAAGGGGATTTCCCCCGAGACTGCCCGAGTCTCAACACCACCAACCCCGCCCTGAACCTACAGACGGTAAGGAACCGGATGCAGGCAGGAAGGGGAATCCAGGGAAAAACAAGAACCAAAACGGGGCAGCCCCGGGCTCCCGGGGAGTTACCACGAGAGCGTTGCCACCACCAAGGCTCAAGTGCAACGCCTCTGCTGCCCGCACCAGCTGAGCACAACTGGGTAACCGAGCCATAACGAGCAACAAACTCGCAGGGCTCCGGGTCGAAGGTGTCACCGACCCCACAGGCAGCAGACGGAGGCAAAACAGAGAGTCACCCAGAGACAAGGGGTGAGCAACCCTCAAACTCGCTGGAAGCGAGGGGGGGGCTCTGGGGTCACATCCATCGGACCCACGCGCCCCCAGGGGTTTCCCAGGGTCCCGAGCGTTTACTATAAGAGGACTCGCGCTCAGGTAATCCCAGGCAGGGTACTGCTAACCGGCACCCAAACTACCAAACAACTTTCTAAGAGCTGAACCCCCGGACGTGTACACTCACGGGACCTAGCAGGGGGTACCACCAGAAAACTCAGAACACAGGGACACCAGGGCAAGAACGAAGGCAGACCCCCCCACCAGGTAGATAAACAAAAAGAAAAGAAAACCCCGCAAGAGGACAGCGTACCCAAGCGGAACAGAGCCGGCCGCTATGATTGGGAAAAGACAAGCTGCACAGTACCCTGCGCCCCACCAGTGCAAAACTGCCCCTTACTCTAAGGCGAACAAGGGAGACAGAACACCCGAGCACACAAAGAGCGGCCGAAAACCAAGCAGTAAACGGCCTAGCAGGGGCAGACCCCAAGGAACTTGTGGAAGGTGGCCCCAAGTCCCAAGGGCAGTACTTACAGGGCACCTAGGGAAGGGAACCCTAGGCGCATGCAGCCCGAGTACTGGAGAATCACTCCCGGCTCGCGCACCACCTAGAAAACAGACACCACACTCTAGGTGCAGTGCTGAAACAACCACTGGAGCCGGAGCACATAACCGGTGCCTATAGCATCAGCCGAAGAACTGATGGGTGGATAGCCGGCGTGGGAGGTCTGGGGCTCCACCTTCCCCCTCCCGGGGAGGGGGAGCTGCGCAGACAGCGGCGCGGTGACGTGTGACGTCACACTAGTTTGCTTGTTTTTCTGTTTGGGAGTTCTATCCACTAGTTCGGATTTTGGTAGCAATTTTAACCAAATAGGGGTTTGTTTTGGGGCGCTTACCTTTCTGGGTGCCTGTCCC
>WNGS01113158.1:41706190-41769015 GCA_020271785.1 Procambarus virginalis
TTCTTTATTTCTGAATTGCTTTCTGTTCTAACTGCCTTTCTTCAGTTTCATATGAGTGTTTCAATTTCCGCTCGATTTCTTCAATCTCCCTATTTAAATTATTCCTTCTTTGACGGGAAATTCGTGTCTGCATAAGCAGTTCCGTTATTCTTTTCCTGCATTTATAGTGTCGTCTGCGTTCTCTTTCTATGTTGGATCTCTTTCTGGCTTTCTTCAAAGGAACATGTTTCAGACAGACTTGATACGCTTCCGAAGTCAGTTTTTCTATTCCTTCTGTAGGACTTTTATTACTTAAAACAGTTTCCCATGGTTATGTTTTTAAGTTCCCTGTTTACTATCTCCCAGTCTATCCTTTTATTATTAAAATTGAATTTACTGAATAGCCCCTCTCGCTTTATCAACGTTTTAGGTCTATTCTGAGTATTGATGGTCGTTTGCACTTCAATGAGCTTGTGATCTGAATATGTGGTATCTGATATCGTAATGTCTCTGATAATGTCTTCATTGTTCGTAAAGACCAGATCTAGAATATTTTCATTTCTCGTTGGCTCCAATATCTGCTGATGAGTGAAAATTTGTCACAGAATCTAAGTAGTTCTCTAATCTGTGGTTGGTTAGGTCCTGATAGATTCCCTGGTATAATATTATTGTTTGCTATTCTCCACCTGAGACTAGGCAAGTTGAAGTCACCTAGAAGATAATATCAGGTATTGGGTTCTCCAAATTATCAAGGCTATTCTCTATTTTGTTTATCTGTTCTGTGAATTCCTCAGCCGTTGCATCTGGCAGTTTGTATATTAGAATAATCACTAAATTATTTTCTCTATTTTTAATCCCAGTACCTCTATCACCTCATTTGTAACGTTAAGGAGCTCCGAGCACACAAGGTCTTCCCTAATATACAGACCCACTCCTCCATGTGACCTAATTTTCCTATCACACCTGTATAGGTTATATCCTGGAATCCAGATCTCACTGTCTAAGAATTCCCCTGCATGGGTTTCTGTCAGGGGAGGCAGGTGGTGTCAGTGGTGGAAGGTGTTGTCAGGGGAGGCAGGTGGTGTCAGTGGTGGAAAGGTATTGTCAGGGGAGGCAGGTGGTGTCAGTGGTGGAAGGTGGAAGGAGAGGCAGGTGGGGTCAGTGGTAGGTGTTGTCAAGGGAGGCAGGTGGTGTCAGTGGTGGAAGGTGTTGTCAGGGAGGCAGGTTGTGTCAGTGGTGGAAGGTGTTGTCAGGGGAGGCAGGTGGTGTCAGTGGTGGAAGGTGTTGTTAGGGTGGCAGGTGGGGTCAGTGGGGAAGGTGTTGTCAGGGAGGCAGGTGGTGTCAGTGGTGGAAGGTGTTGTCAGGGGTGGCACGTGGTGTCAGCGGTGGAAGGTATTGTCAGGGGAGGCAGGTGGTGTCAGTGGTGGAAGGTTGAAGGACAGGCAGGTGGGGTCAGTGGTGGAAGGTGTTGTCAGGGGAGGCAGGTGGTGTCAGTGGTGGAAGGTGTTGTCAGGGGAGGCAGGTGAGGTCAGTGGTGGAAGGCGTTGTCAGGGGAGGCAGGTGGTGTCAGTGGTGGAAGGTGTTGTCAGGGGAGGCAGGTGGGGTCAGTGGTGGAAGGTGTCGTCAGGGGGAGGCAGGTGGTGTCAGTGATGGAAGGTATTGTCAGGGGAGGCAGGTGGTGTCAGTGGTGGAAGATACAAAGAGAGGCAGGTGGGGTCAGTGGTGGAAGGTGTTGTCAGGGGAGGCAGGTGGTATCAGTGATGGAAGGTATTGTCAGGGGAGGCAGGTGGTGTCAGTGGTGGAAGATACAAAGAGGCAGGTGGGGTCAGTGGTGGAAGGTGTTGACAGGGGAGGCAGGTGGTGTCAGTGGTGGAAGGTGTTGTCAGGGGAGGCAGGTGGTGTCAGTGATGGAAGGTGTTGTCAGGGGAGGCAGGTGGTGTCAGTGGTGGAAGGTGTTGTCAGGGGAGGCAGGTGGTGTCAGTGGTGGAAGGTGTTGACAGGAGAGGCAGGTGGTGTCAGTGGTGGAAGGTGTTGTCAGGGGAGGCAGGTGGTGTCAGTGGTGGAAGGTGTTGTCAGGGAGGCAGGTGGTGTCAGTGGTGGAAGGTGTTGTCAGGGGAGGCAGGTGGTGTCAGTGGCGGAAGGTGTTGTCATGGGGGGTGTGGTGGTGAGGAGGGAGTGTAGGTGGTAAGGGAAGCAATAAGGATGTGGAGGCGGGAAGGTTGCTGACCATGCATGGTTGCCAACCTCACGTCCATACTGTATTAAAAATTTCAATCTTATCTGTAAAATATTTATGCCAAAATATGTTAATTTTCATGTATAAATATACATTATTAATCATTAACATGTTTTATTGTTTCCTGTTTAATAATTAAACAAATATAGTTTTATTTATGAATTATGTACAGTTGGCATCTGCGAGCAGGAGCTGACAGACATATCTGGGTAGCCTAGCCTCGACCCAGTTAGTATAGCTCTGTTGACCCCGTTAGTAACTCCCTCCTCCATAGCCTGCCTTATTTTTTTTTTTCCCTGAGAGGGGAGTTATTGAGGGGGGGGGGAGAGGCAGTGATGGAGGGAGGCATTAACCCTTAAAGTGCGCATCACTTCATATGAAGTGCTAGGCGTTTTACCAGTCGACTGCGCTTCACTTCATACGAAGTGTATGGGTACCGCGCACAATTTGAATGTCCCGGCGGGTATCTGGGGTTCCCATACGCTGCCCACGGGCTATAGTAAACAGCGGCCATTTTGAAAAAAATTCCCGCTCACGAACCGAAGGCGTGGGAGGCCTCAGTTTAGCGAGAGTCACCATGGCGAGCGCACGGTCAACGCCTCACGGGCACGCACCACTCAATCCCTCACCCCAGAGCAAATAGCTCACGAATTATTTTCTGAAGGTGAGGAAAGTGTGTTTGATGATTCAGACAACGACGAGGATTATACACAGTTGTCGGGTGAGAGTAGCAGCAGCAGTGAGTGAGAATTCCCGCCATGCCAAGGCGAGGCCTCTACGCTCACCCATGCCTCATCGCCCAGATTCTACCCCAATTCTACCACGACCTCACAGTTCCTGTGGATATTATCTGTTTGAGGGTGACGAGTCAGAGGGAGGTGACTCCTTTCTGGGTTTAGTGACTCAGATCACAGTTTTATTGAGCCTGTGGCTGGTACCTGTGGTGTAACTGGGCGAGAAATTGTCTCGTCAGCAGCATCCCGCCCAGCCAAGCGCTACCGCATGGCACCACATGAGGGACCAAGACCCTCGTGTTCACGTGCATCCACCTCACGTGCATCTGTAATGATCTGGCGCTTAGATCATTGGTTCTCCCTTCCCCTTTCTCCCTTTCTTCTCCCTTTCTCCCCTCCCCCGTGGGCCATTCCCATCTTTCGTCAAGGGTCATAAAGCTTGAAGCCACTGCTCCCCTTGGCCT
This sequence comes from Procambarus virginalis, assembly GCA_020271785.1. NCBI lineage: Eukaryota > Metazoa > Arthropoda > Malacostraca > Decapoda > Cambaridae > Procambarus > Procambarus virginalis. The sequence continues at coordinate 41,709,604 of WNGS01113158.1, forward strand.
CCCGTCATCGGCATGGTCAGTGACAAATTTTAGAAACAAATACTCCAGGGGCAATAAACTTGTGTTCTCAAATTTCGGGCAGCCAGCGAAAGCCAACCGTCCTGTGGGTCTTCCTGTTTTTACCGTGGGAATGGTGCAGGAGCCTACGGGAGTAAAACAGAACTTTCAGAAACAAGGCCTATGCCCCAGGACCTAAGGGGCGGGGCTAGTCAAAAATTGTCTGGTCTGAGAGTGACACTCTGCGCTCATTGGTTGAGTAGAAAGACAGTCTCAGGAGTGCCTGCCATGCCATTGGCCGGTCTCTAGTTCACCCAGTTATGTTTAAATCCATTGGCCCTAGGCTTGGGAGAGGCGGAGTTAATTTGGGCCTAGGAGTGTGGTAGCATTTTTTGAAGAGAGAGGATTCAGTGTGTCTGGGGAGTTTCAACTGACAGGTACAGGTCAACTGACCTGCGGACAGCCATTCAACATCTTTTGGCAAGTTGCAGTATTGAAAGGTAATTGTGCTCCACTGCTCTTGTATGTCAGTACTTCTATCCATTGCCTTATGTTTGGTAGGTGTTATTAGAGTAGGCTATAATTCAATTGTGATAAAATATACAGTATCAATAATAAAATATTGTTAATGTCATTTTGGTGAGTTATCTGTCCCCTTGTGTTGGTCATGTTATTCATCCTGGTGATTTTCATGTGATGTGTTTGGAAATTCCCCTGTATTTCTCCATCTTAGGAATTAAAGTCAATCGAGAATCTCCCGTTCAGTTCAGTAAGACTAAAGTATTAATCCATTCAATTCAATCACTGGTCCGTTGAGTTCCCTGATTATCGAGTCCCTTCTTTCCTGGGACCAATAATATTTAGACACATTCATTCATTTGGAAGGTGGTGGCAGTGTATAAGGTAAGAAGATTAATAATCCCTATTCCTTGTGATGTCTCATTTATATTCAGCTTATATTCGTGACAGTCCAGTGAGGGGTCATACTGGTCCGTTAATAGTGTTTTGCTGGATTATTAAGTCGAGAAGAAAGAGGAGTGTACAGTGTTCAGTGTACAATATTATGTTTTAGTGTGGACAGGGTATTACACATCCACCTCACGTGCATCCACCTCACGTGCACCCACCTCACGTGCATCCACCTCACTGCACCCACGTCACCTGCATCCACCTCACGTGCATCCACCACACCAGAACCCACCTTACGTGCACCCACCTCACGTGCACGTAGCCGCCGTGCTTCTCGCAGACGGTATTCAGCTCCTGGTCGCCGGTATGCATCGCTTCCTCGCCGTCTTTCCGCTGCATCTCGCAGGATGCCTGGTGTACTTGAGTGGAGTGATGGTGACGATTTTATTCCAAATATTCCTCACTTTGACGATACAGATGTAGGGATTACAAACCTTTTCCCTAATCAAGGTGAGGACATGGCTGAGATGGATATTTTACAGCATTNCGATGCTGTATGCAACCCCATGCTGTGTGCTGACTGTGCTGTGTGCTGATCGTTGCTGTGTGCTGGCGGTGCTGTGTGCTGGCCGTTGCTGTGTGCTGGCAATGCTGTGTGCTACCCAGCTGTGCTGAGTGTTGCTGTGAGAGAGGAATCTGCCGACGCTGTGTACGAAACGACGCTTTGATGCAGTGTACAAAACCCGATGTTTTGGTTACGAAACGACGCTCCGTGCTACAAAATTCTTCACGCTGTGAACCAACTGCTGCCTACTGCTGCCAACTGCTGCCTACTGCTGACAACTGCTGCCTACTGCTGTACAACTGCTGACCAATTGCTGTACCAACTGCTAACAACTGCTGTGTGCTGTGAGTAGGAGTAACAACACATGTACACAAGGGCTAGGTAAGAAGTCAGTTGCTGCTGTGTTGTGCACTGTTGTGAACTTTTGCATTAAAATGCTTGTGTGCTTTGCAAAATTAAAGTAATTACAGTGAATTCTTGAATAACATATACAGTGCAGTAAGTGTTATATATTCTGAGGAACATTTTAAGTGATAAGTTAAATTTATTCAGTAAAAATGGCAAATATACCTCAGTTTCCTGCATTTGATCCTGACTGTGACCAGACAAACCTGTCACAGAGGTGGGTCAAATGGCTTAAAAGGTTTGAAAATTTGTTGATAGTTTCTGACATCAAAAGTGCTGAAAGAAAGCGTGCCTTTCTGCTTCACTATGCAGGTGATAGAGTTTGTGATATCTTTGATACACTGAAAGATACTGGTGGTGCCAAAGATTATGACACTGCCAAGGCCAAATTAACTGAGCATTTCAAACCAAGGCAAAATACTGCTATGGAAATTATGCATTTCAGGAGAGCAAAACAACTCTCTAATGAAACTGTTGATCAATACCATACACGTCTGCAGGGTTTAGCAGCCCACTGTGAGTTTGCTGATGTTGACAACGAAATCAAACAGCAAATAATTGAAACATGCACATCTACACGTCTTCGTCGAAGAGCTCTAGAACTTGTTGATGATGAAAGTTCTCTTACAAGATACTGGATATGGCTCGTCGAATGGAAGATGCTGCACGTGATGCTCGTGTCATGGAGTGCAGTGCCAACAACGGTTCTGCCACTGTTACTAACAGTCATGAAGTATGTAAGGTTCAGGGAGTACACCATGATCGTAGAAGATATCATGCCAAACCTAACATTAAATTGAGCCGAGAACCACATCACAACTGGAGTCATGGAACAAGACTCAAGCAGTCACAACGACTCACATCAGAGGTTGTCAATAATAAATGTTACAATTGTGGAGGAGACTACCCACACCAAGATAATGTTTGTCCTGCACAAGGTAAGAAGTGCTATGAGTGTAGAAAACTAATCATTTTGGTGCTATGTGTCGTTCCGCACTAAAGAAACCACAATCAATAAATAAAAGCAATGTACGAGGATCAAGTCATAGGAGTCGAGGTGGCAAACACAATATTGCACCTCAAATCAAGAATGTTAATAATATACAAGACAACATTTCATTACAACCAGTCTCAGATGACAGTGAATGTGATTATATTTATGGAGTACAATCAATCACAAAATGGAATGATCTTCCAAACAACCCAGAGACTATAGTATACATTGCTGGCATTTGTCTCAAAATTCTCATTGACACTGGATCAAACATTGACACCATTGCTGAGTGCCACTATGAAAATTTAAAAAACAATTCCCAAAGCTTGAAAACTATAATGGCAAAGCCACTGCCTATGCTTCAAAGGTAGCCTTACCAGTGATTGGAACTTTCACTGCAGAGATTAAGTCAAAGAATGCAATGCTCATTACTACATTCCATGTTGTTAGGAATGCAAAGGAGTCTTTACTCAGTTACAAGACTTCAACCAAATTGGGGCTACTTCAGCTTTCTAATGCTGTAGCAGTGGAATCTGCAAACAATGTTGATGCTATTGTTGCTGAATTTTCTGATCGGTTTAAATCCATAGGTTGTTATACTGATAGCAAGGTACATCTGCATATCAACCCAGATGTAATTCCAGTTGCCCAACCACATCGCCGACAACCATTCCATACTCGCAAGAAAGTCGATGCCGAACTGGATAGGCTGATAGAACTAGATATCATTGAACCGGTAACAGGCCCAACACCATGGGTAAGCCCAATTGTCACTCCACCAAAGCCGAAGAATCCAGATGAGATACGCATTTGTGTAGACATGCGTGTTCCCAACAAGGCAATAATGCGTGAACGCCATCCTACACCCACTGTAGATGATATGATATACCGCTTGAATGGTGCAACTGTATTCAGCAAGTTAGATTTAAACAAGGGCTATCATCAGCTTGAACTTGATGATGAGAGTCGATTCATCACAACGTTTACGACACATCGAGGTCTGTATAGGTACAAGCGCCTGAGTTTTGGTATTAACAGTGCTGCTGAAGTATTCCAGCACATCATCAGCCAGGTATTGCAAGATATACCTAATGCTGACAACATGTCTGATGACATCATTGTTTATGGCCGTACCCAAGCTGAACACGACAAAGCTCTTCGTGCAACATTGCAACGCTTACGAGAAAAGAATTTGACGCTAAGCCGAGCAAAGTGTGAGTTCAATAAACATAAAATTGAATTCTTTGGACATGTACTTAGTGACAAAGGTCTATCTCCAGATCCTAAGAAAGTTGCAGATATCAAGAATGCTGCACCTCCTTCAACATCCACTGAAGTACATAGTTTTCTGGGAATGGCAAACTACTGTTCTCGCTTCATTCCAGATTTTGCTACCATTACGAAGCCTCTACGTGAGCTCCTGAAGAAAAATGCATCATGGTACTGGAGCGATGTCGAGCAAAATGCATTTGATGCTGTGAAAGATGCACTAGTAGAAAATGCGACTGCTGCATACTTTGATCCATCAATGGACACTGAGTTAACGGTGGATGCTAGTCCTGTTGGTTTAGGTGCTGTGTTAGCCCAACACAAACCTGGTCAACCAGATTCAAGAGTAGTAATTGCCTACGCCAGCCGTTCTCTCACAGATGTTGAGCAACGATACAGTCAGACAGAGAAGGAAGCTCTTGCTCTTGTATGGGGCTGTGAACACTTCAATGTGTATCTGCTTGGTGCACCCTTTACCACGATAGTCACTGACCACAAACCGTTGGAGACCATCTTCAATAATCCAAAGTCCAAACCACCAGCTCGCATTGAGAGATGGGCTCTTCGTCTGCAACCATACAACTTTACGGTGAAATACAAGCCAGGTGCAGGCAATCCCGCTGATTACATCAGTCGACATCCTGCCAACAGTTTCACCATCACCAAGCATCAGCAAGTTGCCGAGGAATATGTACACTCTGTAACCTGTGATGCAGTCCCTAAGGCTCTCACTCTTGATGAAATACGTACTGCAACCCTAGAGGACCCAACTCTGCAAGCAACAGTGGATGCATTGACTAAGAAAAAGTTTCCACGCATCCCACCCTCAGGAGTTGACCAAGATGCATTCAAAGCACTTGAACGCATCCAGACAGAATTAAGTGTTACGCAACAACGCGACACCGTGCTGCGAGGTACTCGTATCGTCATTCCAGCTGTTCTCCAGCAACGTGCTCTGAAGCTTGCACATCAAGGACACCAAGGTCTTGTAAGGACCAAACAGCTGCTACGAGAAAAGGTGTGGTTTCCTGGCATTGATCGTCAAGCTAAGGACATGCATGATGCCTGTGTCCCTTGCCAAGCTGCAGTGGATACTTCAAGACCAACACCTCTACAACCTTCACCACTACCTGCTGCACCATGGATGGAAGTATCGATGGACTTCTGTGGACCGCTACCAACTGGAGAGTACTTGATGGTAGTCATTGATGATCACTCACGTTATCCAGAAGTAGAAATCATCACTTCCACATCTGCAAAGGCTGTCATCCCGAAACTCGACAAGATCTTTTCAAACTTTGGCATTCCTGAAGTTGTCAAGACGGACAATGGACCGCCATTTAATGGACAAGACTTTGTCAACTTTGCTGAGCATATTGGATTCAAACACCGCCGTGTGATGCCACTACATCCTCAAGCAAATGGAGAAGTAGAGAGATTCATGCAACCTCTCATGAAAGCTGTACGCTGTGCTCATGCCGAAGGACGATCCTGGAAACAAGCTATGTATGCTTTTCTCAGGAACTACCGTGCAACACCGCATGGAACACTGGGCAAGTCGCCTGGCGAACTTTTATTTGGACGTCCTATGAGAATCGCACTACCTGTCATGCCAGCCAAGGTAACGGATAAACGTCTCGCTCAGAAGGATGCACTAGCCAAGGGCAAAATGAAAATTGCTCATGATCAACGTGCAAAGGAACAATTCATAAAGGTTGGAGATACTGTTCTCGTTAAAAAGAAAAAAGAGGGAAAGCTAGATATGCCGTATGATACAAAACCATATAAAGTGATTAGTGTAAAGGAACTATGGTAACAGCGAGTAATAGAGATCATAGTATAACACGTAATATGGCTTATTTCAAAGTGATTCCAACTAGTGTAGAAAATGATGAAGTGCAAAGTCGTGCAAAAGAAAAAGAAAAAATGAGTTATAACTCGATAAACAATTCATCGAGGGATATTCTTGTATTAAGGACTCTCGTCCAAAACGTCATGTTAAACGCCCTACACGATATGATGATTAATTGTGTTCCTATGTAATGCAAAGTATTTACTTGTTATGCTGAACTAAATTTAATATTGTTTGAATAATGCAGATCTCTCATTCAATATTTTGTAACTTTGTATTACAGTTTCTTTCATGTTTGTTTAACATTGCATATGTATTTTTAACATTGAAATCCTTTGTGGTAAAGATTGTTTAAATTCTTTGTGTGTTTAATTAATGTTAAATGTATGCAATATCTCTTGATAACTTACTTTGTGTCAATAACTTTGCTTTGTGCTACAAGCATGGTAGACATCCTGTATTCATTCTTTTTAAAGAAAAGGAGGGATGTCATGTTCACAGAAAATGGTACCATCCGTTTTCTATGTGCGGCGGCTGGACGCCACTAGAGAGAAGGTAAACAAAGCACAGGACGCCTGCCAAGCTTGGGAGCTACTCTATCATGTAATCGTCTTTTATTATTAAAGTCAGTAACCAGGAATGACTTTACATCAACCTTAGTACCAAGAGTATCTCAGCTATACACAGATACCACAGCGCCAAGGAACTGAACCCAGAAAAACCCGAAGAGGAAGCCGGAGATGTAGCAGCCGACGCAAGGCCCCCGGGGCCGAACCCAGCGAAAGAGAGAACGGTAGAAGGGTCGTCCACGAAGGAACCAGAACAGCCGATGAAGTCAAACCCAACCCGAATGGTAGACCATCATCGCGAAGTTCAACTCCCGGACAAACCCTCGAGCAACCGCCGAGTAACCTGGGAGCCCCCTAGAAACAGACGCAAGTGGGACCGCAACTGTAGGAGAGACTCTGGAGGAAGAGACAAGGAAGCGGTCCGAGAGTCACACATGAAACCTAGCCACGAGCGAACCTGGGAGGGAACCAGATGAGACTTCCTCCAGTTCACCAGGAACCCGAACCTGGCGAGCTGGGAAAGCACCAAGTCCCTTGCTAGCAGACAACTGGACCGGCTGGGAGCCCAAACCAGCCAGTCGTCGAGGTAGGCCATCACCCGAACACCTAACAGATGCAGACGAGCCACGATGACCCGTGTAAGGCTCGTGAACACATGAGGTGCCAGATTCAACCCAAATGGGAGACAACAAAAGCGGAAACCTTGATGCCCCACAACAAAACCGAGCCAGTCCATGAACCCCGGACGAATCGGGACATGCCAATAAGCGTCTCAAAGGTCCAGGGGACCATCCAAGAACCCGGCTCTAAGAGGAGCCGAACTTGAGACAGGGTAGCCATCCAAAAGGAGGGGCAATGAACCCAGGGGTTCAGACGGGACAAGTCCAGAATGAACCTCAGGTCCGCACAGTCCTATTTCGGCACTGAAAACAGACGGGAAACACATCTGAGGGACGATGCCCAAGCTAACCCACTCCAAGACGACATGACAGAGCGCAGGAGAAGAGGCCTGCCCCACTAGCCCCGAACCCCCCCCCCCCCAAAGGGGGAGGGTCCACCCAACACCACCACAGGCCGAAGGAAACAACCCGAAACACCCACAAATTGTGGGACCAGGCATGAGCAAACAGCGCAAGCCTCCCCCCCCTCCATCGCCCTGTCAATGGGGAGAACCATGAAAGGGCCGGCGCCCCTTACGAGACCCAGAACCTAGCACATTTGGAAGTGACTGGAGCTGGAGAAGGCAGGAGTCACACTGCAGCAAGCTCTTGGAATATTCAAATTACCTAAGTATTGGGAACAGATTGAGGGCTACAGTGTTGTTCCATGTTACATAAAGGTTCAGGGAAGTGTAAAATCAAATAAAATACAATAAACAAGTAAAGGTGAGTAAAAATAGCGAGTTGGAAAGTTTGTTTTTGTTCTAGAACAAAAACAAGGATGGCTGCCACTGCCAACACAGGGAATGTAGACACTCCAACAGATGAGTGCTGCTAAGGATTCAACAAACCTTAGCAACAATCTCACCACAAGACATAAGGAAAGGTGTTCTTGGCAGGCTAGAGAAAATTGAGGATATGCAAAAGAAGTATGATGAAAAAAAACAGCGTTGAATGTAATGAAACGCCATTTTCTGGGTGAGCCCCGGAGGCTCCCTGGAGCCTATCAGGCTAATGTATGTTATATTAGACCGGGACATTAGCTAAGGAGTTCAAACCTACCAGGGACCAGCACCAGAACCTGGCCCCTTCAGAGAGGTTTCAGGGAGCAATGGCCCTGGAAAACCCCTTTGTGGTTGGGGTTTTCCTTATCTGCCATCGACCGGGGTTAGGCACCCTGAAAGGTAGGCATAACAAAACAAACCCCACATGGTAAAAACTAAAACAAAAAACCAAACAGAGAGGTAGAAACTCCCTACAATCACAAGGAAACAAGCAAACAACCAAACATCACACTTTACTGCTGCGCCGATCGTCCGTGCAGCCCTCCCCGCCCGAGAGGGAGACGGGGGAGCCCCGGACCTACCGCACCGGCTGCCAAGCTTCAGTTCGGAAGCTAAGCTTCAACCAACGCGAAAAAACCGCCGACCGGTAGGAGGGAGGGTTGCCAGGGAGCCTCCGGGGCTCGCCCAGAAAATGGCGTTTCATTACATTCAACGCTGGTTTTCTGTGGGGAGCTCTACGGCTCCCTGGAGCTTCATACCCAAAGAGAAGGAAAAGAAAGGGCTGACCCGGGAGGCGGCCGCCACAAACTCCGCAACGCGAAGCTGAGACGACAGGTTGCAACCTGCAACCAAAGGCAACAAGAACGTACAGGAGCAGACGCGCATAAAGAATGGGCGGCCAAGAACCTGTGCGACCCTCAAATCCCTGTGCCCAAAATGAGCCCTAGAAGTCACCAACACAGCAAAAGCTGCAAACGTCTGAACAGCACGGGCGCACAGACAGACCGCAGGCTGGAAGACTGAAAAACTCTGCGGACGACCTGGGAGACCTGAGCCCTGAAAACTGGGAAGGAGGGGAACTGGACAGGACACACCCCGGACATGAACCTCACGGGTAGCCAAACCCCGAGAATCCAGCAAACGAGCCACTCTAAGGAACCAACCCCAAAGATCAACACCTAAGAGAAACCATGTAGTTTCAGCAAGAACCACCAGAGAACAGTCCGAAAGGAGTCGAATGGTAGAGCACCAAGTGACCCAAACCCTCCGAAGCACAAACCAGACAGCCACGAACTCCCGAACCGTGCTGTGAGCCTGACGGACGGACAGACTCCACCATCCCTGGCCGACCTGGTGAACACTGGTCACAAAGCCCCAGCCGAGAGATGACCCGTCCGTGAACACATCGAGCGAAGGCTCGGGGAGGTGCTAAGGCACAGAACCCCGAAAACCCCAAAGAGGAAGCTGGTGACGCAGCACCAACACAATATCCCCGGAGGAACGAACCCAACGATTGCAAGAGGCGGAAGGGGAGTCTCCGAAGGAACCAAACAAAAGCCGAAGCCAAACCCGACCCCATGGGCAGACCAGCACGTCGAAGTTCAGACTCCCGACAACTGCTCAAGCAGCCGCTGAGCAACACGGAACCCCCTCATGAACAGCCGAAGGCAGGACCACAGCCGCAGTAACACTTCTGGAGGGAAAGACAAGGAGTGGCCCAATAGCCCTAAACAAGGCCCAGATCCGAACCCGGGACAGAAACAGATGGAATGGCCTCCAGATCACCAGGAAACCAAACCCAGCGATCTGGAAAGAACCACACCCCTGTCGAGCAGACAAGCGGACTGACTGGGAGCCCACACAAGCCAGTCGTCGAGGTAGGCCAGACAGAGAATCTCAAGCAGACTCAGACAGGGCACTAAGATCCGGTAAAGATGCAAAAATACACCAAGTGCCAATTACAAAATAGGGAAGGCAACAAAAGCAGCAAGCCTGAAGCCCCACCACCAACTGTGCCAGTCCCAGAAAACTGGAGAGGAACATGCCAAGAATTGACCTGGAGGTTCTGGGCCACCATCCAGGCACCCGGCCCCAACAGAAGCCGGAAAGGAGACAACAGTCCTCCGAGGAGGGCATAGAATCCAGGAAAAGACCCATGATTGCAAAGAGCAGACGGGAACCCCAGAAGGATGGGGCGGATCAACCACGTCCAACGCACCCACTAAGTGGACATGACAAACTACAGGGGAAGAAGCCCACCCTGCCAGCTCTGAACCCCCCCAAAGGGGGAGAAGCCGTCCACCGACGCCACCAGAGGCCGGAAGACAACCAAAGCGCCCACCAACAGTGGGACCATGCGAGAGTCAACAGAGCAAACTGCTCCCCCATCGCCCCGTCAACAGAGAAGGGAACAGAGCTCCTTCCGAAAGATAAAGTACACATACACATACACATCATGTATATACACATACATACACATATACACATACACACAAGGTATGTTACACACGCATGTGTATACACATGTGCACACACACACACACAGCGTACACATGCACATGCGTACACATACACTTTAAAAGAAAAGTACAAGCCACCGACCAGTGGGCAGAGAGCACCACGCCGGCCAGGCGAAGAAGGCACAAAACTGCATCAAAAGGCCCACCTCGACAACAGAACCTCAAAGTCCCAGCACAACCACAAAATGTGCCAAGACCCAAAAAGATCAGTCTGCAAGCCAGGAAGACCCCGGAACTCCAGAAGGCAGAACCGGCTCACACGAGGAAACAAAGCCCCCTGAACCCACAAAGGGGGCCCAAGAGAAAGAAACCTCCAGAACGAAACCAAAGAATCCAAAGGAACCCAGAATCGAACCAGGGGGAGGCCAAACCACCATATTTGTCGGCGGAGAAACACTACAGAAAGGCAAAGCACAGCCCTCAGACAGAACCCCCAGGGAAACAGTCATAACAGACCGAAAACCGAGGTACAAGGTATGGGAGCAAGCATAACAGCCGGGGACACTGAGCCCAAACCCAAGGGCCCAGACCCAAAACAGACAAAAAGGGGAAACCCGGTGTAAAATAAACAACCAAACGTTCCTAGAGGAACAGGAAACGGGCAGAAACACCAGAAAAGCAAAGAAACGACAACAGGAGAATAAAACCCCCTGAAAAAGAGGTGAAAACTCACCCAAGAAGCTCGCTCGCACACCCAGGCGCATGTAAATAAACTGCAACGCCGCCCTGATGGCCACGCCGGGAAACCGGCAGACGAAAATGGCCGCCAGAACAGAGGGCTGTGATTGACGCTAAAGATACAAAAACACGCCAGCAAAAGTGGGAAGCAAGAAGACTGGATGGGCGAAAAACTCCGCCCAAAAGCAGAAAACCCAGGGAGGGGCAAACCGCCACAGAACTGCTAGCAGGCATCCCCCACAGCCCCGGGAACCAGCAACAGAGGCCCTGGAGCAGAGCCGTCCTCCAAGCCCTCCACCCTTAAAGAAAAGGAAGAGTCCATGGGAAAGGCAGCAAGAAAGGGCCGCTGGTAAGGCTCAGAAGCCGTGGCAGGAGGAACAGGCTCAAAACCCTCCGTCCCCCAACCCGAACGGGGCAGCCCCCGAAAACCGCCCGAGTCTCTGCCCCAACTAAACCCCGCCCCGACCCCGAAACCCGCAGATGGTCCGGAGCCGGGAACAGGGAGGAAAGGGGCGAACAGCACCTAAAAAACAGGGGCAGCCTCGGGGCATCCGAGTGGGAAACGAACCTAGCATGTTGCAGCAACCTAACCTAGCTTGCAACACAGATGCCGCCTGTACACTGAACAGTAATAACATCAGGAGAGTACTGGAGAACAAGCAGAGAATCTCTCTCGCAAGACTCCGGGTCAAGGTGTCAGTGACCCAACAAGCAGCATGATGTAGGTAAAAGTGGCGACTGTTCACCCGGAGACAAGGGCACAGCAACCAACGATCCCGTACAAGACGAGTTGGAACCCAGAAGACACATTCAATGGTCCCCCGAGCCCAGACAGGGGTTTCCAGGGCCCGTAGGCTGACTGCTACGGGAAGCCCAGGCAAGGTGTTGCTAACCGGTTAAGAAACCCAAAAATAACAAGAGGGGTAGAGGATAGACTGAAAATGAAAACCCCTGCAACGTGTACAATCACGGGGGCCTAGCAGAGGGCCGCCAAACACTACCAGTGGAACTATAGCCATACTAGGCAGACCCCCACCAGGCATGAAAATAAAAACAAAAGAAAAACCCCGCAAAAGTACACCATCTCCAGAGGCAACAGGAACCGGTCGCCGCTTAGGTGGCAGGCTGCGCAACACCTTGACGCCCTAACCAGCACAATACCAATTCCTACCCACAGCCAAACAAGGGCCCTAAGCCCCAGCTGGCCCCAAGGGCAAGGCAAATGCCGAGCAGCAAGAACCTCTACGGGAATGGTTCCCGAACGCCCCAGGGAAGATAACCCTTTTACGCAGGGGCAGTACTCACAGGGCGCTTAGGGAAGTCAGCCACTAAGCGCATGCAGCCCCGGCACTGATGAGGTACTCCTGCCCACCGCACAACACAACACACGGCAGTGAATGCCACACAAGGCAAACACCACCTAGGAAACTGAGGCCAGAGAAGCGTCTATCCCGGTTGACATTAGCTTACGAAATGAAGCTTGGCAGCGGGCGCGGTAGGTCCGGGGCTTCTCCCTCCCTCTCTCGGGGCAGAGAGGGCTGCGCGGACGATCGGCGCGGCAGTAAAGTGTGATGTTTGGTTGTTTGCTTGTTTCCTTGTGACTGTAGGGAGTTTCTACCTCTCTGTTCGGTTTTTTGTTTTAGTTTTTTACCATGTGGGATTTGTTTTGTTATGGCTACCTTTCTGGGTGCCTAACCCCGGTCGATGGCAGATAAGGAAAACCCCAACCACAAAGGGGTTTTCCAGGGCCATTGCTCCCTGAAACCTCTCTGAAGCGGCCAGGTTTTGGCGCTGGTCCCTGGTAGGTCTGAACTCCTTAGCTAATGTCCCGGTCTAATATTACATACATTAGCCCGATAAGCTCCAGGGAGCCGTAGGGGCTCCCCACAGAAAACCAGCGTTGAATGTAATGAAACGCCATTTTTCTGGGTGAGACCTAGAGGCTCCCCGGAGCTATACTGGGCTGATGTGTATATATTAGACCGTGGCAACAGTCAATCGAAGGAGTTCTAAGCCTACTGGGGACCCGAGCCAGAACCTGGCCCCCTCAAGAGAGGCACGAGGAGCAATTGCATAAAGACACCCCTGTGTAGTTGGAAGCAGTCTTTGTCTGCCATCTACCAGGTCAGGCACCCAGAAAGGTAGGAATTCCAAAACAAACTACTGCTGATCAAATAAATTGCAAACCGAAGGCCGAACTAGCAATAGAACTCCCCAATCAAAACCAAGGAAACAAGTATGACGTTACCACAAATGCCACGCATCCATCTGTGCAACCCCCCCCCCCTCCCCGGGAGGAGGACAGGGGAAAGTCCCAGACCTCCACGCCGGCAACTTTCCTCAGTTCAGAGGCTGAGTATCAAAACGCGAAAAATTGCCGACAGGAGGGAGGGAGGGATGTCGGGGAGCCTCCGGGTCTCACCCAGAAAATGGCGTTTCATTACATTCAACGCTGATTTTCTGTGGAGAGCCCCTTTGGCTCCCTGGAGCTACCTAACCAAAGACAAAGAAAAAGAGGGACTTACCCGGGAGGCGGTTGTCACTCGCTCCTCAACTCGAAGTCGAGACAAATGGCTGCAACCTGCGACCCAAGGCTACACACGCCCGAGAAAGCCCAGGAACATAAACGAGATACCATGCAGCCAGGAACCTGTTCAACCTCCATAAGCCCTGTGCCCGAATGTCAGCCCAGGACATATTCCCAAAAACAGTTGCCAAAACCGCAAACTTACGAACGTCGTGGGCACAGGGATAGACCTCAGGCTGGCTGGACCGAATAATCCTGAGGACGACCTGGGAGAACCGCGACTTGGAACAGGGAAGAAAGGAAACCAGGTCCACCCAAAGCGTATCCCCTGCCATGGAGACCGTCGCGTGCAGATACCGGCAAAGAGGCACAACTGGACACAAAACATGATGCACCCTCGGCCAAACCAACCAAGCATCAACAACCCAAGGACCCCTTCAGAAAGCAGCAGACTGATTCTTCACCAGAAAATAAGGAGAAGGCTGCAAATGAACGAAACAACCACCAGGATCGAAAGACCAGAACCCTCTGCGCCGGAGGAGAACATGAAGCTCCTTGACCCGACCCCCAGAGGCCAAAGCCCTCAAGATAAGAGCTTTAGAAAAACAGTCCTGAACCAAGGGGGCCACCACAAACCGAGGAGAAGAGAAAAAACAGAGAGCACCCGGTCCAACGATCAGAACGGCTCAGGCGGCGCATGAGCAGGCCGGAGGTGAAACGTCTGAGAAAACTTGCGGAACAGAGCAGAAGAGACATCTACCCCGAAAGCAAGCTGCAGCGGCTCCACCAGCGCCACACAAAACGAGGCGCTAGTATTTGGCACAAGATGACGGTCCTGAAACAACTAAGAGAGAAAGAACAAAAAACCCCGATCAGAAATCGAAGACAACCTATGAAGAGACAAAAATTGCCAAAAGGACCGCCAAGAAATTTCATACTGCCATCTAGACAAAACTCGCAGGTAGGACACCATCAATTAAGCCACCTGATCACCATACAAGTGGTGATACACCCACGTCAAAAAGACCAGACGCGATGAGTGTAGGAGAAGATCGAACCAGCCACGCAACGGACCAATCTGCTGAAAGAGGCAGAGCTGCGGGAAAACCCTCGGGTTCGGACATCGAGCAAGAAGCGCCTGAAACCAAGGCTGGCCCAGACACCAAGCAGCCAATAGAACTACTCTTCATTGGCAAGTTTCCAACCGAGCCTGGATCCAGAGCAACAACCGGACCGGATGGAAGAGGTACAGGTAACTCCGCCTCGACCAGTCCAGCCAAAAGGCATCGGCCCTGATGTCCTCGCAGTCTGGGAAGGGCGCCACATAAACTGGAAGACGTCTCGACCACGCCGCTGTGAATAGATCCACCTCTGGGCGCCCGTACGTCCGGCAAAGCTAACTAAACGAGTCGGCGTCGACCGTCCATTGCACGAAAAGGGTAATGAACCGAGACAGGCCATCCGCCAGGATGTTTGACACCCCCTGAACATGAACTGCCAGGATAGCCAAACTCCGAGAACTCATCAGACGAATCACCCGAAGCAACCACCCCCAAAGAATCAAAGACTACACCAAACCCCCGCGGTTCAGGCAATGAACCACCGGGGAGCAGTCCGAATGGAGCCGGATCGTTTCTCCTCGAGCAACCCAAATCCTCTGAAGCGAATGCCACACCGTCGCAAACTCCTGCGCCATGCTCTGAGCTCGACGGAAGGACAGACCCCACCGACCCTGGCCGGCCTGGTGAGCACTTGTCACAAAACCCCAGCCGAGAGATGAGGCATCCGTGAACACATTGAGCGACGGCTCGGGGAGGCGTGGCGGCACAGAACCCTGAAAAACCCACAGAGGAAGCCGGCGACGCAGCAGCCGGCAATGCAACAGTCGACGCAAGGTTCCCAGGAACCGAACCCATCGATCACAAGAGCAGCAGAAGGGACGACCCTGAAAAAAACGAACATCTGCCGAAGCTGGATCCGACCCGATGGATAGGCCAGCACGGCGAAGTTCAGGCTCCCACACAGCCGCTCAAACAACTGACATGTGACCCGGGTGCCCTCCAAAAACAGCTGGAGGCGGGACCGCAGCTGCAACAGCGTCGCAGGAGGGAAAGACAAGGAAGCAGTCCGAGAGTCCCACACCAGATCCAACCAAGTCCGAACCTGAGAGGGAACCAAAAGGGACTTCCTCCAGTTTACCATGACCCCGAACCCGGTGAGCTGGGTAAAAACCATACCAGCCAGTCGTTGAGGTAATCCAGAACCTGAACCCCTAACAGAAGTAAACAGATCACCACGACCCGGTAAAGCTTGTGAACACTCGAGGTGCCAGATTCAAGCCGAATGGAAGGCAATGAAAGTGGTAAGCTTGTTGCCCTACGACAAAACTGAGCCAGTCATTGAACTCTGAATGAACAATAAAATTATAAATACGCGTACAATAAAATTATAGAACCAAAACGCGTCCCAGAGGTCCTGAGACACCATTCATGCAACCAGCGCCAAAAGCAGCCGGACCTGAGACAGAGTGGTCATCCAAAAGGAGGGGCAAAAGTTCCAGGGATTCAAACTAGACAAGTCCAGTATGAATCACAGATCCGCATAGTCCCGTTTTGGAACTGAAAACAGGTGGAAACCCACCTGAGGTACTTTGTCATTTCGACCACAACCAAGCGAACCCACCCCTGGATGACCTGACAGAGCACAGGAGAAGAGGCCTGCCCTGCCAGCCCCCCCCCCCCCCGAAGGAGGAGGAGGAGCAACCCAACACCACCACAGGTCGGAGGAAACGACCCGAAATGCCCACAAATCGTGGGACCAGGCAAGAGCAAACAGCGCAAGCCTCCTCCCTATCGCCCCGTCAACGGGGCAACCCCCTAAAGGGCCGACGACCCCTACGAGAGCCCAACCGACGCTAAGAGCAATAACTGTGCCGACCAGAACAATGACGGCTCCAGAGGAGGTGCCGGCCCTGTATCTGGCACTACTGGCTTACGACAACCGAAGGAACCCCGAGAGCTGGCACAACCCTTCCGGGCAGGACCTTCATGGGCCCCCCCCCCCCCAGAGAACCTACAAGTCCGACAAAGGCCGTCACAGGGGACAGAGCAACCCACAAACTTGCACAAAGCGAGGGGGGACTCCAGGGTCACATCCATAGGACCCGTGCGTCCTCTAGGGATTTCTCAGGGTCCTGAACGTTTACTATAAGAGGACTTGTGCTCAGGTAATCCCAGGCAGAGTACTGCTAACCGGCACCCAAGTCTACCAACTTTCTAAGAACTGAACCCCCGGGATGTGTACACTCACATGGACCTAGCACGGGAAACCACCGGAAGTAGAAAGAGTACTCAGTACAAAGGGGGAAAGAACCAAGGCAGACCCCCCCCCACCAGGTAGACAAACAAAAAGAAAAAAGAAAACCCTGCAAGAGGACAGCATACCCAGGCGGAACGAAGCTGGTCACCATGAATGGTGAAAACAAGCTGCGCAGTAACCTGCGCCCCTACCAGTGCAAACTGCCCCTTACCCTAAGGCGAACAAGGAAGACAGAACACCCTAGCACACAAAGGGCAACCAAAAACCAAGCACCAAATGGCCTAGCAGGGGCAGAACCCAATGAACTGTGGAAGGTGACCCTAAGCCCCAAGGGCAGTACTTACAGGGCACCTATGGAAGGAAACCCTAGGCGCATGCAGCCCGAGTACTGGAGAATCACTCCCAGCTCATGCACCACCTATAAGACAGTCACCACACTCTAGGTACAGTGCTGAAACAACCACCAGAGCCAGAGCACATGACCTCAGCCTTTAGCATCAGCCGAAGAACTGGGGTGTGGATTGCCGGCGAGGGGGGTCTGGGGCTCCACCTTCCCCCTCCCGGGAAGGCGGGAGCTGCGCAGACGGCGGCAGGGCGACAGGTGACGTCATATTAGTTTGCTAGTTTTTGTTTGGGGAGTTTTATTCACTCGTTCGGCTTTTGGTTGCAATTTTCACTAGAATCAGGGTTTGTTTTGGGACGCTTACCTTTCTGGGTGCCTGACTCAGTCGATAGCAGACATAGAATGCTTCCAACCACACAGGAGTTTCCATAGGCCATTGCTCCCCTTTCCTCTCTAGAGGGGGCCAGGTTCTGGCTCGTGGTCCACGGTAGGCCCAAAGAACTCCATACACATGACTCATGCCAAAGTCTGATATTAGCATATCAGCCTAGAAAGCTCCGGGGAGCCGTAGGGGCTTCCCCCAGAAATGAGAGCCCCGTAATCAGAGGCAATGTATCGGATTGAAGGAATGTCACAAGTGGAGTACCAAAGGGTACTCCACTTCTTGCACCAGTAATGTTCATTGTCTACGTAAACGATCTACCTGATGGAATACAGAATTATATGAACATCTTAGCTGATGATGCTAAGATAATAGGGAAGATAGGAAACTTAGATGATTGTCATGCCCTTCAAGAAGACCTGGACAAAATAAGTATATGGAGCACCACTTGGCAAATGGAATTTAATATGAATAAATGCCATGTTATGGAATGTGGAATTGGTTACCAGGGAGCCTCCAGGGCTCACCCAGAAAATGGTGTTTCATTACATTTAATGCTGGTTTTCGGTGGAGAGCCTATACGGCTCCCTGGAACTACATACGCAAAGATAAGGAAAAGAGGAAAATACCTGGAAGGCAACCGCCACAAACTCTTCAATGCGAAGTCGAGACAACCGACTGCAACCTGCGACCTAAAGCAACACAGGAACGCCCAGGACCAGACACTTTCACCAAAGATCGGGCAGCCAGGACTCTGTTTGACCTCCCAAAATCCCTGCACCCAAATATCGGCTCAAGACATGTTGCCAAACACAGCAGCCAAAGCAGCGAACTTCCTAACGTCATGGGCACCAGGATAGCCTGCAGGTTGGCTAGACTAAACCACTGTGATGCACTGAGTTTATTGTGACATTCTCCCTGTGCTCATAAAATCAAGAGTTCTCAACAAAATTTTAATCCTTGTAAAATGATAATTTTCCTTCCCTAAACACATACATATAAAAAAATAAAAGATTCCATTTACAGTATCCACTCAATTTAACGGCCTCTTTTATACCGATCTGCCGGTATTAACGACCGGTTTGAGGGATCTGGAGCCTTGTATACCGGTCTGGTGGTCGATATTACCGACGGTCGGTATTGGGTTTGTTTTGGCATCGGCAGCCCCTCACATGGCGACCAGGCGATCATCCAGAGTGGTATATTAAATCTTAACTTTCTTTCAAAATGATTCAGTTTCATGAAGAAAATTCTAAATTATTATTAATAAAATATTTTAAAACAATTGTTATTAAACAAAATTCTTTGTTTTCTTATTAAATACCTTTTATAGTATACGCAATAGGTATTTTTTTTCCCACGGACCTAGAACGTACTGCGCCTGGCCATGTGACCGCTTTGTTTACTGTTAACTCACGCGGCTGAGAGCAGTGTCTCAGAATATTAGCCAGAGAAAATCAGATTCAGACAAAAATAGATAAATTCATGATTTCAACAGTTCGTGAAAGTACCCACTGGGAATTCAACAAGTCATGCAGCATCCGCTGGCAACGAGTGCCCTACAAGCCATGCTGCACCCGCCGATGCTGAATTCCCATCAACAAGTTGTGCAGCCTCCGCCGGCAACGAATGCTCTGCAAGCTATGCTGAATTCCCATCAACATGACGTGCAGCCTCCACCAGCAACGAATGCTCTGCAAGCTATGCTGCACCCACCGATGCTGAATTCCCATCAACATGACGTGCAGCCTCCACCGGCAATGAATGCTCTGCAAGCTATGCTGCACCCGCCGATGCTGAATTCCCATCAACAAGTCGTGCAGCCTCCACCGGCAACGAATGCTCTGCAAGATATGCTGCACCCGCCGATGCTGAATTCCCATCAACATGTCGTGCAGCCTCCGCCGGCAACGAATGCTCTGCAAGATATGCTGCACCCACCGATGCTGAATTCCCATCGACAAGTCATGGAGCATCCGCCAGCAACGAATGGTCTGCAAGCCATGTTGCACCCGCTGATGCTGAATTCCCATCAACAGTCGTGTAGCCTCCACTAACTATATAAAATATGATTGAAAGACATATAAATTAGTGTAAAAAGTGTTGATAGAGTACATTCTTGTAAGTGTTAATGATTATTTAAGCCTTGACAAAAAGATACTGTACAGTGTAAATATACAGTAGAAATAATTTTCAATTGTGAATTAGAATTAGAACTCGTGTGAATTAGTAGTAAGACTAGCTGTTGTGTGAAGTGAATACCTGAAAATAAGTGTGCATACTGTATGTACCCTGTATGCAATATAAACAAAATAAAACAAGCGCTGCAGAGGATGACGTAATCTTCAAAGCTTCGTAATCTTCAGCTTCAATAAAAGTAAGTCAATTTACCAATTTTATTATAGTATTACAAGATATTATTTTTTTTTCAACAAAAGCTACATATTAGTCTCTGCAAATGTATATTCTATCATTAGCAGAGAAAAGGTGAGCTCAAAATATTTCGTCTTGGCTAGCTCTCAGTGACAAGTCTCGATCGCCATTGTTATGGCCTGGCCGCCACGCCCTGTGTCATAACATTAAAAATACATTACCTGCACTGTTCAGGGTAAATCAAAACACATCTCTAAAATTTTATTGAGAAAATATTAACAATCACTGATTGATACATGAAATATTTTGCAATACAAAGGAATGAATCAATTTTTTTCCACCCATCTGGACTTGATCAGACCGTGTTCACATATCATCCATGCAGCAGCCAACAGCTGGTTTAATCGTCGGCGTGGCACTAAACTGGAATGCAATTACACAATGAACTTTATTTAATTTTAGTTATACAGTATAAAATATATCTTACCTGAATGTTACTTGAAAAATTGCCCGACCCGACCTAACTTCGGAAATAATGGAGCTCCGGAAATAACGACTAGGGTACAGCCCCATATAGGCCGTTAAATTGAGTGGATACTTTAGCTGTGGGGACATGGAGAAGGGGCATCACGGGCTGGTCGCCCGTGCGTGAAGCTCCCAGAGGCAGTCGCGCGCTCCATTCATGCACCACAAGTTGCTACAAATATATTTTTAATTATTTGTTCAATGTATTTCCAATGCAGTTTATTTTTTTATCGTATATAATGCATATTTGTGTCCTTTACAATATGTATACAGTAGAACGTTCATAATGTTCCATGGAACTGTGGTACATGTCAGTAATGTGTCCACAATAAATGTTTATTGTCACAATATTACTTGTTAAAAATTCACTACAATTACAATATGTACAGTTTCACACACTATTTACACAGTAACACATTGTATTATACACACACAGTACTTTGGAAGTGAGTAATAATCAATGAAGTAATCCATGGTACATAGCGCGACTTCCCTCTTGTTGCACTTGGTTCAGATAGATTTTCTCTTCCTGTTTCTTCATTCTGTATGCTTGCAAATAATGCACTCAAGTACACCCTTGGCTTTAGTACCTGTATGTGGTATGTAGCCAAGCTTGTGAAGCGTAAAGTAGTCTTGAAAAGATTATAGAAAAAGATCAATTTGTAAGGCAGTCTTGAAAAGATCGCTTTGTAAGGTTCCTTACCGGATGAGATTTAGTCATTCTGGAAGAGATTCAGTCAATCACAAAGAGATTCAGCCATGCTGGAAGAGATTTAGCTATTCTTGAAAATATCTTTGTAAAACATCACCATGGAAGCCGCTAACACTGCTCATCTATGCTACTTATATCAGATGCATCATCACTGAACCCAGAAAATGATTCATCTATGTATCATCTATAAAAATTGGAGATGGCAAGGGTGGCATTCAGAGCTACAACTGGATACGCTCGCGGTATCGCACTCATCGGTGCTGTATCACTTGCATCCATCCTTTGTGTTAGGTTCTTATTGTGCCTAGCTTCATCAATATCATGACCCTTATGTTCTTCAAACAATAAGGTCTGAATTTCACAGAGAGGAGCGATTTTTCAACATCGCGTCCGACAGGTGTTTGGGAACCAGATTGTGATTGTGATTGACAGCCTACCGAGCAGGTGCGTGTGCCACCCATGGTTGCTCACTCAGTACAATGCCAGCCAGCAGCCCCTAGGACATTCTGGGAATTTTTTCCAAGATGGCTGCCTCTCACTGGAGGTTCCAAGAGTACATTTCTTACACAGCCTACCGAGCACGCATTTCAAAAGGTGTTTTCTCGGTTGGCACAGTTTCCCACCGACCGAGTTTTCTCAGTTGGCGCAACAGTGGTTAATAACCCTGCGGACGACCTGGGAGACCAAAGCCCTGGAACAGGGAACGAGGGTAACCAGACCAACCCAAAGCACATCCCCAGCTACCGAAGCTGAAGCGTGCAGATAATGGCAGAGAGCCGCAACCAGACACAACACATGATGCACCCCCGGCCTGACCAACCTAGCATCAATGACCCAAGGACCCTTCTGGAAAGCAGCCATCTCGTTCTTCGCCAGAAAAGAAAAAGACGGCTGCAAACGAACAACCTACCACCAGGACCAAAAGAGCAGAAACCTCTGTGCCAGAGGAGAGCAGGAAGCTCCCCGACGCGACCCCCAGAGGCCAATGCCAACAAAAATGGATTCTTGGAAAAACAATCTTGAACCGAAGGGGCCACCACAAACTGAGGAGAGGAAAGATAGGAGAGCATCCTGTCCAAGGACCAGGAAGACTCAGGCAGTGCATGAGCAGGCCGGAGGTGAAACAAAGCACAAGAAAGCTTACGGAACAGGACAGATGAGACATCCACCCCGAACGCAAGCTGGAGTGGCTCCACCAGTGCCGCACGATACACGGCAACAGTATTAGGCATCAAATGACTGTCTTGAAAAAGCCAAGAAAGAAAGGATAAGACAACCTGATTCGAAATAGAAGATAACCTACAAGGAGAGAGAAAATGGCAAAAAGAATGCCAAAAGAACAAAGAAAAGACATTATGAAGGAGAGCCGGTCAGCCGAGCGGACAGCACACAGGACTTGTGATCCTGTGGTCCCGGGTTCGATCCCGGGCGCCGGCGAGAAACAATGGGCAGAGTTTCTTTCACCCTATGCCCCTGTTACTTAGCAGTAAAATAGGTACCTGGGTGTTAGTCAGCTGTCACGGGCTGCTTCCTGGGGGTGGAGGCCTGGTCGAGGACTGGGCCGCGGGGACACTAAAGCCCCGAAATCATCTCAAGATAACCTCAAGATGAAGGAAACTTCATACTGTCGCCGAGACGAAGCTCTCAGGTGGGATACCATCAATGAATCCACCTGATCACCATATAGATGGTGATAAGCCCGCATAAAAAAAAACAGACGCGAAGTGCAGAGGAGAGGACCGAACCAGCCACGGATCGGACCGGTCGGACCTGCTGAAAAGAGGTTGAGCCGTGGGAAACGCCCCAGGTTCACACACCGGGCAAGCAGTGCCTGACACCAAGGCTGGGCCGGCCAACAAGGGGCCAGGAGGACTACTCTCCCTGTGTAGGACTCCAACCGAGCCAGAACCCGAAGCAACAGCTGGATAGGGGAGAAGAGGTACAAGTTACCCACCTGTTCCCCGGTGGTTCAGTCCAAATCGAGCCGGATGGTTGAATCCCAAGCAACCCGAACTCACAGAAGTGAAAACCAGACTGCCACAAACTCCAACACCGTGCTGTGAGTCCGACGGAAGGCTGGACCCCACT
The DNA here is from genome assembly GCA_020271785.1 of Procambarus virginalis. NCBI lineage: Eukaryota > Metazoa > Arthropoda > Malacostraca > Decapoda > Cambaridae > Procambarus > Procambarus virginalis. Next base: position 41,733,073 of record WNGS01113158.1, read on the forward strand.
GTCCCTGATTGGCCTAGTGAGCACTGGCACAAAGCCCCAGCCAAGAGATGACACATCCGTGAACACATCGAGCGAGGGTTCAGGTAGGCACCAAGGCACTGAACCCCCGAAAACACTGAAGAGGAAGCTGGTGAAGCAGCAACGGACGCAAGGCACCCCCAGAGGACGAACCCAGCGATCGCGAGAGAAGTGGAAAGGGTGTTCCTGAAGGAACCAGAACATACACGGAAGTGGGTAGACCAGCACAGCAAAGTTCAGACTCCTGCACGACTGCTCGAGCAACCGCTGAGTGACCCGCGACCTCCCCCACCCCCCCCCCAGAAACAGCCAAAGACAAGACCTCAGCTGCAGCAACGCCTCCAGAGGGAGAGGGAGAGCAAGGAAGCGGTCCGAAAGTCCCACACAAGACCCAGCCAGGTCCGAACCTGGGACAGAGCCAGAAGGGACTTCTTCCAGTTCACTAGAAACCCAAACTCGGAGAGCTGGGAAAGAATCACAACCCTGGTGAGCAGACAAGTGGCTTTCTGTGGGAAGTGACCCACAGAAAGAATATGGCCCCCCTAACAAAAGGAGACACAGCTGACACAAAGACATCCGAAAACACTCCAGCAAATGTGGGATAATAAGCAGACGAGAGAGATGAAAAAAAAAAAACCCAGAAGGCAGAAAACCCAGGCAGGGGCAAACAGCCCCAGAACTGCTAGCAGGCACCCCCTTCCCCCTCACAGCCCCAGAAAGGCAGCTGTGGGAGTCCAGAGGGAAGGCAGCAAAGTAAGAGCTGCTGGTAAAACCCAGAAGCCTTGGCAGGAGGAGCAGACTCGAATGCCTCCATCCCCCAACCCGAACGGGGCAGCCCCTGAAGCCACCAGAGTCTCAGCACCAGCACAACTCCACTCCGACCTTGAAACCCGCAGACAGTCTGGAGACGAGCCCTGAAACGGGGAACGAGGGGAACCGGATCAACCCAAAGCGCATCCCCAGCCACGGCACGCAGGTAATAGCAAAGAGCCGCAACTGGACACAACACATGACGCATCCCCGGCTGAACCAACCAAGCATCAATAACCCAAGGACCCCTTTGGAAAGCAGCCAACTTGGCCATCGCCAGAAGGATGGAGAAAGGCTGCAAACGTACAAACGTATCACCAGTACCAAAAGAGCAGAAACCCCTGCACCGGAGGAGAGCTGGTAGCTCCCCGACCAGACCAGACCCGCAGAGGCCAATGCCAACAAAATATCGCCTTTGAAAAACAATCTTGAACCGAAGAGGCTACCACAAACTGAGGAGAGGAAAGAGAAGAGAACACCCTGATCAAGGACCAGGACGGCTCAGGTGGCGCATGAGCAAGCCGGAGGTGAAACAAAGCACGAGAAAGCGTGCGGAACGGGGTGGATGTGACGTCCACCCCAAACACAAGCCGGAGCGGCTCTGCCAGTGCCGCACGATATGAGGCGACAGTAAGAAGCATCAATTAACTGTCCTGAAAAACCAAGAAAAGACAAGACAACCCGATGTGATAGAGAAGACAACCCATGAAGAGCAAGAAAATGGTGAATAGAAATGCCAGGAAAAATCATACTGTCGCCGAGACGAAGTTCACAGGTCGCACCATCAACGAAGTCACTTGATCACCATAGAGATGGTGATATACCCGCGTCAAAAGACCAAACGTGAAGAGCCGAGGAGAAGGCCGAACCAGCCACGTACAGGACCGGTCCAACCTACCAAAGGAGTTGGAGCCGCGGGAAACGCCCTGGGTTCGGACACCTATCAAGCAGCGTCTGAAAACAAAGCTGGGCCTGTCACCAAGGAGCCACAAGGACTACTCTCCTTGGGAAGGACTCCATCCGAGCCAGAACTCGAAGCAACAGCTGGACCGGAAGAAGAGGAACAGGTACAGTGCTTCCTCACTCTAAAGAACCCCACTTTAGCGAATTCCTGGAAGAGCTGAACAAATTGAATTCAGTACTAAATGTTCAGTGGAACATACAAATGTTCAATTAACCCTTGTGTTGCTCAGGGCTAATTAGCCTTTGTCACCCACAGGTGCATACCAAAAAAAAAAAAAAAATTTTTCTTCTAAACCTATTAATTTGTGTTCTCTGATCATGGGAAAAATAATAAAAAAAATTGTAAGTGGCATATATTGCTTGCTATAGGGCGGAGAAGTCTGGCAAAAAAACAGGCACTGACTCAGCGTGTCTCCCAGAAGGTCTGTTGCTCACCAGCTGTCAGGCAGGAGTGGCCACAAAGTGATAATTACCTAATTACTGTATTTCAATGTCTCTGATTGATTTTTTGTACTTTTTTTTGCTGTAATATTATTCAATAGTGTGTAGTGTGATATATTTATATAATAAAATGAGTGAGTCATCGCTGTACTCAAAAATATGGTGTGCATATTGTTGATTCAATTATTATGTTCATCAAACAGTAAACAAATACTTTGTTGGTTATTACACTATATACACAGGTTATATATAAGTATCTGCATGTTTTGTTCACCGTAACGAACCACTAAGTTGGTATTATGAATCAAAAAGCAACGAGGAGTGAACGCCACACACCAGCCAGCCACTCGCTGCCGCGTATGTCCCAGTATGTCTCTTGCTCCCAGCTGTCAGGCAGGAGTGGCCACAAAGACACAAAGAGATAATTACCTAATTATTTCAATGTCTCTGATTGATTTTTCGTAGTTTTTTTTGCTGTAATATTATTTAATAGTGTGTAGTGTGATATATTTATATAATAAAATGTGTGAATCATCGCTGTACTCAAAATTATGGTGTGCATATTGTTGATTCAATTATTTTGTTCATCAAACAGTGAACAAATGCTTTGTCAGTTATTACACTATATATATATACACAGGTTATATATAAGTATCTGCATGTTTTGTTCACCATAACGAACAACTAAGTTGGTATTATGAGTCAAAAAGCAACGAGGAGTGAACGCCACACACCAGCCAGCCACTCGCTGCCACTTACTCCCTCAACACCTCACTCGCCCACATTCTCCTCCCACCATACTGTTTTTGCTTTTATTCACTATATACAGACGTTATATATAAGTATCTACATTCGTGTTCTCCATAACGAACCACTAAGTTGGAATGCTGAGTGGCAGTGGCAGCTAGTGGCAGCCCGCCATTGGCTGCCACTTCCTCCCTCCCTCACCTCACTCTCCACCATTCTCCTCCCACAATACTGTTTTTGCTTTTATTCACTATATACAGACGTTATATATAAGTATCTGCATGTTTTGTTCACCATAGCGAACAACTAAGCTGGTATAGTGAGTTCAGACAGTAAAAGCTGGTCACACAGAGTCAGCAGACAATGATACCTCCCTCCCCACCAAGATTACTCGTCCCACTACAGCGCTAATTATCTCAACACTCCTGCTATTATCAGAATCCTGGTCATTTTTATCACAGTCAGGGGTCTTCTGTAATACAGTACAATCTCGATTCAACATACTATATGGGACCAATCCCAGTTCGTTGGAGCGTTGGATTCCTTGCAAGAGGTGACCTTCAGGAGGCGTTTGTGTCAGTGTCTTTTTTTTTTCTTGTACACAATAAAAATGCATTATCATATTACATACTATACCTATATATTACTTCTCTACTAAAAAACACTGTAATTCATAAATTTACCTTATTGTTGAAGTTATGTCCATCTTGAAGTTTCGTGAAGTTGTGAATGCTCTACAGTAAACACGTACTGCAGTGCATTATGCCGTTAACACTGTGTTGATTAAAAGTAGTTCTGCTGAATGTTGAGTACTACAATACAGTTTATGAAAACTATTGTACACAAAAATTACTGCAACTTTAATTTTAACACTGAGTACACACTTAAATTTGACACTTGTTCTAACTGTTCATGCTGCACACGATGTTTTTAGATGTTTGCATCAGCTTTGCTGGTGCTCGCTGCTGCTGTGAGTTCAGCTGCTTCTGAGCTGGTGCTGGCTGCTGTTGTACCAGTTTTTTTTTTTTTTTTTTTTTTTTTTTTTTTTTTTTTTTTTTTTTTTTTTTTTTCTACCACAGACGTGGCCACACATTTACAATGCTAACCAGCATATATACATTTTCTTCTGTCCTCCATGGACAGGGTGAGAGATGTGTTAAACATATATTTTAAGGGTTTATTGAACAATCAACCACTGAAGGTGAGTCGGTGCTTTAAAAATGCTAAGCTAACCTATATACGTAAATACATAGATACACAGATTTACGTATGCCCTACATAAAGTGTTCGATGTGTCTTCTACACAGTGTCATTAATGTACATTTACAAAGGTGAAATGTAATTCTGATCAGCTTCCATATATACTTTATACCCATACATATACATACACACACATATACATATATACACACATGCATTCACAGACATTTATCTCATTTACTCTGACAGGGTGAGATAGCTGATAAAGAAACTAGTGTGCAATTAAGCACTTAATCACTGAAGGTGATTAAGGTGCTTTTACAAGCTCAGGTTATATAGTTACATCATATACATTGTATAATTAATCTATTACATGGTCAGTCTTGGATACAAGTCCAATATATCATCAAGTGTTACCAGTTGTACCAGTGCTGGGTACAACTGTGCTTGTGCTGGGTACGGCTGTTGTACCAGTGCTGGGTACAACTGTGCTCGTGCTGGGTACGGCTGTTCTCGTGCTGGGTATGGCTGTTCTCGTGCTGGGTATGGCTGTTCTCGTGCTGGGTACGGCTGTTCTCGTGCTGGGTTCGGCTGTTCTCATGCTTGGTACGGCTGTTCTCTTGCTGGGTACGGCTGTTCTCTTGCTGGGTACGGCTGTTCTCTTGCTGGGTACGGCTGTTCTTGTGCTTGGTACGGCTGTTCTCGTGCTGGGTACGGCTGTTCTCGTGCTGGGTATGACTGTTCTCGTGCTGGGTACGGCTGTTCTCGTGCTGGGTACGGCTGTTCTCATGTTGGGTATGGCTGTTCTCGTGCTGGTTGATTTTCTGCTACTAATTCTTGCAAAATATTGCTTCGTTTTTGGCATTAATAAGACACTATTAGTAAGCCCCTGAGACATTTTGTTTTATAACCAAAGAGCTGTAGTAAAAAAATGGTCAATTCCACAATTATTCTTCCACTGGCGGATAAATACTGTACGTCAATCGCAGACAAAGCTAAGGGCACTGGGTGCATACTGTACGAACGCAGACTAAGTCTATACGCACACCCTTCAGTTGGCTGGTGTTTAAGCCTGATCCAATAACATAAATCTCTCTTAAATATTCGATTTACATCAAATTATATATTTTTGTGTTGTTTATTTAGTTTAGCAACATTATTACGATAATAAGAGACATAAAAAATACTTATTTTGAAACTGATTTATTTATTTCATTATTTCGAAGCCATAGGTCACTGAACTGTGGCGACGAAATCGAACAAAATACCGCCTGGTGTTGTGTTCGATTTCCAGTAACATATATTTCTCTCAAATATTCAATTTACATCAAATTATATATTTTTGGGTTACATATTTAGTTTAGCAACATTATTACGGTAATAAGAGCTATAAAAAATACTTACTTTGGAACTAATTTATTAATTTTATTTCGAAGCCGTAGATCGCTGAACTGTGGCGACGAAATCGAACACAACACAACAAGCATGGTGTATGGACAGGGATTAGACCCGTCCACTCGTGCTGGAGTTGTGCTGCCAATAACGTGAACAATTTCTCAAATAGGAGATATCTACCTTATTACAGTATATTTTTGGTCTTATTTAGTTTAGTTTAATTAGGATAATAAAGAGTTATTAAAACACCAGTTTTAGAAATGATTTATTAATGTGAAACGTTCAAAGCCATGGGTCACTGAACTATGACAACACAGACGAAAGTGAGTGAAACCCTCACTGTAAAGTGAAGTTTACTGTACAGTATTCCCTTATCTGTCCACTCTCACTTGTCTTGTTTCATCACAGAAAATGTATAAGAAGATTTCAACATATTAGCTACCTATTCACGCTTCAGCCTTTAAATTAATTTACAAAGATACGTGTGCCACAAATCGGTGAACGAAAATCATTGAAACTTAGTCGTTCACTTCTGTGGACCACTCTGGCTGGTGTTTGGTTAATATGCGTCACTTCTTGTGGACCATTCTGGCTGGTGTTTGGTTCATATGGTTCACTTGTTGTGTGGTCCACTTGTGTGATCCAACTTGTCTTACGAAGGAATTATTAATTGTAATCTGTGATAGAATGAGACAGTTTTCCACCACTCTGTGAACTCTGTCCCAACATCGTAAGCTTGTGGACCACTTATGGTCCACTTGTGTGGTCCACTTGTGTGGTCCACTTGTGTGATCTAACTTGTCATATGAAGGAATTATTAATTGTAATCTGTGATGGGATGGTAAAGTTTTCTACCACTGTGAACTCTGTCCCAACATCGTAAGCTTGTGGACCACTTGTGGACCACATGTGCGGTCCACTTGTGTGGTCCACTTGTGTGATCGAACTTGTCATATGAAGGAATTAATAATTGTAATCTGTGATAGAATGTGAAACTTTTCCACCAGTCTGTGAACTCTGTCTCGACGTCGTAAGCAAATCCGAACATCCCTCGCTTCGGCGAACCATTGTTCGTCGAACTGGGTGAGTAAATCTGGCCTGAAAAGTGTGCGAACTAGCCGGAGATTCGTTGAATCGGGGTACGTTGAATCGAGGTTGTACTGTACTGTCATCGCTAAATAATAGCATAAACATATATATATATTATGGCACTTTTAGGCGATGTTGTGGTCACAAGCTGAACAGCAGTGCTGTGAGCTCATGCTGCGTGCGTCAGGCTTGGTGGCTCACTCAGTATTGAGGCCCTCACACCCGGGAACTTGGGCCTCTATTTTTTTTAAATGGCGTCTGTTTACAAGAGCCCTGATGAAGGTGAGGTGAACCCCGTGTATCCGCATGCCATTTAAATCTTGCCTACCTGCTTGATACCTGCTTGATGGTGTTCTGGGCGTTCTTCTACTCCCCAAGCCGGCCCGAGGCCAGGCTCGACTTGTGAGAGTTTGGTTCACCAGGCTGTTGCTTGGAGCGGCCCACAGGGCCACATACCCACCACAGCCCTGCTGATCCGGAACTTCTCTTAGAAAACAGTCCAGTTTTCTCTTGAAGATGTCCACGGTTGTTCCGGCAATATTTCTAGTACGTAGTTGCATAGTACTCCAATACAGTGGTACCTCGGAATACGAGTGTCCCTGTATACGAGTTTTTCGGAATACGAGCAGGATTTCCTCGGAAAATGTGTCTCGGAAGGCGAGGGTTACCTCGGGACACGAGTTTGTTGATACGCGTACAGGCTGACCTAGCGCATGGTGGCTGGGCGATCGTCGCCCCTCCGCCCGTCCGCCCCTCAGTTTACCATTGTCTCGCGCTCAGTGACTACCTCTCATCAATTCTTCTCGTGGATTTTCAGTGTATTGTTGGATTTTTGGTGATTTGACTATACAATTTGTTATTATATATCTCACCATGAGTCCCAAGAAAGCCAGTGGTAAGGATAAAGGCCAGAAAGCCCATGTGAGGATGACAATAGAGGAGAAACAAGAGATAATTCGGAAGCATGAGAACGGTACACGTGTTATTGAACTTTGTAGGCAGTACAACAAAGCCACATCAACAATATGCACTATACTTAAGAAGAAAAATGAGATTATGAGTGCTAAAGTGGCAAAAGGAGTAAGAACAATAACGAAACAGACTACAGACTAACGAAACTTACTACAGAGAGAGCTTGCGAAGAAGGGAAAAGCAAGCTTCCATGGACAGATATGTGGTGAGAAAATCGAGCAGTGAGCCTCAGCCAGGACCTAGTGGCACTCAGATAAAACGTGCCAGGGAGTGCACACCTGAAAGGTCCTCATTGCCTGATGTGATAATGGAAGGGGACTCCCCTTCCAAACAGTAACTCCTCTCCTCCTCCCCCCTCCTCACCATCTTCCATACGCCTACAGCATTCATCAGCAAGGTAAGTAATAACTTGAACATAGTTTTGTAGGTTTATTTAGATGAATTAGGTATAAAAATTTAGTTTGATATGGGGTTTCTGGGGTAGTCAGGAACGGATTAATTCATTTCCCATTATTTCTTATGGAAAATTCGCTTCAGAATACGAGTTTTCGGAATACGAGGCGTCTCCAGGAACCAATTAAACTCTTAAACCGAGGTACCACTGTACATCATATGATGTGATGAGCAATTTATAGCAAGTTACTCAACACATCATATGACGTGTTGCGCAGTTTAAGGGTAAAGCAAGAATTGTTCACCCTAGCGGTCACCGAGACCAAGCATCGGAGCTGACTGTCATCAACTATGATTGCCATAGTGCAAACGTTATACAGTGTTTTATTGTGCTTATACATTGTTTCTTGTGAGAAATAGTTGAAGGATGATAAAATGGTGTCAGGGGAGGCACGTAGTGTCAGTGGTGGAAGGTGTTGTCAAGGGAGGCAGGTGGGGTCAGTGTTTGAAGGTGTCAGGGGAGGCAGGTGGTGTCAGTGGTGGAAGGTGTCAGGAGAGGCAGGTGGGGTCAGTGGTGGAAGGTGTTGTCAGGGGAGGCAGGTGGTGTCAGTGGTGGAAGGTGATGTCAGGGGAGGCAGTGGGGTCAGTGGTGGAAGGTGTCAGGAGAGGCAGGTGGGTCAGTGGTGGAAGTGGTTGTCAAGGGAGGCAGGTGGTGTCGTGGTGGAAGGTGTCAGGAGAGGCAGGTGGGGTCAGTGGTGGAAGGTGTTGTCAGGGGAGGCAGGTGTGTCAGGGATGGAGGGTGTCAGGAGAGGCAGGGTGGGGTCAGTGGTGGAAGGTATTGTCAGGGGAGGCAGGTGGTGTCAGTGGTGGAAGGTAGGACAGACAAGGTGGGGGTCAGTGGTGGAAGGTGTTGTCAGGGGAGGCAGGTGGGGTCAGTGGTGGAACGTGTTGTCAGGGGGAGGCAGGTGGTGTCAGTGGTGGAAGGCGTTATCATGGAGGCAGGTGGTGTCAGTGTGGAAGGCGTTATCATGGGAGGCAGGTGGTGTCAGTGGTGGAAGTGGAAGGACAGGCAGGTGGGGTCAGTGGTGGAAGGTGTTGTCAGGGGAGGCAGTTGGTGTAAGTGGTAGGTGTTGTCATGGGAGGCAGGTGGTGTCAGGGGTGGAGGGTTGTCAGGAGAGGCAGGTGGTGTCAGTGGTGGAAGGTGTTGTCAGGGGAGGCAGGTGGTGTCAGTGGTGGAAGTTATTGTCTGGGGAGGCAGGTGGTGTCAGTGGTGGAAGGTGTTGTCAGGGGAGGCAGGTGGTGTCAGTGGTGGAAAGCATGTCATGGGAGGCAGGTGGTGTCAGTGGTGGAAGGTGGAAGGACAGGCAGGTTGGGTCAGTGGTGGAAGGTGTTGTCAGGGGAGGCAGGTGGTGTAAGTGGTAGGTGTTGTCAGGGGAGGCAGGTGGTGTCAGTGGTGGAAGGTGTCAGAGAGAGGCGGTGGTGTCAGTGGTGGAAGGTGGAGGAGAGGCAGGTAGGGTCAGTGGTGGAAGGTGTTGTCAGGGGATGCAGGTGGTGTCAGTGGTGAAGTGTTGTCAGGGGAGGCAAGTGGTGTCAGTGGTGGAAGGTGTTTTCAGGGGAGGCAGGGGTGTCCAGTGTGGAAGGTTGAAGGACAGGCAGGTGGGGTCAGTGGTGGAAGGTGTTGCAGGGAGGCAGGTGGGGTCCTTACCTTGAGGTTACCTTGAGGTGCTTCCGGGGCTCAGCGTCCCGCGGTCCGGTCATCGACCAGGCCTCCTGGTTGCTGGACTGATCAACCAGGCTGTTAGACGCGGCTGCTCGCAGCCTGACGTATGAGTCACAGCCTGGTTGATCAGGTATCCTTTGGAGGTGCTTATCCAGTTCTCTCTTGAACACTGTGAGGGGTTTGCCAGTTATGCCCCTTATGTGTAGCGGAAGCGTGTTGAACAGTCTCGGGCCTCTGATGTTGATAGAGTTCTCTCTCAGAGTACCTGTTGCACCTCTGCTTTTCAACGGGGGTATTCTGCACATCCTGCCATGTCTTCTGGTCTCATGTGATGTTATTTCTGTGTGCAGGTTTGGGACCAGCCCCTCTAATATTTTCCACGTGTAAATTATTATGTATCTCTCCCGCCTGCGCTCAAGGGAGTACAGATTTAGGCTCTTTAGTCGGTCCCAGTAATTTAGATGTTTTACTGAGTGGATTCTAGCAGTAAAGGATCTCTGCACGCTCTCCAGGTCAGCAATTTCTCCAGCTTTGAAAGGGGCTGTCATTGTGCAGCAGTACTCCACTCTAGAGAGCACAAGCGTTTTGAAAAGTATCATCATCGGTATAGCATCTCTAGTGTGAAAAGTTCTTGTTATCCAACCTGTCATTTTTCTTGCAGTTGTGACGGCTACTTTATTGTGTTCTTTAAAGGTAAGGTCTTCCGACATGAGTACACCCAGATCCTTTACATTGCCTTTTCGTTCTATGTTATGATTTGCCTGAGTTTTGTACGTGGTTTCCGTTTTTATATTTTCAATTTTCCGTAGCGCATGAGCTGGAACTTATCTTCGTTAAACACCATATTATTTTCTGTAGCCCATAGAAAGACCTGATCTACATCTGACTGGAGGTTCGCCGTGTCCTCTATGTTGCCTACTCTCATGAAAATCCTAGTGTCATCTGCAAAGGATGATACAGTGCTATAGGTTGTGTTCTTGTCTATGTCCGATATGAGGATGAGAAAAAGTACTGGGCAAGCACAGTACCCTGGGGGACTGAGCTCTTCACGGTTGATGGGCTGGATTTTATTTTGTTGACTATTACACATTGGGTTCTGTTAGTCAGGAAATTGTAGATCCATCTGCCTATTTTCCCGGTAATTCCTTTTGAACGCATTTTATGTGCAATAACACCATGGTCACATTTATCAAAAGCTTTTGCGAAATCTGTGTAAATTACATCAGCGTTTTGTTTGTCTTCCATAGCATCTAATGCCATATCATAGTGATCCAGCAACTGCGACAGGCAAGAGCGCCCTGTTCTGAAACCATGTTGTCCGGGGTTATGGAGATGCTGTGATTCCATGTATTTTGTGATCTTACTTCTTAGCACTCTCTCAAAAATTTTTATGATGTGCGATGTTAGTGCTATCGGTCTGTAATTTTTTGCCTCTGCCTTATTTCCTCCTTTATGGAGTGGTGCTATCTCTGCTGTTTTTAGTATGTCAGGGATAACGCCAGTATCTAGGCTTTGTCTCCACAGAATGTGAAGGGAATGCGATAGTGTTTTTTTACAGTTCTTGATGAATATGGAGTTCCAAGAATCCGGGCCTGGTGCAGAGTGCATAGGCTACTGTTTATGGCTTCTTCAAAATCTAGTGGTGATAGGTCGACGTCTGATATATGATTTGATGTTGGTATCATATCCATGAAAAATTCATTTGGGTTATCAATCTTTAGTGCGTTTAATGGCTCGCTGAAAACAGAGTCGTACTGCTTCCTCAGTAACTCGCTCATTTCTTTGTTGTCATCGGTGAAAGTTCCATCTCCCTTTCGCAGGGGCCCGATACTAGATGTGGTTTTTTATCTTGATTTTGCATAGGAGAAAAAATATTTTGGATTTCTCTCTATTTCACTGATGGCCTTTTGCTCTCTTTGCCTCTCCTGGGTTTTGTATGATTCTTTTAGCTTGAGTTCAATTGTTTCTATTTCTCTACCTAACCTTCCTCGCCGTTCTTGAGATAGGGTGCGACTCTCAAGTTGTTCCGCGATTCGTTTTCTTCGCCTATATAGGGAACGACGTTCCCGTTCCAGTCTGCATCTCTTTCTCTTTTTTTCTTAGGGGTATGCGGTTTGAACATATTTCTAGTGCTACTGAGCTTATTTTTTCCAGGCACTGGTTCAGGTTTGCATTTTCTAGCTGTTCTTCCCAGTTTATTTCTGTGAAGTCCTGGTTTATTTGCTCCCAGTTTATCTGTTTATTATTGAAGTTGAATTTGCTGAAATCTCCTCCACCGGGAATCTGGACTGGTTTTGAAGGTCCATTCCCCATGGTTGTCAGAACTTCAATTAAGTTGTGATCTGAGTAACAGGTATTTGTAATCATTATGTTCACGATCAATTCATCATTATTAGTGAAAATGAGGTCCAGCGTGTTCTCCTTCCTAGTTGGTTCTACTATTTGCTGGTTCAAGGCAAACCTATCGCACATCCGTAGCAGGTCATTTGCATGTGCCTGTTCATTTAGGCTACTTCCTGGTATTCTTTCTGATATTACTGTATTAGCCAGGTGCTTCCATTTCAGGTGCCGTAGGTTGAAGTCCAAAAGCAGGATGATGTTCGGAGCTGGATTTGTGAGGTTTTCCAAGCAGTGTTCTATTTTCATTAGTTGGTCTTTAAACTGCTGAGGGTTTGCCTCCGGTGACTTATATACAAGGACAACAACTACATTTAGTTGTTGGAAGGGTCAGTGGTGGAAGGTGTTGTCAGGAGAGGCAGGTGGTGGAAGGTATTGTCAGGGGAGGCAGGTGGTGTCAGTGGTGGAAGGTATTGTCAGGGGAGGCAGGTGGTGTCAGTGGTGGAAGGAGGAGGGCAGGTGGGGTCAGTGGTAGGTATTGTCAGGGGAGGCAGGTGGTGTCAGTGGTGGAAGGTGTCAGGGGAGGCAGGTGGGGTCAGTGGTGGGTGTTGTCAGGGGAGGCAGGTGGTGTCAGTGGTGGAAGGTGTTGTCAGGGGAGGCAGGTGGTGTCAGTGGTGGAAGGTGGTTAGGGGAGGCAGGTGGGGGTCAGTGGTGGAAGGTGTTGTCAGGGGAGGCAGGTGGTGTCAGTGTGGAAGGTGTTGTTAGGGGAGGCAGGTGGTGTCAGTGGTGGAAGGTATTGTCAGGGGAGGCAGGTGGTGTCAGTGGTGGAAGGTGTTGTCAGGGGAGGCAGGTGGTGTCAGTGGTGGAAGGCGTTGTCAGGGGAGGCAGGTAGTGTCAGTGGAGGAAGCTGTTGTCAGGGGAGGCAGGTGGTGTCAGTTGTGGAAGATGGAAGGACAGGCAGGTGGGGTCAGTGGCGGAAGGTGTTGTCAGGGGAGGCAGGTGGGGTCAGTGGTGGAAGGTATTGTCAGGGGAGGCAGGTGGTGTCAGTGGTGGAAGGTATTGTCAGGGGAGGCAGGTGGTGTCAGTGGTGGAAGGTGTTGTCAGGGGAGGCAGGTGGTGTCAGTGGTGGAAGGTGTTGTCAGGGGAGGCAAGTGGTGTCAGTGGTGGAAAGTATTGTCAGGGGAGGCAGGTGGTGTCAGTGGTGGAAGGTGTTGTCAGGGGAGGCAGGTGGTGTCAGTGGTGGAAGGTGGAAGGAGAGGTAGGTGGTGTCAGTGGTGGAAGGTATTGTCAGGGGAGGCAGGTGGTGTCAGTGGTGGAAAGTATTGTCAGGGGAGGCAGGTGGTGTCAGTGGTGGAAAGTATTGTCAGGGGAGGCAGGTGGTGTCAGTGGTGGAAGGTATTGTCAGGGGAGGCAGGTGGTGTCAGTGGTGGAAGGTGTTGTCAGGGGAGGCAGGTGGTGTCAGTGGTGAAAGGTATTGTCAGGGGAGGCAGGTGGTGTCAGTGGTGGAAGGTGTTGTCAGGGGAGGCAGGTGGGGTCAGTGATGGAAGGTGTTGTCAGGGGAGGCAGGTGGTGTCAGTGGTGGAAGGTGTTGTCATGGGAGGCAGGTGGTGTCAGTGGTGGAAGGTATCGTCAGGGGAGGCAGGTGGTGTCAGTCATGGAAGGTGTTGTCAGGGGAGGCAGGTGGTGTCAGTGGTGGAAGATGTTGTCCGGGGAGGCAGGTGGTGTCAGTGGTGGAAGATGTTGTCAAGGGAGGCAGGTGGTGTCAGTGATGGAAGGTATTGTCAGGGGAGGCAGATGGTGTCAGTGGTGGAAGATGTTGTCAGGGGAGGCAGGTGGTGTCAGTGGTGGAAGGTGTTGTCAGGGGAGGCAGGTGGTGTCAGTGGTGGAAGGTGTTGTCAGGGGAGGCAGGTGGTGTCAGTGGTGGAAGGTGTTGTCAGGGGAGGCAGGTGGTGTCAGTGGTGGAAGGTGTTCTCAGGGAAGCAGGTGGTGTCAGTGGTGGAAGGTATTGTCAGGGGAGGCAGGTGGTGTCAGTGGTGGAAGGTATTGTCAGGGGAGGCAGGTGGTGTCAGTGGTGGAAGGTGTTGTCAGGGGAGGCAGGTGGTGTCAGTGGTGGAAAGTATTGTCAGGGGAGGCAGGTGGTGTCAGTGGTGGAAGGTATTGTCAGGGGAGGCAGGTGGTGTCAGTGGTGAAAGGTATTGTCAGGGGAGGCAGGTGGTGTCAGTGGTGGAAGGTGTTGTCAGGGGAGGCAGGTGGTGTCAGTGGTGGAAAGTATTGTCAGGGGAGGCAGGTGGTGTCAGTGGTGGAAGGTTGATACCTGGTTGATACCTGGTTGATGGGGTTCTGGGAGTTGTTCTACTCCCCAAGCCCGGCCCGAGGCCAGGCTTGACTTGTGAGAGTTTGGTCCACTAGGCTGTTGCTTGGAGCGGCCCGCAGGCCCACATACCCACCACAGCCCGGCTGGTCCGGAACTCCTTGGAGGAATAAATCTAGTTTCCTCTTGAAGATGTCCACGGTTGTTCCGGCAATATTTTTTATGCTCGCTGGGAGGACGTTGAACAACCGCGGACCTCTGATGTTTATACAGTGTTCTCTGATTGTGCCTACGGCACCCCTGCTCTTCAATGGTTCTATTCTGCATTTTCTTCCATATCGTTCACTCCAGTACGTTGTTATTTTACTGTGTAGATTTGGGACCTGGCCCTCCAGTATCTTCCAGGTGTATATTATTTGGTATCTCTCTCGTCTTCTTTCTAGTGAGTACATTTGGAGAGCTTTGAGACGATCCCAATAATTTAGGTGCTTTATCGCGTCTATACGTGCTGTATATGTTCTCTGTATTCCTCTATTTCAGCAATCTCTCCTGCTCTGAAGGGGGAAGTGAGTACTGAACAGTACTCAAGACGGGACAAAACAAGTGACTTGAAGAGTACAAGCATTGTGATGGGATCCCTGGATTTGAAAGTTCTCGTAATCCATCCTATCATTTTCTGGCTGTCGCAATATTGCTTGGTTATGCTCCCTAAACGTTAGGTCGTCAGACATCATTATTCCCAAATCCTTTACATGCTGTTTCCTACTATGGCACATTTGATTGTGTTTGTACCCTGTATTATGTTTAAGGTCCTCATTTTACCGTACCTGAGTACCTGGAATTTATCACTGTTAAACATCATATTATTTTCTGATGCCCAGTCGAAAACTTATTAATATCAGCTTGAAGTTTTTCAATGTCTTCAGCCGAGGTAATTTTCATACTGATTTTTGTGTCATCTGCAAAGGATGATACGAAGCTGTGACTTGTATTTTTGTCTATATCTGATATGAGAATAAGGAAAAGCAGCGGTGCAAGGACTGTACCCTGAGGTACAGAGCTTTTAACTGCACTTGGACTAGATTTTATATGGTTGACCGTTACTCGCTGAGTCCTGTTTGACAGAAAACTGAGTATCCAGCGTCCTACTTTACCGGTTATTCCCATTGACTTCATTTTGTGTGCTATCACGCCATGGTCACATTTATCGAAAGCCTTTGCGAAGTCCGTGTATATCACATCAGCATTCTGTTTTTCTTCTAATGCCTCAGTGACTTTATCGTAGTGCTCAAGTAGCTGTGAGAGGCACGATCTTCCCGCTCGAAATCCATGTTGGCCTGGGTTGTGAAGGTCATTGGTCTCCATGAAATTGGTGACCTGACTCCTAATCACTCTCTCAAATACTTTTATTATGTGCGATGTTAGTGCAACTGGTCTATAATTCTTTGCCAATGCTTTGCTCCCTCCCTTGTGTAGAGGGGCTATGTCTGCTACTTTAAGTGCATCTGGTATCTCCCCGTGTCCAAGCTCTTCCTCCACACTATACTGAGTGCCTGTGCTACCGGCACTTTGCATTTCTTTATAAATATTGAATTCCATGAGTCTGGACCTGGGCCGAGTGCATGGCATGTTTTCAATTTCTCTTTCAAAATTTAGTGCGCTCGTGTTGATATCAGTTATATTTACAGGGGTTTGGATATCCCACATAAAGAAATTGTCTGGATCTTCTACTTTCATGTTGTTTCTTGGGTGCTAAACATGTCCTCATACTGCTTTCTTANTGTGATCTTACTTCTTAGCACTCTCTCAAAAAAATTTTATGATGGTGCGATGTTAGTGCTATTGGTCTGTAATTTTTTGCCTCTGCCTTATTTCCTCCTTTATGGAGTGGTGCTATCTCTGCTGTTTTTTGTATGTCAGGGATAACGCCAGTAACTAGGCTTTGTCTCCACAGAATGTGAAGGGAATAGTGGTTTTTTACAGTTCTTGATGAATATGGAGTTCCAAGAATCCGGGCCTGGTGCAGAGTGCATAGGCTTACTGTTTATGGCTTCTTCAAAATCTAGTGGTGATAGGTCGACGTCTGATATATGATTTGATGTTGGTATCATATCCATGAAAAATTCATTTGGGTTATCAATCTTTAGTGCGTTTAATGGCTCGCTGAAAACAGAGTCGTACTGCTTCCTCAGTAACTCGCTCATTTCTTTGTTGTCATCGGTGAAAGTTCCATCTCCCTTTCGCAGGGGCCCGATACTAGATGTGGTTTTTATCTTGATTTTGCATAGGAGAAAAATATTTTGGATTTCTCTCTATTTCACTGATGGCCTTTTGCTCTCTTTGCCTCTCCTGGGTTTTGTATGATTCTTTTAGCTTGAGTTCAATTGTTTCTATTTCTCTACCTAACCTTCCTCGCCGTTCTTGAGATAGGGTGCGACTCTCAAGTTGTTCCGCGATTCGTTTTCTTCGCCTATATAGGGAACGACGTTCCCGTTCCAGTCTGCATCTCTTCTCTTTTTTCTTAGGGGTATGCGCGTTTGAACATATTTCTAGTGCTACTGAGCTTATTTTTTCCAGGCACTGGTTCAGGTTTGCATTTTCTAGCTGTTCTTCCCAGTTTATTTCTGTGAAGTCCTGGTTTATTTGCTCCCAGTTTATCTGTTTATTATTGAAGTTGAATTTGCTGAAATCTCCTCCACCGGGAATCTGGACTGGTTTGAAGGTCCATTCCCCATGGTTGTCAGAACTTCAATTAAGTTGTGATCTGAGTAACAGGTATTTGTAATCATTATGTTCACGATCAATTCATCATTATTAGTGAAAATGAGATCCAGCGTGTTCTCCTTCCTAGTTGGTTCTACTATTTGCTGGTTCAAGGCAAACCTATCGCACATCCGTAGCAGGTCATTTGCATGTGCCTGTTCATTTAGGCTACTTCCTGGTATTCTTTCTGATATTACTGTATTAGCCAGGTGCTTCCATTTCAGGTGCCGTAGGTTGAAGTCCAAAAGCAGGATGATGTTCGGAGCTGGATTTGTGAGGTTTTCCAAGCAGTGTTCTATTTTCATTAGTTGGTCTTTAAACTGCTGAGGGTTTGCCTCCGGTGACTTATATACAAGGACAACAACTACATTTAGTTGTTGGAAGGGTCAGTGGTGGAAGGTGTTGTCAGGAGAGGCAGGTGGTGGAAGGTATTGTCAGGGGAGGCAGGTGGTGTCAGTGGTGGAAGGTATTGTCAGGGGAGGCAGGTGGTGTCAGTGGTGGAAGGTATTGTCAGGGGAGGCAGGTGGTGTCAGTGGTGGAAGGTATTGTCAGGGGAGGCAGGTGGTGTCAGTGGTGGAAGGAGGAAGGAGAGGCAGGTGGGGTCAGTGGTAGGTGTTGTCAAGGGAGGCAGGTGGTGTCAGTGGTGGAAGGTGTTGTCAGGGGAGGCAGGTGGTGTCAGTGGTGGAAGGCGTTGTTAGGGGAGACAGGTGGTGTCAGTGGTGGAAGGTGTTGTCAGGGGAGGCAGGTGGTGTCAGTGTGGAAGGTGGAAGGAAAGGCAGGTGGGGTCAGTGGTGGAAGGTATTGTCAGGGGAGGCAGGTGGTGTCAGTGGTGGAAGGTGTTGTCAGGGGAGGCAGGTGGTGTCAGTGGTGGAAGGCGTTGTCAGGGGAGGCAGGTAGTGTCAGTGGAGGAAGCTGTTGTCAGGGGAGGCAGGTGGTGTCAGTTGTGGAAGATGGAAGGACAGGCAGGTGGGGTCAGTGGTGGAAGGTGTTGTCAGGGGAGGCAGGTGGGGTCAGTGGTGGAAGGTGTTGTCAGGGGAGGCAGGTGGTGTCAGAGAGAGGCAGGTGGTGTCAGTGGTGGAAGGTGGAAGGAGAAGCAGGTAGGGTCAGTGGTGGAAGGTGTTGTCAAGGGAGGCAGGTGGTGTCAGTGGTGGAAGGTGTTGTCAGGGGAGGCAGGTGGTGTCAGTGGTGGAAGGTATTGTCAGGGGAGGCAGGTGGTGTCAGTGATGGAAGGTGTTGTCAGGGGAGGCAGGTGGTGTCAGTGGTGGAAGGTGTTGTCAGGGAGGCAGGTGGTGTCAGTGATGGAAGGTGTTGTCAAGGGAGGCAGGTGGTGTCAGTGATGGAAGGTGTTGTCAGGGGAGGCAGGTGGTGTCAGTGGTGGAAGGTGTTGTCAAGGGAGGCAGGTGGTGTCAGTGGTGGAAGGTGTTGTCAGGGGAGGCAGGTGGTGTCAGTGGTGGAAGGTGTTGTCAAGGGAGGCAGGTGGTGTCAGTGGTGGAAGGTGTTGTCAGGGGAGGCAGGTTGTGTCAGTGGTGGAAGGTGGAAGGACAGGCAGGTGGGGTCAGTGGTGGAAGGTGTTGTCAGGGGGAGGCAGGTGGTGTCAGTGGTGGAAGGTGTTGTCAAGGGAGGCAGGTGGTGTCAGTGGTGGAAGGTGTTGTCAGGGGAGGCAGGTGGGGTCAGTGGTGGAAGGTGTTGTCAGGGGAGGCAGGTTGTGTCAGTGGTGGAAGGTGTTGTCAAGGGAGGCAGGTGGTGTCAGTGGTGGAAGGTGTTGTCAGGGGAGGCAGGTGGTGTCAGTGGTGGAAGGTGTGNCAGCAGTGCAAGGACTGTGTCATGGGATACAGAGATTTCTCATCTGCACCTAGGGCTTGATCATATTTGATTATTTAACCCTTAAAGTGCGCATCACATCATATGACGTGCTAGCGTTTTACCAGTCAACTGCTCTTCACGCATATGATGTGTTGGAGTACTACACGCAAGATTTAAACGGCCCGCGGATACACGGGGTTCACCACACCTTCATCAGGCTCTTGTAAACAGACGCCATTTTTAAAAAAAATCGTGGGCCAACTCCCGGGTGTTAGGGCCTCAGTATCGCGTAAGCTACCAAGCCTGACGCACGCAGCATGAGCTCACAGCACTGCTGTTCAGCTTGTGACCACAGCATCGCCTAAAAATGCCAAAAATATACTTGTTCATGCTATTATGTAGCGATGATATATTACAGAAGAACCCCTGACTGTGATAAAAGTGACCAGGGTTCTGATAATAGCAGGATTGCGATGATATTTAGCGCTGTGCGCCATGGAGGGAGGAGTAATGCTGTGGGAGGGAGGGTGGTGGCGATGTTTTCTGACTGTGTGTGGCCACCTTTTGACTGCACTCAGCATACCAGCTTAGTGGTTCGCTATAGTGAACACAAATGTAGATACTTATATATAACGTGTGTATAGAGGGTATAAACAGCAAGAGAAGGTTTGGAGCCGCCATTTTGGTGAGGGCGGTGGCGCGTTGCACGACGCCACCTGCAGACGACGCCACCGTGCAGACGACGGTGTTGTTTACTGGTTACCACGATGGTCTTTGGGCACCATACCAGTTTATTTGTACAAGTATGGTGAATAAAACAGGTAGATATTTATTTATAATGTGTGTATATAGCGTAATAACACCACACAGTATTGTTGGAGGAGAAATATTAGTGTCTGGCCTTGAGGGAGGCAGCCATCAGCTGACTGTGTTAGGTCCTATGTCTTTGTGACTTTACTCACCATACAAGCTTAGATGTACAGTTATGGTGAACAAAATATGTAGATACTTATATATAACGTCTGTATATAGTGAATTATAGCAAAAACAGTATTGTGGGAGGAGAATGTGGGCGAGTCAGATGACTGGAGGGAGGGCGGGAGTGGCTGGCTGGTACACGGCGGTCACTCCTCGTTACTTTTTGACTCATAATAGCTACTTAGTGGTTCGTTATAGTGAACAAAACATGCAGATACTTATATATAACCTGCGCTTATAGTGTAATAACCGACAAAGTATTTGTTCACTGATTGATGAACATAACTGAATCAACAATATGCACACCATATTTTTGAGTACAGCAATGATTCACTCATTTTATTATATAAATATATCAAACTACACACTATTGAATAATATTACAGCAAAAAAACTATGAAACATCAATCAGAGACATTGAAATAATTAGGTAATTATCTCTTTGTGGCAACTCTGGCCTGACAGCTAGCGAGCAACAGACCGCCTGGGACGCATGCTGAGTCAGCGCCTATAATTTGCCAGACTTCCCCGCCCTATAGCGGGCAATATATGGCACTTACGATTTTTTTATTATTTTTCCCGTGATCAGTGAACACAAATTAACAGGTTAGGAAGAAAAAATAATTTTTTTTTTTTTCAAAATGACATGCGCCTGTGGGGATGGCAGGATATTAGACCCCGAGCATGTTAAGGGTTAACCGTCACTCTCTGCATTCTGTTTGATATTACGTTGAAAATCCAATGCTCCACTTTAACCATTATTCCTATTGATCTCATTTTATAGGCTATCACTCCATTGTCACATTTGTTGAATGCCTTTGCAAAAGCTGTGTATACAACTCTGCATTTTGCTTTCCTTTTAAGGCTTCTGTGATTTTGTCATGGAGGTTGAGTAACTGTGACAGGCAGGAACGTCCTACTCTAAATCCATGTCGTCATAGGTTGTGTAGTTCATTATTTTCCCTTAAAACTAAAAAACCAGCATTGAATGTAATGAAACGTCATTTTCTGGGTGAGACCCGGAGGCTCCCCGGAGCTTACTAGGCTGATATGCTAATGTCAGACTTTGGCATCAGTCATGTGTATGAAGTTCTGTGGGCCTACCGGGGACCACGAGCCAGAACCTGACCCCCTCAGAGAGGCATGCGGAGCAATGGCCTATAGAAACTCCACCATGTGGTTGGAAGCATTCTATGTCTGCCATCGACCGGGTCAGGGACCCAGAAATGTAAGCATCCCAAAACAACCCCTATTCTGGTGAAAATATTGCTACCAAAAGCTGAACAACTAGATAGAACTCCCCTAAAAGAAATGAGCAAACGAGTATAATGTCACACGCCATCGCACCACTGTCTGCGCAGCTTCCCCCTCCCCAGGAGGGGGAAGGGGGAGCCCCAGACTCCCGTGCCAGCTATCCACCCATCAGTTCTTAGGTTGGATGTCAAAACATGCGAAAACCCCTGACCAGAGGGAGGGAGGGATGCCGGGGAGCCTCCAGGTCTCACCCAGAAAATGGCGTTTCATTACAATCAGCGCTGGTTTTCTGGGGGGAGCCCCTTCGGCTCCCCTGGAGCTAACTACCCACAGAGGAAAACTTTGGGATTTACCCGGGAGGTGGTCGCTGCTCATTCCTCAACTTGAATTCGAGACAACTGGCTGCAACTGCCGACCCAAAGCGACACAGGCCCGACGAGGCCCAGGGACGTTCACCAGGTAACAAGCAGCCAGGACCCTGTTCGACTTCCAAAAGCCCAGTGCCCGAATGTCAGCCCAGTACATGTTGCCAAAGACGGCAGCCAGAGCAGCGAACTTACGAACGTTATGGGCATGAGGATAGATCGCAGGTTGGCTAGCCTTAATAACTCTGTGGACGACCTGGGAGACCTGCACCCGCGAACAGGGAAGAAGGGATCAACCCAAAGCGCGTCCCCAGACACAGAAGCCGTGGCACGCAAATAACGGCGAAGAGCCGCAACCAGACACAAAATATGATGCACCCCTGGCCTGACCAACCAAGTATCAACAACCCAGGGACCCTCCGGAAAGCAGCAGTCTCATTCTTTGCTAGAAAGAAGGAGACAGCTGCAACCGAACAAAACCACCATGAAGACCAAAGAAGCAGTAACCCCTGCGCCGGAGAAGAGCATGAAGTTACCTAACCCGATCCCCAAAGGCAAATGCCAACAGAAAAAGAGCCTTGGAGAAACAATCCTGAACAGAAGAGGCCACAACCAACCGAGGAGAAGAAAGAAAAGAGAGCACTCTGTCCAAAGACCAAGACGGCTCAGGCGGCACCTGAGCAGGCCGGAGGTGAAACAATGCACGAGACAGCTTGCGAAACGGGGCAGAAATAACATCGATACCGAAAGCAAGCTGAAGCGGCTCCGCCAGCGCTGCACAATATGAAGTGACAGTGTTAGGCATAAGGTGAAGGTCCTGGAACAACCAAGAGAGAAAGGACAACACCACCCGAACAGAAAGCGAAGGACAACGACGAAGACATACAAAGAACTGGAAGGACCACCAAGAGACCTCATACTGCTGCCGACAAGTAGCCCGCAGGTGGGACACCAACAAAGAAGCCACCTAATCACCATAGAGATGATGATAAACCCGAGTCAAAAAGACCATACACAAAGACTCGAGGAGAAGATCGATCCAGCCACGTGACGCATCGGGCCGATTTGTCAGAAAGGGTGGAGCTGCAGGAAAACCTCCAAGTTCAGACACCGGGCAAGCAGCGCATGAAACCATGGCTGGGACGGCCACCAAGGGGGCAAGAGGACTACTCTCCTCTGGTAGGTCTCCAAGAATGTCAGGACCTGGAGCAACAACTGAACCGGGGAAAAAAGAGGTACAGGAACCCCACCTCAACAGTCCTGCTGAAAGGCATCAACCCCACTGCCCCTGGCTGGCCTGGTGAGCACTGGGTCACAAAGCCCAGCCGAGAGACGAAGCATCTGTGAACACATCGAGCGAGGGCTCGGGTAGGCGCCTGTCATGTTCACAGAAAATGGTACCATCCGTTTTCTATGTGCGGGCGGCTGGACGCCACTAGAGAGAAGGTAAACAAAGCACAGGACGCCTGCCAAGCTTGGGAGCTACTCTATCATGTATCGTCTTTATTATTAAAGTCAGTAACCAGGAATGACTTTACATCAACTTACTACCAAGAGTATCTCAGCTATACACAGGACACCACACTGGCGACGAGGATGAACTGGGAACGCAGGTATTTTGTTCAACAAACACAAGGAAGGAGCATGCTGCTTCGCTCAGAGGNCCCGGAGCTATCCATGGCTGATATGGATATTCTAACTATTTTGCATCAGTCGATGTGGGTGGAGTTCTAGCCTACCGGGACCACGAGCCAGAACCTGGCCCCCTCACAGAGGCACGGGGAGCAATGGCCCATAGAATGCACATGTGATTTGGAGCATTCTATATCTGCCATCGACGGGACAGGCACCCAGAAAGGTAAGCGCCACAAAACAAACCCCTATTCTGGTTAACAACAAAAATTAACAAACGAGTGGACAGAACTCCCCAAAAGAAAAACGAGCAAACTAGCATGACGTCACACGAGCGCGCCGCATGTCTGCGCAGCTCCCCCCTCCCCGGGAGGGGGAAGGGGAGCCCCAGACCCCGCGCCGGCGATCCACACCCCAGTTCCGAGGCTGGATATCAAAACCGCGAAAAACCGCCGACCGTAGGGCGGGAGGGATGCCGGGGAGCCTCCGGGACTCACCCAGAAAATGGCGTTTCATTACATTCAACGCTGGTTTTCTGGGGGGAGCCCCTACGGCTCCCCGGAGCTACCTCACCAAAGATTAAGAAAAAACAAGGGCACTTACCCGGGAGGCGGTCGGTGCTCCACATCTCAAGACGAAGCCGAGACAACGGGCTGCAACCGCCGACCTAAAGCAACACAAGCCCGACTGGGCCCAGGAACGTTAACAAGGTAGCGTGCAGCCAGGACCCTGTTCGACCGCCAAAAGCCCCGAGCCCGAATGTCAGCCCAAGACATATTGCCGAAGACGGCAGCAAGAGCAGCGAACTTACGAACGTCATGGGCACGGGGATAGACCGCAGGTTGGCTGGATTTAATAACCCTGCGGACGACCTGAGAGACCCGAACCCGCGAACAGGGAAGAAGGGAAACCGGATCAACCCAAAGCGCGTCCCCGGACACAGAAGCCGTGGCGCGCAGATAACGGCGGAGGGCCGCAACCGGACACAACACATGGTGAACCCCCGGCCTGACAAACCACGCATCAACAACCCAAGGACCCCTCCGGAAAGCAGCAGTCTCATTCTTAGCCAGAAAAGAGGGAGACGGCTGCAAACGAACAAACCGAAGACCACGACCAAAGGAGCAAAAACCTCTGCGCCGGAGAAGAGCATGAAGCTCCGCCACGCGACCCCCAGAGGCTAATGCCAACAGAAAAAGAGCCTTAGCAAAGCAATCTTGAACCGAAGGGGCCACAACAAACCGAGGAGTAGAGAGATAGAAGAGCACTCTGTCCAAAGACCAGGAGAGCTCAGGCGGCGCATGAGCAGGCCGGAGGTGAAACAAAGCCCGAGACAGCTTGCGAAACGGCGCAGAAGTAACATCAATACCGAAAGCAAGCTGCAGCGGCTCCGCCAGCGCCGCACGATACGAGGCGACAGTATTAGGCATCAGATGACGGTCCTGAAACAACCAAGAGAGAAAGGACAACACTACCTGAACCGAAAGCGAGGAACAACGACGAAGGGTCAAAAAGAACCGGAAGGACCGCCAGGAAACTTCATACTGCTGCCGAGAAGAAACTCGCAGGTCAAAAACCAACAAGGAAGCCACCTGCTCACCATAAAGATGGTGATAAACACGAGTCAAAAAGACCAAACGCGAAGACTCGCGGAGAAGAGCGAACCAGTCACGTACCGGACCGGCCCGATCTCCTGAAAGAGGCGGAGCCGCGGAAAAACCTCCGGGTTCGGACACCGAGCAAGCAGCGCCTGAAACCACGGCTGGGCCGGCCACCAAGGGGCCAAGAGGACCACTCGACCTCGGCAAGTCTCCAAGCGAGCCAAGACCCGGAGCAGCAGCTGAACCGGGGGAAAGAGGTACAGGAACCCCCATCTCGACCAGTCCTGCCGAAAGGCGTCGATCCCGACGGCCTCGCAGTCGGGGAAGGGCGCCACGTAAACCGGAAGACGCCTCGACCACGCCGACGCGAAGAGATCCACCTCCGGGCACCCGAACGTCCGGCAGAGCCAATGGAATGAGTCGGCATCGACCGTCCATTCCGTGGACAGGGGAACGAACCTGGACAGGCCGTCCGCCAGGACGTTGGACACCCCCCGCACGTGAACTGCCAGGAGAGCCAAACCCGAGAACTCAGCAGACGAGTCACCCGAAGCGACCAACCCCAAAGAGCCAAGGACCGCACTGAACCCCCCGGTTCAGACAATGAACCACCGGGGAGCAGTCCGAATGGAGCCGGATCGTCGATCCGCGGGCGACCCGAACCCTCCGAAGCGCAAACCATACCGCTGCGAACTCCCGCACCGTGCTGTGGGCCCGACGGAAGGACGGACCCCACCGCCCTGGCCGGCCTGGTGAGCACTGGTCACAAAACCCCAGCCTAGAGACGACGCGTCCGTGAACACATCGAGCGAGGGCTCGGGTAGGCGCCAAGGCCCGAAAAACCCGAAGAGGAAGCCGGCGACGCAGCAGCCGACACAAAGCCCCCGGGGGTCGAACCCAGCGATCGCGAGAGAGGTGGAAGGGACGTCCCCGAAGGAACCAGAACAGCCGACGAAGCCAAACCCGACCCGGCGGGTAGACCAACATCGCGAAGTTCAGGCTGCCGCACAAACTCTCGAGCAACCGCCGGGTGACCCGGGAGCCCCCAGAAACAGACCTAGGCGAGACTGCAGCCGACGGAGAGACTCCGGAGGAAGAGACAAGGAAGCGGTCCGAGAGTCCCACACTAGACCCAGCCAGGACCGAACCTGGGAGGGCATCAGACGGGACTTCCGCCAGTTCACCAGGAACCCGAACCTGGCTAGCTGGGAAAGCACCAAATCCCTGGCAAGCAGACACGCGGACCGACTGGGAGCCCAAACCAGCCAGTCGTCGAGGTAAGCCAACACCCGAACACCTAAGAGACGCAGACGGGCCACCACGACCCGGGTAAGGCGTGTGAACACGCGAGGTGCCAGGTTCAACCCGAAGGGGAGACAACGAAAGCGGTAGCACTGACGCCCCACAACAAAACCGAGCCAGTCCCGGAACCCCACATGAATAGGGACGTGCCAATACGCGTCCTTGAGGTCCAGGGACACCATCCAAGCGCCCGGCTCCAACAGAACCGGACCTGGGACAGAGTGGTCATCCGAAACGAGGGGCAAGAAACCCAAGGGTTCAGACGGGACAAGTCCAGAATGAACCGCAGGTCCGCACAGTCCCGTTTCGGAACTGGAAACAGGCGGGAGACCCACCTGAGGGAAGGAGTCGTTTCGACTACGCCCAAGCGTACCCACTCCAAGATGACTCGACGGAGCGCAGGAGAGGAAGCCTGCCCCGTCAGCCCCGAACCCCCTGCAGGAGGCAGAGCCACCCAACGCCACCGCAGGCCGCGAGAAACGACCCGAAAAGCCCACAAATCGTGAGACCAGGCGTGAGCGAACAGAGACAGCCCCCCCCATCGCCCGTCAATGGGGCGAACCGCGAAAGGGCCGCTGCCCCTTACGAGAACCCGACTGCGCGAGCGAGCGCGAAGGGCCGCTGCCCACGAGAACCGACCTGCGCGCAGAGCGAACACGCGCGACCAAGCACAGGCGGGACCGCGGCGGCACCGGCACGGAACCCGACACCTGTGGCCCACCCCGACGAACGGAACCGCGCGCCCTGGTACGACCCGCCGGGAAGGAACCCCCGGTTCCCCCGGAGAACCAACAACTCAGACATAGGGCGGCAAGAGGAAGAAGCCGCCTGAATATAACGATTTACCGCAGAAGCCTCAAAAAGCAGAGGACAAAAGGGAGAAGACAACCTAAGAACCGCCCAAGCGGATTCCAAGGAGGAAGCAAGGACACACGCGAAGCGCGCAGCGAAAAACCGCAGCAACGCCTCCCGCAGGATAGGCGCAAAAAGCTTCAACATGGCAGACGACGCCCAAACAGCGGAGACCAAGGCATCAGACCCTGGAACGGCCCCAAGCGCCTCAACATCCTCCGCAAGCCAATCCGAAGATAGCTCCAGGAGGGAAAAGAAACGCAGGACCGAAGCCAAAAAGCCACGAGCGCGCAAATCCTCCGCCACAAGAGCAGCCGACAGGGAAGGAACCTGCACATGGAGCTGCACCGCACCAACATCCCGCAGAAGGGCAGGAGCGAAAAGACACTCATTAAGGTGCTCAAAATCGCCCCCCAGGTAAACCTGGACCACCGTCAACGCCTCACGCCACTCAAACGTGCGGGTTCGACAGAACGAGTCCCAAGCATCCAGAGAAAACAAGGGGCAGTCTGCAAGCCAGGACGACCCCGGAACCTCATAACGAACCCAGTAAGGACACGAAGATCCAAACCTGAAGCAAGACGGATCCATTATGGAGGCGTACTCCGGGTCACGCAGGAGGGAAGCCGCCAAGGCCGACCGCACCTCAGACAGAGAGATGCGGGAAGCCGAAAACCTCCGGAAAGACGGAACCGAAGAACCCACAGGGACACGGAACCGAAACCGGGGAGGAGCAGAACCCAAGTCCAATTCGTACGCAGAGGGGGGAAAGGAAAACCCCACTCCTTGCAACAGTAAGCCCCGCTCAGAAGGACGGAAAATCCAGGCGGGGTCCAATGGAGCCCAAGGCCCCCAAGTCAGCTCCTCCCCAACCCCAGGAGCCTCTACACCAGGCCCCGGGGCCGAGTCGTCCTCCAAAGCCCCGGCCTCACAAGAAAAAGCCGGGGCAGCCGAAAGCTCCGGAAGAGAAGGGGCCCACTGGTCAGACCCGGAGCAGCGCCAGGAGGAACAGACTCGAATGCCTCCGTAGCCCCCCCGGACGGGGCAACCCCCGAAACTGCCCGAGTCTCGGAAACCTCTAAACCCACCCCGACCCCGAAGCCCTCAGACGCTTGGGGGCCGGAAGTAGGGGGGGGGGGGGGGCAGAATGAACCACCAAAGGGAAGAACAAGGGGGTGCGGACGGAACCAAGGCCGAAGCGACCAACATACCAACAAGCTCGCGTTGCAATAACCTAAACCTACCTTGCAACGCACGAGCTGCCTGCACCCGAAGTGATTCATCAGCAGACTGGGTGAATTGAGTCACAAACAAGCAACATAGCTTGCAGGACTCGGGGTCGAATGTGTCACCACCCAACAGGCAGCATGACGGAGGCAAAAACAATGAGAGTCACCCTGAGACAAGGGGACAGAGCAACCCTCAAACTCGCACACAGCGAGAGGGGACGCAAGGGTCTCCTCCATCGGACCCAAGAGCCCCCGCGGGGTTTTCCAGGGCCCCTAGACTGGGTCTGCTAAGGGTTATCCCAGGCAGGGCACTGCTAACCGGCTACCCAAACTACCAAACAATCTGCTAAAAGCTGAACCCACGGGACGTGTCCACTCGCGAGGGCGAAGCAGGGGGTGCCACCACACAAATGTCCTAATATAAGGGGAACAAGGCAGACCCCCCTACCAGCCAAAAAGAAAGAAAAACCACCCAAGTGGACAACGTACCCAGAGGGAACAGAAACTGGCCGCTGTTATAGGTGAAAACTAGCTACGCAGTGCCCTGCGCCCCACCAGTGCGATAACTACCACTTACCCCAAGGTAAACAAGGGAGTAAAACCCCCAAACACTCAGGGCGGCCAAACGCCAAGCAGCGAAAAGCCAACAGAGGTAGACCCAAGGTGACTTGTGGAAGGTAACCCCCAAGCCCCAAGGGCGGTACTTACAGGGCACACAGGGAAGGTGACCCTAAGCACATGCAGCCCGAGTACCTGAGAATACTACTCCCAGCTCACACGACTACCGTAAGAGCAGCACTGAAAACAAATCACAGCGCTGAGACAAGACTGGAGCTGGAGCCACACGACCATGCACGATCCCATCAGCCGAGGAACTGGGGTGTGAATCGCCGGCGCGGGGGTCTGGGGCTCCCCCTTCCCCCTCCCGGGGAGGGGGGAGCTGTGCAGACATGCGACGCGGCTCATGTGATGTCATGCTAGTTTGCTCATTTTTCTTTTGGGGAGTACTGTCCACTCGTTTGTTAATTTTTGTTGTTAACCAGAATAGGGGTTTGTTTTGTGGCGCTTACCTTTCTGGGTGCCTGTCCCGGTCGATGGCAGATATAGAATGCTCCAAATCACATGTGCATTCTATGGGCCATTGCTCCCCGTGCCTCTGTGAGGGGGCCAGGTTCTGGCTCGTGGTCCCCGGTAGACTAGAACTCCACCCACATCGACTGATGCAAAAAAGGTAGAATATCCATATCAGCCATGGATAGCTCCGGGGAGCCGTAGGGGCTGCCCCCAGAAAAGAATTGATTTCTTCTTCATTCCTGCTCTCATTTAAACGTTTTGCCTCAGCGAGGTTCAGTTTCAGCTTCTCTCTATCTTCTTTTGAAAGATCTCGTCTAAGAAAGATCCGCCAGCGCTCGTGCGGCGCTGGCGGAGCCACTCAAGCTAGCTTTCGGGGTGGACGTCACATCCGCCACGTTTCGTAAGCTTTCCCATGCTATGTTTCACCTCCGGCCTGCTCATGCGCCTCCTGAGCCGTCCTGGTCATTGGACAAGGTGCTCTCCTATCTTTCCTCTCCTCGGTTTGTGGTGGCCCCTTCGGTTCCTGATTGTTTTTCCAAGGCTTTGTTTTTGTTTGCATTGGCCTCTTGGGGCCGGGTAGGGGAGCTTCATGCTCTCCTCCGGCGCAGGGGTTTCTGCTCTTTTGGTCCTGGGGGTAGGTTTGTCCGTTTGCAGCCTTCTCCATCTTTTCTGGCGAAGAACGAGACGGCTGCTTTCCGGAGGGGTCCGTGGGTCATTGATGCTTGGTTGGTTCAGCCGGGGGTACATCATGTGTTGTGTCCAGTTGCAGCACTTCGCCGTTACCTGTGCACTTCAGCCGGGGTGGCTGGGGATGTGCTTTGGGTTGATCTGGTTTCCCTCGTTCCCTGTTCCAGGGCTCGGGTCTCCCAGGTTGTCCGCAGGGTTATTAAGTCTAGCCAGCCTGCGGTCTATCCTCGCGCCCATGACGTTAGGAAGTTTGTGGCTTTGGCTGCCGTGTTTGGTAATATGTCTTGGGCACATATTCGAGCGCATGGATTTTGGAAGTCGAACAGGGTCCTGGCCTCCCGTTATTTGGTGAACGTTCCTGCTCCTCGGCGTTCTTGTGTTGCTTTGGGTCGCAGGTTGCAGCCAGTTGTCTCGACTTCGTGTTGAGGAGTTTGTGGCCGCCGCCTCCTGGGTAAGTCCCCTTTTTTCCTTCTCTTTGGGTATGTAGCTCCAGGGAGCCGTAAGGGCTCCCCACAGAAAACCAGCTTTGAATGTAATAAAACGCCATTTTCTGGGTGAGCCCCGGAGGCTCCCTGGAGCTTATCGGGCTAATGTATGTTATATTAGACCGGGACATTAGCTATGGAGTTCAGACCTACCAGGGACCAGCGCCAGAACCTGGCCCCTTCAGAGAGGTTTCAGGGAGCAATGGCCCTGGAAAACCCCATATGGTTGGGGATTTTCCTTATCTGCCATCGACCGGGGTTAGGCACCCAGAAAGGTAGGCGTAACAAAACAAACCCCACATGGTAAGAAACTACAACAAAAACCAAACAGAGAGGTAGATAACTCCCTACAATCCCAAGGAAAACAATCAAATAATCAATTTACTGCCGCGCTGGTCGCCCGTGCAACCCTCCCCTCCCCGGGAGGGGGAGGGGGGCCCTGGACCTCACCACTCCCCGGGAGGGGGAGGGGGGCCCCAGACCTCACCACGCCGGCTGCCTTCAGTTCAGAAACTAGGCTTCAACCAACGCGAAAAATCCCGCTGACCGGATGGGAGGGAGGGTAGCCAGGGAGCCTCCGGGGCTCACCCAGAAAATGGCGTTTCATTACATTCAACACTAGTTTTTTTTTACTAAATTTTTTGGGGAAAAACTGATTATTAAAATACTTTATTATATGCTATTGTGATAGCTTAGTCATATTAAAATACTATTATATGCTATTGTGATAGCTTACAGTCATAGACATGATTTCAGTTGACACTTGTGTTTGATGTAATTTTTTTACTATTTTGGAAAATTGTTGACACATAATTCAATATTTTTTCTCCCTTCCTATTTATGCTACGATGCTGAGACGTGGACCAGTTCAATCCAATTTCATATATAATTAGCAAAAAAGTTTGATTGAAATCGAACCAGTTTTTATTTATTGCATTTTTTGGTGTTTAGCCCCCCTTAAGTATTTACAATGAATTCCATTATAAATTTCAGTATTTACAGTTTCAATTTACAGTTGAATTAGACATATGCTTTTAAGCCATTATTTTGTATAAATATTTTCATAAACTTAAAACTGTCAAATAATTTGTGTGGGTACTGTATTATAATAATTACCTGTCCACACCCCACTTGCTAGGCAAAGACACTAGATTAGCACTATTGACAATCAATACTTTAGAAACAAATTACCTGAATTTTGATTGGGATATCCTTCACATCCACAAATATGTCAAGAGGGTCATGCTGGGAAAGAAATAAGTTGTGAATAACATGACATGCATTTTAGGTACATATACAGTTAGCCTTCATACAACAACAGACAATTATATGTGAAGTTATGACTAAATCTTGAACGTGACATTTCTTTAAAAAAAAAACTGAGTCTATTACATCATATATGCAGTGATATAAGCATTTAAAATTGCTGTTTGGTATTACAAAGAAATGTATTTCTACTTGCCCCAGAAAAGAACACAAGATAAGGTTCACACACACACAAGTTTGACCGCAAAAGAAATTCATGGACTGCTTTATCTCATGAAATGTGTGAACTGGATGTGATAAATCATGTACTTGAATTTGGTATTCCAGCTTTATTCAACTTGGTTCCCAGCATGATATTTTAAATAACACAAATCAAAGGTATCAGAAGAGAATTACAAATCATCATATTAATGAACTAAACAACAAAAACAAATGTATACAATCTAATGAATTAGATATTCAGGAATAAAAATTCTTCCCTCCTTTACATGAGAAATGGCACCGAGGTATTATCAATTCCTAACAAAAGCTGCAGAGGCTTTGCCAGCACCACACAATATGAGGTGACAGTATTTGGCATGAGATGCCGATCAAGAAAAAGCGAAGACAGAAAGGAGTGCACCATATCTTGTGCACCGTGCACCGCTCCGTGGGGGAGCGGCTGGCTTGGTGGGGGGGGGGAAGGTTGCAAACGAGGTTATCTTGTGATGATTTCTGGGCTAAGCGTACCCGTGGCCTGGTGGCCTTGTCCTACCAGTTTCATTGAAATCGAACCGGTTTTCATTTATTGCATTTATTGGTGTTTAGCCCCCCTTAAGTATTTACAATGAATTCCATTATAAATTTAAATTTAAGGCTGGTCCTCAACCAGGCCTTCTTTTTGTTACATACACCCCAGGAAGCAGCCCATAGCAGCGCTCTAACTCCCAGGTACCTATCTACTGCTAGGTAACAGGGGCATCAGGGTGAAAGAAACTGCCCACTTGTTTCTGCCTCTACCAGGGATTGAACCCGGAACCTCAAGACTACGAATCTGAAGCGCTGTCCACTCAGCTGCCAGGCCTCCTGACCATATGCTCAGTTATTGCAAAACAAGGATGAAGAAAAAGAAAATGGCAAAAGGAGCACTACAAAACCTTATACATTTGCAGAAAAGTCAACTACAGGTGGGACACCATCAAAGTAGCCACCTACTCGCTGGAAAAATGGAGATACAGATGTGTCAATATGACTAGACACAAATAGCAGAGAAGAAGGTTGAACAGCACAGTACGTAACTAGGTCAATCTTCTGGAAGAGGTGGAGCTGTGGAAAACACCTGAAATCAAATACCAATGAAATAGCTCCTGAAACCAAGGACCACCTTACCCTGGTAAGACTCCAACCTGGCAAAGACCCAGAGCAACAGATGGACTGGGAAAATAGCATACAGGAACTCCCCACCTCAGCCACTACAGCCAAAAAGAATCCACCATGAAGACCTCACAATCAAGAAACGAAGCCATGTAAAGAGGAAGATGCAGATTCCAAGTCGATGCAAGAGAGCCACATCGGGGTGCTGCAACATCTTGCAAAGCCAAAAGGATAAGGCAGCGTCGGTGGTCCATTCCATGAGATGGGAATGAGCCAGCACAGACTGTCCGTGAGAGCACTGAATACTCCCCAAACATGAATCACTCAGAAAACTTAACCCCGAGAATCCAGCAGAAGAACTACTCGCAGCGCCCAGCTCCAATAGGCAACAGATGAAAGAGAGCCCACAGTTTAGACAAGGACCACTGGGGCACAGTCTGAATGGAGCTGGAGCACAGAAACCTCCTCAGAGCATGCCACATGGATGTAAACTCCCAGACCATACTGCAGTTAAGTCCTCAGTAAAAACCTGGATGGAAACAACTGGGACTTCCGCCAGTTCATCATGAATATGAACCCGCTGAGCTAAGAAAGAACTAGATCTTTGGATAGCAGACATGCACATTAACCCGGGAGTCCACACCACCCAGTCATCAAGATATGCCAGAACACAAACGTCCAACAACCAAAGATGAGCCACCATGACTCGAGCCAACCTGGTAAAAACTAGGAAGCCAGATTCAGGCCAAAGGGTAGAACCCAAAAATGGAAAGCCTGACACCCCACTACGAAACCTAATCAATCCCTAAACCTCAGATGTATATAGACTTGCCAATATGCATCCCAGAGGTCCAGGGAGATCATCCAAGTGCCTGCATCCAAGACCAGTTAAACATACATACCTGGAGCATACCTGGAGAGGGTTCTTCTACTCCCTAAGCCCAGCCTGAGGCCAGGCTCAAAATGTGGTAACTTGGTCCAACAGCTGGTCCAACAGGTGGAAACTCCCTCGTTTCCACCATATCTAGGTATACCTGGAAATTGTCACTGTTAAACATCATGTTATTTTCAGTTGCCCAATCGAAGACCTTATTAATATCTGCCTGCAGTTTTTCAGTGTCTTCTACAGAGGAAGTTTTCATGCTGATTTTTTAATCATCTGCAAACAATGGGACGAAGCTGTGACTAATATTTTTGCCTATATCCAAGATAAGAATGAGAAACAGCAGCAGTGCAAGGACTGTGTCCTGGGGTACAGAGATTTTCACTGCACTAGGGCTTGATCATATTTGATTAATTTAACCCTTAAAGTGCGCATCACATCATATGACGTGCTAGGCGTTTTACCAGTCAACTGCTCTTCACGTCATATGATGTGTTGGAGTACTACGCAAGATTTAAACGGCCCGCGGATACACGGGGTTCACCACACCTTCATCAGGGCTCTTGTAAACAGACGCCATTTTTAAAAAAAATCGTGGGCCAAACTCCCGGGTGTTAGGGGCCTCAGTATCGCGTAAGCTACCAAGCCTGACGCACGCAGCATGAGCTCACAGCACTGCTGTTCAGCTTGTGACCACAGCATCGCCTAAAAATGCCAAAATATACTTGTTCATGCTATTATGTAGCGATGATATTATTACAGAGAACCCCTGACTGTGATAAAAGTGACCAGGGTTCTGATAATAGCAGGATTGCGATGATATTTAGCGCTGTGCGCCATGGAGGGAGGCGTAATGCTGTGGGAGGGAGGGTGGTGGCGATGTTTTCTGACTGTGTGTGGCCACTTTTATTGACTGCACTCAGCATACCAGCTTAGTGGTTCACTATAGTGAACACAAATGTAGATACTTATATATAACGTGTGTATAGAGGGTATAAACAGCAAGAGAAGGTTTGGAGCCGCCATTTTGGTGAGGGCGGTGGCGTCGTCTGCACGACGCCACCGTGCAGACGACGCCACCGTGCAGACGACGGTGTTGTTTACTGGTTACCACGATGGTCTTTGGGCACCATACCAGTTTATTTGTACAAGTATGGTGAATAAAACAGGTAGATATTTATTTATAATGTGTGTATATAGCGTAATAACACCACACAGTATTGTTGGAGGAGAAATATTAGTGTCTGGCCTTGAGGGAGGCAGCCATCAGCTGACTGTGTTAGGTCCTATGTCTTTGTGACTTTACTCACCATACAAGCTTAGATGTACAGTTATGGTGAACAAAACATGTAGATACTTATATATACCGTCTGTATATAGTGAATTATAGCAAAAACAGTATTGTGGGAGGAGAATGTGGGCGAGTCAGATGACTGGAGGGAGGGCGGGAGTGGCTGGCTGGTACACGGCGGTCACTCCTCGTTACTTTTTGACTCATAATAGCTACTTAGTGGTTCGTTATAGTGAACAAAAATGCAGATACTTATATATAACCTGTGCTTATAGTGTAATAACCGACAAAGTATTTGTTCACTGATTGATGAAACATAACTGAATCAACAATATGCACACCATATTTTTGAGTACAGCAATGATTCACTCATTTATTATATAAATATATCAAACTACACACTATTGAATAATATTACAGCAAAAAAACTATGAAACATCAATCAGAGACATTGAAATAATTAGGTAATTATCTCTTTGTGGCAACTCTGGCCTGACAGCTAGCGAGCAACAGACCGCCTGGGACGCATGCTGAGTCAGCGCCTATAATTTGCCAGACTTCCCCGCCCTATAGCGGGCAATATATGGCACTTACGATTTTTTATTATTTTTCCCGTGATCAGTGAACACAAATTAACAGGTTAGGAAGAAAAATAATTTTTTTTTTTTTCAAAATGACATGCGCCTGTGGGATGGCAGGATATTAGACCCGAGCATGTAAGGGTTAACC